>CM053983.1:1423864-2023864 GCA_028641955.1 Protonibea diacanthus | reverse complement strand
GCCACTGGCCACGCTAACATCAGTAATAAGTTTAATGCATTCAGATAAATGATGAACGGGAGCTTTACTAACCTGTCGGAATTCATCATAAAGGCCAGGGTGTCGCTCCTTCACGTTTGGCTAAGTTAGTTGTGCAGCTCAACTTTGTTGCCACCACTTTAAAGCACCGTTTGCAGGCAGGCTTGTCGAGATCTTTCAGTTTCCCTTCTTTGTTTGCCTCGTATGCAAAATATTTCCAAACAAGGCTTTTGCCTTTTTCATTTTCAACCAAAACTGACTGGTCTGGCCTTCCTGCAGCCCCACTGGCCATACTGTCAGCAGAAATGTGTCTGTGGCTGCCGGACGCTGTCTTACCTGCTGTACTGCCTGTCAAGTGTGTGCACACTGTAATATCACTACTTTGGCAAATCAGTATTGTATCCGGATACACCGTTTGAGTATCGACATTTTTGACAACACTATAACAAACACACAGAATTATTTCATTTATTTTGCATCAAGATGATTTGTATCTAATGGTTAAAGTTCATACTACTAATTACTGAGCACACGTAACTCCCTCTGAGTATTGTTTTAGTTACCAGTCATTGCTCCACTGTATCTCCAGCAATAGCAAAAACTGCTATTGGCGAGGGTTAAAGTACCACAGGGCTCTGTGTGGTCCAGTCGCTGTGTGGGCTGCTTAAACAGCCCTACATATAAAAACAAGAGGGTATGAGACACATCAGCTCACTGTGATTGTTAACTAACAGACAACAAAGCAGGAAGTTGAAATGCAAGACATAGACAGGGGAGAACTACAAAATAAAACAGGAAACATAAAACCAACTCAAATGTAGTCACACACCACTATTTGACTATTTGAATGATTTTGGTGAAACTGGATCATATTTTATGGAGAAAATATTTTCTGGTTTTCCCTCTAATGTCCTGAAACTGTAGCTGCTGTTAGTTAATGTTAGCTCAGTTTGTTAGCCGGGCTGTAGTGTTTGTGTTTGCACCACAGTTGTTTTTGGACCACCGGGAAGAAGAGGCTTTCAGGGTGCTTTAACATGGGGGCTTATAGAGATTGACTCGTTTTGAAACCAGCCTCAAGTATCTGTTTGAGGAAGCGCAATGTTTGGCACTTCTGCCTTGGCTGCACTTCACAGCGACAGAAGGTGCCGCTTAGTTTAGACATCTGTTCAGGCTGAAGTTGAATGGAGCCAATTTTGCATGTGGTGTAACAAAACTCACCAGTAAAAATGATAACTGGGCAAATTGTGCCACCTTTACAGGTGCAACAAAGATGCACCATCGATGTTAATCATGTAGATGTCAAGCCTATTTTATCAATGCACACACAGTCCTAGACGGGTCTAGGCGCCATAAATAGTACCAGGAAAATGTAAATATTACTAAATAATGGTCTCGTTGCCCTGCAGGTTTTCCTGCTACTACTGTGAGGAGATGCAGGATTTGTTATCAGTGATATTTTAGGGAAGACATCATCTCTACACACCCATAGTCCACTCTAGAGCATGAAACGGGCCTTAGAAATCAGGCCCGACCCGGCCCGGGCCTTATAGAATTCGACCCGAGCCCAGCCCGGCCCGTTTTGATTGACATCTTTGTAGAGCCCGAACCTGTTTACAGCCCGACGTTATTCAAATGTGCACATATGGCATATCAGTCAAGAATGAGTAATTTGTGCTGTACATTGCTGGCTCAACCAACAAAGTCACCACAGGCTAACCTCTGTTTCACCTCCTCAGCATCACATGATTGCTCATTTACCGCGCGAGTCATAACGCAAGCCCGAGCCCGAGCCTGGCCCGGGCCCGATTCAAATGATAAAACCTACGCCCGAACGGATCCCGACGGGTTCGGGCAAAGATTCCCAGCTCTAGTCCACTCACACACACCTTCTCTCCAGGACTGTGTGTGTGTGTACAAACTGGGTTTGATTTACATAAGCAAATGCATCTTTCGTTGCACCTGTTTGGGCAAGACAATTTGTAAATCATCATTTTTTATCGGTGGGTTTTATGCCTGCAAAATTAGCTCCACCCAACTTCAACCTGATTCTAAACCAAGCGGCTGCTTTGAGAGACAGGTGGATACCATCACTTCTGGCTTGTTTTATAGCAACCAGTCATTCAGCCTGTCTCAGCCCTGCCAAGACAGTGGCTGCCAGAGCAACCACACTAAGCTTCACAGCACCTCTAGAAATGTCCATGTTTATGTTTCATCTATGGTCCAATCAGGCCATAATCTGGCCTTTAACACTGTTTTCACAACAGTTTGACGACCAAGTCAATGTAGAATATCTGTCTGCTTTGTCAAACCTACAGAAGCTGAGATAACCATGCTTGCAATTATTGTTTTTAATGCAGTTATTTTGAGAAACAAGGTTTGTTATCTTAACAAGATATTCACAACTACTAAAAACGGTCTTATCCTCCTTTTAGCTGTTTATGTGATCAGAGATGAAGAGTGCCGTCCCAGCGCGCATACATGAAGTTTGATAACTATCGACTGATAAGTGAAAAGTGATTAACAAACATGTCAGATGTGAAAATGAACAAAACACCACATTCATGCCTTGATTTACTGTTCAGATATGAATCCCCCCTGACACTCATGACAGGCTAAAATCATTTTTGATTTCTCCATAATTATCCTGTGATCTCAACAGATATCATGAGGAAACAAGATTTGTTGTTGCAAGATCATGTAATAATTAGCTTGTGATCTTCAGATACCAGCATTAAAAACAAAACATTACTGCAAGCACGTCCGTCCTAGCTATAAAACTTTGTGCTGTTGTGGTGTATTTTCTTATAAGCCTCCTATAGTATTTCATTGATCTCTCCTAAGATTGCAGCTGAATATTAAGTGCATCTGAAGTGCATATTTGTAACAACTTGCAATCCTGCAAACCTGTCCCTTCATGAAGCCTAAATATTTGTTAGTATTTATGACCTCTCTTTAATAAACATTCTATAGTATTTTCGACCTCTCTTGAGGAGGAGGATAGTATGCGGTTCTTCAGAACTTCATACCTTTCTCTTTCAGAGATATAGGGGTTGAGAGATGACCTTTGGCCATCTCTCTCTTGGTAATGAAACAGATGTGGTCAGGACATTTTCAGAATGTTTATTCATGTTTTTTCTGTGAGTATAAGACCTAGCCCGGGAGAAGACGGATACTACATATTGAATTGGCAGTTCGGCAGGACAGTTCCTCATGGAGATTTGGAAGACATCAGGGGATGCATCCCAAACTCACTTGTTTCTTTGAATAAAGTCCTAATTATTCAAGTCGGGATGAGTTGCGGCTCTTTTCTTTTCAAGCATCCACAGACCGACTTCGGCAGCCATGGAAAAGTCACGACACTGTTTAAAAACTTTATGGCTTCACCCTCTGTTTTTTTTTTTTTTTTTTTTTTTTTTTCACATCCTGTTTTACAGCTTACATTACCCACGTTCAGCTGTGCTGGATACAGCATCTTATTTATGTACTACAGATTTAGGAGTTGGTCTTAAATGCAGTTACAGGGATTTTAAAAAGTCCTAAATTTGGCTTTCTAAAATCTGCAGATGCTCTGCGTACGCACACGCACACACACACACACACACACACACACACACACACACACACACTAACTGACACGCTCTCATGCACACACTATTCCAAAGATGGAGTACAGTAGGAACACACTGACGTGGCGGTCTCATCATGTGCTGTGATATTAAACACTTTGGCTTCATTATTGGGGCTGACGTGTGCTGCAGATTTAATGGGTGTCCATTTTGTGGGGGGAAAACATGGTGTAAATCGAGAGTGTGCGGGGTAATTTCAGAAGTGGCTTTGGGAGCCGGCTGACACTGCAGTAAAGGGATGAGGTATAGAGTGAGCCCCGGGGTGCCTGGCAGCTCCTCAATAGAAGTGTCAGACTGACTTAAAGGGGAGGTTTTACTGCCAGTCTGACTCAGTCAATGTCGACGCTCCATCGAGGAAGCACAAAAAGCACAGACGTACTTACGTCTGCCAAGTGTGACAATGAACTGCTCTCTTTTCTCTCTCTCTCTCTCTCTCTCTCTCTCTCTCTCTCTCACACACTCACACTCACACACACACACACACACACATCAGTGAAATTCTACCCCTGTGAGGGCTTTTTATTGGCTATGTCCATAACCCTGACCCTGGGATGAAATGTAATTCCTTTTTAATTTTTGCTTTTTAATTAAAGGGCATTTAATATATATATATATATATACACCACTGACTTCCACAAATGGTTTGACTAAGACTCTGTTATCTGTAAACTTAAACACACTTTCTTGTTTTCACACATTTCTATTGTTGCTCTATAAAAAGTATAGTCAACCCATTCTCTTCTGTTGTTCAGTGTCTCTAAATAGGAATTAGTCGTTATACACTCAAACCTGTCTGACCTCAACAGCAAAGCAATCACACCTGGAAACAGGCACTTGAGGCTGGCTACAGAATATTTCAGTCTCCATAAGTCCCCATATTAAAATCAACTCAAACTTCACAGCAGAAACAAACATGCTTACAGCATCTATAGCTAGTATGTTTATAGAACTCACCTGTTCAAATTATATTAAGACTTAACGTTGCAGAATTAGAACACAGTTGCCACTTTGACTGACATCTGTAATGACACCTGTCAACTTGACTGACAGATGAAAGCATCCAGGAATCATTCGACCCGCCTGAGGTCTGCTGATGATCCACGTCTTTGCCCATTTTTAGATGAGCCAGAAGGTGGAAGTAGCTGGACAGCCGACATGGCAGCAGACGGAGCGAAAGATTCTGAACTTCAAAACAGCTCTTCCTTGTTTTCACTTACGCTGTCCATTCTTTCTACTGTCAGTGGGAGCTATATGTATGAATATGAGTGGATAATGGATGTCTGTTATCTGTGTTTTTTCCTGCTTTGTGTGTTCTTGTCTTTTCCTCACTGTGCACATGTGCAGGAAGTGACAGCTGCACGCACCTTGTGGGAGCGAAGAGCTCAAAAGCTCTGAAGGCATTTGAATGATTTCTGAAGAGAATTAGTGTGACAGATATTATTAACCTTTACTATCTGGTTCACCAGAGATGACAGACAGCCTGCAGCCTGTGTAATAATCATAAAGGAATTAGAGTCTTCAGTTACAGTTGGCTAAGCAAACAAGTTACACATCATCACTGTTTCTGAGAGAGCTTATTGCATTTATTGCATAGTCTTGGTCCATTTTCCTGATACAGAATTTGAGATTGTTTAAACTAAATTACATACAGTATCATAGATTAGATTAGTGATTATACATGGCATAAACAGCTCATTAATAATCCTTACAGGGCCATTTTACAGGGCCGTTTAATTGTTGATTCAGGTATTGTAGAACACCAGCATCCTCACAAACGTCTTCTACAGGTGCACCATCAAGAGTATGCTAACAGACAACATCACAGTCTGGTACCGGAACCATTCTGTCTGCCCACAGCCCCAAAGCACTACAGAGCGGTGGAAGTTGCACAGCACATCAGTGGCAACAAACTCATGGTCGTACAGGACATTTTTAATCAGTAGAGCCTGCGGAAGGTACACAGAATCATCAAAGACCCACCCACCCAGCTCACCCAGCTCACAGACCGCTCTCGATGTTACTGTGTGGTAGATGATGCAGGAGCACAGTTGCAGGTTTTACCGTCAGGCCATCAGACCTCTCACATCTTAATTTAAATGACTGCTGTCTGCAAAATATGAACTATAAACCACGACTGCTGCTACTGTAGCAGGACTGATGCTTTATGCAGTACTTTGACTCACAGTCCTCTTTCACTCAGTGCAGTTTATTATGTTTATATAGCATGTTAATATGTATTCATACAGTGATACTTTTTCAGTACTCTGTATACACCTGTCATTTTTACACACAGTCCACAGCTGTTAACCTACATATGACCAATAAAACTTAAAATGGAAAGGGACCCACTGAGGCTGCTCATGCACAGGGTGCAGACTGTCTTGTGTGTAATATTCAGACAAATGATACAAACAGTTCAGGTCCAGGTGAAATGCAGCGCTGAGTCCAGCTGGACACATTGTAGAGCTACTGCAGCTTTCTGTGTTCACATTGTCCTCTCACCTGTGTTACATTTCTGTGAAAATGTGATATTTTATCCATAAACAACATAAATACTAAAGGCTGACCTGCTGTACATGCACAAGTGAGAGGTAGCATTTTGTACCAGACTGGAGGATTTACAGCATTCACATGAAATCACATGAGCTGATCAGACGGGAGCTGCAGTGCTGAATGTGTAATCCTTCCTCTCTGCCTGCCTAATTATTTAAATATGAAATTTATAACTGATAGACATAAAAAATAATAAGTGAAAGTGTGTTTTTGTAGTATAGTCAGGATTTTACAGTAGTTTTACTGTAGGTCCCCTGAAGCTAAAGTTCTGTTGAAATCATATATAACAAGAGCAGCTCCAACTCAATCCATGGTCCTTGTTTTGACATCAGCAAGAAGAGAGTCCTCATGGCATCCAGTTTCTTCAGAGTTCTGTCTGTAATATGACTTCTGATATCTGCTGGGAACATTCAGACCTAATTCAGGGGAAGAAAGGGGGAAAAGGAGTGATGGTGTTCATTTGGGCCGGGGTCTGGAGGCTGCTCCAGTTCCACTTTAGAAATCCAGTGGCTCGTTGCTGGTGTAAGAAATCATGGTCTGAAGGCAACTTTTACTCCAGTTACAGCAGAAAAAAAGTTGCAGTAGTGCAAGCTTACATAAAGCACTCATGATTCACAGAGTTAAAGTGGACAAAGTCCAAAAAAAGATGTGTCAAAAGATCTAGTTAGTTATGTTCTGTCTTGTTTTGTTGTGTTATGTTCTGTTTTGTGGCTGTCACGCTGTATGGAGCTATACCTTCCTTTAATTTGAAGACAAGAGCCATCGGTGTTCCACAGTCTATGGCATACACTTGTCTTTGGGTCCACCTATAATATCCTCTACCCACTCTGCACCTCCTTCAGTTGGTTAACCCACTGCACCCTGTCAGCCCAGTCTGGTTCTGAGACAACAGGAGAAAAAGCAAAGATGGCTCCCCAGAGATGGATGCATCACTCTCTTGTGTAATTTTTTTGGAGAATGCCTTTGGTGATCTCTCATGTGATTTAGCTCTTTATATTTCTTTATTCTTGTAGCTGTGTGTTTTGTTTTGCAGCCTCACTACACAATGTGTACAATCAAACAAAGTACAATCAAAGCAGAACATTTTTTTTTTAACATTATCTATATTGTCCATGTCAAAATTCTTTCAGGGCCTCTGTGGCTCTCAGGGGTACCATGTGTCAATGTTGAATCCTTACTGCAGCAGCCTGTCCGCTTGCTTCATGTTTTTCCCCGCTCTCTCCTCTGCCTTTTACTGTCCCTCTGTCACTGTCAATAAAATGAAATGCCAGAAATATCTATAAATTCTTTCATTATTACATGTGTGATTCCCCTGCATGTCTCTGCTCCACAGCCAGGTGCTTCTTTCACTTTCCTTTAGTGGCATAACTTTGCATCAGTCCCAAACGCCCCGCTGTGAATAACAAGCACAGTGTCTGTGAGGTGAGGAGTAGGACCTGGCAGTGACATCTCATCTGGGGGAAAAGGTGCAGGTTCAGCCTATTAGCCTTCGGTCCTCTGAAGGCTACACCATCATAGGCTGTCTTTCAAAGGAGACAGGCCACTGAAATGCAACACAGCTTAGAACTCAAGCCTGAGTAACACAAACTCACCTTGAATTAGCTCTGCCTGACTCGCAACAGATAACATACAAAGTATCAAATACAAATCCCATTTAAGAGGTCTTGTGGAGGGAAAGCATGGCTGCACTCAGTGTGTAAGGGTGTCCTGTGAGGAAATGAATGCTAATGTCGCTTTTGTCTCAGATAACCAATGTACAAGACAATGTAACCATTAAGTTGTGGCATTCACAAAATTATCAAGTGGCAACACATGACTGCAACTTAATGCTCCATGTGTGCTGAATGTTAACATGTTTAAAATGCACACTGAGAATATAGCATACACTTAATACTGAGTGCTGTCAGCGCGCTGACCACTGTTTACTGTAGGTCACTGGTTCTCAAACTATGTTACGCGTACCTCTGGTGGTACACAACCTCACTCTGGGTTTTTTAAAACATGTTACAACATCTCAAATAAAAATATACTATGAGATTAATTTAAAATATGATCTACAGTTCTTGTAATATTTCTTTTCATATCAGCCTTCTAGTCACATTCATTCACATACAACTGTAAGTAGCCACAAGCTAAAATTTGACAGTGAGATAGTGAGCAGATGTTAATAGTTGTAAAAATCTGTGATTGTGTCTCCAAACAGAAAATATTTAAAAAAAAGAGGTACAGATGAGGATTTTTAGCTCTGAATCTTGGACCAGTTCCATTTACAATTCAGCAACAGACAATAAACCTGCCTCCTTTGTGAACTATCTTCGGACAATGCGGCTGTATTTTAACAGCTGTCATAATAGCCTTATATTTTCTGAGGTGGTACATGGTGGAAAAGCTCGAGAAACACTGCTGTAGTTATGCAGAAGAACCTCAACTTCAACCCCACGTTCATGTGTCCAGCTGAGATCCGGTGTCTGGTTTCAAACAAGCTTCCCAGCACCAGAACCACAGAGATTATTCTGTATTATGTAGGACTAAAGGACTAAAGTAAAGGGTTAAGGGTAGCAGTGGAATAATAAGGTGCAGCTAATAGATATTATTATTAATACATATTTATACTGTTGCACTGTATACATCTATAGAGCATTCATCTGTGCATATCAAACCTCTCTCTCTCTCTCTCTCTCTCTCTTTATATATATATATTGTGCTGGACTTCATTGGAGCAGATGTTATTCAGTGTCAATGAAAGCAGAAGTAGAAGACATTTAACCCTTCATGCTCATCACCACAAAGTCACATGAGCTTACCTTTGCCTTCACCCCAATGCAAGCATGGTGCCACAGTAGAACAACACACTGAACTGACTGCTATAACAGACTTGACACACTGACTTGACACACTTGATTGATTCTTCTACTTCGTAATCATCAACTTAATATAAATTATTCTGTGGAGCTGACGCTTAACTCACTAGAGAAACTAAATTTAAACCATGCTTTCTGCAGACCCCAGCTGTGCAGCAACCACAGCACTTCCTCTTTCATGGTAAACAGAGAGTGAGATCAGTTATATCTTTAGTCGAGTCTGCTTTCATCCTACACACACAAGACAGAGAGAAGTCAACCACAGGTAGCAGATCGCTTTCATCCACAGCAGAAATTAAGACTTAAGCTGTCACAGACAAATTTGCTTCTTGTTGTGAGGTAAGTTGTAAATATAACTGTCATGTACTCATATTCATGTGAAGTGGCATGTTTTCTTTAAGATACTGTGATGGCTCTTGTTTTATAGATAGCCTCGACACGGCAGAGGGATGAGGGTCTTGCTTCTTTTCACGTTCGTGTTGTCAGCCATTCTGACCTCATCTCTGAAAACCTTAGACTCAGTCCAAGAGCTGCAGGACAGCGGGTTCGGTCAACCACCACCTCGTCATGGCCTCAGGTTGCTGAAGTGGTACGTTCAGAACTGCCTGGACAACAACATGGTGGCTCTGTGTGATCCCACCAAAGGACAGTATGGGTTTCATGAGTTTCGGAACTCACAGCATATGCTTCCAGTGATACGGGACAAAGCACAGTACAGTTACTACACCATCGGAAACCTCAACTCTCCTCATGCTAAGGACCTGCCGTATGAAGTCAAAAAGGACTACAACCGCAAAGACCCTGAGAGTAACAAGGACAGAGTTTTGGTGAGATACAACAACAACAATAAACATGTGGACGAGATCTACGCATCAGCACATTACAAACCAAAAGAGACGTACATAATTGGCCCCAATCTTTTTGCTTCTCTTCGACAGCAAGCAGCCCTCATTTACATAGACATATGATGTACTTCTGATACAAAATCTCGGCAACAGTTTTAAAAGCTTTGTTACTCTTCAAAAAAAAACATCTTTTAAACAGTATTGATTTACATATTTCTGTGTAGTCAGAATGAAAAAATAAAGTGCTAGATTATTTTGTTGAGCTTAGTTTTGAGTGTGAGGGTTTGTGAAACCTCCCACAGCCTCTCTGCTTGTAGAATGCACAGTACACAAAGCTTTTAAAATAAGTGTTTAAATGTTCTACTTCCTGTTTTTTTCTGTGTACACTAAGTACATTTAGTCAAAGACAAACTATCAGTCTATAAGCTGATATTGCTGATACTGTAGATCTATACTGGAGATACTTTTCTCTTTCAAACAGGTTTGGCTAATCTTGGGATTAAACAGTTGATTCAGTATTGTTTTTTTAAAGTCTGCCCTAAAACAGTAACCAGGTGCTCATACAAGCAGTGGGCTCACTACTGTTAATCACGCAAATTAAAAAAAAAAAAACATGTTAATATTCATATACTGGCATTTGGATAAAAATAGGAGAAGTTTAATGGTGTCATGTCATGATGATATTATCATTTACTACACTGGATGTGGCCAACATTCACAGTCACACAGTCAGTGTAGACGGACTTGGTCATAAAAGAGAAATGTTCACAGAGACAGAAAATCCTTTGTTGCCACAGTGTGTGTGTGTTTGTGTGTGTGTAGTATTGATGGTCGAGCTACATCCTGTGGCCACAGGTATTGGGGGGTGCCAGTGCTCTGGAGGTTCACCTTAGGTGAACCACATGCTGTGAATTTCCCGTGCCTCCATCACACCTGCAAGTACCACAGTTACTGTGTGTCCTTCTGCTGACACAGCATTTACAGCACCACGTGTGTTCTGCGTTGTAAGGTAGATTTAGATTTTCCAAACATTAGTACAGACACGTTTGATTTTATTTAACAGCATGTTGATTTGAATCTGGAGATGGTTTATCTTATTTGTTCTCTTAACAGAAAAATAAAAGAAACTGTGACAGAAGGTTTTGAGTTTTGTAATCATTCCTCTGTTCTTCTTCCTAATTCACTTCACAATATAAGTGATGTGGGACAAAATCATCAGTCGTCATTCTGTGAATAAATGTCTGAAGTTGATAAGAGGCTCCAACAGTCTGAAGTGCCATCAAGGAGATATTTCCCAAAGTTTTAGTGTTTCCCTGGAGAGGACTGTTCAGACAGTAACAACAGACTTAATCAATGTGACTTAGACAAATAATGTGTTGTTTGTCTAAGTCAGACCGATTAGGTCACTTTTAATGGGCAGTATGGGTAAGAGGAATGATAACAGCAATAAAAATCTACATACATGTTGACCCCTCTTGTTTAAGGCACATTTGAACCCAAAGTGCACAGCAAACAGTGTGCTTTTTTCAATAAAAGCACAGGTCAGAGTGGATTACACAGAATATACTACGAGGACGAAAATGAGGACGCTATACTCAAGCTGTGCAGTATTTAAAAATGATCAATTAGAATCGTTATTCTCTGTCGCCATTTTAAAGAAAACTGCTATATGGCTAATGAAGAGTACTTGCTTGATTGGTCAGCAGACGTCAGTTAAGACTGTGCAGGTCTAATGGGACATCTTAGAAATAGTTCTGGTTTAAACATAATCACTGTTCATTGCAGTGTAACCTGTATTTTTTTCTAGATAACCTGTTGTTACTTACTTATTGCATCAGCCCACGGCCAGGGAGAAACAAGTATAGCAATAGAAAGATATGTTAATATAGGCCTACACCTGAGATATAAGACACATTAAGTGAGGGGATGGCTACAGCATGCAGCTTTATTGAAATAAATGAGAGTGGTACAGGAAATGAACATAATTAATGAGGTTATGGAAGAGAAATGAGTGTGTTGTTTGCTTCTTTCTTCTGCATTTTAGATAGCATTCCTCTGCTGTCAAGGTCAAAAAGTATCAGCAAAAATATAAAAACTCTCAATATGAAAGTTCCACAGAGCTTTAGAAATTTGTATGAACTTCAATATCAGCTTGAATAGCAGGCAGTCAATCAAAATGTTGACTCTAATGAGTTGTGAAACAAGGCAGCACACACCTTCATGGCCAAAAGGCACAAACTCTTACAAAGCTCACTTTCAATATTATGATGACAAAGCACCCTCATGCCTGCAGTCTTCAAAAGCCACAGAAAGGCCTCATTCATCTTCTGCTCTCTTCTGTTGCCAATGGGAGGACACCATTTGGACCTCTGTACACTCATAGGTTGAATTCAGATTTGATTTGATACTCCCACTGAAAATATAACAGGCCTCCAGAACAAGCAGGGCCAATCTGAGCAGATAAAAGAGATTTATAGGGTTCCCGCTCTGCACAAAAATATGTGGAACATTAAAGATACACTGTCTGATTTTGTTATAGTACGCACAGCTGCCTTAAAATCCCAAGACGTCCTCTTAGCTTACTGTTGATATGTTAGAGGAGCTAGCCTATATGGAAGAACTGGCCACCTGTCAAATTCACAACAACAAATTTGAGACAGCGTTTCACCGTAAAGTGTCTGCCCCTATTGTAAGAAACAAAGAAATGCACAGCACCTCCTCATAGGTCTTTCTTTTAATATCTAACTTAGCAAAAATATTAACTGTCATAAACATTATAACATTTGCTATCTTTATATGTATATATGTTTTGGGAAACTGCGATCTTGAGAAACGTTAGTTGGCTGGGACTAGAAATCATCTCTGTTGCAGGTCGTCACTCAGGGTCGGACTCCTCCTCCTAAGTAGTGAAGTAGTAAACTGGGTTCATACTCCATTATCACCCTCTTATGTAATATTGCTTAAATGTGTAATTCCTGGCCATATGCCTCAAAAGAATAGAGAGTAGCATTTTACCTCCTCCCACCCTCGATGTGATGACACTGCAAGATTGTGTACAGTTAAATACGTGCTATAAGCCTTGCACTTTCACTGAGTGTTGAAGTCAAGCATAGAGGCTGTATTATGTGTAGCTTATGTGGCTTGTAAAAGAACAGCCAGCGGTGCTGGTGGAGCTGATAGGACCAGTTGTGAGCTGTAGTTCCTCAGATAAACACACTTACTTCTCTGGCTGTCTTGTGCCTGGCCGGCTGCTGCTGCTGCAGGGTCACTCCTCTGATGAAACTGCTCTTTGCTGCAGGTGGACTGCCACTCCACACACAGAGCCTGGACAAAGACAGATGCAGCCAGGACTGCTTGGTAAGGCAGCATTTCTCACCAGGGGAGATGGCCATGCTTACTAAGTTTTTGTCTTTGCAGGTCAGAGTTCTATACTGCACTGCATAAAGACGCATGACATACCTCACAGTTCACAATCATCCAATCAGTACACAAACACACCTTCCCAATTTAGGCTGCAAGAATATCCCATCTCTCCCCACAGATGATGAGGTCGGAGCCTGGTCGCCAAACTCTAACTGTATTCTGCTTCTGTAATAAAGAATTCCAAACATGGGTTGTCTGACACATGACAAGCAGTTTGTAGGTTCACTAGTCGGTATGTAAATGTCGCAACATTACAAAATACTTTTAGAAACATGTATTTGTGGATTTCCATTTGGTTCATTGAAGACGTATTTGTGTGTGCATCAACAACAGCTGCAGCACATTTAATGTCATTTTAAAAATAAAAATATGATGTACTGAAAAACACAAACCCCGGTCATATTACCATAAAAAACAACACAGGAAAATTGGCCTGTTTAAAAAAAAAAAAAAAAAAAGTTTTGAATTTAATTTAATTTGAATATTTGAAAAAATGTATTTCACTCACACTCAGTCCAGCTTCATACATAACTCCAGAGCTCCATCAGAGCTGTCTAAAAACATTTAGCTAAAAGTTTCATTCCCTTTCCTCTGTCCTGTCAAATTTGGAAGTACAGGTTTTTAGTTTTGCTGCTTAAATATGAACAATATGTGCTGCAGTCCTGACAGGGAGCTGGAATGAAGTGCTCGTGCAGTGAGAGAGAAAAATGCTACATGGACACCAGCCCTACTGTTTCAAAGTCAATGGATACATTTATTTATCAGAGCACTCACATATGAACTTGCACTGGCAGAGTGCAAAAAATATTTTTGGGGAATTTATGAATGATTCTGTGTCAAACTCAGCAGGGGGAGGCTGTGCAAACGGCTGCATGTGGCTTGCATCTCACTCTCTCTCTATCTCTCTCTCTCTCTCTCGCAGATAATGTAAAAGAGTTTACTCAAATATTGGTTCCTACACCCTCAAGTAAAACTCTTCTAGCTATGTGTGTGTGGCTGTGATCCATGCACATGCATGACACAGAGGCAGGCTTTGCACCCCCTCTAAACCGCCCTGGTGTCACATGCCAGAGCGCTCCACAACCCCTAAAGGGTGCTAAAGCAGTGAGGCAGCACTTCTCATTCTACTGCTGCCTCTGTGTCGCGTTGTAACACTCTGCCGGCTGACTGGTGTTCCTGTCTTGTCGCCCTCTCTGCTCATAGTCCTCTTGATGGCGAACATTTGGCTTCTGCTTTCCTTCTCTCTGTCTCTCAGTTCCTGGTCCTGCTCCTCTTGACCTCCCTCTAGTCTGCTGCTGGCATTACTCTCCCCAGTATAAAACCTGGATGTAGTCTCCATGACATCACCCACAGGTTTCTGAAGAGACCTGTTCTGCATCTAGCCACAAGTCTTCCAGGAACTTGCAAGTTTTTGTACTTCCCCTGTTGGCTTCACTTCACAGTCACAGAGATAGCTGCTTGTATGCAATCAGTTCCTATAAACTGCTCTGCCCTGCTGGTCACTTGTGGGCTATGGGTGGGGGTGTTCTCATTTCTGTGGTTAATATCCCGGTCCCTGGGAAAGAGGGGTCAAGAAAGAACAAAAGCCAGAAACAGTTGTGTTCTGATTTGGTTATAGAAAAATAAAATAAAATAAAATAAAATAAAATACAAGGTATACATACAGGACCAACAGGAGATGGGCGATTCACATTCAGAGTTTGATTTTCCACGCCCCTCTTGTCACATCATCAGCTTGGTCTGTGCCAGGTATCCCAGTGTGCTTTGTTTAGCCAATCAGTCATCCATCCAATTTCCATAACTGCTTATCCT
Organism: Protonibea diacanthus; assembly: GCA_028641955.1. Lineage (NCBI taxonomy): Eukaryota > Metazoa > Chordata > Actinopteri > Sciaenidae > Protonibea > Protonibea diacanthus. Next base: position 2,008,726 of record CM053983.1, on the reverse strand, counting down.
TATCAGAGTCATGGAAGGTTAGAGCTGATTAGAGCTGACATTGTGTGAGAGCTGGGGTACACCCTGGACAATTTGCCAGTTCATCACAGGACTAACACATATAGACACAAACAACGGGCAGTTTAGATGAACCTGCACATCTTTGGACTATAGGAAAAAGCCGGAGTACCCACACAGTGGGAGAACATGCAAACCTTCCTGCTGTGAGGCGACAGTAGTAACCACTGCACTACCGTGCCACCCTTCCCATAATGACAATGAATTTGTGTCCTCGAGGACAGGCTGGAGAGAATCACTAACATGCTAAAGAACATCTTCATTCTGCCGAATAACACTGAGTCCTCCACTTAATTATGATAAATGTCCTTTATGTATTGTTGGTATATTAATGTGGCTTATTATTAATTATCACACTTATGTAGGACCAAAAAATGCTGGAGTTGAACACTCTGTTTAAAATGACGCTGTTTAAACAGAGCTGCTGATTAGATAACACCTCTGCCACACCCACCAACCAACAGAACCATTGCTGAACAAATGCTACACATAAAGAAGATATGGGAGAATTTTTAGATATTATGACAAGAAAATATTCATTCTAAACACTGTTCAGTTTCACTAACATCAGTTTTAAAACACAATATTTTAGATATTCAGTACAGATTCATGAGCAAAGATTTTATTATTTCATGGTTAAGAAACATTATTTTTATATTATTCATTTCTACACCACATATGCGGCTCAAACTTTTTCAATCTTTCACTAAATGTCATATTTTAGGACGAATTCAGCATTTGATGCAGGACATTGAATTGTTTCCAGCTCATGAATTCATCCGATCTTTGCGGTTACATTCATGTTCGTTCATGGTTATGGTAAGGTTCAGTGTTAGAAATCAGACATCAGTTCCAAAGAATGTGTATGTTAATGACATATGTGTAATATTAAAGTGTGTGTCATCTTCTGACATGTGCACATGAACGTCTGTTTCCTGTACAACGTGCCCCGCCCCCTTGTGTTTTGTTCATCTTAAACTGGCTGAAGCGAAATCAGACTGAAGGCAGCTCTTAGCAGAGACTGACTCTGATGTTTCACTCTGCCTGTCCATGCTTAACGGAGGACAGGTTTTCTCTGAGTGGATGGTTGGGGGTGGTTTGGGTTGGGGGGTGGGGGGAGTCCAAGCTCTTTGACAGAATTGTAAAGCGGCAGAATGAACAGATGTCTCCCAATGATTAATGTTCCTCCCTGCCTTGCCTCAGAGGAGCTGCGTGCCTATGCATCTCTAACCCTACACCTCCTCCCCCAGCACTCTATAAAGCTAATTTCTTTAACTCACAGCTTTCGCTATCTTTTCTCCAAGTTCATCTTGCCTCTTCGTCTTTTATATTTCTCCCTCGAGAAACATCAACTACAATTTCTTGCATATTTTTTGGGAAAATTTAGAAAGCAAGTGGCACCTTTCCTGCATGATGAATTTCATGGGGGAATGTTGAGTTGTAGTCAATGTATTGGACCTGAAGGACATTACGTACAGTCTAATTTGTACCTACTGTAGTGTAAGAGTTTAAATGGAAATCCCCTTGTACTGTAATGTGGCAAGACTATAGACATCAAGGCTGTGTGTTCAGGGGATCAATCATAGAGAGAAGCAAATAGAAACAGCCAGGCACTTCTCTCTCTCTCTCTACTGTAATTTAAAGAAAACCTTTGTCATATAGTGTAAGTCTGACCCCTGTTGGCTGAAGATGGAATGACTTTTTTTTTTTTTGCTTTAACATGCATAAGATGAATTAAAATGTTGTCAGACACTTGTGTGTGTCGTCCTCATCTGTTGGAATTTTTCCCAGCATGCATTCCATGGATGACATGAAAACACATGGGGCATTTGCCACTCACATCACACAGCTGATTTCCCATCATACAATATGCATAAAGCAAATAAACACCCAACTATAGAATCACCTCAACTGCAGACATTCTGAGTCACACAAACTGTTTTTATTCTCTGTCAAGCCTCAGAAAGAAAAAAAACACAGTAATTCATGCAAAAAATGCATCTTTTATTTTCTCAAAACATGTTTCTCAGTTGGTTTCCTCCTTTTCTTTATAATGTATTTATTTTTGGGACAAGCTCGCCGAATGATGCGCAGTGCAACAGCGCCCCCTGTTGCAGCTCTGAGGCAAAGAGGGAACCCACACAGTCTCGGGGGAAATTGCCCATTAAAATCCAGCACTGCATGGTAATGAATACCAGGCCTATGGTAAAGGGCTCGCATTAAATATTTACACTCACGGTTAATATTTCATATGGTAATTTTGTATTTAAATTGGATTTAATATTTAATATAAATACAGAGCTAAGTGGAGTATACTATTCTCAAACACCAATCCAGACACCTTCCATATGACTGGGGGAGTAAATACGACATGGACGGCATACATATGTAGATCCTCAGCTAGAACACACACATGCACAAACCAGGACACACAACCACTGGACGGAACATCCCACTCTCTGCAGCACTGCTCATCACTGGAGTGTTTTCTGCGGTTGGGGTGTTTTCTGCTGGTGGGGTCAGCGTCCATTTATAGAATCTTCAAGGCGGTGATTTCTCCAACTGAGATATTCACAGGATGTTACATATTCAGTATGACTCATCCTGCTATTTCAGGATATTGTTGCATTATTCTGAAACAAACAACTTGCCCACAGTAAACTGCCAGATAAAGTTTAACCGAGGGCAAGATGATCTAAGCTTTAACAACTTACCGAACTTCAGTTTTAAGTGGAAAATCTAACACCTGCTCTCCCAATAGGCCTTTTTTAACAGCAAGCGCTTTGTCTTGTTTTAGGTCACACTTACACTTGTCATTTCAAAGATGCTGTATTGATAAAATCCAGATGAAATATAAGACACAGACACAAATCAGTGTCTCTGTTGGCCAGGAGGAGGTGGTGAGGTGGTGATGAGCCTTAAGGTGTTTGCTAACTAACAGAAGACTGGAAGAAGAAAAACGTCTGCACTTTAGCAGTTTATGAACTGTTTATGAACTATAAGCGAAACGAAAGCTTTATCATCACAGACTCTCACTACTCACACATACATCCTCACAGTTGCGTCAATGATGGAGCTGATCGGGGATCAGCTAAAATGCTACAACAGCACGTTAAACCTACTGGATGATTGTATGTGTTGAAGCCAATGGAGCCTCTTTTTTGTCCCTTTAATGAGATGAAGCTAATTCAGTGTAACTTTAGCTGCTAGTATCACAAGGACAGGCTCTGTGTGGCTACGTCCGCCAGCTGCTTACTGACTTACAGTCTGGAGGAGTAAATCTCACATGTTCATCTTGGAGTGGGGTATGCATTTACACCTCTGAAGCATGCAGCCAAGATGTGTCTCCTCCAGGCGTCTAAATTTCATCTCAAATGTTTCTTGGATGCATTCACACTTTTGAGATCAGTAAGCCTTCCAATCTACCCAAAATGCGTGAAGTGACTTTAGTATAAATGGTGTGTGAGTAGGAAAAGCGAGTGTTTCTGTGTGTGGCCAGGCCAAAATAATGAGAATGATGAGCCTTGAAGTTGGATTGTGCGAAGTTTCCCCACAAATTATGGTAATAATACAGAGGCATGAACTTTGACTCTAGATGGGCAAGTTTAAAAGGTGTGTAGAATTTAGTGCCTCTTAGCAGTGAAGTTGCAGATTGCAACCAAATAAATATTTTCTCTCAGGTTGCCTGTTTTGATTGGCTGACGTTTGGAGACTTTTGGAGTTTTTTCCTTTCCTGGCCTGCTCGTGAGTCCCCACTTATCTGAATCAGTCTTTTCTCTATGTCAAATATGCTTACACATATTACATTTAAGGAGTCCAAACTACAATATTATATTATTTAAACGTGTTTTCCATTTTTTCTGTGTGCCTTTATAAATCATGAAATGAAATGTGTTGAAAACGTGTGGTCAAATGACTGATTCAGATTACTGTTTTCTGGAACCAAGAGGCGAATGGCACAACTTCTCCACCAGCTTAAATCACCCCACTCTCCCACTGGAAAATAACACTAATCACTTCCCCATATGGCATTGGCAGGCATCAATACAAAGTACGAATGGCATGAGACAGTGTGAGAGAATTTTAGCAACTTTATGATAAAATTCCAACTTGTGGGGGTGTCGTTTAGCTCAGTGGGTAGAGCATCCGCCCCATGTACGAAGGCTCAGTCCTTGCTGCAGCAGTCCAGGGTTCGAATCCAACCTGTGGCTCTTTCCTGCATGTCATTCCCCATCGCTCTCTCTCTCTCTCATTTCCTGTCACTCTTCAGGCTCTCTCCGTGAAATAAAGCTCAAAAAGGGCAACAAAAAAATCGTTAAAATTCCAACTTGTGTAATTTCATGGATAAAACACACAAACACAGAGTTCTTAACATGCAGCGCAGACTGGTGAACATTAAACTGAATAAACATTTGACCTGTTTGGCACGGCTTTTTCTGTGTGGGCACAAGACTGTGAGTGACAGCATCGGGAAGATTTCTCAACACGACAACAAGAGCTGAGATAGCACACAAGGATATCTGAAGAGGATGTCATCCTCGTCAGTGGCCATCGGGTAAGCTGTCATAGCAAACCTGCAGCCCGGGAGGAACAGGCAGCACAGGAGGGAGAGAGAGGTCTCCAGGAGGAAAGCGTTGAGCCTCCCAACAATCATCTTTTTTGCTCTCAGCAGATATCATGTGGTTTGCACAAGAAGAGAGTGATGGAGAGGATCCACCAGGCTTAAGCTCTTCCAGTCAAAGGGGCTAGTGCAGACAGAACTGATCAATCACTGGAATGAGCTTCAAGTTGATGAGGTTTAGACAGATTGTTAGTTCTCCGGCGTGACACATTTTTTCACTCGTGTCTTTCGATTGTTTCATTCATCTTAATTTTATGCTTTCACCTCAAAGATCAGTTTTTTTTTTCAGTATGGTGCCTGAGACTAAAGCTAAGCTTATACCTGAAACACAGGAACACACCTCTTCCCATTCCTCTCTAGGATTTGATGTTTATGTTCTGTTCATCACTGTCTGTCGCTGATATCAAAAAGATCAGCGTCCTCATCTCATCTGTAATATATTGATTAGCACAGTCATTGGCATGAACACTGAAACTTTTCCTTTACCTAATAACTACATTTATTTAGGTCTCAGTTTGAACGCCCTCATTCATTTTCCTTTGGCACAAATCAATTATCTGTTTTCTACAGTAATTCTTCTCTTCACCTTTGTGATTAGCTTCACTGAAAACTCTGATAATTAAATACATTGTTACGTCACGTTAATCATCCTATAGTCCTGAATGTGGCAGAACACCATTACGGATCATTCTAGTCCACTTTAACCAGGAGTAAATGGTAAATGGACTTATACTACTTATATGGCGCCCTTCAAGACTTCCGATCACTTAAGATGCTTTTACACCATACATCACATACAACCATTCATACACACATTCATACACTGACTATGATGAAACTAAGAAACTAGGAACTAATCACATTCACCCCTTCTCACACATTGATGGCACAACCTCTCCAATTGCCTCCAGTGCCTCTCCAATTATCTTTGCTTTAAAATAATACAATACCAAAAAGAAGTAACACATTCTTGGCATTACAAATTTGAATTTCTATGCAATATGACTGACCACTAGCTTACAGTGGCTAATGTTAGCTAACATCGGTAAACATGAGATGTTGAGAGGCTGTGTCAGTTCACTGACAAACACTGCAACACTAGTAGCCATCACACTGGGACAAACTGACACAACCTTTAAAGAGAGAAATAACTTCATATATAACATTTGGTGAATTTACAAGAATCCCAAATAATAGCTGTTCGATGTAAACATCCATCACACTTTACTCAGGTTCAACCTGCTTGTTTCTCTGTGCAATGACAGCTTCTTAACAACATTTCAGCTGCACTTGCTTTCAGAAATTAGATTAATAGAAGATAATCTGGATTAACTACTGGCTTGTGCACAACATGTCAGATAGTCTGACTGCTCGTGTTTTGAAGCATTTTGCCACATTATTATGTACATACGCATCCTACCTCTTGACTTACTGCAAGTCATACAGCATCTCTGCTTGTTTTGTATTCAGCCAGAGTGGCAGTGTTGTATGAAATTGGATAATGTGACATTGGCTCGATCGGAGACTCCTCCCTGTTAGATTTTCTTCCAGAGGTCAACATGTCTCAAGCATCACTTGAATCTGTTGAGCAAAATTCAATGGGTTCGTCTTCTGCACATGCTTCACAAACACAAATTTGTCCCATTACACTTTTTCAACTCCAACTGCTGCGTCGTCTTCTTCACATTGCATTTCATGTATGGATCACACTCACATTTGAAGACAACATACAATGTAGAGTCATATTCTCGCTCTCCCATTTTTTAGTAGATTGAAAAGTTCAAAGTTGAAGGAATGGCCTGTGGAGAGTGGTCCTCCTGCTTCTGTCATGTCTGTCCTCTAAATGGGAAGCCTGGGAATCGAACCCAATGCCATTTAGTGGTTCCAGTGTTGTGATTGTATCTATTCTGGGGTAGGGTAGCATGTCTATGTATATCTAACTCCAAAGGCTGGTCAGACGTCCAACACCCACCCCCAAATTGTTGAATACTGCAGAAGGTGCACTTCACTGACAGTTGGTCAGTCCAATTATTTGTGATGGAAGTGCATCCTCATACTCAACTCTTCTGTAAGAAGCATCTGCAGATTAATATTAAGCCGAATAAGGAGCTTGTGTGTTGGGAAAATGAAGGTGGCTGTTCAGATTCCACAGCTGAGATGGTGATCCCAATGTCAGTGTGACAGCAGAGGACAAAGCCTTCATTAGGGTAGAGAATTGGTACATTTACATCAGAGATGCACATGAAAAAGGGTGACAGCTGACCAGCATTCCCATCTCAATCAGTCAACCAGTCATCATGGAGTGTCGCAGTCGGATAAAACGGTATGCTAGAAGACATTTAGCGTCCATTTAGCTGATGGAGGAATGTGTTATTAGTTCACCTGTCGTAGTTCTTAGAAGAAGTTATTCCACCCACTGCCTCGCTTATTTGTGTTAAAAGCTTCAGAAATGACACAGCAAGTGAAGTTAAGGGGATATAAACATCTGACTGCTTCTAATGAAAGGTTGGGGGTATTTTATTCGTACATACAATGTACATTTCAAGAAAGAACTGGTAACAGATCACCACTACTACCTCTGTGGCTATAGATATAAAATTTCGGGTCAGTTCTGTGAGCAAACACTTAATTAGGATCACAAATCACTGATCTTCTGAAATTATAGATGTATGTATTAATGCAAGTTTTTTTCAGTCTGAACTACAGAGAACATGACATAACTGCAAAACCAGAGGGACGTGATGATGAGACCCAAAAGTACTGTTCAGCCAGTTCTGAAAGAGACTATTTTAATATGCAGAGTTGGATACAAATTATACTTTTTTTTTTTTTACCTAACAAGATTAAGAGTCTACAGCCATGCTATCAGCTCAAAAAGTCGAAGTCATGAGGATTTGTCCTACATGAATGTCACTCTTCATAGGAATCCATCCAATAGGTGTTGAGATATTTCAGTCTGTGATATTTTAAGGTGGTGGCCTGCCCACCCAACCAAGCATCATTGTAATCCCTCCAGCCAAGTCACTTGGTTGCATGGTTAAAAATACACTCCTCAATTTGTTATACCCTTAAAACACAAAATCTCATTTTAGCTCAATTTTAGGGTCTTAGCGGATGTTATAAGTATGAGGGAATTTATCTTTAAAACAGCAATAACACCAAAGTTTAAGAATACGCCATTAAAAGTTAAATATTGCATTATAAAATTCACTTTGGAACTCAACTTATCATGAGAAGTTCTTCCCAGCCTGTTAAGACAGTTGTATAATGTCTTCTGTGGCTCTGAAAGAACTCTGTCAGGTCTAAGGAAATCATCCGGAGTTTTAAAGACATGACTCTAGGCGTCATGGGTGTAATGAAAAGATACTAGAGTGTTGGTTCCATTATGAGAAATGTAGAATCCAGTGTTTTACTCATACCAGGGACTAAAAGTCAGCATATATTAGCCTCTCCTGTTTCACTTAGGAACATTTTTAGAAATCTATCTTGAGTCCCCAAAGTTTAAGTGTTCTAATTCTGTGTTTACCCCAAAAGGTGGAATATCTATGATCAATTTCTTAATTAATTACAATACTATAAATATAAAAATATTGCCAAATAAACTGGTTTATGTCACTCCTTCCCTACTGTGAGTTCCTGACCCAGCTCATGAACTTGCTTAGTCGCTGCTATTTCTTACCAATAAAATAATACATTACACATTTACACAGACTTTTTAGTGCACTGGCCCCTATATATACAACTGTGCCTGGCCATATATAGATGCTCTGAGCCTCCAGCTTCTCCTCCTCTACCTCCTCCAGCTTCTCCTCCTCTACCTCCTCCAGCCTCTTCTCCTCCAGCCTCGACTATCCATCACCTGACAAAAATATATATTGATGCATGACATGAACAGTGGGACAATTTGGGGTGCAACAATCATCATTATTGATGTTACGGTTATAGAGGAAAAAACTATCATGAGTATAGATGTATAAAATCATGTTTGTAATCCGAGGTTATATTGTATTTTTCCCTAAATCTTTCATTGCTGGTGTTGCTGCCTTTCAACATAAAAATAATACATGAAAATAAGTGTATCTCATTGGCATTAAAGGGTTAAATATATTCTACATTTATAATAATGACAATAATAATAATATATTTTATTTATCAGCACTTTCAATAAAACTCAAAGACACTTTACAAGATTATTGAGAGCTTTGTAGTTGATGAGGATCTTGAGTGCTTTATTGGGAGCCAGTGAAGGTGTTCCAGGATGGGTATAACGTATTTCTTTGAGTAACTTACACTTTGACTTCCAAAGAAGTCTCTTATGTCCACTTTTCTTTTTTAGACATCCTGGCTGCACCTAATTACCAAACACACACAGACACACACACACACGCACGCACATGGACACCGATTCAAACGTTAATGTACATGAAGCTTGCTGTGATAACACAATCCTTCTAGCTAACGTGACCCAGGCAGAACAAACGCCCAGTTTACAGTGGCAGATTAACAGGGACTCCTGGGCAACCAGCAGACCGGTGTGCAAGTCCTGGTGCTGTTTCCAACCTGATGGAGTGACAACGGGGACGGCCAATCACACAAGAAACAGCAGAGCCAATCGAGGAGCTTGTGGGCGGGTCTAAACTACGGGAAACGGGCTTCAGCTTGAGCGGCCGTTTTCCGCGTGGTCCTAGTGCTTGACGCGTCTCAGTTTACATTGTTTTTAGACGGTAAAAACTGCAGGGGACCAAATCGGCCCTTTGAAAAGGTGCGTTCTAAGTAAGGAAACACTCCCTGGATAAAATTACAGATCTTTCTGCATTTGGACATTTTTACTAATATTTTAAATAGAATGATTGACGGCACCAGGTAGAGTCATAGTAAACTAAGAATTTCGTTGCACTGATAACTTCTTTAGGCATGGACATCAAGCAGAAGGTTCAGGAAGCAGGGGTCTTTCTGTGTGGAGTTCTTCCTGTGTCTGCGTGGGATTCATTGGTGACTGAATCGGTGGTGATGAATGATAACTCGTATATTTCTGCATGACAATAAAGCCTTTACAGCCTTTGAATAACATAACATAGGCTGAGTGTTTTTTTTTTAGTCATTATAATGCAGGAATGTTAAAGGGAGGTCATGAAAATGAAGCAGCGAAATGGAATTCAGCCATGATGATTCATTTTATTATTTACAACTCAGTGTATCCCCCACAAAAATACTCCTTATTTTTATTTTGTCCAGTATAACCTAACACTGTGTGAGTGTGTGTGTTGGAGGAGCATTATGTTTTTCTGTGCTGATACCTGGCCATCGGGGGTTTAAGGCACATAAACTGGAATGAGGCTGTAGGACAGATCAGCAAAAACAGAACAGCCTATATGATGCCTTGTTCCCTCCTTGTATCCTTGACACACAGTGTGAGTGTTGGAGGAGGGTGTGTGCAAGGTTATGAGGGACAGATCCATATAGGGAGGCAGGTGAAAACAGAGTTTATATGGATCCGTCCTGACCTCTGAAGGAAAGAAAAGCGAGCATGGCAGAGTTTATTAGATTACTACTGATCTCTGGTGACGGACTGCCCTTCCAGGTACACAGACACGAGGGAGAGCCTGACTCATCTTCAGCTCAAGACTGCCACCAAGTGGAGAAAATATGACTTCCACATATGTTCTGCAAAAATGGTTCTTAACAATGGTTCTGCTGTGGTTAACTGCAGTCCATGATACTGAGCTACTGCAAAGTAACAATGTATAATGCTTAGATAGTCTTTACTGGCCGAATCACTGATGTAACTCTTCCAGCTTTATTAGAGCTTCATAGTGCCATGATGAATTGGCAACATCAGGTAACATGAATAGATGTATGGTTGTGTGTTTCCTGTATTAAAGGGCCTATCAATCAATGTCAGTGTGACAGTTTAACATGTGGATTACACAGTGAGCATGACTTAATGTCTTAAACAACTTTATAATAAAGGCAATCATCAACTCTTTACAGGTTCTACTGCACACTGGAGGCTAACTGCCAGTTCTTTTATTTTATATGGACATGATCTACAAAGAGTCTTCTACAGGTGAAGGTGAGTGTGTGAGCACACTCATATACACAATGAATGTAGAGCTACAACTAACAGTTATTGTTATTATTGATTAATCCATCGTTTAATTTATTATTTTTTTTCTTGATTAATCATTTGTTGTGTCCAAGTTTCAGGAACAAGTTTCACAACACTCAAAGTGATATCTTTATATGCTGTGTTCGGACAATGATTCAAAACTCAAATATATTCACTTTACTATCAAACAAGAAAAGACAAACGCATCAAATCCACAAACATGAAAAGCTGGAACTAATGACTTAGTTCAGCAAGTTTACTTGATAAAATATTTAAATAATTAATCCATTATCAAAAAAGCTCCTGCGTAAATTCCTGTCAATGGACTTATAATTGATCGGTTCTCTCTAGATTGCCATATACACGAATACTTACAAGCTAGCAAATGGATAAAATCATGAAAAGCATCTAGGACAATTACAAGCATCTTAAACTGTAGTCAAGATTCCAAAGATAAAGAAACATATGGACAAACACATGTCCTTTTTATTTCACCTAACATTCAAAGTTTGGGTTCTGGACGACAGTTAATTTTTAAAATGTAGGCCTAGTCCACCATCAGAATAATATCATATAGGTCATTTTCGTGTGTAACAGAGTCACACACAGTTTTAGTGGTACATGAGTGTCCACATACCTTTAACCATGAAGCAAAGCCTCGGGGTGCTCTTTCTTACTGTCCATTGGTTATCAGTTCTTATGACGCGTTTTTCCAGCCAATCGGGTTGGTTGTGTCACCCGGGTGTTGTCGCGGGAACTACCCGAACACAACAGACCAGAGTTGGACGTTTCTTCATGAAGTGCTGAGTTGATAGCTGCTGAAGCCGTGTGTGTGAGTTCTGTTCATATAACACTGACACATGTCCGCTAAATGAAAAGTGTGCTGCTGTCCTCCGCGCCTGGCGGGAACCGTTAGCTCACTCTTCTAGCCGGCTAACGTCACTAGCTAAGCAGATACTCTACTGAGCTAATTCTGACTGTCAATTATCCTGAAAAACACCGGAACTAAGATAATACGTACTTCAAAATATGAATGAGGCGCTGACGTTAATGTTACTGTTACACGGTCATGTGTGTTCCCCTCTACCAGAGTGCGTTTGACTAATAATGAATTCATTTTAGTCGATAATGTATCAATATACTATTCAAAAAGGAGAATTAGCAGATTTCCGTTTTCATTAGCGTATTCCCAATAATGTAATTGAATTTGTAGCAGGTTTTGCTACCCTTTACGTTAGTCATGAAAGCTACATGTACGCCAACGTACCGAACGTCGTCGTTAGCACGTCGTTTTCCGTAACAGATTTATTTTGACAGTCGTAACCGGAAGTGGTGCTGTTTTATGCTGTGTTGATCACATTAAACTGACAACGTCCCGTTCTTCTTTGTAATGCGTTTTAAAACGTTAATTACCGTTAGTGAATATGGCAATGGCAATATTTGGTGCACAGTTTTTCGTTGTATTCATCGTTATTATGAACGACGTTATTATGAAGATGTTTCACCGAGCAGTAAAGTAAAATATAAGTAATCTTTTACCAACTCGTCGCCTTTGGTTTACACTTTTATTTTTTATTGCCAGAAGAAATCCAAACTCAGCTTACACACTAGTTTTTTTTTTTTTTTTTCCAATAGCTCTAACATTCATCAGCAGGTGGAGTTTGCTCAGTCTGTTGTCAGGCTTCGGTGAGCGTCATCTCCATGACAACTGAGCAAATATCATCCACTGGTGAAGATGGTAAGACGCAGTTGAAAGCTAGGGGGTTGGAGAAAGTTGGTAAGGACCTTGAGTCAGGACTATGTTTTGGCAGACTACTTTTTCTACTGTTCATGATGAACTTATGTGAATGAATATGGAGTAGTATCCACGGTGATACCATTTCACCTGCTCACATGTAGTTTTGATATGATATATAATGACATTTTAAAATATTCTCCATATGTGAGGTGGCATTTCTTTTTTTGTCTTTAAGCCAGTTGTCTGTGCTCTCATTGGCTGATGGAGTGGACGGCGTTGCTATGTCTCACAGACTGACCAAGGAGGAGCTGGATGAACAGTTTGAGCTGTTCTTGAAGGAGGTAATGTAACGCTGCGTACAGGCTGCTGCTGCTGTGCTCTTCATGGATTGTCACACCATTCATTCATCTGTAAACATTAAATATGCTTCATAACACTGACACATTTCACACCAGTTTCAGCATTTAACATTATCAGAGTGCAGATCCTGCTGTCTGTTTTCTAAAACCTGCTCACATGCATTGAAGACAGGATGGTGGGAATCACGTCTAATTTCTATCAGCCAACAGTTAGATTGAGAATTGCTTTCAAAAATCATACTGCAACAGTCTGTGATGTAAGAAGTCCCAGTATCTGTGTGACCCACCTCAGTGTGTTAACTTGATTCTGTTTCCTCTCAGTGCTGAAAATGCCTTGTCAGTTCTTGGCTGATGAGTGTGGCTCGCTCTATGATTTGTGGCTCAGGTTGAAACAGTTAACGTGGTTCTTGAAATTCAAAACTGTTTAATCCTGAAGGCATCTCTGTGACTTAAACCTGATTTCATGTCAGTCTGTTTCAGATGACTCGTTGGAATTGGGCAGCTCTGACAAGCAGCTCGCCGCTAAGAGCTGCCGGAAATTAGCCCAGAAGCCAACAGTGTCTTGGTGGGAAGATGATGAACACGACGGCCGAGGAACAGGAAGAGGTAATAATGAGGAGAGGATTGTCATCACACTGTTAGCCTGCCACTTTTTCTGAATGAGAGTGTGTGTAAGCTTTGCAGTCCAGGGAGGAACTGAGAACTGAGAGAGGACTTGAAAATATATTACAGTAATTAACAGCTGACAGAAATTAAACACTCATAGCAGTCTTTGATGGAGGAAACAAATAGAGGTCAGAGAGAGAGAGAGGGAGGCATTATAGTTCCTGTACAGTATGTAAAATTGGTATGCAGGCATATTGTAAATTGCAGTTTACTCATAACTTTATTGAATGTTGATGTTTACCAGATGAATATGTGTGACATGAACACGTAGTGCTGCTGTTCATGTTGATATGTAGAATTCTTGTACACTCATTCATGTAAAGAGTCTGAATTCTGAACTCCTACATGAACACATGAATTATTTTCTGCCCATTGTTTCACATGTCACACTTTGTTATTGTTTTTTGTCAGTGTTCCTCTCACTGATGTGAAGTGGGTGGAACTAAGTTAGAAAAAGGTGATGTCATGTCTTTCTGTGCACCAATCAAAAGTAGCAATATTTGAATTAGAATCTGATCAAATCTGATCACACAACACACACTCAGTCCAGATGAAATAAGTTTTTTAGTGTTTGTTGGTTATATTATGATGAATATTTAACATGATGGAGAAATGATAAGAAGTTTAATAAGGGCATTTAAAACTAAATATTGAATAGTAGGGATGAATGGTTAGCTCCTAAAACTGATGAGCAGTTGGCACTTTGCATGGCAGCCAATGCCATCAGTGTGTGAATGTGTGTGAATGGATGAATGAGATACGTACTGTAGTGTAAAAGAGCTAGAGAGTAGAAAGGCGCTCTATAAGTACAGTCCATTTACCATTTATAATGAGAAGGCAAAAAAAAAACTGACGTAGTGAAAACGGGTCTTGCCTTACATAGTTGGTTACAGCAGATAAATCTAAACATTCCCGGAGCAGGCGGAGGTCATTCGTCATGTACTGATGAGACAGAGTCTGGAGGGAATGATGACAGAGCTGAAGGAAAAGCTTCTTTGATATTTAGACTCCTGTGAGAGAGCACTGTCAGGTGCCACTCACTGGTGGTTCATGGGTAATGATGGACGCGCTGCATCTCACTTTCTCCAACCAGATTTCTCCAGATTTCTTTAACCTTTCCACCACAGTCATCCCTCTCTATCTCTATCTATCCTCTTTATCTATTTCCAACAAGTGTGGTTGGATGGTTTTCAAACTTCAGTCTGTCTACCTCACTGGATATGAACTTTTTTTTCCTGAATACAGTGCTGTGCAAACCTGCCCCAGCCTGATTTTCTCAGTTTTGTACATATTTCAGTGCATACTATGATTTGGAAGTGTTGCGTTTTGTGACATATTGTAATGGAGTCAGTGTGTAAGAACATCCAGTCAACGGGTCAGGTCTCTCTCACTGCTGCTATGAAACATCAAGTTTCCTTTAAATATGTGCAAATGTGCAGAGAACATGGTGCTCGTTCACAGCTCTCTGTGTCAGGCCATCATCTCCTGACTGTCCTGTTCTGTTTTTTCTTTTTCTTTTTTCTCTTTCTTTTTCTTGTTTTCTTTCCTCAGCAGAGAAGACCAAAAGCAGATTTATCAAAGCCAAAAAGTCTCAGCCTGAAAACAACGATGGTGAGAACAAGTTGAGAAAAAACACTAGATAGACTGAGAGTTTTTGGTTTATGTCCACACAGAGCCAGCTCATTTTTTTTTAAAAACAAATTAGTGTTTCCACCCTGTTTTTGTAAAGATCTCTGTTCATTCCCTTCCTGCTCTGCAAAGACCAGCCTCGTTTTTTTTAATTCAGCTGATCATTTAGTTGTTTTCCCATATTTTTTTGTTTCTGTCATCAGACAACAGACTGAGTACAGAATAGCTCTCATCTAACAAATAACAGGCAGTCATTCCCAGCTAATCATCAAATCAAATCTAATCAAATCATCAGTTATTATTTTTATTTTAGGATTGTGACATTGTCAGAAAAAAATAGCATAAATACAGTTATTATACAGTTACAGCTATTTTCACATTTGAGTTTGTCTGCCGTGATGTTTCTCCCTGTTCAAAGGAAGTTTTTCCTTGCCACCATCACCAAGTGCTTATTCATAGTGAAATTGTTGGTCTCTTGTTATGATTTGGTGCTATATAAATAAAATTGAATTGAATTTATAGTATTGTTTTGTAAGTTTGTCATCATCATTGTCAAGTCAGCATTAACAGATTTTTCCATTCTGTTTTTTTAGGTGACAAAAAAGCTACAATAGATAGTATCAGTCTGTTGTAACTATAATATCTAACATATAAATTATAGCGTAACCACAGAGCGTAATGTTCTAAAAAATCAATGCAGCAGAACAAAAGATCTCTAGTCTCTTTTTATTACACACATTCTTCTTCCTTCTCAAAACCTGCCGCCTACTTTACCCTTAATGCAACCTAACCAAGCAGCCAACCAAGCTGTGACCAAGCAAACACTTGGGTCACAGCTTCAGTGTCTCTAGTTGCAGTTACAGACATCGTTAGTGACCTCCTTCAGTGTCGTAGATGAAGTTGAGTCTACTCTACATGGAAATTTGCTACCATTATTTTTCTTAATGTTGTGCATAGAATGCGAAGGTGAAAACAAAGTCTTGTGTAGTTATGTCACATTCAGAGAGTAATTCCAGATCTAAATAGACAGTTCATCACCATTCCTTTTTTCTTCTTGCTGCCTGAAGTTGTCCGCGTGGAACCTTTTTATACGCCGGTCCCTAAACCTCGCAGCAAAGCTCCGCTTCAATTGGACGAGACCCACAAAGATACAGTGGTGGAGGTTTCCCAAGAAAGACACAAAACTCCATCCAATGACTCGCGCTTTGACAGTCTGAGCAGCTCCACTCTTGAAAACCTACAGTGTGAGTCAGGAGAGAGGAGCCCTGACGAGACACACTCTAATGATTCTCCACCAGCCAGTACTGACGGAAGTGAAGATGGTAACTTCAACTCAAAGCCCTTCGGTGGAGTTGCATTAGTCCCTCAGCAGTAGAGTAGCACCACTAGTATGAAGTGTTTGTCGTTGTCTCTATCATTATATCGTCTGTTGAAACTAGAGTTTTTTCCTGCAGTATAGTCCTGTATGTTTGTGTTCTGATATATTAGATATTGTCTGTTATGTAGCTGATAATGTTGTCATTCACTTCCTGATTGAGGCATAAGTTCATTTCCTTTTAACTTTAATTTGGACAATGATTACTTAAGAATATGTAAGAGTAAGAATCTGTCCTAAAAAAAAAAAAAACACAGCAACTTTTTCAGCAAAGCATCCATAACCTGACACTTTAAAACAAATCTTTAATTGTTCATATGGTAGTCTCTGCAAATGGCAAAACAGGAATCATGTAAGTTCACTTATTCAACAACATTCAGTGGAAAGATACAGTAAATTACACTAGGTGGCAGTATGGGGTCATGAGTAGCAGTTCGGTGGTTTAACCATCTTAACATGAATGAAGAAGCAAAAGTAAAGTTGTTTATGAAGAACTAAAAAAAAACAAAAGTCAGGTAAGTTAGAACTGAGCTGACAGATGAGTGGAAGTGTGTCCACACAGGACAGGAAGGATCTCCTCAGGATTTATTCACACATTGTTTTTGGTTGTACAGACATCTGTCAGGCATCAAACATACATTCATTGAGGTCCTATTAATCGGTAATCACAATTACCTACCTGCAGTTGTTATTCATGAGCAGTTACAAATTCTATACACAACAGAAACTATAAAATGTATACATATATAGTCCTGTGAGGACAGAGAAGGAATAAGAACACAGCAACAAAAATGGAACACAGTCCAACAGGGTGTGAGATAAATGCTGCCTTTTTGAAGCAGTGGTGTTGTGAATATTTTGCTGTTATTGTGCCACATGTCAAATCCACTGCATGGTAATCTTTGGGTTGTTGTTTGTTCTGTATTATAATTGTCTTCATGTTCTTACATAACCTGTATTAGTCATGTGTACAGGCAGTCCCCAGTGTGTCGAAGGGCGGGAATAAATACACTAAAATAAATGGCAGTAAATATAATCATGTCCTGCATTAACAAGCTTCTCTCAAACCTTTCTTTTACATTTGATGTTTCTAGGACTGTTGGGATCTGGGAGGACTTTCAGGAAGTCTTTGAGGAGGTCTCAGTCTATTCTGGAGGAGGAGGAGGAAGATCGAGGAGACGCTGGTTTGAGGCAAGATGCAGCTGCTGTCATCACGGACAGTACTGAGACAGAGGGTGAGTGTTGGACAACATGAGACAAAGTATAAGGAGCAAGACGAGGAACCATGTAGCATATTAAAAACGTGTCGATGTAATGTACTGGATCAGAGTTCAACTTAGTCTGCATAGAATGGTACTAAACAAAGCAGTACATCACACACACCATGTCAGCTATTATCGCAGTGTGTTAAAAGTAAGATTTGTTTACAAAGGAAACCAATAAAATGCTGTCAGTGATTATCAGTCAATCTGAACATGAGTAATATTTTCAGTTACTGTGGAACACGAGTATAGTTTTATTTGATTGTTGGTTGATTGTTTGTGTGGAAAGTTAAAGGTGGGCTAGGAGATGTTGGGAAAACGGTTCCAGCAAGCTATATTTTGAAAATACACACCCATGCCTTTTCTTCAGACCTCCCCTCAAAACCATGCCTTCAAAGTAATGAAGGGTCTCTATTCGTTCATGAATGGGTGAACTCGCAGAGGGGGAGGCAGAACGGACTGAAGTTTGATGGACGTGTCAGGATCCAATCATAATGAGCAGCCTCATCAACATGATTGGACGGTGTTTTCCCATGATTTCGCCCTCTAGACTGGACTAGACTAAAACATTTTTTTTTTGACAAACCTTCTATTTTACTGGCTGCAATGGGGTCGTGAAGAGGTTTTCAAGTAATATGGTAAAAAATGCTCCAGAAAACATCTCCTATCCCCACTTTAAGAGAAATGGTCCGATGTGTTCAACTAAAGAATATGCCTAATATGACTTGATGATGATGCGGTTTTCAGACTCAGTGATGATACCAGCTGCGAATGCAGTCAACACTGGCTTAGATACTCTGGAGGAAGAAGAGGAGAAAGCCAGGTTCTTTGCCAGACTGGAGGCCGGAGCTTCATCAACTATAGATTACTCCAGGCTGAACAGAGAGCTTGACTCAACAAGTTCCACCATTGGTACAAACCTCAGGTATGTAAACAACTATGCCACTACTCCATTAACACAGTGGAAGACATTTTGAAGTTAGTATCTTCTCAGTAACACAGAGGTTACTGAGAAGATACTAACTTTGATTGCTCCTTCTGAAGGTTTGATTTCTCCTTCTGAAGATGACATTTGTTTGTTCTTTTTGTTCTGCCTCACATTCCACCAGTGTTTTCTTTTGTATAGTACTTGACCTCTTCTCGGAATATTCATGTTCTTATCCTAAACCTAGGGTTCAGTGATATGGCCTAAAAATAAACTCTCAGATTTTTTCACAACACATCTGATTTACGATTTTAATTGATTTTTTTTTCTTAAAAACTAGAAACGACAAGGAAATCATTCCAATAAGCTTTGTTTTTATTTCACACACAAAAAATATCAAACCAAGATGAACAGTTGCTCATTCAAGTGCTCCAAATTGGGTTTAGTGAGCCGTTTTAACTGCACAAACTCACCATGAATCACTTGTTTCAACTTGTACCTGTGCATGAGTTAGTGTGTTTTTGTTTCATAATCAGGTTCCTCTAAATTATGAGATGTAAAGTCCTGCTGTTTAACATCAGCAGACAGGAACATATATTTAACACATAGTTCACTGCAACACATCAGTAGTGGTACTACAGGATCTAAAACAAATACTGACATGAAGTTGGATAATTGTATCATGAGATTATAGGTGATGATACACTGTTGTGAGCACCTGAGGTGAGATTTTTCCTAGTAACTACTGAACTGTACAAGTTGTTGTGATGCTGATTGGTTCATGAAAACCTTGCTTTATTTGACTTTAGACTCAAATTGTCATCCTGAGTTGAATATGTTTTAGTTTTTTGCAGGCAGTAAACATTAGAAGCCACAGTATATGACCAGCAGGCTCCTCATTGACTGCTATTTTACGTGTTTTTGGAGAGCCAAAGCAATTCTGTTTCTCAGTCTGGACAGTTTTGGTCGAAGAGCCTCATAAGTTTAGTCAAGTTATTCTCTTTAACATCAACTGATGACAAGTCAATGACAATTTCCATTATGCATACTTTTGATAGTATTTAAAGTACCAAAGTTGCTGAAGAGGTGACTCGGTTATTTGACATGCACAGACCACAACAGTAAACTAAACACACCTGGTTGGTACCACATTGACTGTAATAGGCTGTGCAGGTAAAACAGGAAAAAAAGATCTTTGTCTCCCTGTGACTTTTTTTCTTTTTGCTGTGGTATCAAAAGAGATACCGAGTATCATTTTTAAAACTAGTATTATATAATATATATATTTTAAACTAATAATTATATAAACGTACTTACAGGGGTCACGTGATTTCCTTTTCTTAGCTAGATAGCTACACTGCTGTTAGGCATCATGACTTTAGTTACTTCATGGTGGCTTCATTGTGACTATTTTACTGCCCTCTGTGATATAATGACGATGGATGGATGTCCTGACTCCTTCCAGGAAAACTGAGGAAGCAGTGGAGCAGAGTGATGCTGATCAAAGGAAGGCCACTGTCACAGAGACCATCAGAGAGTCTTCAGGTAAGAGTAGTGAAACTGTGGCAAACCTCACTTCTCCTCCTCCATCTCTGTGGTTCTGTCAGGTCTATTCTCTGTGTCCTTCACAGGCTCTCCTCACTACAGCGAGGACTTTGAGGAAGAACAGAAGAGAAAAGAGCCACGGGAGGAGGTTTGTATTTTATAATGATTAAACAAAAACTAGGTTAGGAGCTTTGTCGCACAAACACTATTAGTTACTGATAGGTGTCAAATAATGGATGTGCAGTAGCTGACACCATAGTTGGTCATTTCACATCCTCTCCAGCATTTTATATGTAAATATATTGAACCAATGTTCCATGATGAATAATCTTTCAGGGTTTAAAACTATGACCAGACTGATACTGGATTGTTGAGGCCAATATTAATTGGATTGATTGATTTGGAATTTAAAACTTCTCTGTTTACATTGCCTTATTTTAATGAAGGTAAGTTTACATTACCTTCATTAAAATAACCACAGAAGTACAAACAGACGTGAAGTAGAAGAAGGTTATGTTTCACAGTGAGTAATCAAAACAGGCTCAAGTTGATTGTGGTTCATCATAAATCCAGTGGTATTATGTAGCTCTTTTCTGCAGTGATTCCCACTTTGTATCACAATCATCTGATTTGACTGTCTGTGAAGGTTCTCAGTCATCCAGGTCATCTTTTTTTGAGGAGAGTTAAATATGGGCCAACTGAAAACATGAAGACTGTAAAGACGTCTCACCTCTCGTTGAAGAGACTGAAACATCTTCACGAATCTACAACTATGTCCAAACATACATCCATACATTATCTGTAACCGTTTATCCTCACTAGGGTCGTGGCAGGGGGCTGGAGCCTATCCCAGCTGATATCGGCCTGGGCCGGGATACACGCTGGAGTCGCCAGCTCATCGCAGGGCACATAGAGACAAACAACCGTTCACAGAGTCACCAATTAACCTTCATGGCCATACAGAAAGGCCAAAGAAATGAAGTGGCTGAGTGTGGATAAACTTAATTAACAATTAATACTATTTTTAACTGATGTAAAACAAACTTTATTCAAGGTTCAGCTCAGCTCAGTTTGCTTTTTGTTGATCAGTTCAGTTGAAATCATGCTCATAGCTGTAAACAAAGTCAATAAGATGTATGATGACATTACTGAGGCCACTTGCTCTGAGCGTTTTATCTGTTTCCTGCTACATGATTCAATAATTCTTGCTATTATCTGTTTTTCAGAAGTCTAAAATGTCTACAATTCTTGCCAAAGGTAAGACCAAAAGAGATATACAGCCACAGTGGGAACATGTTAAAAATATTAGCAACAACCTCACCACCAACAACATAAGTGCAACAGCTCATTCAAATGTCTCATTAGTTTGAGCTCAAATTACTGTCATGTGACAGTATTACACTATTAGTTCAAGTATAACACTTGACTTTCCTCTCTGGTAAAGTAAATTCTCATGTCCTAAATTACAGGCTGCCTAGTAGTATAGTGTATATATATAGTATACAGTATATCTTAGTTCTTTATTACATCTTTACTTTGCTGTACTTTACTGAAGAAGTGAACATGGACGTCTAGCTGACCTATTGTGGTCTTCAAGGTCCTCTAACTTTACTTTGGTCTCAGTTTCTCTTTATGATTCCCTGGATGACACCGGTGGAGAAGACAGAAGAAAGGACACAGCAACATCATTGGACAGAGGTAACACAAACACACAAGGTGAGCAGCTGTGATGTATTCTTGAACTGCACAGTCTGCAAGTGGGAGAGGTCATTATCTCATTAAAGTTTAGATACTTGTTGAAGCTTTACACAACACAACAAATACACATTAAATACTCTACAGTAAAGCAGCACATATATAGTCTTACATGTAGACAGGGTTAGGAGACAAAAACACTTAACCAAGCTGCCAGTCTTTAGATAACCTTAACCATGTGCTTTGAGTTACTTAGCACTTGAATGACCATACAAAATGAATAATATACTGTAGTTACAATGAGCAAATGAAATGTGATGTCAGTGAATGATTTGTAGATCCATCCAGTGTGAACATTTTGTAACATTGCTCATCTGTTTCCATATTCTGTTCATAAACATAATCCAGGTTTCTTTTAGTTTCTCTCAGAATTCATTTGCAGCTGCTCCAAATTAGTTGTACTTAGTATTCAGATCTCTTACACAACAATGATCATTCCAAACGTTTCAGCCGGACTTGGGCCTTCATCAGATTCTGACATGTGATTTGTCTCCTGCAGCTAACAGTGCTCTGTTCTGCAAGACGTGTTTTTCCCATAATAAATCAGAGCTTCCAGTTGTTTCCTATCAGACACATTCATTGAAGTTTCTTCTTGCATTGTAGAATGCATTAATCTTGTTTTCTGTCCAGGCCAGCAGTATGTGCAGAGTGGAGGCTCAGAGATGGAGGCTCTTCACGAGGCCTACAGACAGATCCATGTGGTGGAAGATTCAGAAGAGCACAGTCACCATTATTCATCTCTGGAAGGGAGGGGGAGGACCCACAGGCCTGTGTCTCCATCCTCCCCTCCACAACATGCCAGACAGTCTCTTCAGCCCACTTCTACCAATGAGTCAGGTCAGACACTGCTTGTTATCAGTACTGTGGACTCTCTGTCTCTCTGTCTGTCTGTCTGTCTACTGATCTAACAGTAGAAATGATACATCTACTAAAGCTGCATTCCAGTTAAGCAGCTGACTTCTCTGAAGTCTGTGTTTAAAGATTGAATGCCTCATAAGAATTCAGTGAGACTTTCTTTGCATTTCCTTTAGAATCTTTTTCCCAAATATGGAAGACACAACCAGTCTGTCCTGTACAGCTGTCAGTATCCATGATGGACCTCCTCATACTGTACAAAAATGAATTTAAAATATCCTGGGTATGCTGTTGCCATCTTTCACTCCTGGTGTTATTTGAAGAGTCTACACAGTAGGGATCAAGTCTGGAGCTGCAGTATTGAGGTCCTGTCCATACTGTACTTCCAGCCAACACAATCATGAGCAGGGCTCAACTGTCATCACGATGGGGAAAACCTCCTTATAGCATTAAATAACAAATTGAAATAAAACATTTAAACAGATGTCAGCTTGAAGAGAAGAAGAAAAACTACCCAAAACAAACACACACACACACATTTGTTGTGTACTTTGATTTTTTTTGTTGTTGTTTGGATCTGTCTTTCAAGCTGTCATGTTGTTCATCTTTACGGTCTATGCAATCTTTGAACGCAAGTTTGAGTCACATCGAGCGACCCCCTCACTTCAACTCACTTTTCTAAGTGTGTAGAAGAGCCAATGGTGGCTGCTCATGAAAAACACAAAACGTTCTATCTAGACGCAGTGTGACTCAGTTTGTTCATTCTGGGCTACTGTAGAAACATGGTGGTTCAACATGGCGACCTCTGTATGTATAAAAGTCTCCTTCTAAGGTAACAAAAACTAAAACAGTTCTTATTTTCAGGTGATTATACTCTAATGAAAACATAATTCTAAATATAATTATATTAAATTTCCTCTATATTCTGTAAAATAGAGCCCCCTATATGTGACACACTGGACCTGGTCTGCAAAAAGCATCATCTCCACTGGACGTTGCTACAAGCAGTTGCGACATTGTTACCATCATTTGAATCGATGCACTCGTAAATTAGATAGACTATTTCTCTTGACATGGCGTGACTTGATGGAGGCACACGTCCACTGTGTGTGTCAGTGTGCTGAATAATTACTGTGTGTGTGTGTGTGTGTAGAGCTACCCACTGCAGAAGAGTTAATGAGACCCATCCGGCCTGAGAAGGAGCAAATCAGAGGCTTCACCCTCCAGCCTTTCAGGTAAGGACTACAAAGTACTTAGTCAGATGATGACATCACAGAACATCAACAGACTGTCAGTTGTTTCCTTGTTATCTTGAGTCTTCATTGGAAAGCTGACTATCATGTGGATTATGTCTGTAACCACAGGTAGCCTAGGGACAAGCTTAGGTATTATTATTGTTGTTGTTGTTGTTGTTGTTGCTATTGTTATTATCAATGTTATTATTGTTGTTGTTGTTATGAAACTTGAGACTGTGTGGACTATGTAAAATCCAAGATTTCAGACAGACGGTTGTCTTAGTTGGTGTGCATTGGAGTGGTGAAGCGGGTGTGAAGGGTCTTTAATGATGAAGCTGGCTTTGTTTTGACCACATGACTGTAAAGTCTGCAAGTTGGATTTAAGTGGTGCCGGTGATTTTGGTTGGGTGCTTGATGATTCCTGCTGCATGTCATAAATATTTATATGTCCCCATTCTAGTCTACCAACCACTTAAAGCGCTTTTCCACACACTGATGGTAGAGGCTGCCATGCAAGGTGCCAACACTCTGTTGGCACATTTAGGGTTGAACCAGATTACTAGATGACCACTCTTACCTCCATGAGCCATGCCAACCCACAACACAGCTCTTTGCTCTGAGAGTTCTCATGGAGCCAGATGACCATTGTGTCCACACGCTGCCTGTAAGTGGACAGGAAGTGATCATCTCTCAGGTGGCCCACCAAGGCCATGTCATGAGCAGGTTTAAAGAGTGGCAGTCTGACTCTGTTTGGGGCAGTTGCAGGTGATTTTGTTGGTGTTAAGATCAGTTAAAAGCAGGTGTATGAGCTGAAAACACAGGTTAGAATCTGAACAGATTTGGGGCACACATTCTCTCCTCTTGCAGGAACATCAGTGTACACCATGTTGAATTTACGTCCCCTAAAGGCTGTTTCATTTACTAAAGGGACAGTCCACAGCTGGACCGTTTTATTTGTTTGACATCAAATCTGCAGGCCAATAAGAGGCGATTCATTTCACAGCAGGTCGCAATAGTAACACAAAATGTTAAATGTGCTTTTCTCTTTACCTTTTCTGATCACAGTGCTGTAGAACTTGACCAGGGAAAGACATCCCACTTCTACGAAAGTACTTTCCCAGATGGGACTTCACCAGAATCTCAACTGAAGCAACCTGAAGAGGCTGACAATGTCACAGGAATAAAGGAAGCCAGGAGGCTGAGCTCCCCAGACTCTCCCAACCATAACCTGACATGGAGCATCAGACAGGAAGTAGAGAGGCTGATGCAGGATCAGAGCCATTATTCATCTCACACGTCATCTCAGGATGGTAAAGCTAAGAAACAACCGGTGAGGCAAACTACAGATCTGTCTTCATTTCAGCAGGGCTTGTTGCATCAGACAGTTCTCAAACTGGGCACCATGGTCCACCAGACTATACTGACAAAACCAGATAATTGTTAAAAACACAAAAACAAAATACCATCGCTGTCTTTGTTAGTCTTTCTAACAATCACTAACATTGGTTTGGTTGAAATAAACCCTTAATTTACAAAATTGACAAAACAGGCTGTAATAGCGAGACCTAATCCAAATCTACTCATCACAGTGCGTCCTAAAAGTGTTTTTATGGGTTTTTTTGCCACTGAGAGGCTCCGATAGTTATTTTTAAAGGATCCCTGCAATAGACCTTTGGTTTAACCACAAACAGCCATGAACTCCAACTCTGTCCACTATGTTTCTACATAACTTCAGCGAACCCTTTAAGAATAGTGAAACTTCAGTCCTATTCTGAGTGGGTTGTTATATAAAAGATTTTAGAATACATTGAACAGCAGAAAATATTTATAGATGAGAAATGTTTCTTTCAGTGAATCTAGAACGTAATGTTCTGAAAAAACAACATATGCAGCCAGCTTTTTAAAACCACTTGTCACTGTATCACTTTGTTCTTTGTTTTTTATCATCATCGTTGTATACATTTTCCACAGGGCTCCCGTGGCTCCACTCTTCATCCCTCTACATCTTCAATGAGGAAACCCACTGTAGCTCCTGTTAGAGGCAGGAGAGTGGAGGGGAGAGCAGCAGTAACTTCCAGGTCATCAGGGCTGAGCAGAGCGGCTGTTACAGCCAGAAGTCAGTCTTCTGTTTTCCGACCTGTGCAGCATCCACAAGACAAAGCCAGATTGACAAAGAGCCGAGAAAAAGAAGGCTACACAGGTCATTAGACTGTTCAGAGATCAGATCAGAGTGTGTGTGTCTGATGATACTGCTATGATACGAACAGTATACAGTATGTGTTGTTTGCTTTTAAATCTTCGCTCTCCGTGTTTTTCTAAATTATTTTGGCCCTCTTCATAATGCAGTGTGGTGTGGAGGTGTGGAATCACTGCTGTGTGTCTGATGCGTCTTTTATGTTTGTTTGATCAACAGAGCCAGGTCTGAAGGCGAGCAGTGAGCTGGTGGCATCTGTTCAGTCATTGGTGGCTGTCCTCCAACATCAGATAGACACTGGCGGTCGCCAGGATGCTGCAGACACACCGGAAGCCAGTCTGACATACCATCTTCCAAAGGACAAGGTAATAAAACGCTTCATCTCCAGCTGACATTTCAGTGTGCATGGTTCCTGGAGATATTACAGTACTGGTATATTTGGACAGATGTGAGTAAGAATAGACTGTTAGCTGTCGTCTCGTCACTTTTGCTCACTGAGAAGATTCCATAGTTTGACAGACCTGCGGTGCAGAGGTGCTGTGTTTGCAGGATGGGTCGACAGTGAGGTATCTTTTGGCAGTTACTGTAATCCTACTGGATGGTTGGGGTAACCTGGGGTAACATCTGACTGGATGAACCTTCTATCAGATGAACAAACCATGTGATGTAGTCAAACTGTCAGAAAGCCTTCAGTGAAATTCTTTGCTTTTCTTTCAATGAACTAATACTCTCCAGTTCTTGTTTAACTGATGCCAGCAGCATCTACGCTAATCTCTTCAGCAGCCTCCATTGTTGTTTTCGAGCGAACACAGACACTTCTCACACTGTGACTTGCAGAGGGAGGAGGACAGCTCTCGGGTGGAGGAGCTGAGGGTCCAGCTGGCTGAGAAAGAGGAGGAGCTGCGGGTAATGAAGGAAGGAGCAGAAGAGCTGAACTCACTCAGACAACAGAACTATGTGCTGCAAAGCAAGGTGCAGAAACACACTCACAACACAGGACAAAACAAAATATTCATTCCATACCATCCTATCTATCTATCCATCTATCCATCCATCCATCCATCCATCCATCCATCCATCCATCGCTGTGTGAGTCTCTGTCCTCAGATATGGAGACTCACAGATAGACTGGAGAAATAATGCTCAGGATGAAAACAGGGAGAGAAACAAGAAAAACAAACAGGTTACATTTAGCCAACATACAGAGCTGCTGCTTGCTGAAAGCAGAAGTTAATCAGTATTGACCCATTCTCCAGCTTCAAATTACAACTTTTTGAACTTTCACAGTCAAACAAAATACTATGTGCATTGCTCTATCGACCTCCTAAACCAAATAACAATTTTATTTCAGAACTCTCTGAGTTCTTAGCTGAAATTGTGCCACAATATGACAACATTTTAATTCTCGGTGATTTTAATATACATGTTTGTTGTCCCTCTAAGCCAATGGTCAATGACTTTTTAAATCTTATTAACTCTTTTAACTTAAGACTTTAACTTAACTCCTTTAACTTAACTGAACAACTGGTCACTGGTCCTACTCACGAACTGGGTCACACTCTTGACCTAGTCCTGTCAATTGGTATAACTGTGAAGTTATGTGAAATCTGTGATGCAACGTTCTCAGATCACATGCCTGTTACCTTTCAAGTCAACATTCCTGATTTGGTGGTTAATACCTCGGCCCCGGCCCGACGTGCTCGTCTAATCACCCCAAGCACCGCCGAACAGTTCCCTACTGCATTTAGAGACTTCTCCCTGTTTTCTGAAATACACTCCCCCCCCACCTCTTCTAAGTGCTGCAAATATCTTGACTTCTTTTAATGCTACCTGCTCTGCCATCCTTGGCACTGTTGCCCCGTTGACGTCATACCGCCCTAAACATAAACCCCAACCATGGCTGAATGAGACCACCCGAGCACTCAGACAGCAATGCAGAAGAGCTGAGCGTAAGTGGAAAAAAGACAAACTTTGCGTGTCCTATGGAATTTTAAAAGATTGTCTGACAAACTACCAAAGCGCTGTTAAGGCTGCAAGGAACACATATTACTCGTACTTATTTGAAAATCACTGCCATAGACCAAGAATCCTATTCAGTGTTATAAATTCTGTCATTAACCCACCTGCTCCTATATATCCAAATTTGTCTTCTGATATGTGTGACACTTTTCTGAATTTCTTCCAAAATAAGATCACTCAACTCAGATCGCGTCTCACACCGTATAATTCTGATCCAGTCAGTTTGCACTCCCCACCGTTTGTCTTGGATCAGTTCGAGCCAGTCTCTCTTTCAAAATTGTTGCTAAATTGAAACCCAGAAACTGCTAAATTGAAACCCAGAAACTGCAACTCAGATATCATTCCTTCCAAGCTCTTCAAAGATATCTTTGCTGTTATTGGACCTTCGATTTTAACAATTTTAAATGCTTGTCTGGAGACAGGCTCAGTTCCTGGGTATTTTAAACATGCAACAGTACGTCCCGTCCTGAAGAAACCAAATCTGGATCCTACAGACCCGTCAAATTTTAGACCGATCTCCACTCTACCCTTTCTGTCTAAAGTATTAGAAAAAGTGGTCTTACTACAACTTCAGTCGTTTTTATCCCGGAATGGCATTTGTAAGCTGCCCTTTTAAGAGTTTTTAGTGATCTTTTACTTATTGCTGATGCTGGTGAGCCCGCTGTCCTTGTTTTACTTGACCTCACTGCTGCTTTTGACACAGTTGACCATGAGATTTTGATCTCCCGTCTTGAGCAGTACGTCGGTATCCGTGGCACCGCTCTAAATTGGTTTAGGTCCTACCTGTCTGATAGAACCTTCTGTGTCAGCACTGGCGACTACTCCTCCCAGTCAGCCCCTCTGACCAGCGGTGTACCTCAAGGGTCCATACTGGGGCCAATTCTATTTTCAATATACATGCTGCCTTTGGGGTTTATTTTTAAAAGACACAATGTTGGCTATCACTTTTATGCTGACAATACTCAGATATATCTGCCGCTGAATCCTACTACCAACTCCATAAATACATTAACACGTTGCTTGGCCGATGTTAAAACATGGCTTTTGCAAAACTTTCTCTCCCTCAATGAAAATAAAACCGAGATTCTGGTACTCAGTCCCTCACACCACTCACCTGTGTCACCTGACAACATTTCTTCTCTCCTTAGTCCTATGGCACCTTACTTGAAATCTCAAGTCAAGAATCTTGGTGTTATTCTTGATTCTTCTTTCAAATTAGATTTACAGATAAACTCAGTTGTCAAAGCCAGTTTTTATCAATTAAGAGTTTTAGCCAAGCTCAAACCGTTCCTTTCCCCTCGAGACCTTGAGAGGGTCACCCATGCCTTCATTTCCTCCAGGCTTGACTACTGTAATTCCTTAAATGTCGGAATGGGCCAAGCACAAATTTCCAGGCTGCAGCTAGTTCAAAATGCTGTAGCTAGGCTCCTGACTGGCACACGCAAGCGTGAACACATCTCACCTGTCCTGGCATCCCTTACAGAATTCACTACAAATTACTACTGATTGTTTTAATATGCCTAAATGGTCTAGCCCCACCCTATCTTTCAGATCTTATCTATCCATATGTCCCACATCGCTTGCTCAGGTCAGTTGACCAACAGCTATTACTACTCCCAAGTAATAGACTGGTGCTCAGGGCCGACAGGGCTTTCTCAGTCGCAGCTCCTAAACTCTGGAACAGCCTCCCCCTCCAGATCAGGTTGGCAACTTCGTTACCAGCCTTCAAATCTGGATTAAAAACACATTTCTTCACGCTGGCTTTTAAGACTTGACCAATTTTTGTTATTGTTTTACAGTATTTATTTATTACTCCTTACTGTTATGTAACTGCTTAATCTGTGGTTAAATTGCTTTATTTACCTACTTTTTTCTTTGTTTCCTTCTAATGTATTTTATTTTGTTTTAATGTTGTACAGCACTTTGGGCAATGTCTCATTGTATTTTAATGTGCTTTATAAATAAATTGACTTATGACTTATTTTGTTGATGCAGATGAAGAGAGTTCATCCAGTTACTGTTCCTTGTGTGTATTATGCAGTTACATTGTATGTGGATACATATATATAAATCTAATATGTGTATATATATATAATCTATTTAAATATAATAATATAATATAATTTAAATATAATATGTAGTATAATAAACAAGCTGTTTTTTTTTTTTACTCTTCAGCTGCGAAGTGCAGAAGAAGCCAATCAGAAGAAGAGATGGGTGGAGGTGCCTGACTCTGCTGCAGATGAACACCTCCAACAGATGGATAAAGAAATAAAAGAGCAGGAGATGCTCATCAAAGGTTACCAGCAGGTTAGCTCTCAGTGTGACTGCGTTCACTGATCACTTCTGTCTGCACGTGTCTTCAGATCTGTTTGCAGATATCTCTATTCAAACAGTAATGTCACTCTGCAGGAAAATGAGAAGCTGTGTTTGCAGATGAAAGCTCAGCTGGCCAAGAGTAAAGCCAACGAGGAGGCCATGTTCCATGAGAACCAGAGGCTGCTGAACGAGCTGACTTTCACACGGTGGGTTCAGTGATGTGTCTGTCCAGCTAACTATCACTGCATTATTGCTTGTTGATGCCTTTAAATGTCCTTTTGCCATTAATGTCGGCCTACTTACATTTTTTTATGTATTTTTTCATCTTCAGCAGGGAGCAGTTGAATAAAACCTCCAGGCCTGTGGGAAATGTTTGCTCAATGGATCACACTCAACGCATTACTGACTTGTTAGCTCAAATAAATACATTTCAGGTACATGACAAATTCACTGAAATACTGTGTATAACTTCTGTTTCAGCCCCTTCGCTCACTGTAGATATATACGTGTGTGTGCATGTGTGTGTGTGCAGAGGAATGAGGCCAAGCTGTCTGAAGACATTCATAGACTAAAGCAAGAAAAACAAGCTCTGGATGTCGACCTGCAGCTCATGAAGAAAGAGAGAGACCTAGCTAAAGCTCAGGCCGTGTCTGCCTCAGGTATTACTGGACACAGCAGTGCTAATCTTCATACTGTGTTTGCAAGTGATCTTTGTTTTTACTGACAGTGTGTATCCATTCTGAATGGTCAGGTGATAAGACTTTTGAGATGCGTGTCTTAGAGGACAAGCACAGAGAGGAAGTGGCAGCCCTGAACAAGAAGCTGCAGTGGTTTGCTGAGAACCAGGAGCTGCTGGACAGAGATGCTGTCAGACTGAAGGCTGCTACAGCTGAGATACGCCAACTCAAAGAGCAGGTGAGGCTCCGCTGTCACTTCCCGTTCATGCAGTATCTAGAGTATATATCTATACACAGTCCCCGTCTTATGTTCTGTGTCTCCATGTCAGGTAGAAAAACTGAAGACGGATGTGGGCAAAAGAAGCAGTGAGCAGCAGAGAAAGGCCAGAGAGAAAACAGTGGACACCAAGAGGATGCAGGACCTGGAGCGACAGGTTTGTCACACAAACAAACAAGCTTACTCATCAAACCTGTCCACACTCCCTCTCTTCCTCCTTCAGTTCATGTCTCAGTCTTTCTCTCTTTTTCAGGTCAAGGAGCTGGAGCACATACTCCGATGTAGAAACCCAAACTCCCTGCCTGCTCTGATCTACGCTGCGGCCACGGCTGACAGTCAGGGCAGTGCGGATGCCACCAAGACGTCCCCACCAAGCAGGGTCAGTGCCCTGCTGGAGCGCAGGATTCAGCGTCTGGAAGCTGAGCTGGAGAGTCACGACGAGGAGGCCAAGCGCAGCCTGCGGGCCATGGAACAACAGTTCCACAGGATCAAGGTACGAGTAAAGGCAATGCAGTGGACTTATAGTTACTTACAGTGTAGTTGAACTCTCTCGGCTTTACAGACTTTAATTGTCAGTTTCAGCTCCGTGTTTAGCTTTCTAGCTGCAACTTAGCAACAAAGTGTCATTTCCATGAGCAGCAGGAGAAGAAAACTTGCTGTATCCAACCTGCTCAGCAGCAAACAGCAGACAGACAATTACCTTCATTTGGCTTTTAGCGAGGAGGGCCTTAAAGATTTTTTAACTCATGCAGAGCTTCTCTAGTGGACTCCCAGAATAAGCATGTAGAGAGGAAACTGAGCTTTATTAAAGTCAAAATAAATGTGATCACTTGTGCACCGTTTAGCTCCGCTATGAGCAGCAGATCTCAGAACTGGAGCAGCAGCTGGAGCAGAAACAGCAGCTGGAAGCATCAAACTCCGCAGCTGGGACAGAGCCATGGGCGTCACAGGTTCAAACCCTGGAGGAAGAGCTGCAGCGTGTGAAGGAAGCCCACCAGGAGAAAGAAGTGTCCCTCCAGGAGCAGATTGAGTCTCTCCAGCAGCAGCTCAAACACAAGGTCAGTACAGGAACCTTAGCATGCTATCACAAGTTGATGGATTCAGTTCATCTTCAGTTCAGCCTTCCTTCATACAGGCCCATCCAAGTCCGGGCCGGCACCAGCGTCAAGCCGAGGAAGCATTCGGTGTCCGGATAGAGCGCCTCAACCAAGAGCTCAGTGCCAAGACACGAAGCATTCAGGAGCTGAGCCGCACTGTGGAGAGGCTGCAGAGGGAGAGGAGGAGCATGCTGTCTGTCCCCAACCCACGACCAGAAACCCGTTCTACAGAGAGCAAACGACAACCAGGCCCAGCCAAACCTCCATGTTCTGCTGCTGCAGCAGAGATGTGTGCAGGAGAAGCAACGTTCCCAGCTGCTCACTATGAGAAGACCTACCAGCCCACCGTCTTCACAGGTATGAGTCTGGACACTTTGTTAGCTGTATGCTAAGCTGCCCTTTATTTAATCTGGGACTACCCTGGACTTAAGTCAGGCTTAAAGTTATAAACCAAATGTCATACAGATGCACAAAATCTGCGATCTTAGGTTCATAACTTTCATGTCCATCCTTGCATAATAAGTTTGAGCTATTTTCAGAGCTCACAGCCAGTACAGTCCCTCATGTAAACACTGCACACTTCAGCTGAAGCTGATATGAGGCTTCAGCATTCTCAGACAAATCAAGCTGGACTAGTTACTGAAGACTGGAAATGTTATGTTCACACTTTACAGCCTAATTCTCACTTCAGCTCAACAAACCAAACAACGACTGCAGATTCTGTTTCCCGGCTCTGACCAGTGTTGGGCAAGTTACTCTAAAAAAGTAACTAGGTACAGTTAGTAGTTACTTATCCCAGAAAGTAACTGAAATACTTACAGATGTAGCAACTCAAAAGTTCCCGTGTTTCCGTAATGGGTCCCTGGCTGGTCCTTGACTGGTCCTTGACCGGTCCTTCGCAGGTTCGTGTTGGGAATGTAATCCCCCGCGATGGCGTAGTCAGTGAGGCCCCGACTGGAAACGCCCCTAAGCAGCCTGGGTGAAAACCAGCTGCAATGCCTCATTTATCCACGGGGAGGAGCAGTGATTTTAATGTTCTGCTGCAAACAAAAGACTGTTTGAAGCTTCCAGCTAACAGGTGATAGTATGATTGGATATGAAAGGCGTGATGTTCACCACTTTGTCTATGTTTCTCAGCACACAGCTTGAATTTATGGATTTCACCATCTATAATCATAATATCATTCAGAAACAATGGGGGGCTAATGATACCACAACATACAATAACATGTTCAATTACCTTCATTTGTTTAACAAAATATATTGTAAGATATTTATATTGTCACATCACATTCATGGTAAATTTAAATCAGACATGTCATTCAGCCTGCAAGGTAATTTCATACATCTGTTATTAATGATCAGCCAGGAAATCACACTCCCACGGCTCATACTACAAATCCCACAATGCACTGCAACAGCTGCCACACAGGTCAAGATAATGTCATTGGTCAAGACCTGTGCATCACCCCACCCCTGCTGCTCGGTTGTTTACTGACACACTGATCAGTGGATGAACACACAGTGACATTAAAGCCCCCCAGAAAATGGCCTACTGATGAGGCACACAGGCTTACCGACATAGGAGGTTAATGTCTGTGCCTTGTTTGTTGAGCCAATGTGTCCGTACTATGATGCACTAATGTACCCCCGGCCCATGACATAGTCCTAGTCCTCAATTATGGCCCACTGGGTGATTTGAGTTTGACACCACTGTGCTAAATGGTATATTTAGGTGAAGGTTAGTCTGTGTCACTGCCCCACTGTCCTCTTTGGGTTTAATGCCTGTGTACTGTCAGCCCTGCCTGTAGAGTCCGCTCATCATGAGACCGTCATTAAGCTGAAATAATTTGAATATTAAACTTTATTGTTGCATCTTTTTGACAGGCAGTCACATCTCAGAGGTTCTGCAGGAGAACGAGGTTCTGAAGCAGCGTCTGCAGCTGCTGGAGCTGCAGAGTGAGCAGGACAAGGAGGCTTTAAAAGCTGATGCCATACAAGCCAAGGAGGAGCTGTGCAGGTGTGTGTGTGTGTGTGTGTGTGTGTGCAACATTAACTCCACAGCATGGGTGTGATCAAATAGCTGACTTTAATGTGATCTGTTAGGCTTCAGGAGCACTCTGCAAAGCAGCTGTCCTCTATGGAAGCAGAGCACCTCAGGGTGTTGAACGAGCTGCACGCCACCCACGCCCTGCAACACTCGTCCTCAAAGGTTGCCGAACTGTCCAACAAGCTCAACACTCAGGAAGTACTGGCTCACTAAGCAACCACTCATGTCAGAATGTCCTGGAAACGATGCTGTTGCTTTAACCTTGACATTTCTCTGCAGATAACGGTGAAACATCTGCAGGAGCAGCTGAAAGAGCTGCAGGGAACTAAACATGCACTGACTATATCCAGGACCAGAGAGGACGCTCTGCAGAAGCAGGTGCTGCTCAGCTCTTATACCTGCTGAATGTAACCACTTTGAAACAATCAGGGAATAACTTTCCCCACTTTATTTCTCTGATTAACATCTTTATCGACACTTGCTCACTGTTATTGTTACTCTATGTCTCTCAACCAAAGCTCTCTCTCTCTGTGAAACTGTATAGTTGTGACATCACAATGTTGCAGACGTCCTGTCGACTTGTGGACTTGACTTTATGAATATAGCCTCTGTGCATTTTAATACTCTCACACTGTTTCCATCACATCCAGACTTACTTTATAATAAAATTATAATAAAAGAAATTATAATAAAAACAGAATGGACATATACTGGACCTTTAACATTGAGTCACTCCTCCCACCTTGTGTTCAGCTGACCAGACTGCTGAAGGAGCTGAAGGAGGCTAAAGAAGCTCAGAGCCCAGAGGTGAAACTGCTGTGCAGCCTGGAGAGGAAGATCATGAACATGGAGCTGAGACACCAGCACAGAGAGAAAGAGCTGCAGCAGGTATGACTGATGATGGAGCAAGTTACTGTTCATGGAAATCTCTTAAGTCACAGGGAGGCCAGAGGATTATACAAATATAATACAACTGATGTTCAATATAATGAGATGTGACTCATGATTTAGCCAACACATTTGAAGACATTCTGTAACTGTCTGTCCTCCTGGCAGGTGATCGGAGGGTCGTGGCAGACATTAGACGCTGATCAGCAGTCAGAGGTGGAGCGCTGGAGGCATCTGGCTCAGGACAAGAGCAGAGAGCTGGAGGCTTTTCGTCTGGAGCTGGACTCCATTCTGGACATAGTGAGACACCTCCAAACACAGGGAGCGGTCCTCCCCATTACAGCCAGGAGTTAATCCACACACATGGTTTGACTAATGCGTGCCAGTGAAAGCTAATGCTGAAGCCAGACATAGATAACATGAGCAATAATCAATAAATTAGTCGATATCCCACATGGGTGAAATGGACAATACTCAATACTCAATACGCCTCAGTAATCTGAGTGGGAGTGTCTCAGTAATCTCTCTCTGTATATTTCATTACTGGATTCTACTTTTTTATTTAAATTATTGTAACTTGTTTAAGGTGTTGAGAAAAATAAACAATTTTCTGAAGTCTGAACTCTAATTGTGAAATTGTATTCCCTTTCTGCTTTCACGTATTGTGCACTGAAACTTCAACCTAATCTCAGCAGGATATTTTAATAAAATTAAAACAGTACTGAAGAGTTACTGAGGATTCACTGCTCTCTTTTTAGCTGATAATCAGTCATATTGTATAGTTAATAAATGGAAATAATAAGGTCACCGCTAGAAATAGCACATTTGGGTAAATGCAAATTCACACCTGGAACGTGGCGAGAGAGTTTGAAATATGGAAGAATTATCCTATCTTCATTCAAGAGCGTAGATTTTCAGTTTGAGAGCATGATTTCTCCTTCTCGTGCTCAGATTTATTCTCCTCGTGCTCACATTTTGTGCTCACACTCAGATTTTTGTAGCTTTCTTTCAAAATGTGTGCTTGGACTCAAACATCACATGCTTGTGCTCACATTTCTTCTTCTTGGACACAAACATTTCGCTCGCACTCAAATATGTCCTGTGCGCGCTCAGGTCTAAAGTCTATGCACTCAAATCTAAAGTCTACACGCTCAGATCTAAAGTCTACGTGCTTAGATCTAAAGTCTACATGCTCAGATCTAAAGTCTACACACTCAGATATAAAGTCTACACGCTCAGATATAAAGTCTACGAGCTTAGATCTAAAGTCTACGTGCTTAGATCTAAAGTCTACATGCTCAGATCTAAAGTCTACACACTCAGATCTAAAGTCTACGCACTCAGATCTAAAGTCTACGAGCTTAGATCTAAAGTCTTCCATATCAAAACTATAAATAAAAGTTTATGCAAGAAGCTGCTGCACCTAATTTGTCATTACTGACTGCAGCAGAGGAAAAACTCTCCTCTCTGAAGCTCTGATTAATTTAATCACACACATTTTAGTCAGCCTATTAAATTAATATTTTCTCATATAAAGTTTTTATACGAGATCATTCTCATACCAACCACTGTACATTCATTGAACCGCTCAACTGAGGCTTGAGACAAGAAGTCTGCAGCCAACAGACGCAACAGCTGCACTAATGAACTCCGCATCCATGGATGACAGACAGAAAACTTGCTGTGCTGTGTGTACGCAGTTCAAAAATGTTTTCATTGTTTAACATTAAGCTAAGGTCAGACCAGTAATACCACATCTTACCACTAGGTGTCACTGCTCCTGAGTTAAGAGTGGAACTGCTCGTTTTTCCATGTGCTCCTGCAAATATCTTACAATATACAACATGCAGTTCCAACCAAGCAATCTGATTGGTCAACTGGAAATTTAGAAAGCAAAACCAATTCTCTTGGAGTGAAGGTTACTCCATGACCGGCTTGCCTCCTGCCTACCTTGTAGAGGATTTTGCTCTAGGAAGCTTTTTCCCCTCGTAGTGGGACATGGTGGTCTTGTGAGGGCTGCCCAGCCTTGCTCTCTTACAGGCTCCATGCAGGTCCATGCTGGCAGTTCTGCTGCCCACATCTACCCCAGCCTCGTCCCACTATACTGGTGTTGGATCTCAGTCAAAAAGTTGTCTTGATCAGAAGATTGTATCCAACTTGTCAGACTATTAAATCCAAAATAGGTCAAATAGTATTATTCTTCAGGTGAAAAGAATAACATGCAGGATTCATCAAAGTTGGCAGCAGATAGAGCTTTTATTATTTTGACAGACAAGCAAAGCCCAAGTCGTCCATGGAAAGACTGTTTTCCTGTCTCAAAGCATCTCCTTTTGTACTCTTCAGTGTTATACAACAATGCCATAAGTCCTGCCCACCTTTCAACTTTTATTCACCTATGACATAATGGTGTAAATCTGACGTGTCTTTTACTGTATTTTTTAAAAACCTTATGTTTGACAAGAAGTTTCTTATTCTGATCAGTTTTACAACATGATAAATCAACTCTCACTAAACCATGGTTCTCATTACTTCATTAACAGTATCGTGCTCACATAAGATCAACTTTATTTAAACCATAGTGCTCTTGACCTGATGAACAGCATTTTGTCTTCACATACAGTAACAGTGTATTAGTTTCCACATACTTCTCCCTTTGATTACACTAAAACATATCTTAAGAAAAGAATCAAACTTTGAAGCACCCATCGCTGAGGCCTCTGATTAAAGCCATGAAATTTTATACTATACTGGCCAAGGGCTCAACACCACCCTCATCACCGAAGCTAATGGACTCATCCCGAGTCCCCTGTGATGTTGTGCCCCACCATCAAGCTGGCCTTGTGCTTGTCGAGGTCAGCTCATGATCCAGGGCTTAGTATTATCGTGCTATATCACTGCTGATGAGTAGTAGTTGGCAGCCTCTGCCATCAGTGTATGAATGTGTGTGTGAAGTGTTTTGTGTGTGTGTAGTGGTTCAGTCCGTCGTGAGTGTAGTTTTCACTGCTCACTAGCTGCTCTTTAAAACACACTCAAACGCCACTACAGCATTGCACCTTAACAGCTCAGTGTAATTGGGGCACATCCGACCCTGTGCGGGTTTAGTGTTTTCTTCAGTGACTCATCCACAGTCCTTGAGCGTGAGCTGCACAGAGGATTAACACACAGCAGCTGAGAGACATGATGACAAAAGACAAAAAAATAAAAAAAATTGATCCATTGAGAAGCAGACAAACTGAACAAAAGCAACAAGAGTTACTGTGGGATTTCATCAATACAGTTCTCCTTGAGGGGAGCATGCAATTCTAATAAATACATGAGCGATAGATGATTAACACTGCGGCTCCACAGGCTGCACAGGATTGCACGGTGACTTGTAGATACAGTTCATACACACATTACAATACCCAATGTGCTCTGCAGTCAGATGACTACAGTATGCGTGTAAAAAACACTTTACATGGTGTTTTACAAAGTAACTTAAGCAAATCTGTGGAGTTAAAGGATATGTTCATTTGTTTTAAATTGGCCTTAAAACATCACCCACATGCCTGTACAGTATGTATTATTAAAGAGTCAGCAGTGTGTGTAAGATTTGATTTGACAAAGTCAGACTGCTGAAGCTGATATAATAAAGAAATGTTCATGTTATAGCATGATAAAACTGTTTGTATTTTTCTGGCATGGCAAAAATAAGATGTCGTACTTTTCAGATGAATAATGCAAAATCTAATCAACAAATGAAGCATGATGTATTAATTAAGCAGTATTACATGACGGTGTGCTTTAACATCATTATTGGCACGACAGTTATGTGGCCAGTTAGCGTCACTGAAGTGCCAATAATAAATTAAAGCACACACGTGTAATATTGCGATTATACAACAATTACCAACTTAAATAAAATATATCATCAAATGATTTTCATGTTTTGCTCTCAATATGAATATTTCTTTGCTCGCCGTTTCTGTTCTGATCTCCATTTCTATGGTGATACACGGGGCCTGACTAATACCTGGAAAACAGGTATTAATCAGTCACAGCAGGAGACTCCTATATGTAATGGATGTACAGTTGACTACTCCAGCAAGTAGTTCGAGCCTTAGTAACGACCTAGCAACAGAGAAACTTTCTAGTCTGTTTTTCTAGTTTCTGTGCTCTCTCGTCCAGCAGGTTCTCATGGATCGTGGCTGCTGCTCTGGTCCTGCATGACATCCACTACATATATTATTACTGTCATTATTGTTACCATATCTCCATTACAGTTTATAGTTAGTTCATGATTTGCTGCTATCATTCATTGTAATTCTACAATATGTTTGTGTTGATTTGTTCTGTACACGTGACATCCATTGCACGTCTGTCCGTCCTGGGAGAGGGATCCCTCCTCTGTGGCTCTTCCTGAGGTTTCTTCCACATTTATTCCCTGTTAAAGGGTTTTTTGTGGGCAAGTTTTTCCTCACTCAAGCCCTCAGAGGCAAAATGCGTTTTGTGAATTTGTTCACTGCTAAATCAAATCAAATCAAATTTTATTTGCATAGCCCACAGATGACGAAAACAAACAAGTTTTTTTTTTCATATGTATATTAAAAAAAAAATGGCTTTACATTTCTGGTATGAATTAACCAGACTATAGTGGTTAGGCTAACAATAGCCATGTTAGTTAGGCTAGTTAGGCTAACTCAAATATTAGCTTTGGGTTCATTAGTAAGGATATGAAATGACTTTACTGCACATAGATAGATAGATAGATAGATAGATAGATAGATAGATAGATAGATAGATAGATAGATAGATAGATAGATAGATAGATAGATACATACATACATACATACATACATACATACATACATACATACATACATAAGAAAATATACATAAAAAATATATACATATGTGCAATAACTTGTGCAAATGTGCATCCCTTATTATGTCCATCAGCTCAACTGCTCAACTCTCTGTTGCTGGCTCTAATGTTGCTGTCCCAACAGATGGCTGTAAAGAAGATTGCACTCACAACAACAGACTGGTGGAACATCTGCAACATCTTACTGCACACATTAAAGGACCTGAGCTTCCTCAGGAAGTAGAGTCTGTGCTCAGGTCAGATCTAGTCCTCCTGAAGTCCACGATCATCTCCCTCGTTTTGGCCACATTCAAAATGAGGCGGTTGCTCCTACTCCACACCACAAAGCAATCAACCACATCCCTGTACTCAGTCTCCATCCCATCACTGATACACCCCACAACTGCAGTGTCCACAGAGTCATCGGAGAATTTCTGCAGATGACAGGACTCAGAGTGGTGCTGAAAGTCTGAGGTGTGAAGAGGAAAGGTGAGAATACAGTCCCCTGTGGTGCTCCCGTGTTGCTAACCACCCGATCAGACATACAGACCTGTCAGCCCCACAGACTGTGGTCTGTGTCCATCAGGTAGTCGGTTACCCAGGAGATTGTGGAGGTTTCTACCTGCATCACCTGGAGCTTCTCCCTCAGCCATGTAGGCTGGATCGTGTTGAAGGCACTGGAGAAATCAAAGAACATGATCCTCACAGTGTTGCCAGCTCTATCCAGGTGAGAGAGGGCCCGTTGAAGCAGGTAGATGTTTGCGTTCTCAACACCAACCGAGGGGAGGTAGGCAAACTGCAGCGGGTCTAGGGAGGTGGTCACCTGAGGTCTCAGATGGGCCAAAACCAGTCTCTCCAGGACTTTCATGATATGAGACATCAAGGCAACTGGTCTGTAGTCATTGAGCACAGCTGAATGTGACTTCTTGGGTACCAGGACAAGGCAGGATGTCTTCCACAGCACCGGAACCTTGTCCCTGCATCAGACTAAGGTTGAATAGGTGCTGTAGAACCCTGCATAGCTGGTCCACGCAGGCCTTCAGGATTCTGGGGCTGATACCATCTGCAGCTTTGTTCCGGCATAGTTTCTCATACAGCACAGAACAGAACAGACAGAAACTCATAGATGTAAAAGTTTGTAATAATGCAAAAATGATCAACAAGACAAATCTACATTTACAGCAGTGCAACTGTGAAACTAGCTCTTTGGCATTAACGTGCGACAGACTGACAGTAGCCCAATTTCAAATCGCATGTATGACATGAGGGTGTACTGGTGGAACGCCATACCACCCTAGAAATCGACATATGCTATGATCCATGGGTAGCTTATCACCAAGATTAAAGTATAAATTATTCATATAATTATTATTTTTTTCACAAATTGGCTGATTTATTTATCATGTGGGATTTATGGTAATCTTTTGTCTGTGTGTGTGTGAGTGTGTGTGAGATTGGGACTTTTATCCAAAGTCCTTGTAAAGCACTTTGGATAAAAGCGCTCTATAAGTGTAGCCTTTTACCTTTCATTCAGACATTCCTCCTACACTTCACTGTGAGAGGAAGGTTGCTGATAAAAGTTTTATTCTTCCGTTAATGACAAACCTTTGTATTTCACAGTTTCCGTGATCATTCTTAAGTGTTTGTTAAATAGAGACCCTCACATGTCCAGGGAGG
Source organism: Protonibea diacanthus (assembly GCA_028641955.1). Taxonomy (NCBI): domain Eukaryota; kingdom Metazoa; phylum Chordata; class Actinopteri; family Sciaenidae; genus Protonibea; species Protonibea diacanthus. The sequence goes on along the minus strand of CM053983.1, from coordinate 1,966,554 downwards.
CTTTAAAGGTCCAGTGTGTCAGATTTATGAGCTCTGTTTACATAATATAACACTCATAATTACATCTTCATTAATGAGACCAGAAGAGATATAAGAATCATTTTGTTTATTTACCGTAGAATGAGACTTTCATATCTACGGATGCTGTGGGTCCTCTTCCACAGAGTCCGCCATGTTCGAACCAGCATGTTTCAACAGTAGCCCAGAATGGACAAACTAAACACTGACTCTAGATAGGGACCACGTGCTAGGTAGGAGAGGGTGAGGTGAGGGGTTTGCCACCAGCACCTACACTGCTAGATGCCTCTAAATCATACACACTGGTAACAGGAAAAAAAAGCAGCATAAAGTGATTTTCCTGCTGCAGAGGGTCAGAACTAAAACATTTTAACAGCAGACAGAGACTCATTGTGAAGAAAATAAATGATACTCATTTAATTTTTTTCGTCCTCTAGGCAGAGTCAAAGGACAAAAACACTGAATGAAAGAGAACTAAAGAAAACATCTGTTTCCATCTCCAGGATATGATGATGATACAGGATAGCACCCTGCTGTTGTCATGTATGTATACATATACTGTGTGAAGTGTGCCTTAACCTTCTGTACAATCTGTCTCTATCTACTTCCTTAGTTGAAGCACCAAAAGATGCAGGACGGGTTACATAATCAGTACAAAGAAAGAAAGAAAATGTTCCAACTGTCACATTACAGACAGACAGACACACGAAAAAAAACGCCATATTTTACAGATGACCTATGAGACTTGACAGGTGTGGACAACTTAACACACTTCGTTCTTATATTTTGTCTTTCGTGGTTTTCTCAGTGGTCCTTAACCATATGTACAGTATATGTATGGACTGGAAGAAGAAAGAACTGGATACATCGTTGGAGATGGGAATCCTTTCAATCTTATGGAGACCACTCAATGGCACATGAAGTTCAACAAGCTTCTATATCATGGAAAAGACTTCTGCCAGCTGAGTTGGTAACATCCAGTTTACCCCTCTCCTGTCTCATATTGGCTTCAAAGTCCGGCACTCTTCCTGGGGGCGTGGAAATCATTGTGGTCGTTGTGGTTGATGGCACTCTGATCCCGACCCTCCGGAGTGACTGGCAACTCTGGCTCTCCCAGCAGCCGGTCATCGTCCCCTACACTTGAGCTCTGGTCTGAGTTCACACAGTTAGGGATGCTCAAGTGAGCCAACAGGATGCCTTCTTTCTCAGTCCTGTTAGCTGCCACTCCTAGCTCCTGCAGGAGCATGCCATCCTCCCCCTCCAGACTGCTGCTGGGCCTCCTGTGGCAGCCTCCAGACGCTCCTCCGCCTGTGGTCCACAGGGCTCTGGAACTCAACTGACCCTCCTTGGACACATAGCACTGGAAAAGAGAGCAGGAGGAGTCCAGACCACTGGAGTGAGGAGGACGTACTCTATTGTTGAGTTCAGTGTCCATGTAGCCAATTAGACGGTGCCGCTTCTCACATGGCTGAGCCATGCTGCTACATGAAAAAACAGAGAGAGAGGATACTTCACATGAGTGTGATTGACAAAAATGACATCCTTGAAGTACCTATAATGGACATTTCTTAAAACTGTAGCTCCTAAAATGGCCACTTGAAGCTGGAAAAGTCTCCAAAACACCCATGTTAAGGTGTTGGAGCTAGGCTTCATTCACCCACGCTTCATTCAGCCTACCATAGGTCCACTGATGAGCCACATCTTTGCCCAATTCTAGCTTAGTCGGGAGGTGGAAGAAGTAGGATAAACTTGACAGAGAACACCCAGCTGTCTCCTCAGCTTAATGCAGGTCCATAGTGAGTTCCAGTTCATTGTGTACCTATCCAGTTGCAACTTTACTGCTATTCATCTGCCACAGCAGCAGGCAGAAATCTACAAACATAATAAATGATCCCAGCCCTGCATGCACAGTTAGTGTTGGCTCAGTAAACAGTACCTTTCTTCCCTCAGCAGCTTCTGTTTTTTTCTCAGATGTATACTGTTGCCATCCAGCAGGCAGGAGTAAATACTGACTCATTCCTTTTAGAGGCTCTGACAACCAGAGCTCCTAATAAACTAGGGTCGTGCCCCTTATCTCCCTTAGCTGCCAAAGTAGCCCAACATACTGCAGTTTTCTACAGAGCCAAAGAGCAGCTACAGCAAGAAGAAGAGAGGCCTGCTCATTTTAGGAAAGATGAGATATCAAATGAAAACTAATGCAGATATTCCCAGTAGGTAAATATAATGGACAGTGTCCTGTTTTATGTGGAACTCATACTGGCAACACGTGGGTAATATGTAACTGCTACTTAGCACTTATTATGTGAATACCACAGTGACCAGGGCTTCAATCAGTTAAACACTGTGATGTCAGACTGATTATGTTGGGATGGTATAAATACAATTTTGCAATTTTCATGTGTAATGAACCCTTCTAACCCCTCTGGCCTCCAAAAATATTTGAAATGAAACAATTTGAGAAGAAAATGACCGAATGGTTCAACTGCTAACAGCCATGACCTGTGATGCACGATCATGAAAGGCTATGTAAGGCTGATCTTATGTTCCATTTGGCTTATTGTCAACAAATTTAATGAAAAGACATTTCACTTGGGCTGCAATCTGACCTGATATATATTTAGACTGTTTTTCTCCCATTGACCTTCATCAAATAACTTCAATAATTTCTTCATCTAAGTCGTCAACCTGTCTCTTAGACCCCATCCCAACCAGGCTGGTCAAGGATGTCTTACCTCTAGTTAGCCCTTCTTTATTGGATATAATTAATCAGTCTTTATTATATGTGATATGTACCACACGCACATGTGTTCTGACAGGAACCAAGATCAGACATCACATCTCTCCCATTTTGGCTTCCTTGCACTGGCTATCTGTTAAATCTAGAATAGAATTTTCTCTTCATGGTCAGGCACCATCATATCTAAAAGAGCTCATAGTACCTTACTACCCCTCTAGAACACTGCGCTCTCAGAATGCTGGGTCTCTTGTGGTTCCTATAGTTTCCAAAAGTAGATTGGGAGCCAGAGCTTTCAGCTATCAAGCTCCTCTTCTGTGGAACAAACTACCATTCTGGGTTCAGGAGGCAGACACAGTCAACACTTTCAAGAGTAGACTCATGACTTTCCTTTTTGATAGAGCTTATAGTTAGGGCTGACAGGTCATCCCTTAGTTATGTTCTCTTGTTCTCCTTTCAGGGTCATGCCTGTTCATGGTATTGGTTGAAGATGCAGTCACATCTCCCTTTACTGAAAACTCTCTCTCTCTCTCTCTCTCTCTCTCTCTCTCTCTCTCTCTCTCTCTCTCCCTCTCCCTCTCTCCATCTGTAAACATACCTGTCTCATTAATACATGTTGTTAATGCATGTTACTAACTAAACTTCTTCCCTGGAGTTTCTGTGCTCTCTCGTCCAGCAGGTTCTCATGGATCGTGGCTTCTGCTGTGGTCCTGCATGACGTCCACTACATATATTATTACTGTCATTATTGCTACTATATCTCTACTATAGTTTATAGTTAGTTCATGATTTGCTGCTGCTGTGCATCTGTGTCTCTCTATCTCTAATTGCTAAAATTTGATTTGATTTGAAAGGAAGTTTTGACAGCCGTTGTCTGATATCCGTATCCTGACAGATGTCAGACGATAGCCAGTGTGTTTCGAGATTGCCTCCTGCTTGTCCTACCATGTCTGTGGCACAGCTCTAAGCCAATTGGTTCCTAATGAAGATGTAAAGCTTTTTTTAAAAAAACACCTTCAATAAATTACAATAAACACTCTGAATCACTGCTGCAGCATTCAAAAACTCCTACAGAGCAGACATGCAGACGTCAGGAGGGCTTTCAATTGTGTGAACCCCTGGAAACTAGAGAGACTGCAGCTGCTCCTCACTACTCAGCACACTGGACCCACTGCAGTTTGCTACACACCCCTACCAATCAACAGAAGATGTTATGGCACACATCCTCTACACCACCCAATCCCACCTGGACAAGAAAAGGAGTTATGTGAGTATGCAGTTCATGGACTGAAGTTCACCCTTTAACCCCAAAGTCCTCTCCAGGCTGAACACAAAGCTCTGGGATTAAACACCTCACTGTACATGTGGATCCTTGACTACCTGATACACCACCTCATCCACCATCATCCTTAACATTGGAGTATCTCAGGGCTATGTTTGAGTCTCCTGCTGTGCTTTCTTTACACACACGACTGTGTAGTGTGTTTGTCTCATTTAGAGCGTCCTCACAGGAAACATCGTTGCTGTGATTATATGATTATATCATTAGTTATGTTAGAGCAGCTATTTAATATTAATGCACACACAATACATGTCTGTTACAAACCAAAAGGGTTTAGAGACACCTTCTAAAGGTTCCTCAAATATAGTTTAAGGAGGAGGAGTAGGAGTAAAAAGATCAATATTTGCTTATGGCATAGGGCAGCAAAGTACAAGTACCTCAAAAGTAAGTATGTACTTATCATACATGTACATAGTAACTTTACAGACCACTAATAACCACTTATACTTTTCATGTCACTGTGGTGCTGAAGCAGGAAGCACTGAGTGGAGCTGAGAAGTTGTGACTCACTCAGGATGTGAAGCTCCCGTCTTGGTCAGAAGTGTGAGCAGAAAAAACATGAAGATGACAAAGACAGCCAGGCCGACCCAGAAGCAGATCACTATGGCGTCTACAAAACAAACAAATATGAAGTCAGTACTGAGTAGTCATCATAATATGGATGTACAAACAATGCACAAATATGACATGAAATGATGTCTGACAGAAATATTATACTCATATTGGGCCTGATCCTAGAGATGGTCTTACTTTGTGCATAAAAAATGAACAAAATCTCAGGAAGGGGAAGCATGGCTTGGCCCAGGCTGTGTTCAGCCGAGGTGGAGAACTGCTGACCCGGATTGGGGATATTGTTGAGGAACTCCAATCAACACGTCGTCTGTGGAGGATGCAGAGCCTGAAGACTCAGGGGAAGCCTCGTCAATGGGGGGTTGAGGGGGGAGATGGGAGTTTAACCATCCAGTCTACGTGTGTTTTGTGGATTTGGAAAAGGCCTATAACCATGTCCCCTGGGGCTCCTATGTGGGGTGCTGGGGGAGTATGGGGTGCCATGGCCATTAGAATGAGCAATCCAGTCCTTGTACAACCAAAGAGAGAGTTATGTTTGTATTCTCGGCACAAAGTCAAATGTTTAATAGGAAGTTATGATCAACAGTATCAAAAACTGCACTAAAACTGTTATTAATTTATTTAAAAACAACTTTTTTCTAAAATCTTACCTAAGAATGGGAGGTTTATATGACCTTATTGGATTGATATTCATTCTAATTGTTCAAATTTTCTTTCTGAAGTAGGCAGAAAATTCAGTGCACTTAGTGATGGAGAGAAACTCACTGTTGTAGTGGATCAGGAGTTTACTTTTACTCCATCTACACCTGACTTTCTTACAAGTTGGAGTTTGTTGATATTTGTATTTATCCATTGGTGCTTACATTTTGAAGCTGCTTTTTTAAGTTGTAGTGGTGCAACCAGGTCAATCGTTGTGCATGATCTACAATCAATCAATCAAACTGCATTTCTGTAGCACCTTTCTAACAAATCAAATATAAGTGAAAGTTCTTTACCTTGAATTACATTTGATTTGATTTGGAGGAGACCAGAAATGCAAGACTTTTCTGAGGTCAGTCCTCACATAGCTCAGGCTGCAATATCTCCCAGAGAAGCTTGACCTGCCAGCATCTGCTTAAAGATAAAGTGCCTGTGCCTGTTAACAACCTACCTACTATCTTGTGTCACTAAACATTAACAAGCCCATCATTATAGGTTGAGGCATTAAAAACAACTGTTACATTTAAATTCTGAAATTTCATGGTCATTAAATACATTTGGCAAATGCATTAGTATATTAACCTTTTTTTTTAAAATATTGTTGTCTATTGAAGGCTTTTTAATCAATCTGTTTTAATATGCATTTAGTTGAATGATGAAGCCTGGCCTTGATCATTTGTGCGCACATGATCTAAGCAGTTCTAAATTTGTTCATACAGTACAAACAAAATATTGATGAACCCTGGATTTATAACGTTTGTCGTCAGTTTAAACACAGATTTGTGCATACACACAGTTGGTGAATGGCAGCTATTCAGAGATAAAATCTTATATGCCAGACAGACCATGTGTTTCCACAGGACAGAAATAGTCATTGCATAACCGCCAGGAAGGAGAGGGTGAAGTGAGGGTGTTGTAATCACCCCGCACAACTGTTTTTACAGAATAGTTGTGAAATTAGTTGTGAAATGATTGTTGTCTCCTCATCAACATCAAATGTTGTATTGACACATTGTATATTTGATTAACACACTTTAACATGTATAACTGTAATCATGTTACATACTGTTGGGTAGTTTAGTCTATAACAGTGCATGATAGTTTGTGATGTAAAATTGTACTACAGTACTGTAAATACAGAGTAACTAATGTAATACATGTGGAGGAGAACTATAAAGTACTAAATTAATAAACAAATAAGCTCAACACCTGATTAAATGTGCTGATTGAATCTCGACCTGCTGTGGTTTGACCAAAGCATGTGATGAATTGTATAACATCAGCACTACATGATGCATATTTATGTGTCGTGCTGAAGTCTAGTCTTTATTATTATCATCATGGTTATTTTAAGTGTTGAAACATAAAACATTAATGCTGCAGTAAGATGACAGACTATGTTGACTAACTTCACTTTAGTTTAGCAGTGAGATACATGAACAGAGGTCTACTCACAGCGGTGCGCCTTAAGTCCCTCAAAAGACACCGGCTCCTCTTCATCATAGTATTCATATCTCCATTCGTAGTCTGGAATCGGAGACACACTGGTGCTGTTTGGACTGTCAGTGCCTGACATCTCACAAAGAGCACAGAACCACGCTGAGCTGACCGTTTCCTCTGACGCTCTGACTCGTTCAATTAACTGACTCAGATTTCGATATCATCTCAGCATGTGCTGCAACACTGTAAGCACTGAGCAACACACACTCTGATGTTAGAGTTTCTGCTCTGCCTCTCTTTCTCCTCCCCCTCCTCCCTCTCATCCTCTCTCTCTCTCTCTCTTCCCCCTCCTCTCTCCTCGCTCTCTCCCTTTTTACTTCATCTCCTCTGCTCTGTCCTTTATTTAAAACTTGGTGACAGGAAACTGAAAAGAAGGAAATGGATTTTCTTTGTGCTCCCTCTGAATATGCAGCCTGTATTCAGATTCCAATCAATCAAATCAAATCAAATCAAATCAAATCAAATCAAATCAAATCAAATAAAATTTTATTTGGCCCAAAGTCACAAAACACATTTTGCCTCGGAGGGCTTTACAATCTGTACAGGGAGTGACACCCTCTTGCCAGTCTTTTGGTCATTGTCTTCTGTTCAGGTAAAAAGATATCAGAAAAGTTCAGGACACACACACACGCTTGAAGGATGCTCCAATATGTGTACTGACTATCTTTGACTAGAGAAGATTTTATTACTATTCTTCCACTGTCCGCCTTTCTATCTGTCTTCAGATGTACTTTAGGGAAGTGATGACAGTCCTGGTTTTTCAGTGCTTCTTTATACAGACTGTGATTCTGTCATTAATAGGATGGTGACTGCACTGAAGGGAAAAGACAAAGTTTACTACAGGGTCCTACAGTGCGTATGCCTATGATAGAATAAGCAGTAGTGAGGGTGACATTTCACTTTTGGATTAATTGATTTGATATTATGAGATATGTTTTCTATTATGGTCCTTCTGCAAACCTTGACAAACCTTCTATTTTACTGGCTGCAATGAGGTCGTGAAGAGGTTTTCAAGCAATATGGTAAAACATGCTCCAGAAATCTCCTATCCCCACTTTAAGTGTAGATGTCAATACTTCTTTGTTGTCCAAACAATTGCATGGTTCTGCTGGAAACAGCGGGTGATGAGGAGGTGCTGTGATGTAGTTCATAATGGTGGTGGTGATAATAGTGTGAGAGAGGAGTGGTTGTACATATCCACAGTAGGACTCTTTAACCCTTTACAGCATCCATAAATCCAGAATCAGACTCAGTTTCCTCTGAGAGCTCCTCATGGTGTGTCTGTGGGTGCAATCTGTCAGCCGGATGTTCCTACTTGTTCTCTACTTCTGTAGGTACAAACCTTAAGAAACATTTTAAATCCTCCAGTATGGAGCTACATTAGAGTCAAAAGTTTTGTACTTAAAAACATAAAATCTGAAACTGAAATTTCAGTTGAATTTTGAAAAATATACCAACGTATTTACATACACATTTTTTTTCAGGTTAAATACAAATATGATCAACTCTGGTAATTCTTTTGAATAAATTTCATTCATTCATTTCATTTTTCATTTTCACGTTTCTTTCAGTTGCAAGTTTTATCTTTTCAGATTCAGATGTTATTTTTTACAGTTAAAAAAATATTCAGTTTCAGATCTGTCTTTTTCAGTTTCAGATCTGTCTTTTTCAGTTTCAGATCTGTCTTTTTCAGTTTCAGATCTTTCTTTTTCAGTTTCAAATCTTTCTTTTTCAGTTTCAGACTTTTGACCCAGATCTAGCGTGGGGGGCGCGGCATCAACTGAGAGGGGTGTGGAATCATGACAGACAGCTCAACCAAAAGGCCAGAGACCTTCCCCTTTCACGTTGCCTTCAGGGAATGTAGGATCTAAAAGGATTCGGCTACGCCACATGATTGGCAGTGAAAAAACTGCTGTCAGTGACTAACTTCCACTTGCACACCATGCACGAATATCCTGCAAGGCTAAAACGGTTTTAATTTGCACTGTAAGGCCAAGGCTGTTAATATGTCCTCTTATTAAGTTTTAATAATATGTGGTCAGTTCATCCAAATACAGCCCTTTTGAATTTTGCTTTGACGTTTACGGAGATGTGAGACATGGAAACTGTTTTACACAGTACTGAGGACCAATTGCAGTACAAGAGTGATAAATTACGCCAGACTGTGCACTTGGACAGCCACACTTTAAGTACTGAAATTTCCACGATTTCCACGTAGCACTGTGAATGCTGTGTGTGTGTGTGTGTGTTCGACTCCCTAATCTTGGTCAAGGCCGACCTGAAAACAGACTGACTGAATGTTAGATACTTTAGTGTCGTTATGATTTGTTTTTTTCTGGAAAGCTCCTCCAGAACCTGAGTCCAGATCATGAGTAAACTGAACTTCATGTGTGTAATTAGTGGTGAGCCCCTTTAATACTAAACAGAGTCCTCTCTATTTCCTTCCACATTCTTCATCTCATGACCACCTCCAGCGTACCACTGGAGGATCGCTCCGTGATGCCTAAAGAAAGCTCATGACGCTTGACAGTCATGAGTCTGAGAATTCTGGCCTTTTCACATAGTCAAAGCTCCGTATACATTACATCACGTATCATCTTACAGATCTATCAGCCAGCTCATTTGCTCTCTAACATAATGGTGGCAATACACATGCACACACACGGTATACGTTTATCCAAACCCTGCCCTCTACACTGAACAATGACAGCGATTCTCAGCTCTGAGCCTGTAAGTGACGATCATTACATCAGCAGGCAGAAGCTGTGTGTGCTGACGATCACAAGCTGTGAACTAGGAACTGTGTATATACTGATGTATATAGTACCAGAAAAAGTATGGATCTTGTCAGTGTCTATGAATCTGTGTATTGATCTATCTTTACTTCATGTAACAGGATTGATCTGTTAAGCTTGATAACCACATCATATAAATGAGTGAAATATAGATACAGTATAAAATAAGGTGGGAACTTGACAAAATGTTTTTATGATGTCACTTCCTGATGATCATGTTACATAAGATCATTTAAATATTTGATGTGCGGGAGGGGCGTTACTGAGGTGAATAATGTGCCTTTCAATTATTATCACTTGATATAAAAGCCTTATGAAAATAGAAACTCAGCAAGGTCAGAGTGACTCAAACTGCACAGCTCGTATTATACTGAAATATAGGAAAAGCTTTACCGGACTGTTGATGGGCAGTTCTTTTCATGAAATAACCTCAGACACTCAACTAAAACTGAATGTTTAAAAATCAGATACATGTTCAGTCCACCTTAAGTCCAATAGCACTGCAATAACACTCTTCATTTCATGGACAAAGTAAAGTATCTCCATCCAGGCAACACAACATGTTATACACAACATTTATCAGTGTACCATCAGATTCAGGGCTAACTGCATTCAATAGGACAAACCTCCAAAGTTTGAAAAGGACAATACGATGCCTGTGTCTGAAATCATTTGTTAGTGCACTACTTTATTTGTGTGTGAATTATGAAATGTTTGTTTTCATTCAATTCATCCATCCATCCATTATCTGTAACCGCTCATCCTCATCAGGGTCACGGTGGGGCTGGAGCCTATTCCAGGATCATGACTTAGGGCGAGAGGCAGGGTACACCTTAACCTTAACCAGTTCATCACAGAGCTCAATTCGGATTAGATTCAGTTTTATTCATATAGCACCAAATCATAACAGAAGTGATCTGACATGACACAGAGCAGGTCGAGACCGTACTCTCCATAATATCTACAGAGAGCCAACAATTCCCACCAATGTTGGCTCTAACTCTAACTCCCTAACCCTCTACATCTAACCCCAACCCATGCACCTTTTTTGTGATGACACAAAATGACCAAAAGGATCCATAAAATGTTGGTGTGTTACTCTGGGAGAAAGGAATGAGTGAATTAGGGAGTGATTTAAGTCTGCAGGATATACACAGTTCTGTGGGGCTAAATGCTAATGTCATCATGGCACTGTAACATGCTGATGTTTGTCAATGAAACACTCTTCCTGTGTGGACTGCAGTGAAAGTGTTGAGGAGGCAGTCATCACATCAGTGAGATAGGAACACAGGCTGCACAGACATTGCTGCAGTTTTGCTTCAGGAACTTGCATACTTCTAAAACTGCACAAAGAGCACTCAGTCTTCATGTGCATACCTGATAAATCATGTGAGGCGAAAAAAAGATTTGGCGGGAACTTTTAGGAAGCATGTCCAGCTGTCCCGCCAATGAAAACAGCTGCACCAACAGAAGGAAGAGCAGCTTCATTTAGACATGCCAAGCTGTGGGAGAACTTTCTAATCAGCATAAGTACTTACCTTACCTTGGAATTTTTAATATTTGTATGAACCAAGCTGCCAGAACATTATGCCAATATTCAATCCAGCAACAATCTTTTTTTTTTTTATCTTTATCAGGCTGAGAAAATTTTCAGTGATTCCTACAGGACTGATTTCAGGTCAGGGTGGAAAAGCTTTGGAAACAGTACGTAGAGCATGGAGAACTATCTCTGAACTCCATCTTCCTTATGAGTTTGGAACTGTAACCTTGGCTCCTCTATGTCTGTAGTGTCATTTTCAATGATTTCTTCCCTCTCTGCTTTTAAACAGTGGTGATCAGTGAAATGAGCTGCTGTGACCTGATGTTGGGTTTACTTTGTGCGCAACTCATCATCAACAGCAGGAACTGGATTGTGCAGATTGAATGACTGTTGTGTAACACAACATATTTCTCATATTTCTGTTAGTATACTGCATCCAGGAGGGGTTTAGCAAGCAAGGTCAGTGGAATAAAAAGGAAGAACTAAGATGCAGCTGTAAACAGAAGAGCAGCGATGAAAAGACTCGAGCTGTAGCCCGAGCAAGCACTTTAAAAGCGTAATGGGTGAACAGGCGGGTCTGTCAACATTGACTGCAAGCACAGGTGTTAAGATAATGGGCCCTGAAGCTAACAAAATAATGACAGTTGGACGTTTGGTGTGGACAGACTCTGCACGAGGTGTTCATGCCTGCTTTCAAAGGAGCTCGTATTTGTGATGGTAATTTTGGGGAGATCCGTTTGAAAAGCCTGACATTCAAATGTATGTTGCGCTGTCAGAAACCTTTTCTATTCACTCCAGAGTTGGTGAATGTTGTGGCTTTCCTTTTTGCTCATTATGGCGATGTAGCAGTCTTGCAGAGAGAATAATGAAGTTGAACACATTGTGATTTGCAGTGAAGACTCATCACAGCACTCAGAATCTCAAGGATTAAGGGTAACTACACACTTGTATCTATGGGTTTAAATCAGATGCATGACTTGCTTTAACTGCAAATCTACAAACATCCATTAAGCAAAGATTCGTGATACTCTTTTCTATACTTTTCTTTTTCTTCTGCTAAAATACTGAGAACGTGACTTCAGGAGCCAACCATGGCCCCTGAGTTACTGGTAACATCCTCTGTGAGGAAAGTCTGGATGATCTGGGAGGAAGTTGTGAGAACAACAGGTAACAGAAGTCACTGATCTGATTCTCAGCTGAGGGATTGGCTCTCCCTACCATTTGTTGGACCAACAAATGCATTAATGTTTGGACCAACACCAACTAGTCCAGGAGGAGGTGGAGACGGTGATTGAGGAGGCACCTCTGGTAGTCAGTTAGTGGCACTGGGGGAGTGTTGGTGCTGCTAGCACAGGATCTTTGGATGAAGAATGATGTTATTATGTTATAGATGTTATCATAGTACAGAATTGCAGTTTCAGTGTCTGTAAGGCAGCAAAAAGAGGCCTTGAGCCTGTACATAGTTACTTTAAAGTAAGGTAACTTGATGACTCCAAATGAAACACTAAGCTTTAAAATTTGCACCATAATGCATTTTATTTCACTGCACTGGTTTGAACTCCTGTAACTGCATCCATGGAACTGGAAGCTGAAGAGTCTGCAGAAGATCCTCTGCCACACACTTCAAAGCTCATGGAATTTCTCTTTTATATTGCATATACCTCATCTGTTTACATCACACCTCATCATGTCTCAGTATATTTTACTGCTTTTACTCTACACACCTTTACAACATTTCAACTTCTAGTTTTCATGAACTCTGTTGTTTTTGTTCGGAGCAAACAGTCGAGAATCATAGAAGCCTGGGGGGGTGTGTGGTCTGCTGTCAGCATCATCAGGTCCTCGGTGCATAGAAATACAATGCTCCTTTCATTTCTCACAAACATATAAATTAAAATAAACTCTCTCTCTCACACACACACAGGCGAGCACAGTCTTTGCAGAGAGGAGCTGGGTTGAGGCAGAGTTCATCAGCCCTGGAAGGCATGGAGCTCGTCTTCACTGAAGCCCTGCTGCTTCAACAAACTGGAAAGTGAACAAACAGAAAAGAAGGTGACTGAGCATAGATACAGAGATGATCCTCTGTAAGCTGACAGCTGAGTGTCACTGCTCTCTAAGAAAAGAAAAAAATAACGCCTCATGTCCTATGGAAGGAGTTCATCTCGTGCTCATCTATTGGATACACAGTTTGTTTACAAGCTGTCTTTACATCAGAGCTGGGAACTATGACAATGACATAATGGTTATATAATAAGAACTGTTTCTACAATAAAGGAAATGATACACACCCTATCGTCAGCTCCGTGAAGGCAGTGGGGCCACACACACACACGTAGCATTTGGACCCATCTGGCCTGCAGAGAAAATCCTTGAGCATGCCCTCGTCCACGCGACCCTTCCTGCCAGTCCAGCTTTCGCCGGGCTCAGAGAGGACATACTCCACTTCAAACCTGATGCACAACACAGACAGAAACAGAAATACATGTGAGATCGAGCACGCCACATAAAGTGTTCTATGTGGAATCACATCCAAAGTCAAGACACAGGACACACGAAGGGTTAGCTGTCATGTCAGTGTTATCAAACACCTTTTTAACATTGCCTGTACTGATGTGTTCCAGTGGAGTGCCCTATAAACCGTTACACAAGCAAATCACTCGCTTGGTGTTTTTCTTCAGCAACATTGCCACTCTACCATGAATTAGGTCACAGAGCACCAACTTTATTCATTGATTTTGGTGAAACTGGATCATAATTTATGGACAATATGTTTCCTGGTTTTCCCTCTGATGTCCTCCGGCTGCTCCGCCGCAACTCTGCTGCCAACTAGCTGCTGTTGGCTAATTAGTTCTGCTGACAAGCTGCCACTGGGAAGAGTTTGTTTTCAGGCCTGGAGGGTGATGCAGATTTGTTTCTTGTTGCTTTAAACACCCTTCCAGACTTAACATTGTGCAGCCCACCTCCTCTTTATCATCATCAGAGACTCTGCTTACTGAAGATGCTCCACATGGACAGAGTCTAGATGACAGTTATTCTCTGTTGCTAACCTATATATAAACACAAATAGATCTCTTCTTATTGATATGATGTTGAACCATTCACAATGTGTTTCTGCACCGGGCAGCACATCATGTGTTTTAGTGCCACTGAAGACTGCAGCTTGTTATATGATGCTACAACTGTGGCAGGTTAATAACACAGGGCCCATTTCTCATGTGTTTTTGTCAAAGTGACCAATGAGGACAACAGTTGGTCCAGTGCTGAGTGAGAGTGCTGCCGTAAAAGTGGAACTGGCTGCAGCATAATCCTCCTGAGCACACTAACAGTCTATGTCCAGTAAAAGTGCTTGTTTCCACCACGGAGACAGAGTGCATTTCAATATATGTAATGTTATTTCATAGAACATTCTACTGCCTAGATTGATTTGTTTGTGTTACTGTGAAACTTTGGTGAGTTCAAACTAATGTGTTAAAACACCAGAGTCAGACAACACTGCACTAACCTTATGCATACTCTGCATCCTGTTTAATTTCATTTATTATCACTGACATTCGCAGGCCGGGCAGTAACTGAACAAATAGAACAGAGCTTTAAACACAAACACACAGCTGACAGTCAGTACCTCTCATCATTAGCAGCCAGGTCATCCAGTTCACTGCGCCACAGAATGTCCGCCTCTTGTCGGTTCAAAAAAAGCAACTTGGTTTTCCTGGGGACACACGCACAAACACACACACACACACACACACACAGGAATTTCTAACTGGTGATACAAACAGTATGCCCACAAAATCCTGGACTGAAAACTGGAGAAAAACAGTTTGAAGGATATATTACTGAAATGTGGAGTTAGAGGTTCAAAGTCTTTTCACATGTTTTCCAACATATTTAATGTATTTTGAAAGAAATCTCAGAATTGCCTTTACACAGACTTTAATAGAACTTCTATGTGGATGTCTCCTGATTTCCCACCTAATAGTGTTGATGTCCTGCAGGGCCACTCGGATGAGGCGAGCCATGGGTGTGAACCCCGTGCCAGCTGCTAAAAGGTAGAGGTGTGTGACATCACGGAGGGGGCGGAGACTGAAGGGACCCTCTGGACCACTAACAGATAAATGATCACCTGGAGCGTACAAACAGGCGGAACATGGAAACACAATGAGTCACAGTGTGCTGTCCGCAGTCACAGTGCCAACATCTGTGATGATATGAAGTGATTTCTGTGATGGAAACTAAATGAAATAGTTATTTCAAATTTAGATTATTATTTAAACTTCAACAAAAAGGTGAAAAACAGGTTTTGTTGTTGAAATAAACAAATATAAATAATGAATATGGGCTTGAAATGTGGTCTCTCAGCTTTAATATGATGTATTCACATCCAAATTGGATGAAGGGTTTAGGAATTACAGCTCTTTAATATGTAGCTGCCTCTTTTTCAAGAGACTAATAGTAATTGGACACTTGATTCAAAAGCTGTTTCATGGACAGGTGTGAGATATTCCTTCATTATTTCTTCATCAATGAAGAAGGTAAAAGATCTGGAGTTGATTCCAGGTGTGACATTTGCAACTGCTGCTGTGAACCCATGTTCACGCACTTGTGAGGTCTGCAACACTAAAGGCCTGGACGTCCACAGAAGACAACAGTGGTGGATGATTGTAGGACAGGATGCAACAATTGAAGTTAAATTAAACAGCAGTAAAGGCCTGGTAAAGCCAGCATTTGGTGATGTCCATGGGCTCTAGACTTCAAGCAGTCATTGCCTACAAAGGATTCTTGACAAAGTATTAAAAATGAATATTTTTTGAGCCCCTGAAATCAGGCAATCAGGCAGCAATTCCTAAATGTTTCATACAATAATTATGTTCAAGCTCTTAAATTAAAGCTGAAATCTGCATTTCAGTTGCGTACAATTATGAAAATTGTGTCCCTGTCCAAATATTCAGTAACAGTTCATAGATATATTGACAGAGCACTGACTCTACTACACAGCCCGTCTTGAACAACCAAAGAGCTCAAAGAACAATGAGATGAAAACAGTGAATTTGTCAAAAAATATTAGTAAATGATAGAAAAGGAGCTCCTTTAGGAAAAAGGTTTGAACCACTGATCTCAACCACTGACAACTTTTTATGGCAGCACAAGAGAAACGGCTCACAAAACACTGGCAGACTAACGCGGCCTTTTGTGTCATTTTTGATCCATTCAGCTCCAGTTGTTATTTATCAAACAGCAACACATTTTGCCCGGCATCTGTGATGCCTGCAGCACACACAGCCAAACAATGTGAGGAGATGATAAGGAAATCATTTTGCTGGGAAAATTCTCTGAGAATCTCCGCCTCTGCAAATAGTGCTGGTGTATTATAAATGAAGATTGCAGTAGGGGAAGGAACCTTGAATTTTTATTTTTAATGTGTGAATTCACATCATTTAGTCTCTGCTGACAGGTGGAACCTGAGAAGACAAACATCAGACCAATGACCAAATCGCCAGCCGTGTACAATGTTTGTGAAAATTGTGTCAAAAAGTCTATGTTCATCCATTGTGGCTCTTTAGAGGAGTGACAAGCTAAATCACTGCGACACAAGAGCTCCTCGAACATATCCCCTCCAGGCTTAATTAAGCAGATTAATATGTGAAAACAAAATTATAGTTTGAAAAATTATTAATGAGAAAAACAGAGCCAACATAGAATGGAGAGGGTGTTGTAGTTTTTTGATCGTTAAACTGGACACACATTAAACATCCAAATCATTTTTAGATCAGGAGAGCAGCAATGTTTTCATAACGGTGACATTCAGCTGCATTTATCTTATTTCAGTGAGTCATTAACGTAATATTGTACAGTTCACATTTAGTTTGTGTCTCTCAATCATTTCCTCTGAAGTTCATTTAATGATTTCTGTTGAATTCATTTTAGAGTTTGGAAATGTCAGACATTTAACGGTCCTGTTATACTGTACTGTAGTGCTCTCCTGCTCTTTCATGTCCGTACATCACTACATCATTGCTCTCTCTTTCTTCTTTCCTTGCGCAACCTGCTCGCTGTGACTTACCGATGTGTAGGCTGTTGAGATGTGGGGTGAACACCCCGTCAGCGTAAACTTTGATCATGAGGTAGAGGTCAGAGTCCTGTGAGGAGTGACTGGAGGCTGCTGCTAGGTCTGGATCTACTGGAGTGTATGGCCTGACGACCTCTGTGTCTGGACGTGGACAAAAAATCATAACTAAACAACAGAAAACTTTAGAATTATATGAAACATCTTCAGTCCGCTGTGCTTTCAGCTCCTCTGTCACTGCATTCAGAATTCTTTGAGGTGTCACATCTGTACTGATATGATGTACATTAAGTAATATTCACCATGTTTGTGTTGAAGCCATCATGTTTATCATCATAATGAAATGTTTACCGACATGAATGGTTGAAATCATTTCTATGGAATTATTCTATTCAGTTTATTTTTTTTATAATTGTAAAAGAACAATCATATCGTCTTTGTCTGGATCAATTTCAATTCAAGTCAGTTCAATTTTATTTATATAGCACCATATCATAATAAAAGTTATCTCATGACACTTTTCATGCAGAGCAGGTCTAGACTGTACTCTTTATAATATTAAAGTACATTAGAATAATTTTAATCATTTTAATAACAGGTTTATTAACAGGAGGAGTGGCCTTAATATTAATTTCATGTTCCTCTGGCTGTGTTTCATAGATTTATTTCTGTTTGACTAGAGCAAAAAGACACATTCAGAGACACACTGTCAGAGATTTTAGTAAAATGAATCATTAAACTTCAGTTTAGATAAATGTGAACCATAAAAAAATAGAACTATACATATTTTCAGAAAACTAAAAATCATAAAATTGAGATAATTTGATAATGAGTTTACTCACAAGCAAAATAACAATCATATTCTGACATGCAACAGCACATGAATGTTTATGTAAACTAGGGAAGCAACTAACAATTATTTACTGATTAATTATTACTGATTAATCTGTTAATTATTTTATCAATCAATCAATCAATCAATTTAGAAAATGTCAGAAAATGGTGAACAATGATGATCTCTATTTTAAGGAGACATTTGAGGAGATGTCCCCAAATGTCTTGTTTGGTGCACGACACAAACATTTACAGTTCAATGTGATGGAGGACCAAAGAAAATATCTAGATTTGAGAAGCTCATTAGAGAAGCTGTGTGTTCTGTGAAACAGTTTCCAGGAAAGATGAAGCACAGATGTCTAGTTAAGCAAAATAGTCCCAGAGATGTGAAGGCAGATCTCCACCAGAGGGACATCAAAAGATCAGACCGTAACAAGAAACAGCAATAATGGTCTACTGTAATTACTGGCTGTGGATAATGAGGAAGAATGCTCACTGATTTACAAGAAGCTTTGGTTTCTACCCACTCAGTAAACTGTACTGAAGGTCTGTCAGAATGTGCTTGAGTCGTGTACTGCACTGTGTACTGTATTTTTGCTTGAGTGGAGGACAACGTTCACTGTGTTCAGTACAGTAGTCATTGTTTGTAGTTGTATAGTATTAGTCTGTGGTTGCTTACCTTGAATGAGGGCTTTGAGGTAGACATGTTTTCCAACAGGCACATGCCTGACAGACCCACGTGGAAGTTGCAATCTATACACATATGTGTTATGGTTCACCTCAGTCTTAGACACCAACACACAATCCCGATAATAGAGAGCTGTAACAAAAAGGAGATCATTGAAGTAGACTCATTATTTATTGTTCCTAAATAGCCAAAGTTCTCTGATGGACGATGGATTTAAAATCAGCCCGTTGGTGCAAATTAGTGCTGTGTATGAAAACATGGTCTAACCCTAACCCAGAAATATTCAGCACAGAGTTCCTCCAAAGGCTCCTAGTCACTGGGGAAATTTTTTGCAGTGGAAATGTGGATTAACTGATATGATCTGATATGATATAAGACTACTAGTTTGTAAATACGTGGAGAGGAGGAAACAATCCTTGGATCTCACCTCTGTCTTTTTTGCATAGAAATGTATTGTGAAATTCCAGTGGTTGACCAAGACTTGTCCATTTTCCTTTAGCCTGTTTGCGTATGGTGACCTGGATCTTTCCCACTGAGAAGGCAGTGTGGACTATTGAAGAAAGGAGAGTTTAAGAAGCACACAATAACAGATAACACAATAAAATATTCTTTTTTTTTTTTTTTTCCAAATGTATTTTGTCTTACCAGAAACGTTTCCCTCAACTTCATCAGCTAGACCTGAAAAGGCACGAAAACCACTGATTATACAACCAAAGTCATGTGAACATAAGCGTAATATTGTGTACAGTGAGCTCATTTCATTACATATTTCTCTCCTCAAATGTTTTCATAAACATATTTCAGTCACTGTTTAGCTGGAATATGAGAACATTTAGAACCAGACAGGAGAGAGTTTTTAAGTCAAATCCAAATTCCAACTCACAGTACGTCACCCACCAGCTCATTTAAATAATCCAAACTTATCAGTGTAACTGAACATTATGGTGCTTGTCTGGTCACCAGGCACAGTGCAGGACCACTGACATCAATTGAAACATATTTTTCCAATAAGTTGTGACGTAGAAAAAACACAGTGTCACACTGATCGTCTACTTCTGCTTGTGGCTCTCATGTCTCTATAATCCATCCATGAAGTTCCACGCAGTTCTGATGGAACATGAATCTTAACCTTCTACTGCCATCTCGTCTTGTTGCACCCTCTTCTTTTTTCCTGACTGGAGAGCTGGCACCACCTACCATTTATCTAATGAACCAACTCATAATAATCAATTACTGTATTCCATGTTTGTGATACATGTGGAGAGAAACATGGCCGGTGTATCTCACTTATACTTTTGCAGAGGACAGCAAAATAAAGTGATAAAGTGATCAGAACACTCAGGTGTGAGCAATTTGCACCTCAATTGAAAAAACATTCACAGCAACAGCAGAGGGCGGGATTCAGACGAACACTGCTCCTTAAATATCAGAGTATCTCACCATCTAATTTGGACAAGGTACGTTGGGAGAGTGAAAGTGTAAACATTACACTATACTGACTGGGGCGGTCAGAATATTCAGCAAAGTGTAAGCATTACGCCACTGGGGCGGTCTGAATATCTCTGAATATTTCTGGGGCAGTCTGAATCTGAATTCTGAAATCATTCAGAACTCTGTGCGTTGTTAACAACCGAGGGCAAGTGAACAATAAAAGCTTTCGGTCATCTACGGGTGATCAGTGAGCAATTTGCACCTCAATTGGAAAACCATTCACGGCAACGGCAGAGGGCGGTCTACGCTAGTCGCAATCAGCCTAAATGCGAGAACAGCTGTGTTTAATCCAGTGAAACTATAAAACAGGGGTAGTTACTGTAGTGTCAGCCATTCAGTTACTGAACGTCAGCCGTTGTGATCAGCTGTCCTCGGTCAAGACGAGCAAGTTTACCAAGCAAAGGGAACCAGTCCTATTCCCTCTACACTCTTAGAGTATTACAGTATGTGCCACTAACCTCCAGCCTCTAAAACAGTCCTCACACACTGTTGTCTCCATTTCCATGGGCTTATGGAAGTGCCAATCTGCAGTTAACAAAACCAATTTTATTACAGCTTACACCAACCACCTTTCTCTGGAGCTCCTTGGTCTCATTACTACTACTACCACCCTACTACATGTTTGTTGGACCCTATACCAACAAACCTTCTTCAATCCATTAGCCCAACCATCACGCCAGCTATCACACATGTGATAAATGAGTCACTGACCTCCGGCACTTTTCGCACTGCATTCAAAGCAGCTCAAGTAACGCCTCTACTCAAGAAACCTTCACTTAACCCTGCAACCCTGCTCAGGTCGACAACCATCGTCCGGTCTCACTTCTTCCTTTTTTATCCAAAACTATTGAACGCATCACCTCACCACAGGGGTACCCGAGGGCTCAGTGCTGGGGCCCCTTCTATTTGCTATCTACACCACCTCCTTGGGTCCAATTATCCGCTCACATGGCTTTTCCTATCACTGCTAGTAAGGCTTTTATCAATCCTGCAATATATATATATCAACATTTTGTTTCTCCAGAAAGTATTGATTTTTCTGCTGGGAGTATCAATACATTAAGTCCCATTCAAATCCCCTGTGTTACCCCTGGCACTCTGCTCGCTGCCCATTGGCTTTGCAGGAAAAGCAATTAGGTCAGCCAGCTGCTAGTCTCACTATAGAGCATTTCTAGCAAGTTACCCGTCTAGACACTCTCTTTACACAGAGAAACAGCAAGCGGTGTAGAACAGAGTGCAGGGGGCAAGGATCACACAGTGCAGAGTGACAGAAGGCCCAAAGTGACTGCAAAGTGGCAGACTTTGTAACTTCATAAATACCATTTTTATTGAATGACAGGTTTCCCTCAACTTTCTGGAGGCTCTTTGCTTTTCTAAGTGGCATGTCTGAGGAAAATGAGGCAAAAATGTATGGGACCTTTTGTATTGAAATTGTATTATTTTATTCTTCTTCACATATTTGGTTGAAAAACTGCATATGTATGTCAGGCAAAGGGAGTGAAAAATAATATTTTCATTCAAAAACTCTTCACTAGTACTGTTTGAGCTGTGATATGACAAAAATCAGATTCATTTTGTCCAGCATTTGCAAGCTGTAGACTCTCTGCCCAGTCAGAGCCATATATTGTGTAATTGATACTTTTAGTTTTCAGTTCAGTTAATTCAATCCAAGTCAATGGAACACTCATAAGATGTCACCAACATCACACTGTCCCTTTAAAATCTTTCAGAAAATGATGTAAACGTATCAAATCGTATTGTCAAAAACTGAACTGCTGGTCCTCCCAGCCAAACCTACTATACACCACGACATCAACATCAAAAATTACCTTACTTAACGCAACACACCACTCAACTCCTGGCACAAGCTGTGGTCATTTCAAGACTAGAATACTGTAATGCCCTCCTGACGGGCCTCACAGCCTCCACAGTGAAACTTCTTCAGATGATCCAGAGCGCGGCGGCACGCCTGGTCTACAACCAACCCAAAAGGTCACATGTCACCCTGCTGCTCATCGAGCTCCATTGGCTAGCTGTTGCAGCCCGCATTCAAAGTGCTAATGCTCGCATACAAAGTTGTCTTCTACCTGAACGCCTTTGTACAGGTATATGTTACCTCACGACCGCTGCGCTACTCCACTGAGCGACGCCTGGCTCTGCCACCCGTATGCTCAGGACAATCCAAACTTTTTTCGTATGTTGTTCCCCATTGATGGAACGCACTACCAGTTCCTACCAGCTCAGGGACGTCCCTCTCTACCTTTAAAAATCTCCTGAAGACCTCCAGCTCTTTAGACCTACAACTGGAAAGCTACCCCTTTAAGAATTGTCATAGCACTAAGGCTTTCTTGTTGCACTGAACCTTGATTGTTCCCTTCTCTGTAAGTCACTTTGGACAAAAGCATCTGCTAAATGACTAAATGTAAATAAAATGGAGAGTTCTGTCTTTACTTACATAAATGTATCATGTAGGACATTTTCCCCAGCAGGACTTCTACTCGTAGAACACCCGCCTCAAGGTCTACAACAGAACAACCTGCGCTGGGGATCTGACAGAAAAAAATGATACTATTAATATGCTATCTTCACATTGATCAACACACCTCTCTGGCCAGTTGCAGTTTCTTCTTTATGCCACCAGAGGTCAGACTCACTCATTTGATGCTTTGTGAATGTGTGTAAGATCGATGAGTGATTACCTTTCTTTTAGCATAAATAACCAGATGAACAGACACATCAGTTTGGAACCAGTCATACCTACAGACAGCAGATAACAACGTCACTGATTATGTACAGATTTGTTCAACTTTGACATTCCTGTGTCATTTTTTAGATTTGCCGCCTTTCGTACCGAGGCCGAGAGTCTTTGTCTGGTGGAGGGGCCACTGAGATAGGTGGTGCAAGGGCAGCGGGTGGTGGTGGAGGAGGGATGATAGCTGGGAAGAAAAACAGAAAGAGTGAAAAAGACTTGACTTCAGTTTACAGTTTAACTCACTGCTGGTTTTCACTGCTTTAATACCATATTCAAACCAGCCTCAGAGACCTGACACTTGTGATAAGCATCATGCACAACAGTTGTGATCATAGCAAAGCTGTTCCTGTAATACAGTTTTTAATCTCTTTTTCTTGTTTTGTTCAAGTGTTTGTAAGAAACTCTGACATCAAGGCGGTCGGCTGACAGCTGGAGTTTACGACGCATCTGTGTTTGTTTTATTCATTTGTCACATAACTGTACAAAAGATTTTTCAAAGCCTCTTTATCTGTCATCACAGAGCAGGAAACCTACTTGAGACATGCCGGGTACTACTTTTAAGATTAAGGGTGAAAGCATTCCATCAACACTGTTCATCAGGAAATGACTCATATAGACTGATGTTCAGATGAGCTTGAGGTAACATGAGGAGCTGTTCAGCCAGAAACATTCTGCAGGAGGAGAGATGTTTTGGGAACACCTGACAATGAAATACATCAAACTTTTCTTAATGCATGCATAAGTAGCTGGAAACACGACTAATATATCAGCTTTTTTGTTCAGTATCAATTTCAGCTTCATACTCCATACTATATCGTAACTTGGTTACTTATTATTTGGCTATATATATAAGTAGTATACACGTGTATATGTTATATATTCCATTGTCTAATACTTGCTTAAAGTACAATACACGATCATAAAATCTACTTAAAGTGTACTGCATTTCAAGAGCCATTCAAACATGAGTGCCCTCAGCTGTCACTCAGGTCAGGGTGTGTTAGATAGAGCATGGAACACACTGATGAATGTGTGTGAGTGTGTATGTGTGTGTGTGTGTGTGTGTGTAAGACAGATTTAGTACCTTTAATAGCTGTGGCCATCCTGCCGACCAGACACTCTTTTAACATGGACTCATAGTTCACCCAGCGATGCACCTGCGCACAAACACGTTACCATAGCAACACATATAAACCCAAGTCCCCCATGTCCACAGTAAACATCTTACAGCACTAGGGATGTATCTGATGATTTCATCGTCAGTTAAACAATTATGAGGTACATCCTGCTACAGGCATTACATGCGGCGACAGTTTGTTTAAAAAACTGGTCATACATGGACAACGCTGTAAATGATTATGAAGAAAATGAAGACAGAGATCATTCTTCATGGCTGTTTGATTGTTATGGGATAACTTCATTCATGATGCTTTTTACTATACTATACTTGTTGCCACTGCTAGCTGGATTAACTTTGAGATGTGAACAACAACACGCAGGATTCAGGTAATCTAACACTGTGATGGCTGCACTGCAACACTGCTTGCAAGTCAGCATATACAGCAAGGCTGAGTGAAAGTTTCTCACTGCTGCACAACATCTTAGACATGACATTAATAAAACATTACTAATTACTTGAACAAGATGACTCATCGCACACATCCCTATACAGGACTACATCAAACCTTGCAGCACCCACAAGGCAGCCACAAGAAAAATGTTACAGTCGTCCCAAGGTCCCAAGGATTGTTTGTTTGTTGCTCAACTTTTTCCAGGACATGTTAAATTCACTGACTGGGCAGTCACCGTTTAGTTTGGCCTCGATGAGCAGCTTTTACAATCGAAGAATAACAATCACTAACAAATTATGTCAAGTTTGAAAATATATCTATATATTTTCAACTGTTCCATCCAAGTCATTTGACTGTATCAGCTATATATAGTAACAGTGCTTCACTTCCTCTATCACTGTCCATACAGAGCAGATCTACTGTACTCTTTATAATATTAAACAGTGCATCACTTCTTCCATCACCTTCCATACCTGGTCAAACAGCTCAGTGCCATCTATCCCAGCTGCCTTCATCAGCTCATCTTCTCCACCGGGGTGGTAGTCCATGTAGGGCGTAACATTGTAAACCATCCCTGAAAACATACAGAGAATATTACATTCAAAGTGTAAACTGACCCTAAGATCAGATGATGACTTTAAGTTAAGTATATATAAAAAGTATTTGCCTCCAGGTAAAATGTACCTGGATGTACCTAAGATGTACCTTCCCTCATAAAACATACACTGACACACAGGGGATATTAACTGAAGTGTGTGTGAGGGGTCCCTGCTTTGGTCTAGTGGATGTTAATATTGGGCGTCCCTGTCTGGAACACACCTCTCTAAATTCCACGACGCAGACATAGAGGGATCAAGTACCATCAAGATGACATTGAGTACTCATCAATAGGCTGAATACTACAGCCTCATGCGGGTTGATCCATCTGTCTGTCAGGTGTGAATCAGTCCCCATCCTGTGTCAGGCCCAGCCTCACCTCGTATGCAGGTCCAGCAGTCATCTCTTGTGTTGTGTTTCTGCAGTTCTTCCTGGGTCACTTCGATCAGGCGCCCTCTGAACCCGGTCAGATCTTTTCCACTCTTGGAAAACCGAATCCAGTCCATCAGACTGTGGCCAGGCTTCAAGGCCACCTGATGAGTTAAAAGACAGAGTCATGGGGCAGATGATGAGCTGTGCGAAGGAATCACAACGGGTTTAAAACACTTTATCGTCAACTGGCTACATACTACCGCTAACATAAACACACCAACTGTTGCACATAAACACACCAAATGTCGCAGTTATTAGTTAGAATGTTCATTGCATACATGTCGAAATAGGAGTGTTTGCTTCTACCACTCTGACAGCTCTACGTGAAGAGGAAACAGCTGTCTGGGGTGTTGTGGTTAAGAGTGTTACCTTGTTCCTCCCGGACTGTCCGGACGGAGCGACCCGCTGCTGGGAGCCCGGCGCGGGGAACGACTGAGTGGGTATGTTCAGCATGTTGTGACCGCTCCGGAGGCAGCCCCAGTTTCGAAGAAAACCTGTTCAAACAGCGGCAGTTCCAGCACAATGACACATGAACGACAACTCCGCGGTCACACTGACTGCTCGGTGTTACCGACACAAGTTCCTTGCTTGATGAGACACATCTCTGTTGAAAGTGTGTTGTGCAATGCTGCTCAGCTAAAAGGCTGAGCTAAGCTAGGCTAACGCGCTGAAGCTACCTTGCTAACGAATGACAGCAAATTGTCACATTATGGTCACGTGAAATTCCGGTTAAAGTTAATATGTCCCGCGTTAATTAAACACTGAACGCGCACAGCGAGCAGTTTCTCACACTGTTGTGGTTAATATCGAGGTAACTCCTTCCTGTCTTTTCAGCTACCGTGTAAAGACTACAACTATTGTCGCACAATTTGACAACAACATCAACAAATGATGTCATCAAGTTGAGACGGCCCTCCGTTGCCCTCTACCGTTCGTAATATACACCGCAAATAATGACAGCATTTACAGAATCATTGAGAAATGATAGTTATATGAATGGTTGTTATCACGCGCCACAGCACGAGAAGCACAGGTGTAATTAATTAAACATGGACAATGGCTGCCTTTCTTTGTGTAATGTGTGCCAGTTGTCAGACTCCAGCACTGTGCACTTAAAGGCAGTAGTAATTAAACCTTCTTCTTTTTAATTTAAACTCTCATCTCAAAAACACTCACCTGAAATCAAATTATTGAAAAGAGTGATGAATGAACCAGCTCGTCCTTCGCTTGAAGAACTCTCACTGTCATCGTCGTCGTCCTCTTCTGAATCTCTCTGGTTTTCATCTGACATCGTAGAAACATCTCACACAGCGTAGATGAAGAGTTTATTTACAGTGTGATCACTCAGCGCAACTCAGAGGTTTGCTTTTGAAAGGCTAATCTTTCTTAAGAGGATTCAGCTCGCTGACTTCAAAATAAAAGCCCAGGTGCACCCAGTAAAGACTAACCGAGCTTTTGTGTTTTTGTTTTCACCAACACAACACAAAAGCTCTTTTTGTGTAGTGTTGGTGAAAATAGCTCTGTTTTAGCATAGGTATAAATATCCTAATGGAATTTTTCACGTCATATATTTTGACTTGTCACTTCAGGAAAAGCATGTCAAGAATAATAACATTATAGGTCTAGTGTGTGATTTAACACCTAGTGGTGAGGCTGCAGATTAAAACCAGCTAACCAGGAGGAGGAGAAACTTGCAAACTCAACGTGGCAGACTGCAGAAGAGGACGTTCGGCACCTGTAGATCTAAAAAGCCCATTCTAAGTAACAAGTAACAGTATAACGATTCTTATTCAGGTGGTCATATACTAATGAAAACATATATACATGTATCATATTCCATTTCTGCAAATAGCAGAGATGTGGATTCGAGTCGAATCCAGCCACTGTTTTGATGACTTGAGAGAGAAAAAATGACTTGAGACTCAACTTGGACTTAGAAGAGGTGTTCTTCCATGTAGCTGCCTGCAGATGGCAGCAGAGATCAACAATACTCATTGAACGTCTGACAGTATTTTCTTGTTTTTTTCTGGTGTTGATTGATGTTTTGCTGTCTTCCATTACATGAACAGAGATGACACAGCTTTGAGTTCTGTCCTGTTACCGACATAGCACCCACATAAAGGGTTTAAATGAATGTTACTCATAGAGGGTGTTGTGTTTGCAGGGTCTTATAGTGCTGCATTTTACTACTATCCTACCACAGCATGCCTCATCTTGCATTCTCCCTCTTTTTCTATCTCTGTCTCGTTACTCAATCCATCTTTTTTTTTTTTTTTTTTTTTGCTGTAGATCCAGCACAGGGGCAGATAATTATTATTTCAAAACCATTTGCCAGATCATTACCAGCTAATCCCATGTTTGGTCTGATGAGTCACGCGCCTCATTTGCCACGGTGAGGGGCAGCTTGGGGGCCCTTTCACAAACACTGGCCAAGGACTACCAGTTTGCCCTGTGGGGCCACCAGACCGCTGGATTTGGGGGGTGGGGTGTTTCTCCAGGACAAGCAGGGATCACAAGGGATCACAACCCAGCGGAGTGGAAATTAAAGGACAGGGTGTGAAGTGTGAATGTAGACAAGATTTTTAGTTAGATTAGAGTGTTTAGATTAGTGTTTGCCTGAAAAGATTGTATCCACTGTGACTAACTGTCATCATTATCTTGCCTGAAGCTTTGTTCTTAAGCAGTGTTGATAAAAACCCTTTCATTCTATTTTCCCCACGCATGTCCACTCTTCTTATAGCCTGCACCAGTTTACTCTATTTACCAGATATACACTACATAATTGCTTATTTTCTTCTTGAGTTGACTGAGTTGTTTTTTTTTTTTTTTTGTTTGTTTTTTTGTTTTTTATTCAATACATTGAATTAGACAGTGGGAAAGGTTTGTAAGCATCAAAAACCATAATGTCTGATGTCCTCAGTCAGAGGAAACATGATAATATTAAACAAAACACAAAAAACATCATGAGATATATATCATTAAAAAATATGCAAGCTGTGATTGCAAGAATGGTTGCGGCACATGTGTTTGTGGATGAGTGTGAGAGGAAAGAAAAAGAAGAGAGAGGGAGACTAAATGAAAAAGTAAAAAAAAACTAAGAAATGAAAATATGAGATACCAATACCAAATTAAATGTTTATCAACACTGAAGTTGGCCCCTCGGGGCACCGTCCATGGTGCAGTTCAGGTTTGACAACTGTTGTGCTGTTGTGTTTTCTCCTCATCTGCTCACTCGACTAATTCCTCCTGAATCTGTGACGACACGATTCTCTGTATATAATGGTAAGTAGGTAAGAGGTGGCTCAACGTGGCTCAGCTTTCACTCAGGCTTTCATTTATTTCAGCAACAAGTTGCTACAAATGTCTTACAGCCAGCGCTGCAGATGGATTTTTGAATGTAGCCATACAGTATAGATGTGGATTAAAGCTGCATTACTGTATGCAAATGACTGAATGTTCAACATATATTTTTGTATAGTATCATTATACACTAACAATGGTTTCCTTTGATGTCTTGCAGGGCTCTCCATCTGTGCCAGGAATTTACACCAGAGCTGTGAAGACAAGAAACACTTGGTTTGTACCAAAAGCAACCCATTAGACCTTAATGTCCATCTGTTTCTTCCTCTGTGTGTTTGAGTCTCATTGCCAGTGCCTTCTCATAGCCCCCACACCCAGTGTGACTGTTTGTTGTAGTTGTTGACAGTTATTTCCCAGCGACACATTGGTTATCAATGCATACATGCTGCCATATGGTTTGTATGTGTGACATACCGGCTTGTGTTTCCTTCAGTGGGTCAATTGATCAGACAGCTCATGATGCCAAAAGCACAGGGAGTTTCCATGGCGACACACAAGGCTCAGGCGTAAATGACTTTGGCAACCATTTCTGTTTAATGTGATGCACGCTTTTTGCGTCACTCGGACGCTGAGTTATTGCCAAACACATCAGTTGTTACAGTTTAGTGTGCACGAGTCAAAGTCATCTGTCGTTTTAGTTACAGCTATTGGACTGAGGTTTCACTGCTTCAATTTATAAGAATTAAAATGCTGATATGTAAACATGAAGATTTGCATTGGAATTATTTGATTTAATGGCCCTGAAACTCTAAAGTAAAACTTAAAGTTAAGATGAAAAGACTGCAATGATCAGCCCTGATGCAGCTTGGTGTGATTGTTGCTGTTTGTTTTGAACGTTATTCTCATTTTATTTGATGTTGATGAGATATTTTTCTAGTCTTTCACTTCATGGCCTGAATATTTTTAAAATCTGCATTGTTTTTTGGCCACTTGGGGGCAGCAGAACAAGCTAAAAATACAATGATGTGGTTACCCTCTCAGCAATAATTTGCCTATTTACAAATCAAACAGAACATTAAAAATTAGCTGGAGTTTTGATATGATGAATATTCATTGTCTTTTCAGCTCTGTTTTGTTCTCCTCATCTCCAAATCAACCTCTTAAACTTTCTAACAATTAGATTCAATCTCTGCTGCTTGGTACTGGACTGATAACATATAATTGGTTTATTAATATTTCTTATTATATTTATATATATTTCACTATAAATATCTGTCTGCTGCTGAAAATATTCACCAATATTCTTAAATCAGTTTTTAAGAAAGGTGTGTTCAGAAGTGTTCAGAATTCTTCACACCTGTGTTCTTAAAATGATGAAGCCCAATGTTCTACTAAGTTTAAAGGGCCTGACACTTACTGTTACTTACCTAATTAGCATAGCCCAGCCAATCCTTGTAAGAGGGCATGTGACCGCACGGCTGTGTACACCCCCCTTCTGGTCTTACCAAAGAACAAATCCCAAAAAAAGAGAAGAGTTTTTAAGAGAAAATCTGTTCTTCAGAACAGTTGCTGAATGAAGCCCAGTGGGCCCCGAAACTAAAATATTAGCAAGGAGTGTGGCTGATTGATAATCCTCTGTGGCTGCATCATTACTTTAACATTACACAAAGTCAAATATTCCAGGATAAGGACAGAGGATTTTACTCAGCAGTATGTAAAACTTATAATAAATCCTGGAGCAGCTAAATGCATTTTACTATCATATGTTTCATTTCCATGGACAGTTCTAAATGTTCTAACATCTCTTTAAATACACTTTTTTTTGTGAAAGGTGAGATGTGTGAACAAGCACAGCTTCCTAGTCTCTTACTGGCGGTCTTCCTGACCCTTCACCTCTGACCCCAGCTGAGGGGCTCACTCATCATTGAACCAATCAATTGTACCTCAAAGGTTTGAGGTGATTGCGCTCAGCCTGATTGGCTGTGTCTAATTCAGATCCATGTTCACTGCAGGTCAGCAGCCAATAAATCACTCAGACAACTCATTTTGGAGATTTTCTTTTTTATTCAGTGTCACAATTTAGAAATTAAATTATTATTCATTATTTGCTGTATGTTTTAAATAACTATCAAAATAAAATGCAAAAGTGTTTTTATTTGCAGTGTCCCTTTAATGATTTTAGGCTGATCTTGCTGCTTTATCCATTTGTGAATACAGAAAATACTGATGATTTCAGTCATCAGAGCAATTTAACTTAAATGACATGGAATGTTGTGTATCTCTGGCTTCATCAGTCAAACAGCATCTAAAGGCCAAGAATGTGCCTGCATGTGTCTCCTGAGACCCAGAGATGTCAGTGCAACCTAACTGCCGTGGCAGTCTCTCCCATTCGCTGTGGTGGGTCAGCAGGAAGGGGAGGAAAAGCAGGAATGGTGCTGTCAGTGTGGGAGGCTACATGAGCGACCCTGTAAAGAAACACTCAGCAGGACAAAACCAACTGAGAGCCCATTAGACCAGCGGCAGGGCAGAGCCCGCCTGTCAAAGCAGGCTTCTGTTTCAAAAATGTCCTCAGGGTGAGAAGTTTAGTGCCAGCTGACGCTGTAAAAATACCCTGAGGTGAAAGTGTTTCACTGTAGCTCTTCCAATTCCAACAGGGCTCAGAAATTAAGCTCTGAACTTATTTGTACAGCACTTCTCAAAACTTGACTTAGACAGAGAAAAAAATAGAATACAAACAAGCAACACATATCTTAAAGAATGCTACAATGTCAAACAAAGACAAACAATTATAAATATACAGCACATATAAAAGCACTGAATAGATATAATATGATATTAAAGTATTAACAGACTCTGCAGCTCCTAAAATACACCAGAAAAGGAAAAGACTAATTGGACTTACTAATGGATTCCAACTGACTTTTTTTTTTTTCTTTTCAGTGGAAAAAAGTAGCAATCTGAAACTTCTGGAAACACTCCTGCCACATAATCCACTTCTCCTCCATCCTTTTGTCTTTTCATGCTCTAAATTGTTATATTATTTAATATACACATATATATGCAGATTTTGTTTAAATCCAAATGCTAAACAAGTTCCATCTATTGTAACTGCTCAAGCTGACCGTAGTCAGTTTTCTCTGTATAGAAGTAAACGACAAACTTTAACAGCCTGATGTATCTTTTTCCTCCAATTTTGTTGCTCAAAAATGATTCTAAAGACATCAGTGAGTCACGCTGTTGCACTGGGTGTCATGTGAGCACACAAACTAGTTTATTTTGACTTGATCCCACACAAACTGTCCTGTTGACACAAATACTTACTAGAGTAGTACACACCCACCAAATGTGGATTAATCCACCACTGAGAATAGTCTCCAACAAATACGCTATTTCCTCCTGTTTGAATAATGTTTGATAAAACAAAAAGAGTGCACCATACTTTTGAATAACTGTATATGAAACCATGAGTTACTTTTAAGATTTAGGTTTCTAACACATTGTTGTTTTGATGTATTTATGAGGATTTGTGAACAATAAGAAAAATCTAAACAGATGCCAGCCTTATTCTCTCAGACCAATAATCACATCCTGTTACACTGATCTAAAGACGATAAGACACAGTATAATAGTTTCAGCACTGCTGAGATAAAAATGAGTGAATACTATACATGTGTACGAAGACTTAAAGCCGCAAAATATGCACTGTAACAAAATCTATCAAAACGTGTGGGATTTTTAAGCTTGTGATATTTTTTTAGAAACATTTAGCAATATGGCAATAAATCTTCAGAATAAATGTCAAAATTCACCAGAAGGTCAAAACTTTGCTTCACTGCATGTTCAGTCAGAACTCCAAATGCTGTCAAGGATGTCTTGTCCTGCCAAGGACCAAAATACATTCACTACTCCAACACTTCTGAACTCACCATGACATACGTCCTACTAAAAAAAACTGTCTTGTCCAAAAAGGCAGAGAGTTCTAAGACAATGTAACCTGTGCCTATACAATCCCTGCTCTGAATCCAGCTCTGGAACTTAAACATCTCCTCTGAACTCTTTTCACACTCGTGGTGATTCTTGTGTTTTCAAAGTAATTTAATCCATACAAGTCAAAACAATGTGCTTGGAACCTGTTTATCGCCCTCTGTGGCTATATTTGACCTGTCAGGGGTTTTACCACAGGTGTCCTGTTCATCCACTCTCCTTATAAATAGTTTAAAATCAGTGTTCATTCAGCTTGAGTACCAACAACAAGTAGAAGACAATGGAGTTGACACTAAATACTGTCCTCCATAATGAGTCTGACCTATGGTTTTTTATGGCTTCTTAAATGTTCTGCACTTGTGGTAATTAATGGAAGTAGCATGCTTGTACTAATTGCTCCGTGCCTTGTCACTGACAGTCCTAATAAATTAGAACAGAGTTTATTAATTACTGTTACTGGGTGTTAATGATATCACATGCAGCCCTAGGAGGTCAGGTCGTACAATCTAATCATCATTGGACAGGTAAAGGTCTACTTTTCATGGAGTTGACTTTTACATCTAACAACTATACTTTGTGTAAGTTTCGGGGAAAATAAAAGTTTTTATTTGGATTTTATGAGCTTTTACTTTATAATTATCCAAGCACTGATCACTTTTTTTTTCACAGGCTGATATTCAGATGCAGGGCAGGCCCAAGACTTTTCAGGGCCGTAGGTGGGATTTGTAACCCCAGTTCTCTTTTAATAAAAAAATCATTTAAAAAATAACACAAGAGTAAAGTAAATTAATTAATGCAAATCAATGTAAATAAAATTAATGTAAATTAACATAAATGTACAGATTGGTGGGACTCATTTATGACAGAAAAAGAATTCAACATGCAAAACAGTTTTCATTAGTGTTTAACCACCTGAAAATATGAATCATTATGTCTTTGTTACTTTAGAATGAGCATTTTATATCTACAGTCATTTTATCCAAAGTAACTAACAAAAAAAGGGAAACAATCAAGGTACAGTGCGACTAGGATGTATTAGTGCAGCAACAAATACTGTGAAAGTTCTAGCGGGGGATAGATTTCTCATGTCCAGTTGTTGGTAGTGTTTTGGAGGAGGTCCTCTCTGAAGAGCTGGAGGTCCTCAGGAGGTTTTTAAAGGTAGAGAGGGACGCCCCTGATCTGGTAGGAACTGGTAGGATGTTCCACCAACAGGGAACAACAGACGAGAAAAGTTTGGATTGTCCTGAGCGTACGGGTGACAGAGCTAGGCACCGTTTGTTGGAGGAGGTAACATGTGTCTGTATGAGGACGTTCAGTAGGTGGATGCAGAACTGGAGACTACTTTGTAGTCAGCATTAGGGATTTGAATTTAATGTTTTCTGCTACAGGTAGCCAGTGGAGCTCAATGAGCAGCAGGGTAATGTAACCTTTTGGGTTGGTTGAAGACCAGGCCACATTCTGGATCATCTGAAAGGCTTACACTGTGCAGGCTGGGAAGGCCGGTCAGACACAGCAGGTCCTCTTCCACAGAGTCTGTCATGTTGAACCTCCATGTTTCTACAGTAGCCTTTTCATGCCTTTCAGGGCCAATGTGGTTTCCCCTTCAAACTAGGAAGGAGAGGGTGAAGCAACAGGGTTGCCATCAGCAACTACATTGCTGGATCCCAATACACTATACACTGGTCCTTTAAGATATCTGTGTGGTGTTTCCATAACCAACTATAAGTTATTTGATAATGAAACATCTGAATTGTTTCTTAAATTACCCAAACTGAAAAATAAGAGATCTGTTCCAATCTAAGGAACTTTAGGTATAATTTAGAACTTGCATCAAGTGTGGAGTATTGACAGATGTTGTTGATGGAATGTACTTACACTTTCTAGTCTTCTGACCACTCAATGTACTTTTACACTACATATCTCATTCACCCATTCACACACATTCATTCACTGATGGCATGATTAGTGGACGACCCGCTCTACGTCCTGAGGCACAGCTGCCCCAAGCTGGTTCTTGGTTAATGTATTTATCCTTACCTTTGCTCCTGGAACTGAATAGCTACACCAAACAATATTTTAATACAAACTATGGGAGAGAGAGATGGGGAATGACATGCTTCCGCAGCAAGGACGGAGCCTTCCTACATGGGGCGGCTGCTCTACCAACTGAGCTAAACGCCGCCCTGTGTAATTTAAAATGAGTTATTAGTAGTGACAAACTTTTTCAGCTCAATGTTTTGGTTTTACAACCCAAAGCTTTACTGCTGTGGTTCTATCTCATTGCTCTCATTAACCTCTTTTCCAGCAGCAGGCAGCTGTTGTCAGTAAAAAGCTCTGATAGCAGACAGTCACAGTTAGAAACTAGCTGGCGAACACAGTGGAGAATTTAGCAGCTAAAGAGACAGATCAGACAGAGCTAGAAGGAGAGGGAATGTGGGACACAACACAACTCCAAGTGAATGCTATGACTGTTTAAATAAGAAACTACTCTTAGTTCAGCAACTATATTAAGTGTATACAGCTTGTTCTGGTATCTCCAAACTCCAGACTGAGCAATAAGCTGATCTCTGGTCCCACTAAACCAAAATTATCCCCCACAATGCTTCACCCAACTGCAACCAAACAGTAATCAGGAGGTCATTTATTTCTAACTCATTAAACCATCAGCCACTGCAACAGAGAGGTAAGTCAACTTTAGCACCGTTGTGTACGGAAAAATGAAGTGAATCTGATGCACATGTGCAAACCTGTCATAATTAAAGTGAACTGTGTGCCATGAAAACATACAGCAAAACACAACAGCCACCTGGAATAGAAACAAATCACCTAGGTGGAGGTTTGCACTTCTAGTTAACCATGCATCTGACCCAACACCTCAAACTCCTGCACATGTTTATTGTATTATGCTGTTATCTGTGCTATTATCATAAACAGACAATGTCCATACAACGATCTGAAGACATAAAACATATTATTAAATTACTGTAAACATACAGGAGTCTAAGTCGTGAGAATGTGGAATAGCTCTTCTAGAATACAGAATAATTCAAAACTATTTTTCCAGATGTAGCACACTTCTGTTAGAGATGGCGGTGTTTGTGAGCAATAAACTCTATTTGCTCTGATAACAGCGCGGCCCATGTTTACCAACAAGTGATGGTGAAATTTCCCACCTTTGGAAGGTAAATATGTACTCTCCCACACTTCACTATCACTGAGTGAGATAAAGAGAGGTGAAGAGAGACTGATAATGACTTAGAGAGAGAGAGGGGCCAGATTTGGGGTGTAAACAGTGGTTGAATAAGCTGACAGTGTGAGCACAGCTGATAGTGTTTAAGTCACACTGTCTCCCATTGGAGGTCCTGCATTGTTCTCAACTGCCTCTGGCTGTGTTTTACAGCATAATTAGAGCTTATTTCACTTGAAAACACCCACGTGCTATACATTCCCATCTGTTTGCCTCCCTGATCTACAAACTGGAAGAGATGTGGTTGGTTTTCATGTGATTTTATTTCCATAATTCTGTTCTCAAAAGCTTTAAAGAAAGCTTTTGGAACATCCAGCAGCTCAAGGAAAAAGCCCACAACCATGTCATGGTTAACATGACAAGACATTTATGGGAAGTGTAGGTCAAAAACATCACAGCAAAGGCTGCTATAGGTCAACAAAAGTCTTTGATACATGCATAAACATAAAAATATACTCAATATCTTATCAGACAGGTGATCACACACTTTTTACTGCTCCAAATCACATTTAGTTCCTTAAACTGGATTATACTTTCCGCATCTATAAGTGCGCAACAAGTGTCCACCTCTGTGGAAGTGAAGTAAAGTGAATACAACACTAAGTGTCAAAAAAGCTGCAGTTCCTCAAACAGCCACTTGAGGCTGGATACAGAACAAGTCAATCTCAATTAAGAGTGTGACCGCTTTGATTGACAGGTGGGTGCCATCACAGGTGGCCAAAATGACCCAGGCTTCATTCTGGCCACCTTAGCTCCACCCACATTCCATTGTCTATGCCCAATTTTTGGAATAGCTGGGAAATGACCGAGGCAGGACTGCCAACACAATCTGAGCTTCACAATGGCTCTTCAGAAACCTGTGGATGATGTCACAGATTTCTCATTCATGTTTCACATATTTATGGTGTGCAAGGGTGACATAAATTTTATGATCATGATCATGTACTCATCTATTTGTGTACATCTATGTGTACATCTATTTGATATGTACATGGACAAGATTCTCAGGTTCTTAGGTTAGGTCATAACACCTGAAGGTAGTGAGAGATAAAGAGATAGTGGTCACAAATGGCCACTACAAAAATGATTCTTATGACCAGTTCCTGATCTGCTGCAACAATGCTCAAGGTTTGCATGTGTAAGGCAGCTTGTAAGATTAGAAAAAGACCACAGTCATGGTTAAAACAAACCATGTTGACTGTTGTCAGAGGGAAAATGAACAGTGGTCTTACGTGACCAAGTCACAGACTTAGCTGACCCTATCCATCCACCCTGATCTCTTCCATATGAATGATCTGCAAAAAAACATTGTTTTAGGCATTTGAACAAATGATGACTGCTGATGTTTTTCATGACAGTCCGCCTTGAAACTGGAACATCCACCTTTTTTTTAAAGTCATTTAGAAAACTACAAGAGGTAAGAGGGCACTTCGCGGGAAGGAGAGATTGAGCAAACAATAAATGTAGCAGTTTTCTTTTCTCAAAATATCCACGAAACTCCTGCCACATTGATTTACACTGGCTGCCAAGAGAACGTTTCTTTCCTGTGCAGGTTTTCCTCCACCAAAGTGTTGGGAGTCTCATAATCACAACACAAACATGGCCTCAAGGGTCAGCAAATTGGATGACGTGGCTTAAATCAACTCGTCAGAGCAAGGCATATGAGACCAGCCTGTCCTTGTGGAAGTGCATATGCTGGGTGAGTTGAGACTATCATCCCTTGATATGTGTGTACTCAAGACATTAAAACATTATCATGATGACATCCACAGCCTTCTCAGAGAGATGCAGTGAGAAGCCAGTAGCAAGCATAAAGATCACTGTCTTATTACGTGTTTGCAAGTTGCAGTGAACTTTTAATAACAACTATTTGAAAAACTAGATTTAAAAAGCAAAACTGTTATGTTTT
The DNA here is from genome assembly GCA_028641955.1 of Protonibea diacanthus. NCBI lineage: Eukaryota > Metazoa > Chordata > Actinopteri > Sciaenidae > Protonibea > Protonibea diacanthus. The sequence goes on along the minus strand of CM053983.1, from coordinate 1,928,487 downwards.
TACTGAAACACTAGATGCACAACTGGAAATATAGTGCATATTTTTTGGTTGTTAGATTTCTGGTTGTTATCTGTCTATTTTTGCATTTACTCAACAAATTTCCAGTTAAGGAATGAAAAATAACAAGAAACTAAAACTAACAAGGGACGTACTTGCCAAAGTGGGGTCCAAAAATATGTTGGGGTGTTCACCATACATAGGTCTTTACAAGAGATCCACCTATGTCACTGCCTCCCAACTTGCGTTGTGTTGGTTTAGAAAATAATGACTTCACACACAGTCTGATTTGAATTCACAGTTTAAGTTCCTTCAGATAAATGTCAGTGTATACCAGGGGTAAGTTTTATGTTTATGTTTATTGCTGCCCTCCTGAGTGTAATGCCATAAAATATAGATAATGGTTGATTCTGGAACATGAGGAATTATGGCTCACAAAGGAGGCAAGAATGTGATGTTATAGAGTGTGAAAGACCACAGAAGAAGCAAAAAAGAAGCAGAAGAAGAAGAAGAAGAAGAAGAAGATTTGTCATATTTAAAGATTATTGCCAGCTTCAATCCATTGGTCCTGTTGGAGCCATACTGGTTGACTCCCAGTTGATCAGCATCTGTATGTGAGTATTTCAGGCTGGTCTGGAAACAGTGCTCTGATGTGGCACGGTGCCAGCATGCCAAATGAACCATCTGGCATCTTTCAGAGAAAGAGTTCATCTTCATCATCCAACATCCCCTAGCTTCATCGTCTTCCCTTTTCCCCCATTACACTCAGTGCTGTAGATGTCAGTATCAAGGAGGGTTGACAGATGATTTCAGTTACAACCCCCCACCGCCCAACACACACATGCACAACACCCCAATCGCACACAAATACACATCAATAGCAAACCCATGCTTTAATCAGCTAATCAGCTTAGCATTCTCTTGCTCTGTATCTTACCCCACTTGTAGTGTAGGATTGATATCTGATTATGTCGGGTCACTCGTCCAGATGGACCCATGTTCAGACGCCCACCCGCCCACCCTACACCACTCCTGACCTCTGACCTCCTGTGGTGTTGCCTTGGAAACCTGTTCTGTGGAGATGAGGAGGGCAGGGATGGAGCGGTGGGGAGTACCCATGAGGAAGTGGAAGGGGTGGAGGAGGTAGGGGGCAGGGGGGTCTGTGTTTGGTATTCTGGGCCAATCTCATGGCTGGTTAAGCTCCATGAATAAAGAGTGAGCTGGCCATGAACGTCTCACCCCCGCCTCCTCCTCCTTTCTCATCCCTCACTGTCTCCTCTCTGTGTCTTTTCTTGCGTACTCCACCTCTTTCATACTCCTGTGTCTGTTCTCTTTCTCGCTCCTTCTTTTCTCTGCTCCGCTGCCAGACAGATGGTTCACAACACAAACATTTGTTTGAAGTTGGGCGAACATCCCTTACCACCCTAATAAATAAACAGGAGGAAGTAGGAGATTTTGTAAATAAGACATGTTCTTTGTGAGTACAGATGCACTTATCCATTCCATGTATATATAATGACACCGGCTCTTTGCCAGTTCTGAGATTGGCACACCCTGACACTCTTAACAAACAGGTTACATAACATACTATTTCTGGACATTTTGAGGAAAGGAAAATTACAACTTTAATCTTATTTTTGGATGTTGGTGATAATAACCGTGCACTCACCAAAGTAATTGCTAAGATCCAGGAAAACAACAAAATCCAGTCCCTAGTCAGACAGGTTGTAGACAAGCCGACAGTTTTTTTCAGATTATCCAAGGAGAGACAGGTGTAGATTAGGTCAGCTAATTTGAAAAAAATGAAATTATGATTTGGTAGAGAGACTATATATCCACATATTCATGTTTGGAGGAAAACAAACACAAGTGGTTAGCACTGTTGCTGCACAGCAAGAAGGTTCAGGGTTCAACCTCATGCTGAACTAATCCCAAATGTCTGCACTCAAGACGTCACTCAAAGTCAATGAGATTCATCCTCTGGGAAGCATGAATGTTTGATAGTTGCTGAGATATTTCACTGGAAACTCCGTTTCCTCTTATCCAGTGATCGTTATTGTGCAAGATCTGTTGGCATGCACAGCTACAATAAGCACATTAGAGAAGCACTTTTTCCTTATTCGAAGTTTTTCTTTAATGATCTCCTCTGTTACTCAGAGAAACAAACAAATACACATTAGGAGTCCAAACTTCTTTTGTCTTTTCATGAAAGAACTGGATGTTGTCCGCTATAATTGCTAAGTGCTAACTGATGCTTGTTGGTTTCCTGCCCGTCCAAGCCTAGAATTGCTCCAAATGTCAGTCCCATAACACTGGCTGTGGAGAAAATGAACTAAATTCTTACTTTCAGAAACACAACTGCCTGAAATAACTCTATTACTCTATTATGAGAGGCACTAAACTAAAGGTTCTCTGCAGCACCATACCGACCTGATTTGACATATGGTGATGTAAAGAATCCTTTTAAAATCCTATAATTGATTCAAATTAGGAGTATTAAAACATTTAGAGACATTTAGAGGCTCATTTGCTGTGGTTTCCCAATGTTTTTTTGTTGTATGTTAACATGCCACTCCACGTAACCAAGGCACCCTTAAAAAAACTCCTTCCTCTGTGTGTAATCTTTGTAGAAGAATGATGACTTTCACATGTGTGGGTGATCTATTCCAAAACTCTCTGATACTAGTGAGGTTTACTCACAAATGCTGTGCACACAAGAGACACAGTCAAGTATTAAAGGCCAGTAAGCACTTATCATATGTAATCAATTACACCCCCACTTCACTGCCCCCACCTAAACACACACACACACACACACACACACATACACCTCCAAATTTAAATACTCAACTCACATGTGGTTTCTTCATAGCTACAGAACAAAGTCTTTATAAATATGGAGAGTTTTGCAAAAACTCAGCTGCCAATTTAAGATGATAAAGTACCAATATTCCAACACAAAGGCCAATTTTAAATTCGGACAAAACATCACACATATACAGAATTTCTAGTCAAAAATCTGTCTTCTCCCATGCATTGCACACACACACACACACACGGTGGCTAACAGTAACAGAGAAGTGTTGACAGCAGCCTTCTCGGTAAATATTGAATTTAGCCAAGCAGGCTCAGTCTAATCTCCCAGCATGCACTGGGCTGATGCTCACTTATCCAGATGGACAGCTTTGCTGGGAGTTATTTGGTAAACAGCTCTCATATGTTCTGCTATGTTGCAATCCAGACAAATACATGAATACCTCGGCCAACAAGTGGAGCCAACAACATCAGCTTTCTCAAGTCCTGTGGAAAATATCAGTTTATTCGTAAGTCTGCAGTTAAATACTTATATTCTATACTTGAAAAGGAAGACAGCAGTCTGAAATGATGACTGTCTGGGTGCTCATCATCTCCAGGCATGCAATGCTTCACTACACCAACAGATATCTGTACACAATGCACCTGGAGGCAGAAGTAGCAGCTGAGATATGACTTAGGTACTCCACTGGAAATGTAATTTCTCTCAATTAGGCCTATTTAGAGCTATGCGGATAGTTTTAGTTTACGAGTCTTGTTTCGTACATATTATTTTGATTATCACATTCATTTTCCATTTGTCAGGCCTAAGATGCCTACATGTGATCTACATGCCATTGTGCTACCCCTTGGCATGGTGCAATGCTCCAAATTGCCACTGAGCGCTGTGCTCCACTTCCAAATATGTATATACTTTGACCTTGGGTGCCTCTTACCTTTCCAAGCTTAACCAACATGCAAACAGGGGAGGCAGAGAGTGATGGAGCAAAAACTTCATCAATATAAAACTTTGTATCACACATTAAAACAACACGATCTCATCAGGAAAAGTAAGATGACCTTCTTTTGGATTGCAAGACAATGTATCATGCACCCATACTCTTCCTGATCGCTGTTTTTCTCATCACCATCTGGTCTAAACTCAAACACATCGCGCACAAACAGTCTGTGACTGCAACTGTTGTTGTTGCCCAGGCACGTGGTGAACAGTGACTTCCTTGCCCACTTTCTGTTGCTGTTTTTCCTCTGTAGAGCACTTTTCTTGGGCCTGCCGTGTGTGCTACTGTGCTGCAAGAACCTGACAATGAAGCATAATGATATCACAGTGACAATAACATGTACCCTTACTAAAGTGTAACTAACCCCCAAGAAATTTAAAAGATGGGCCACAGTCACTATAAGGTGTGTGGCTACATTTGTACCGTACAGTGTCACTCTCTGTGTCCATGCACAAGAGGCAAATTCACGGCCATTCATAGTTTCTGTTGATACCTGTGTTGTAATATAAACTAAGCTAGCATCCCAAAGAGGCAGAATCACATGTGCATACTTCTATACTTACAATTGCTATTTTGAGAACATAAGTACATTCACACTGTCAATTAGGGTAAAATGAACTTGTAACAATCAAAAACAGAGTGGAATGCTGGACACTTCCTGCCACACAGGAACTATTGCTATTCACTATTTTGCCTATGTAACCAAAATTCCATTATACCATTGGTCTGCAAGCTCATAAACTACAATAACTGTTTCAATCTGAATCATACCTCTTTTCAGGGTGCCGATTTAACATTTATCTTGTGGCTACAGGTGAAAAACAGCTGAGTTTATGTGTCATTTTCTCAAAGCACTTTTACACTACATATCTCATTCACCCATTCACACACATTCATTCACTGATGGCATGATTAGTGGACGACCCACTCTACCTCCTGAGCCACAGCTGCCCCAAGCTGGTTATTGGTTGATGTATTTATCCTTACCTTTGCTCCTGGAACTGAATAGCTACACCAAACAATATTTTAATACAAACTAAGGATCAAATGACTGTGTTTTTTTTTTTTTTTGGCCTTTTCAAGCTTTATTTTGATAGAGACAGCTCAAGAGTGACAGGAATGTGGAGAGAGAGAGAGATGGGGAATGACATGCGGGAAAGAGCCACAGGTCAGATACGAACCCTGGGCCTCCGCAGCAAGGACTGAGCCCTCGCACATGGTGTGGCTGCTCTACCAACTGAGCTAAATACCGCCTCGTTATGAGTCATTTTTGTCTGGCATTTCTACCTATCTTCACATGGCAGTGAACTAAATTTCATTTGGCATTTAAAAAAATACATTTCAAAAATATACACTGCAACATGTCTTTCCAAGATCAATGTCCAGTTTCTTTCTATCCAAAAAATAGACCAGATGAAAACTGTCGTTCAGCGTGTGGATAACTGGGGACACTGTGAAAGCGATATGACACTTACCCCTGCATCGTGACAAAGTACAAATATTGCTTTTATAATTTTGTGAACAGTGAGACTACAATAAGACTGTGTCTGCTCAGGATCTATGTCCCTGTTTTTAAAAATCTAGGTCTCTAACATGTCTCCTGGAAAAGAATAAAAACAAAATAATATATAAAGTATGTCAAAATAAAGAAAAACATAACCAACATCAACCACATTCTTTTTATAAAACAGCTTCTCTGCAAATGGCGTTCTTCTAATTTAAGGAAGATTTTTGTTTAGTCTTAAACTTTTAGTCTGCAATCAAAGAAACTTGCATTAGTGAGAATAAAGTAGAATTTACACAATGATTTTTTGTGTAACCACACTCATATTTTGTGCAGTTCATTCAGTCACCTGACGCTTTTAATTTGTATTTCTATAATGACGGTAATGATGGTCGAGGTTTTCTCACATCGTCTTTCAAGTCTTCAAAACACTGCTTGCTCAGAAGTGAGAGAAAAGCAGCAGCAGAAGCTTTATGTATTGCCTCATGGACATTCCTGCCAAGGTTGAAATTTCCATTGCTAATATGAACTTTGCATAAGTGCTTATAATGGTAGCGTGGATTCAGCCTGGTTATTGTTTTTCCACTAAAGTAAAGCAAAGCTGAGAAAATTCCTGAGTAAATATAAACTTTGCTTAAGTACTTATATGGCTGTTTTCTCTCTCCCATATGGCAGCCAAAGGCACAAAGCCTTGGGGGGAATACCAAGCAGCTCAGCTAAGCCCCCGTCCCCATCCGCTAGACAAAGACAGAGCTCTTCAAAGCATCGCTGGGCCTTTAAACAGTTAACAGCAGTGAGCGCTTCTAAACACGACAGTGTTTGAGAATACTTTGCACCACTAAACCCTTGAAGATCTCCCACACTCCTGCTCATGTCGTCAAAAGAGAAAATTGACAAGATGAACTCATGGCTATATTTTCTTTCCTCTTCACCTACTCATGCACACTCTCTGTTTTTGTTTGTCTAATGAGGTGTCTGCTCTTGAATTGGTTGTCTTGCATACTTCCATTATTCTATCCCTGACAGTGACTTGTTTCGTTCACCTGTAACTCAAAATCATGTATACTACTGTTCATTTGTCCTGTGTGTAATGATATGCAATTTTGTGCATTTTCATACAATTTTCAAAAATTATATATTTATTAAGTTCTTTTTTAAGATACTTCTAGTTCATATTACCTCTGACAGTTTAAATGTTGCCCAGATAGTTCATATGTCAGAGTACAGACAGTTCTTTGAAGGTTTTAAAAATATTTCCATATACACCCATTATATTTACATCTCAGGCACTTTTAACAGATTTTAAAATGCTCAATATTCCACACTGATCAATTGTGAATGGGCTTATTATGAATGCATGAGTAACTTATGTCTTCTACATAAAATTCTCTGTATCTATAGATGCTTGTACGTATGGAGGCCCATTGACTCCCATTGTATTTGTAACACAAATTTAAAAAAGTATTCAGTATTGTACATAGTCACTTTGACTGTGCTGTTTATGAGTTATATATTTCATTAAAGTCTGAGGAGACCCATTTTCCCCCAATTGTAGCCTGCATACAGCATCTGTATACTGTTTGACTGTGAATACACTCATTGTGATATACACAGTTTAGTGTCTGTAACATAATGCATTCAGTAAAATCTAATGTGTGTGTATATGTGTGTGTGTGTGTGTGTGTGTGTGTGTGTGTGTGTGTGTGTGTGTTCAGTGGAGAAACACACGGTCTCAGCCAGGCATCAGACATCACATCACTGTTTATGTACAAGAATAATTGCTGTGAGCTGCAGGGAGATTTAAGAGTCCGGGCCCTGCTGCTGCATGACTTTACGGCATGAGTGTGAAGTGTTATCATTAGTAATGTGATTAACACCTTCTCCACAGGGGCAGTAGGGGGCAGCGCTTTGTGTGAGCATGTGTGTTTTGTGTGTAAGACAGAAAAGAGACAATTATGTGGTGTGTTTGGAGGGGGTTGGGAGGGGGGAGTATCTTTTGTCATTCTCACTCAAGCCTGTAATATCTAAGCACGATGGTGTGTTGCATTTGTTACAGCAGGCTACTTCTTCCACAGCGCTATAATTACCTTGTTAATATATTAGTGACCAGCATTGATTACCTGGCTAATCCGATCACAGAGCCTGCAATTGATCCTTCTGCAAGCAGCCCCACAATAAGCACTTTGAGCAAAGAGACGCTCAATAGCACATGCACAATTGGCTCTCTCACAGCTTAATTGGCTAAAATAAGCCAAACATTTTGGTTTCCCTCTCAACGGTCAGATCAATGAAGGGACTGAGGCCTGAATTCAGATGACTTTCTTAACAAGCTCAGCTGAGGGTTTTTCCCCCCTCCTCTCCATGCTCAGCACCTCTCCCTCCCTCCCTCTGTCTTTTCTTATTCATTTTTCAAACATTAGGTTTCACAGTGAAGACAGACAGAAAGGATAGGAGTGTACAATCTCACAAAATGTCCTGGCATGGACAGAAACTCTGATGTATAAGTAAGTGTTGGAGCATGTGTAAGATGGTAATCCTCCACATGCTCCAACACTTATTTACGTATTTAGTCTTAGAGAAGCAAAGCAACTTTGGCTAGGGTTAGAAGTACAGTTTTGTTCACAGCGGTAAAACGAAGCCAACACGGAAGTGCCAAAAACTGTAGTTCCTCAAACATCCACTTGTGGCTGGCTCCAGAAGTGAGTCAGTCTCCATAAGTCCCCATGTTCAAATGTCCAACTTCACAGCAGAAATAAACATGTTTACAGCCTGGTATAAAAACAGTTTTGGTCTCTATAGCTAATTTCCCCGTTAATGACAACTGTACTGAGGGTGAATTTATATACAACTCTCCTGTTATTAAGGCTTAAATGAGGCTTAAGGCTTAAATGATATTAGTTATCAGTGAAGTTATGCAGAATTAAGGGTGTGGCCACATTAATTAACAGGTTGATGCCATCAGAGGTGGCTTGTATGAGCAACCTGCCTCAGCTCCACAGATGCTGCACATCTTTGTCCATTGGATGAGATGGGAGCCAGCCCAGGCAGGACTGCCAAGATGGCCACAGCCACCACACTGAGCTTCAGAATGGCTCTTCAGAAACCTATGGCGCTCATGCTACGTCCATGTGTTAACCAGGTCTTGACAACCTGCGTACGTCAAGCAACAGACAAATTTGAACTGATAAAATTATGGCTATAAAACCTCAAAGACAAAAAGTTGTGGTAGACACATGGTCAGAAGTGGAGCTGACACATAATATCATTTTACATTAAGAAAGTCACTTAGTGGGCGTTCAGACAGGGACAGGCAAACCAGCAACTGGTGGTGGGGGAGTGCGGAGGTGGGGGTGAGGGGAGCTGAGGTGGGTTGCCGTGGGCTTGTCTACACCTGCTGAATGTAACCACTGTGAAACAATCAGGAAATAACTCTCTGTTATTGTTACTCTATGTCTCTCTACCAAAGCTCTCTCTCTCTCTCTCTCTCTCTCTCTCTCTCTCTCTCTCTCTCTCTCTCTCTCTTAGTCAGTGAATCCTCCTGGATAGTCTCTGCTTCAGAGACATTTCAGGCTGTCTGTGGAGGTTTGGCCGATCTGAGTGTCTGATTGGTGGCCGGAGCGTGACATTTTCCCAAAAGTTGAATCTGGCTCATCTTCTCTCCCAGACACCAAAGCCGTTTTTTGCTGCAACCCCTGCGTTGTGTGCTGCCAGTGTGGAACCCCCCCCACCCCCCACCCCACCCCACTGAAATGAACTGAAAAATGCCGCCAGTCTCCAGTTTGCCTGTCCCTGTCTGAATGCCCACTTAGTCATGTTTATGATAATGCTGTCTTTTCCATGTCAAGATAGAAAATGATTTTGGTTTTTTCAAGATCTTAGGCTGCGTATGAAGATCAGTTTACTCATTACAAGAAGTATGACTCGGCAGATAGCAGCTGTATAATGTCGTCCATGACTTCGCTGAAGTCTGACAAAATGATCCTGATGACATTATCAGAGTTATTTGGGAACAGATTGAGACACAGAGTTTAAAAGTCGTGTGTGTTGTCCAGGCAGAGATGGTCTAATTAAAGACACTATCATATTGCTATATGGGAATTGTAGGATTGTTGGGGGTTTGGAGTCTGAACCATACTAGGGGCTGAAAGTCAGGATGTGTCTGCATCTGCTGCTGTGTATTTATTTTATTGTCCCAGCTCGCTGGTTTAGTAACCAGCAATACAAAAAAAAGGATTCCTTTGAGTTTGTTTTTACAGTTCAGTTAATAAAATAGTTACTCATGCAAGCAGCTCTGATGCTAAATGAAGAACAGATCAAACACCAGAGCATCACATTACTCACTGTATCAAAGGTCCACCGACTTTACACATCAAATTCTTTTTCCAGTTGTTGGGCAGTGGCGCCCCACAAATGTTTCATAGGTGTGGTCGGATGGGGCCACTGAAACTCTTACAAATGAAAATACGATACTACGATACTGATACATAGTCACATTTGTGCACGTAGAGCGCTCATTCATCCATGATTTGTTGTGAGCTAAAACGTGACGGCACACAGAAGGTTGTGTAAAGGGACATTTTATAAACGCTGCAATGGTGACAGCAAACAGGACATATTAGGAAGAGGAGTGCTGATCAGTAGAAGGCTTTTTATACCAAATGAGCTCTGGTTCTTGAACCAGTTCTTTTTAGGACTGTGAAAGTGTCAGCAAGAAATGTTCTCATTACTAATAAACCTGCCTCCTGTGTGAACTGTCCGGAGCGGAACAGAGTCGCCTTTTTGGGTGATGCAGGAAGCATCCTGAAGGTCGCTGTACATTATCCTGCTTATGACATGGCTAAAAACGATAATTTGACATCAATTAAAAATGGTTATTGATTTAAAAATAATTTTATTGCATCTGCTGTGGTCCTCCAGAGTCTATGTTTAGAACTGTGCCCATAGCAGCAGTCTGCTATCCAGAGACCACAGAACGCCACTACTCACAAAGTAGAATCACAAAGTAGAAGTTCTGTATTAACCCTTTATCGGGCGAGGAACCATATACGGGCACTTCCATAGACTATTAAAATGGTGCCCCACATCTCTCAGTGAAGGAGCAAAATCACATGACTTTCTCCAGCCAATCAGTGAATGTCAGGCTACATCACAAATAGAGTTGCTTTGGCCTCTAATGGATTCTTCTCTAACGCTAAGCCCAGTATTTCTTACTGTTTCATGTGTGTGATATTTCGAAATAACTGTCATAAGTTCTGTAAGACATATGTCTGATTGTTCATTTGGTAATAAATATTCCACAGATTTATTATTTTTTTTACCCTTGGTGGGTGTGTGACCGCATACAGTAACTTCTTTGACTTTAATTTGCAGCCTAAAACTGAAACTTTTTAACAATTCAAAAACACTCCAGGTGTTTTTCTCCAGTTGTTCAATGAGTGCCTTATAAAGGGTTAATGTATTAACAGCCTTTCATAAATAAAAATAAAACTTAATAAAAAAATGAACAAACTGCAAAATCAAAAGCATATTATGCACATACGACTGATGAAGGGCGGCTAGTCAGGGGATATTGTATCAGGGTGCTCATGGTCTCCCCCGGCCACACCTTGGTGGTACTATTGGTGTTGTGGATGACTACTGTATATGTGAAAAAAGTTGTTTAAGCCTTTTGTGTCTCCAGAGGAAGCCGGGAGAAGTCTGTTGTGAAGTTTGAAATGGAAAAAAAGGATCTGTGTTCCTGGACCTCATCTCTAGCTCGCTCCTCATCTCCTCTTCAGATGCAACTAGAATAACACAACCAAATCTCAGAATGAACTGCTGGTGGCCACGTTGCATTGTGGGCAATGTAGGATATAAAAAGAATTCTACTACATCTTTAATGTCCATCAAGTGTGTGACATATAGGAGCACAGGAGTGATAAAGTTATTTCCATTTCAAGATATCATTTTTATTTGATGTTGTTGATGTGACCAGACTACAAAAACATTTATTAATATATAGTTGATCCAAGTGAGCCACTAATGGACTTCATTTTGTCTCATTTTTTAACTCAACTTGTGTGTCCTTCTTCTTTCAGTCTGTCTGTCTGTGTACGTGTGTCTGCTTCCCTCTGAGGCCCATCTAAAGGCCAGCTGGTGGCTGACAGCAGCTGAGGACCATAAATCAGACGTGGAGGCAGAATTCCTTACGCCGCGTTGGCATTCATTTTGTCAGCCATGAAATAAAGATGTAGCGGAGCAGGAGGTCAAAGCATACAGAATCTGAACCCTCCACCACCCCAAAAGCAACAACAACCTAACATCCACCATTCTAAAATCTTTATCCTTCCTCTGTGACTTTCTCTCCACAGGTAGCTGCTCTCATCACCTCTTCATTTGTGTGGTCTGCCTTGTCTGGCCATAATTTACGATTGGGTTTGACTGTTATGGGTTTCTGACGGTGAATAGCAGTATCTCTGGAAGCTCAGCGAACACGGTTGAGGAGGATTTTTTTGTAGGCACGTAACCTCAAGAATACAACCTTTTCAAGTAGATTTTATCCTCTCAAATAATAAATTGTGTTTACTGGTGCTCATATTTATTTTATTATATTATCATGTTGTGTCAAGATGTCAAACTTTTACCTCATTATCACAGCTTTATTGTGTCATTATTTTAAGATAACAATTATTCCTCAGAGCACAGTCTTTCTCCTCTGTTATTACAGAATGGTACAAGACTAATGAATTCATAATTAAAACCACTTCAGCAGTGCTTGTAGCACAGAAACGTGTTTTCTGATTAGACTGATATAACATAAAAATACATTGAAGTCGTGATCACAACAACAAAGAGATGCTGATATCTTCAGAAAATATTTATTTCAGATATTTTTCATAAAAACTAAACATGTACACCATTTGTTGTGTAAAGATGATGATAATTAATATCTGTACAAGAAAGAAAATAATTAGAATATCTGCTCAGTACAAGAGAGATTTGTGTGTTCATTTACTTAAATTTGTGCTAATCGGGGTGTCAATTATCTCAGTTGGTAGAGCATCCTCCCCCTGAACAAATCCTTACTGTAGAGGCCCAGGGTTCAAATCCGACCTGTGGCCCTCTGCTGCACGTCATTCCCCATCTCTCTCTCTCTCTCCACATTCCTGTCACTCTTCAGCTGTCTCTATCAAAAAAAGCTTGAAAATTGAATGAGGTTAATTATTACCATCACCATAGTAATCCTCCTCAGTTCAAAATTATGTTTTAGTGTTTTTTAGCTTGCAAGCAACTCACTAACTCTAACCTGTGCAGCAAAAGATCAAGATATTTTTATTGCAATATCAACTTCACCATGTCGGGAGACATTCTATTTAAAGTTAGCTGTCATTTGCCACAGTAAGTTACCAACCATATCAGACTAAGCCAGGCTGTTTGTGGCATGAGTTATTCCACCTTTTTAAAGTTGTATCGTCTCAGCTTACGCTTAAACCCAAATGATATTTCTAAATAAACCTTTTGTAGAGGTTCATGCCAAACAAACTGTCTTCACTTAAGTGTTTACTTCTTCTTTTGGCCCTGGTGAGGATATTTGGTCACCCGTACGGACACATAAATACACATGGACCCACACACTGCACCCCGCTTGCACATTTGAAAGAGCTCATTGTTGTGGCACACCTGCCCGGCCTCCATCATGGCTGCAGAACATAATGGAATCCCGTGTAGGATTTTTGCTTAATCCACGTCCTGCTTGTTCCTGCATTAGTCTGCGTGTCATGGTGACATGTAGCCCTGCTTCTGCCAGGCCAACCAGGGGGATTGTGTTCACACGGCATGTATGTCAACACATATAACACATGCACAACATACATCCACCAGGAGAAATGAACAAAAAAAAAAGGGAGTGGTGATGTTGGTAAATGTGGGTGGATGCAGGGGACAAATCCAATCTAATCAGACCAGTTACATTATACACTGTGTTGAGGCTGATTCTGATATTTTTGGACTACAGTATTAATTACTGAAAGTGTAAAAAAAAAAAAAAAAGAAAAGAAAAAAGAAGAAAAAAAACAGTACAGTAAATTATATTTCTCCAATTTGTTCTGAAACCAAACGTCATATTTGATGTTTTATCTATGTAATTAATATTACTACTAATACTACTACTACTACTACTACTACTACTACTACTAATAATAATAATAATAATAATAATAATAATAATAATAATAATTACTGAAAATGACTATAATGGTTACTTTGCTTATTTTTTTTTTTTTTGTTTCTTTTTCCTCCGTCTCAAAGAGAAATGGACTCATGTGTGCAACACTGTGTACATTACAGGCCGGCAAATACTGTTAATATAAAAATATTGATAAGTGCAGCTCTAAGATTGAACTGAATTTTCCAAGAATTCATGTGATCAGTGGAAGTTGTGTGTCTGCTGATGCATGGACATCTGCATGTGTGTGCTGCTGTGTCTTGCCAAATCTAAATGTGTTTAAATAGATTGTTTCATTAATACTGCTGACAGTGAATCAGACTCAAGATTGAATAGCTTCATGAGAAGTTTCTCTTCTGTCACTTTTCCGAGTCAGTATTTGTATTTTGTTCCCACAATCAGGTTTTTTTTTTTTTTTTTACATCACCACATCATCAGTCGATTTGACCTTGAGAATATGAGGAAGTACATTCAACATAAAAACAAATTCATTTGTTTTAAAAGAGTCTTTTAAATTGTTCATATTAGCTCTGATCAGTCGTCCTCCTTCCATCCCTCTCTTTTCTGTTGGTGTCAGTGATCAGGGTGGAGGCCTGGGTCAAAGGTTAAAAGGATAGGTCCGTGTTTGTTTAGTTGTATTGTCATGGCCTTGGTCCATTTGACCTTCAGTGTGTTGTGTTCAGACAAGGGCACAGGGTGAAACTTGCCCTCATGCATGCACATGTGTGAGAGAGAGAGTTAGCACACACACAAATGAATCCACATAACTGTCTGAGTCATGCATAGACATCAAAGACAAAGAAAGAAAAAACCCAAAAAACAAAAAAACTGTCATCCGGTCACTGAGCGTCTTTAATGGACTGTGGATACTGCTCTCTGGTGAGGGGACTTGGACTGTCTGAGGGGTTAACTCTGGTTGTAAAACCTTAGGTGGATATTTCCCTTTCAAAGATTCTTTGAAGAGGAACAAAGGACTGAGTCTGTCCCGGAGATTATCCCGTTAAGCCATGGCTGGCCTCGCCCACCCAGGATGGCTGCAGACTGTACGGAGCTGTCATATCAGCGGCAACATGCGCTCCGTGCTGGCCTGCAGACTGGGGAAACAACCACATTAAGGGTATTTACACAGCACCCCTGTCCATGGGATGGATCACCCTCAGATTATTCACATTCAAGGTCTCATGTCACAAGAGGGTAATTTCCCTTTGTGAGACAGCAATAGAAGATGAGCCACAGGCAGAAAACAAGAGCACAGTATAGTGGCCCCTGAACACTACAATGTTACACAAGGCAATATCAAATATGAGCCATTTACTAACAGTGTTATACAGCATATGATGCAAAATCTGTATACAAGTGACAATATTTTGGCATCAGAAGTATTCCTGTCCATTTGTACTCCAAGTAGCACCAATTTGAGCAAACTTTGGTTGCATGCAGGTACCAGGCACCACAGAGAGGAAGTCTTGGCCTGCATATTTGTTGCTCATGAAAAATCTGAGATCTCGTCATTAGTCCAGCAGCAAGTCCTAGAAATTAAAGGGCAAAAAAGTCACATGCTTTGTTGACCCATCTACTCACCCTCACCTCCATCATGGGAGGTTGTGTGATGTTAATGGTAACATTACATTATTTCTGCCTTTATTTGTGGAAACTTGAGGGAAACCTGAAGAAAACGACTGACAGGACAGTCCCAAAATGTTGTAGTGGCAGTACAACACAGGTCAAAATCATGAGGAATTACCCTTAGAGAATGATCCCCATGTGGTCGGTCCAACCAGTTTGTCAAGACATAGAGACAGGCCGATGTCACCATTACTACAAAAAGTGTCAGAACAGAAAAGCATTTCATTTAAGACCAACACTCGTGCCATTAATAGAGATAATGGCAGTCCAGAGAGGAGTGAAATATGTATGTGAGGATGTACAGTATGCAAGTTGGAAAGATGAGAATGGGTCCATCTTGCTGCTCATATCATGGAAATTTAAGATGTGTGGAAATGTCCTGAGAGGGGAATGCAGATGATAAAATGCCTGTGACAGTTTTATTGTGATCCGGGAGCATCCTTAGCCAAGACATCAGTCAGCCCGACTCTACAGGCTCTCACAGCTGCTGTTATTCAGACGACAATTCACGACCACCGCACTACCAGGGAGATTTGATCTGACTGGCCAGGGTTTCTGTGTGGGGGTTTAGATGAACATAAATAACTGAGTTTAATGAGGCTCATGATTTTAATATCACCAGGCTTTAAACTTCACATCTGTGAAGCCATAGTGTGCCTGAAACAACACAGCTTGGTTTACTGGCAACACACAGGACGCTGCACTGTCTGAATGAAGTTGCATTAGGCAGTTTCTGATGACAACTTGAGAGGCTGGCTGCCGGTCAGACCCTGCGTAAGGTATTACTCATGTCGATCTTGTTGTTTTCTTGAATGAATCATTCATTTGACTGAGGAACATTAGTCATAGCATGTTTTTGTTTACTAAGTCCACTAAGGCCGCCCACCATGAGCTGGGTTCTTCTCAGATTTCTGCCTCTTAAAGGAAGTTTTTCCTTGAACCTGTCACCAACTGATTGCTCATGGTGGGAATTGTTGGGTCTCTGTAAATAATACTTTAAAGAGTACGGTCTAGACCATGTTTGTCTCAGCCCAGCAACTCATCAGTATGAGAGAAGATCTAGCTAGAGTTTGGAACTTTGAGCCAGCGTAAATCAGCACTTCTGATATTAAATGGGAGCTCCACTGATACATCAAAGTCAAATGTAGGACTGCATATGTGACCAAAATTGGAGGCTGTAGTTGCGTCTGATAAATCTGATAAATGGCCTCAAGTGATGTCAGTTGAGTCAGCGTTGGGCCAAAGACAATGAGTCTGAAAATGAAAAACATCTGGAGTTTGTGGAGTTAGAAAGAGGTGAGCTTACCAGACCTCTGCAGCTGCTCCACATCTCAGCTTGAGCTACAAGCATAACACCAAATCTCTGTCTGAACTGTCTGCAATCAAATTGTATTGTGGGTGTTATGGAATTTTCTAACCTTAGGTTACATGAGGTCACGTGTGGGCCTTGAGGTCCTCAGCAGTATTAATTGTTTGGCTGGGAAAAGTAGGTGCCAGTCTAAGAGACCTATTGCTGCCTGCTTAGACATAATAGATAGCTTGCCATTGATGTTCCTATTGACGTAAACAGACATCTGTGTCTCCAGACTAGAATATGTTGACAATGACACCGTTCTTGGTAAAGACATTTGTCTCATTTGGGGCATTATCATGTGGTGTTATCTTGGGGTTTAAAGTCTATCCACCAGCACGAGTTGGGCAGAATGTGAGACAGACTTAGGCACTTCTGATGCACCATGAGAGTGTCTCTAATTCTCCTTGATCAAGCTTCAATAAATAATACAGCATAAGACATCAGAGGCTCCTGAATACTTTCTTCCTTCCTGACCTCACCATTGACCTTTGACTTCAGCAATTTCTCCACAACAGTAGGCAACACAGGTAGGTGCCACTGAAGAAAGGAAGAAGTTTGCGTACATAAAACATCTCTGGTCTTTTGTGGCCACCACAGCTTGCTTGCAGGTTACTTCACAGACAATGAAATGTTACAGTTGAAGCTGATTCAACACTGAGCACAGGAGATTTTATCACTGATCATCCATTTCCAACTGCATGAATAAGACAACCCAATACTTTTATTTTGGTAGAAACAATGCGCATAGCGTGCCATGATGCCCATGCCACAGTGATCATTTGTAAGAAAGCCAGGCATCATGATCAGGCTTCTTATGAGTTTATCCAAAACAAGTCATGTTAAGAACAGAATAGTCTGTGCATGTAAATGCAGCATTGATACAATGACAAATGGCTGAGAGTCTGACAGTGTAGGAGAAATGCAACCTCAACAGGCCGAGAATAGACGGCCAGTGGCACTAAATTAGTGCTTCCTTTCTCCACCTGACCATCCACACGCCACATGTGTCAATCCCCTCACCCTCTGGCATCTCCTGCCCTCTGGTAACCTAAGGCCAGAGAGAAATAACCAGGCTCCGAAGTGAAATATCACCTTACACTTCCCACTCCGACCAGACAAAATATGAATACTAGACATGTATTTTTCTCACCAGAATGCAAATCAATCAGACACCAAAGCTCAAAGCGGAGCTTCAGTTTCATTTGAGAAAACTAAAGTGGGCTGAGGTTGAGAAATGGTGATAGGAATAATGTGTGCACCCGGCGAAGGGTGTGATCGATACCTTTGGACCAGAGCCTAAATTAGACTGATGTGTCTGGGTCTGAGAGAACAAATAGGCTGCTCGAGTGTCTCTGAATCTGCAAGGGTGCTACACACTGGGTTCAGATACTTAGTGTGTTTTGGATATCATAGATGATGTTTAATGTTCTGTACTCGATGTATAAGATTTCTTGTATAATAGGCTGAAGATCAATCCACTGTCATGCTGAGCTTGAACATGTTGAAGTGTGTGCTGAATAGTTTATAGATACGGTGGAAGTTCCACATGGTTTGATACATCATAACTCATATTAACTGATGGACTGTATATGTCATCAGTGTGGATTGGCTGAGAGTTGTGTGCAATAGTGAACATTTTGATGAATGGAGTGATCTGCCAACTGCTGTGCTTCTAATGTAATGTAATGTAACCACTGATAATTGATAATGATATATATATATATATATATATATATATATATATATATATATATATAACCTTTAAGTAAGTTTAAACAAATTACATGTGTTGGATTTTACCACCATCCACACACTTTCTTTTTACAGTGTACCAGCCACTTACACATT
This sequence comes from Protonibea diacanthus, assembly GCA_028641955.1. NCBI lineage: Eukaryota > Metazoa > Chordata > Actinopteri > Sciaenidae > Protonibea > Protonibea diacanthus. The sequence continues at coordinate 1,910,143 of CM053983.1, read as the reverse complement.
AACACACAAGACCCAATAATAAACTGGGCATCAATATAACCCTCACATTATGAATGATGAGCCTTTGTACTTTTGATACCTGACATTTTGCTGATTATACTTCTGTAATGCTTAAGTAACGTTTAAAGACAGAATATTTACTCAGAGTATTTTCCACTTTTACTTGTAGTAATTGATTTGAATCCTTTATACTGTACATCGAAAGTATTGAGGGTAAGGGTAATATAGTATAATACAGATACACGGACCAAGACTTACTCTGTGGTACCTGGTACCTGTACGAGATATTTAACAGTACTTTTTTTGAATATTTTTTAACATAATCTGTACTTTGCTCATATTTTTTTATGACTAATGCATGACAGCAAATTATCTTAACAGTTACCTAAATATGAAACATTTTAGACCACTGATCACGGCTTGTTCATTGGCCTTTATTCTAAAAAGCCTCATACTGGTTTGTGTAAGAGGTGACTCTCCTTTATGTTCCTCCACCAACTTAAATACTCAGTGAGACATTTGCACCCACCTCTCTAAGTGGCAAATAGACAATACTGACAGTGACAGTAGCAGTAGCGACGTCAAAGAGCCGAGGAGAGGTAGTTATGAGTGTGTGAGAACCGCTGTTGATTGTCGAAGGGCAGATGACGCCGTGATGGCCCGTTCTGATACCCTGTGAGCGCTAGATAAGTGGAGTGTCAATGACAGTGATGTCTCTATCCACGGTCAAGAATTTGTCGAGTTGGTCATCCAAAAAAGGATCGCAGAGCAGCGAGCAAAGCCATTTCAGTGTCAGTCTCCGCACACTCACACAGCTGTAGTCATGTATGCCGGGCCAGCAGAGAGGGCAAAGACTAATGGAGTGTGTGAATTACTCTCAATGTTGTTTTTCAAATATTTCTTTTGCACACCAACTGCGTGCTTACCGCGCTTGTCCAGTGTCACCACATATTCATGTGCATGTGTGGAAATGTTTGTTATTTTAAAATACGACAGGTGTAAAAGTGTGTGTGTGTGAGTTTTTGTGGGTCAATCCAAATGATTCCTGGCTCCTAACCCCTCCACTGTCCCAGTAATGCAGACAGGCAGTCTAAAGGCCGCCCTCTGTTCCGTGTCAGGGAGACCAGCTCTTCACAATGACCTTTTTAACACCTCCAGGACCCCTGCAAGCATCCGACCAAAAGTCACTTCATACAGTGTGCAGGAGCATGATCCATCTGAGCATCTGACGGATGGCCCCACCTCTCTTGTCCCACATGTATATTTCATGAAATGTTTGTACTAAAGTTACGTATTTTAATATAATATGTAATTTGTTCAGACATAAACATAGCATAATGTTGACACTACACTACACAAGGACATCGTGGTGTGTTCTGGTGATCACAGTCACATCTTGTTGAGAGGTCTGAAAGGAACAAGGAACTTTGAGCCACCGTTTTTTGCACTTCCATTATTTTCTTCATAATTTACACATTAATAAAGAATCATAATACTGACAAATGATTGCATAGTAACAATTTACATTAACAATTTAAAATGAAATGAATGAATTCAAGATTATTATTAGAATGATCATTTTAGAGATTTTTTTTTAATTTGGCATTTTCTTTTATTTCTGGCAATATTAATAGAGATATAGACATCAGTCTCCCCACATCACCCTCACTCTCTTAGTGTAAAGGAGAAACAACACTTTTAGGGCCATATCTAGAGTCACTGTTAAGTTCTGTAGAAACATGGTGTTTCAATACGGCGGCCTCCATGAAAGATATGGGAGAGATGTGATCTCTGATCTTGGTTCCTGTCAGAACACATGCAGCAGCAATCTGAATTAGCTGCAAAGTCCTAAGAGACTTATTGGAGCAGCCTGACAATAAAGAGTTAGAATAGTCCAGCCTAGAAGTAACAAATGCGTAGACTAGTTTTTCTGCATCCGCTTGGGACACGATGTGTCTGATTTTGGCGATGTTACGTAAGTGGAAGAATGCAGTCCTCAATTTTTATTTTTTTTTAATGTGGACATTAAAGGACAAATCCTGATCAAAAACAACTCCAAGATTCTTTACGGTGGAGCTGGAGGCCAGAGTGATCCCATCTAAGGTAACTAAGTCTCTAGAAAGAGAGTTTCTGAGGTGTTTAGGTCCAATTACAAGAACTTCAGTTTTGTCTGAATATAACATCAGAAAATTGTAGGTCATCCAACTTTTTATATCCTTAAGGCATGCTTGGAGTTTAGTTAACTGATTGGTTTCATCAGGCTTGATCGATAAATATTATTGGGTGTCATCAGCGTAATAATGAAATGATTCCTAATAATATTCTCTAGAGGAAGCATATATAAACTGAACAGAAGTGGTCCTAGTACAGGACCGTGTGACAAACTTTGGTATGCATGGAGGATTCATCACTGACGTGAACAAACTGAGATCGATCTAAGAAATACGACTTAAACCAGCTTAGGGCGGTTCCTTTGATGTCAGTTTGATGCTCCAGTCTATGTAAAAGAATTTGATGGTCAATGGCGTCAAATGCGGCACTAAGATCTAACAGGACAAGTACAGAGATGAGTCCTTTGTCTGATGCCATTAGGAGGTAATTTGTAACTTTGACTAGTGTGGTCTCTGTGCTATGATGCACTCTAAATCCTGACTGAAAATCCTCAAATAAACTGTTCTTATGGAGAAAGTCACACAGCTGATTGGCTACAACTTTCTCAAGTATCTTAGAGAGAAAGGGAAGGTTTGATATTGGTCTGTAATTGGCTAAAGCCTCTGGATCTGGTTTAATTACAGCTTCTTTAAAGGACTGTGGTACATATCCCGATAATAAAGACTGATTAATTATATCCAATGAAGAAGGGCTAACTAGAGGTAAAACATCTTTGACCAGCCTGGTTGGGATGGGGTCTAAGAGACAGGTTGACAGCTTAGATGAAGAAATTAGTGAAGTTATTTGATGAAGGTATATCAGGTTTTACAGCTGTTTCCAAACTTGCTGTATCAGAATGCAGATCAGTGCCTGTTGAGGACAAGAGGTGATGAATTTTGTTTCTAATAATTAAAGTTTCTAATACTAATAATTTTATCATTAAAGAAGTTCATGAAGTCATTACTAGGTAGACCTAAAGGAATAGATGGCTCAGTAGAGCTGTGGCTCTCTGTTAGCCTGGCTACAGTGCTGAAGAGAAACCTGGGGTTGTTCTTATTTTCCTCTGTTAATGAAGAGTAATAGGCTGTTCTGGCATTATGGAGAGCCTTCCTGTAGGTTTTAAGATTATCTTGCCAGACTAAATGAGATTCTTCCAGTCTAGTGGCACGCCATTTGTGTTCAGATTTACGTGCCTCTTGCTTTAAGTTATGAGTCTGCTGGCTATACCATGGTGCTAACCTCCTCTGTTTAATTATCTTCTTTTTCAGAGGTGCAATAGAGTCGAGAGTTGTTCATAATGAGCGTGTATCACTATCAATAAGATGATCTATTTGTGAGGGGCTAAAGGAAGCAGAATCTGCTACATTGAGACATGGCATTGAATTCAATACTGAAGGAATCACTTCCTTAAATTTGGCTACAGCACTGTCAGATAAACATCTGCTGTAGGAGTTTGTGCCAAAAGGCTTATAGTCCAGTAATATGAACTCAAAGCTTATTAAAAAATGGTCAGATAGAAAAGGATTCTGTGGAAAGACTATTAGATGATCAATTTCAATGAAATATGAGAGAACAAGATCAAGAGTGTGGTTCAGACAATGAGTCAGTTTATTTACACTCTGACAGAAGCCAATTGAATAATAAAGAGATAAACGCAGTACTAAGACTATCATTGTGGTTGTCCACATGAATATTAAAATCACCTACAATAATTACTTTATCTGTTTTAAGGATCAAGCCTGATGCAAATTCTGCAAATTCGGATAAAAATTCAGAGTAAGGGCCAGGAGCTCGATATACTGTAGCAAATAGAATTGGCTGTAATGTTTTCTGGGTTGGGCGAGTAAAGTTTTTATTAATAGTCTTGAGTCAAATATGGCTCCAACTCCACCACCTCGACTGGTACTTTGAGGAATATGAGTATTACAATGACTGGGGGAGTGGGTTCATTTAAGCTAACATATCCATCCTCCTGCAGCCAGGTTTCAGTGAGACAAAAGGGAGCACAGTCAGAATAGGAACGATGCAAGCATTACAGAAGCATTCTCAATCACACAGAAATCAATCACAAATCCATAGAAATTATTTTTCAAACAAAACAGTCAGTTTAAGATGAATTCATCGAAATACAATTTACATCACATAGTAGATAAAATTAAAAAGTGGGTTCACCAAAATGTGTGATTAGATCACTGAACACTGAAACAACTGATTAAATAATATGGATATAGTGAAGTCTTTGACCCATGTAAATTACGTAGAGAGTCACCATCATGGAGAGGGCCCTGTGTAACCAAAGGATAGAAAATTCCATAACAATACATGCATGAAAACATTATGAATATTATATTCCATGTCTGCCTTATTCTGAAAATAAAGGGCACAAATCTTATACACTGCACCTTTAAAACTCTATTACCTGTATGAAAACACAAATGAAGAAAAGAAAACACAAGTGGACCACTGACAGTAAATATAATGGATGCTGTATATGTGAGTAAAGTACAGTTGTCTCAGGCTGTGAACATGTTTATTTCTGCTGTGCAGTTGGACATTTTAACACGGGGACTGACTTGTTTCGCCACTTCCACACTGGCTTCAATGTCGCTTGAAGTGGACACTGACATACGACAAGATGACAGTGGTTCAGATCAAACAGAACTGAGTTATGTAAGTCTTATGACATGTCAACTAATTATGCACAAATAATTTACATGTCTATAAATGATTTGTTAATGATTAATGCATCTACAAAACATGACAAAAAGGAATAACAACCATATTGGATGCCTCACAGATTCATCTAATAGAATAGGTGAAGTACAGCTGCTCCCAGACAGTGCATGTAGTCAAAGCCAACAGCAACATCTTAACATTTACTGTGAGTGTAGCCGCTGCAGTGTTGAATCAGAACCTGCAGGAGTTTACAACAGTAAAACATCTGTTTTGTTGGATTTTGGTCTCTATGAACACGCAACATTTACACTGTGAGTGTAGGTGGGTTCCCCCTTCACTGAACCGCTTTTACTTATTGGGTGCATGAAGATGTATAAACCTCAGATGTATCAACCTGAAATGCAATAGTCTTTAAAGGTAGGAGTAGAAAGAGACTTTTTTCGAACCTGAGCTCAGTCAGCAGTGTGTGTGTGTGTGTGTGTGTGTGTGTGTGTGTGTGTGTGTGTGTGTGTGTGTGTGTGTGTGACATGCTCCCTGTGCCGCGTGGTTTTGCAGGTCATGGAGAGGCTGTGTCCAGGGAGCTGCTTTGCAGGTCTTGTTAGCACAATGAGCAGCAGTCAGGGACAGTGTTTGTGCAGGTGGAAGCCCCTGCTGTCAGAGCACACATAAATCTGCCAGGGGAGGGAGTCCATGTGTAACCTGCACCTCAGCCAGGACAGACATGTTTACTGCCACAGAACAGCACAGCTAGTGACCACACCATGTCTGAGGTCTGACTCGGGTTAAACTGTGTGCATGAACTTCTGATTAACCTGTTACCTTCTCAACAAATTAACTAGTCACCAGATAAATGTGTAATTTATTGTGCCAATGAAGCTTCTAATACAAGAGAATGAAACTTACCAGTCTTTCACATTTAGCAGCAGTGATAGATCCTCATCTGTCCATACTGTGTTCAGAGAATTTCCTGTTTATTGTACAGCAAAGGACAGGACAGGATCTAAAATATTAACAGGGTCATAATATTTTCTGGCTTTCCCCTGATCCATAGGAACAGTTAGCGTTTGTCCGGTTTGTTATCCAGTTATAATACACTGCCAGTTTATGGAAAGGCTTGTAGGTAATATGCTCTCACTGCCACAGAAGGTTATAATCACAAACACACCTCCACTCGCAAAAACCATTCCTAGGATGCTAAAATCCAAGATGGCTCACTGCTTTTGAAACCTCCAAAAAAAATATTCAGAGGAGTCGTGATTGCAATTGTTACATTCCTCACCCATTACAAAAACTGACTCCTGTGATGGCATTTTTAGAATGAATTAATGTTTGTCCATGGCCTGATGTATCTAGTATGTTTAGCTCTTGGGTATGTGTTCTTGAGGGTTCAAGATATGTGCTCGAGTCCTGTGTTTAGTTGACTAACATAAAACTTGATGAAAATATTGTTATTGCTGACCTAACTGGCATCTGATTATACTGTAACAGTGAAGGAGAGATGATGTCACACTTCTCACGATACACTCACGTCTTCGTCCTCCTTTCAAAAGGCAGCGCTCAGACAGTACACAGTCACCGGATAACGAGTCACCAACCATAATGATAACAACCAGAGCACAGCCATGGTTACAGCCATAATCACAGCGACAGCAATGGTTAAAGCTCCGTCATCAGATGGTTAGAATCATGATCACAGCTACAGTCTGTCTCAATCAGCTAGATCAGTTAGTTATCTAGCTGCAACAGACACGGTCACACGCATACAGAATACTGCATACTCTGTCATAACACAGCTCAGCCTTTTCTCTATGGACTAGAGGCAAAACATACTATGAAGGAATGCAAAATAATCTGAATCCAGTTCAAGTCAACTTTATTTCTTCACTCTACTCTTTATAACTTTATTTACAGAGACTCAACAGTTCTCACCATGAGCAAGTACTTGGCGATGGAGGCAAGGAAAAATAAACCTCAAGCAGAACCTGAGAGAGGGACAAGAGAGAATTCTAATTCAACTACGATGAATAAGAGCACTAATAATAATGCAGGTGAGAGAAACTGAAGATGAGAGGTCTGTTTGATATGACTATATTTCATTGTGTAATGAACTTAAATATAGTCCCTGCAATGCTGTTAAATATGTCTTTTTAGTGGCCACAATCCTACTCACACAGACATATTCACATAGTCTCATCATATGATTACTATAAACCAATCACACCATGACAAACACGAGGTGATCATTCATTGATCAGCATCGTCTGTGTCAAAGGCTTCATACAGATTTGTTTCATTAAAACAGATTACTCGTGTGAGGTAATATTTCAGTGGGGACTGTTCATCATCTGGCTGATCAAATCTATGTATGAAAAACCTCCACTCACAAAAACGCATCAAATGCATCCATTTCATGGAGTTCAGGGTGAAGCCATCGTATTTGAATGTGAAGATAGCTGAAAGTTGAAACTTCTGCAAATGATTATACTGAATACTGTATGTGCTTTGACATGGACTGAATCAGAGGAAATGAAACAGCTCCTTCAGACTCTGCAGGAGGAACTCTGAGTTTGCTAAAGAAAGTTCAGAGAGTTAGAGCTTTCACTAAACCTACTCCTTGGAATGGATTTTCTAGATTTTCTAGAGGAAATGTTTGGTGATTTTGGTTAATCATATCTTTAATAGAAGTCAGGGTTCGTCAGCATATGTAAGGCTCAGCCTACAGGGACATGAGGGAGGCAGGGTGATCAGACAGGAAGTCCAAAACAGGCAAATAAAGAAATCCAGCTAGGAACCGACAGGAAGCCAAAATCCATATAATGAGGCAAGTGGGTTCAGATGGTAGATTACCAGGTAACAGATTGGAAAGTAATGGCATAAAACGAAAGGACTATGAGGAAACTGGTTAAGCACTGCAAGGCTGACGAGGTGAACTAGAAATAGGTGAGCAGGTGGGTGGGGAAGGTCAGGTGACTGGTGAAAATGTCAGAGGGCGTCAGGTGGAAAGCTCCTTTTATAGTGTGATGAAGTCTGGAGAGGTACAGCAGTACTCAGAGGAATGTTTGACAGACTGTAATCACTGAAACACATTCAGACTGTACTTAAAGGCTGTTAACACACTTCCTGTTTACCAAAATGTTTAACTGACGACTTAAATATCTGCTAATGATTGCGATAAACGGTGACTCCTGGAAAAAAAACTGGCTGTCACTGCGGGCTGGTCCCAGTTTAACATTTAACTGTCTGTTAACTTAACTGTCTGGTTTCCTTTAATTATCCAGCAGTGAGCCTGCGGCCAATCACTTCAGAGTGTGTGTGTTTGTGTGTGTTCTAGTATTTCTGAGTTATATATTCACAGTGAGAAAATGAGAAAACATTCCACACACCTGTCAGGGTCAAATTTTGGATTTGTACTTTTTTTTTTTTTTTTTTTTGGTTGATGAGACACACACATCAGAATCTTTTATGTTAGTGTCTCTACTGACAGTAGCTCTGTTCCACAGAACATCAGGACTTTGGTTAAAGGAATAATTTGACATTTTGGAAAATACACCTGTCTTGACTGTCTTTTGTCAAAAGTGAAATGACTCACATGTGTAGTAAACACAAAGCTTACAGCCTGCAGACAGCTTATAACTATCCACTAACCAAGCTGATTCTAATTAGCACAGGTAGAAGAACTAATCAGTCTGGAATCAGTTGATTTAGTGCCTTTTCTTCTCATGTTCAACATGTTTTGTTACAGCTTCTTTAACTGTTATCTGTGCACATCAATCTGGTCTAAACTTCATGTGAAAAGCTGCATTGCAATATGTTTAATGAAAAAGGCGATGATGTGTTGTATCTAAACATAATTTGTAGAAAACAGGGCTGACTATGGCAGTCACCTCATTTTGCTGTAGAAAGTTAACTAATCCACCAATTGGCACTAAACGTGAAGTACAGCTGAGGCTGATGGGATTCATTTTGCAGGTCATAAACCTGAAAGGTCTGAGAGATGCATCCTCTGGAGAGTATGAACATCTGCATGAGATTTCATAGCAATCAATCCAGTATTTTTTATTAATCTTAAACCAAAGTGGTGGGTCAACTGACTTTTCTATTCCACTAGAATGGTGAGTTATATAAAATAAAAGTCTGAATGGATATTTTGAGGAAAACAGCTGATGCAGTGAGCAAGCCTTTCTTCTGTCATAAAAATCATGAAGATGTGTGGGGATGGACACAGTTTAAACTCATGTTGAATATTTAGTTAACAATTCCAGCACATGATGTATGATTTGGACCTAGAAGTGAAGGTATGGATTACTGACATGAACACATTACTAAGACTTGTTCACAGATGTTACGACGAGTATCTATTCTTGGTAAGAGTCAATACTTTGTGCTGATTGTGTGCTGTTAATGTATGGTGGAGGAGGACAGAGTGGCTGCTTGGCTTGTCCCCATGAGAACCACCTGCTCCAGAGGATGTTAAAGTGTAATCCAGCCTGCCTCTGCACAGCCTCACAAAGAAAGCAGTGTGGAGTAATCTCCAGTGCCTAATCTCTAACCTCAATCACCGGGACACTGTGGAAAAAAGAAAAAAAAGGCCACGGTCTTTTTGAACAAGCACCACCAAATGGTGTGTGCAATTAATCTCCAATTCAGCCTCACAAAACAGCCAATTTGTATGTTAAAGAAGCATGTTGGAGGAGGTAGAAAGGGCCAGTTGTAGTTGGACATTAAGGCTGGGACGTATGTGGTCTCCTTCAACAGCAATCTGCCACTTGGTGAATAGTGGTGTTTTGATGGTGTGCCATGTTGTGGGACGTTGAGGAGATATTTTACTTGTTTTGAGGGTTTTGATGGAGTAACAGGGGCAGACAGAGCAGGGAGGAGGCTGAGAGTGTGGGATGGGTACATGTAGAGGTCAGAGGTCAGTGTAAAGCACAATGACTTTTCCTTTGTTCCCCATTATCTTGTGAAACACTCAACTTGTTCTGGCACAGAACTGCTGTTACACATTCTGCTATGGTGGTCCCAGCAGCAGACAGATGGCCGAGAGCCCTCAGTCGCATACACTATTCTTTCTTCCCTGAAATGCAGAACAACATAGTATATGTGAAGTTAATCACCAGACTTTGAACAGATTACCCAGCTGGGTTTTGCCCCAAAATCAACAAGATTGGTGTGTTTGTCCTTCTGTTTGAGTTCTAAATGACTGGAGAATAGAAGGTTTCTATGCTCTGTTAGACTGGGTGTGAATGCTGATCTTCAGCTCAGATAGGTAGTGTTGTGCAGTTTTAATTAATTTGTACTTTTATTTGTTAATTTTATTTCATTTATTTGAAAGCTGAAGTTACTGGTGATTTTTTCCTATTTCACATATAAAAGTATATATACATATGTATATATTAAAAAAACATATATAACTCATGAAATACAATGGATTGGTAAACTAGACCAGCGTTTTCCAGTTGTGGACAAAGTACACCGATCTTTTACTTAAGAAAAAGTAGCAATACCACAGTGGAGAAATACACTGTTACAAGTAAAAGTTAATAGTTTATTAACACTGAGATGACAGTTGAGCTGCTTGATCTTGGCAGCTGAGCGAGCAAACCCTTAATTTTCTGGTCCATCTATACACTCGCCCATGGCTATGAGCTTTGGGTAGTGATTGAAAGAGTGAGATTGCGGATACAAGCAGCTGAAATGAGCCTCCTCCGTCAGGTGGCCGGGCTCAGCCTTAGAGATAGGGTGAGGAGCTCAGAGGAGAGCTGCTGCTCTTTCGCATAAAAAAGGAGCCAGCTGAGGTGGTTCAGAGGTGTGGTGCATCTGATTAGGATGCCTACTGGGTGACTTCCTTTGGAGGTGTTCCAGGTAGACTCAGAACCTGCTGGATGGATTACAGAGCCCATCTAACCTGGGAATGCCATGAGGTCCACTAGGAGGAGTTAAAATGCATTGCTAGGGAGAGGAACGGCCTGGAGTGCCCTGCTAAACCTGCTGCCGACTCAACCCTGGATAAGCAGAAGAAAATGGATAGGTGGATGTTAAAGCACCAAAAATAAAAGCATTATGAAGTGTGGAATAATTCAAATATTTCATTCACACATAGTGATACATTAATGTGTTCAGGGATAAGTTCAGATGATTACTGTGATCTATAATTGTGTCGGATTTAGTAGCATCTGGCAATGAAGTTGCTAGTTGTAACCAGGTTACCTCACCCTGCCCTGTCAAGCTAGGAGAATGATGGTGGTGGAGATGGCAGCTGTGAAACTCATGGAAGATGCTATTATATAGTATTATTGATGTTATTATGTTTCCTTTTATTCTATGACAGTAATTTATCACTGTGTATTGAGTGCTGCATGGAAGCAACCAATGCTCAAATACATGAAGTCAAACAGCAGTAATCGATAAAACTGCAACAAAAAAAAAAGACAAAACGCAACAAAACTCTCTGTAAATATAAATAACATGCATCAATATGTTGTGTTTTTTCATTGTACCTCTGCTAACAAATATCCTCGACATCAGCATGCATGAATGTTGGTCAATGAGCCAGTTAGCAGACACAAAACAATCACAGCAACCGTCTACAGACTAGATGTTGTTTTACAGTAACTGTCCAACAATTGTAGAGCAGCATGAGGACGATATGCTGCTGATCTCAAACAGCATACACACATGGGAATGAACAGACACAGATATGGCAGCATTTCTTCTTCAGAAATGGTTTGAATTGATGGTTTCTTTATGGTTTTTGGGTGCTGATGTCAGATCTCTGAAGTGTTGTTTAAACTTGTTCAAACTGTGGATGTTACTTGTCTGATATTCTTGTCATAAATAACCACAACTAATCAACTCTTTCAGACAAATTCTTGACACACTGGAGTTCAGTCCTACATCAACACTGGATGTAGGCGTATTAAAGGTCCAGTGTGTAGGATTTAGTGATGTGAAGAGAAATATCAGTGGCTGCAAAAGGTGCTATCTAGAGGCAGTGTTTAGTTTGTCTGTTCCAAGCTATTGTAGAAACATGGCAGTTCAACATGACAGACTCTGTGGAAGACGACCTGATTACACACTAATAAAAACATACTTACATGCATGACTATACATACATGAATAATGTATTCCATATTTGCCTATACATCCTCCTAATATTACACACTTGCCCTTTTCTGTTTTAGTAAGAAAGTGGAGTCTCGAGGCAACCTTAGAGAAAGAACTGTGAGCAGAGTGAAACACCTGGCCTGGTCCTGCACAAAGTTCTGAAGTTATGTCTACTATGTCTAGTGACAGTAAAGTTATTATCACCAAATGAGATCTGGACCCAGTGTTGATGCTTAAAAGATCATTACCAATGTCTTGGATCACTTTTACTTTGAAAGTTCGCTGAGCATTGTTACTTCAGGTCATGATTACCTTTGAGCTCCTAAAGTACTGCAAACTATCATGTACTATACGCCATCCATTCATTCAGACTGGCACTGCTCAAAATACATCTGAGGGTTCATCAGTTTAATGGAAATGTTGGTCAGCTGATCCACCTCCACCAAATACCTGTAAAAGCTGTACTTTATGTTTAGTTCATTTTAGTGGACATTAGCTTGGTACCATGCTAAAATGAGATGACTGGTCAGCCCTGTGTTCTAGTAAAAGTATTCAACACATGAACATTTATTTTCATTAAACATGTTTCCAATGCAACTCTTCACATATAATCTAGACCAGACACTGATATGAACTGATTGACATCTGAGTTGGTAGCTGTGTTTCCACATCTGACCAGTACACTGTTAACAACAGGAAGGCTGCCTCAGGGCCAAAGTTGTAATGACATGTAATTACCTTCTAAGTGAGTCATTATATATATCATCAGTTATCCTCATCATCATCTGTCAGCTCACTTGTGACATGTTTAAAGTATGCATGTTGTTGCTTGATGAAATAGTATTTTTGTGTTTGATGATCAGATCTTCTGACAGATCTACTGTCTCGTCTCTCCTCCAGTGTAAACACACTTCCTCTCTGACATTAGCACGTCCTGAACACACTGCCTGCTTCTCCTCTGAGTCTTGTAAACATGCAGACAGGTTTGTCATTCTTCGTTCTGCCTTTAGCCCGGGTTCGGACGAGGGGACTCAGAGATAAAGCTGCCTTTGCCTGACAAAAACACAGTCTCACACACACACATGTGGCAGGGAGAAGGAGAAGGGAAGGTGTTCTGTTTCAGGATTCACAGGAATTAGTGGTGAAAGGTTGTGAAAATAACACCGAGGCCCAAGCTGTGCGTGAAATTGTGAACAGAGGGATTAATGGGACTGTAAAAAGAGCATTAAGACCCGGCACCCCCACCTCCCACCCTCAAACCACTTCACAAAGGTATGTCTGAGTGTGGGACAACACACTGCTCCACGAGCTCTCCGCTTGTGTGTGTGTGTGTGTGAGATGGATAGAGACCATCTCCTCTTACCCCATGATGACGTTAATGAGAAAAACAGAAAAAAACATCAAAGCGGCGTTTGAAGAAATGTCCGATAATAAAACAACAGTGATAAAATGTCTAAGCACTTCTTGAAAGCTTTCACATTTGGAGCTCTGCTGAGTGTCAGTGCTGTCTAATATTCACATCACTTCCTGTACCTGCAGATACAGTATGTGTTCTGCATCCTCAGAGGTGCTGCAGTCTAGTCAACAATGCAATGTTTGTGATGTTTAACCTTTTTTTTATCTTTTCCCTTTTCTCCCCAGCAGACTCGTGGAGCTCCTCTGTGCTGGTTGCAGTGACATTCTCTGACATTTGAGCATATGGACACACATCTCAAACGGGATGGGAATACCTCATGTGGAACAAAAAAAATCGAGATAATCCCAAAAACTAACACTGAAGTCTGTTGTCTGCTTTTCAGGGGGATCAATACCGCAGACATGCTGCTCTTTCCACAGCTGAGCTCCAGGTACACACACACACACACACACACACACAAAGGTGGTTTAAATGCCAGCAGAGCAGCAGCTCAGGCGCACACACGGCCCTTCCACACATCATGTAGTGTGACTGTGGTCAAAGCTTTAATACTGATGTTACTGTTTGTTTGTCAAGTTAAACGTGCTTCAGAGATGGAACTACACTGACCATAAATCTGGTTCATAAAATGTATTACGTCTTTATTAATAACGATATAGAAATAACAGTAATACTAAGTATTCAATTATGTATCTAGACTTAGTGTGTATATTGTTTGCATTAAATCATAAATAGAGCACTATATCCTATGTTGAGTAACCATAGACTAACCTTTACTCTGAAAGGTACTTCCTTTGTTAATATGGAAGTTAAACTAGTTTTTTGTTACATTTGTAAACTTCCCATAAAAATGAATGTTTGGATAAATAAGGAAGTAGAGTAGTAATTTAATTTTACAAACTGTATGTGACTTCACTTCCTCTTTTCTCTCCAGACTCTTTTGCTGTGTGATGTTAAGTTCCTTCAATTGAGCATGAATGTTTTGATATTTTCACATTTTGCAGTTAAAATATGAACAGAAAGAAAAATATGGAGTGAAACCTTTTTCAGAGTGGACATCTTGATTTGCCCTGCACATCTGTAACCCATAATATTAATAAACAATAAATAATAAATAATTAATATTAATAAACTGTATTGCATTGACATATTGGTTAGAACATTTATACTGTGATCTTTTTTTCAGGCAGTTCAAATCATCATTTTTATTCTTCACCATTTGGACAGTGATGGACAGGTGAGAGAAAAAATGTTCATCAAGCAAACAAATCTGAAGTATGAAAATGTCTTTTCTGTGTAAAAAAGTATTTTAACATGCATTTAATCTGCAAACTAACTAGCCCGGGTTTGGACGAGGGGACTCAGAGATAAAGCTGCCTTTGCCTGACAAACTAAAGAAAACTAAAGAAAAACACACTGTTATTTTAAATATTAATATTCATCAGAATTGTTGAAAAAAATCAAATTAGTTAACCACTTTTTATCATTTTTAACTCGTGCCTCTCACTGTCAGTCTGAATAAGTTGGGTTTTTTTTTAAATGAAGGTCAGACAAACAATAACAGTCATCACCATTTTATTTGTCAAATTTTTTCTCACTGAAACACGTCACAATGCATTAATGAAGAAATTGGCTGTACTGATAAAATATTTGGCAATAATTCTATTTTGTGTGTGCCTTTAAGACACAAACAGAGTGTGAGATTGTGTGTGTGTGTGTGTGTATGTGTGTGTGTGTGTGTGTGTGTGTGTGTGTGTGTGTTTGTGTGTGTACATCCTACCAGAACATTCTTTTTACCAGCAACAGGCCCCTCACCTGTCTGGGCTCTGGTACAATGAGGAGCTCAGGTTTCCTCACTGGGCATGCTCCAAAGCTCGGTCGTTAACAGTACAAGATTAGCATTTGTGCTTCCTGTTGTTGCTGCAGGAGGAGACGCCACCAGAAGGTCCGACTCCTGTTTGCTCTTCGTGTTTCTCTCAGCAACTGCAGAACCTGAAGGCGACAACGTTTCTGCACGCAGGGTTGTTCAGGCAAAATATAGTCCAGTAACACAGATACAGTGCTTTAAAATGTAACAGAGGGACTTCATTAAAAGATGTCTGATAGAACTCTGACATACAAACTAGTTCTCTCGGTAAAATTATTATTTGGCAGTTAGAGATGTCTCAGTCACTCTTTGAGTGACTGATTATCAGATATTTATATATTAATACATTAAAGAGGGTCGTCCGCCTTGAGCTGGGTTCTGCTCCAAATTTCTGCCTCTTGAAGGAAGTTTTTCATTGCGACTGTCACCAAGTGTTCGCTGATGGTGGGAACTGTTTGGTCTCTGTAAATAATATTATAAGGAGTAGAGTCGAGACCAAGCCGCAACTGGCACGACTGTGTAGTGAAGTCCATGTGGAAGTGCCAAAAACTGCAGTTCCTCAAACAGCCACTTGAGGCTGGCTGCAAAACCACCACGCCATAAGCCTCCATGTTAAAATGTCCAACTTAACAGCAGAAATGAACATGTTTGAATCTAGTTTTAATGCATAAAGTGGTTCATTCATTCAAAAAGTAATACTTTAGTTTCAGAGATACTTACAGGGCTAGTGGTGAACTGTGATGAACTGTTAGCTCTGTCGCAATATATCTTTTCAGAGTTTCTCTATTACTATTATTATATAGTACATTATATATATTATTATATACTGCTTGCTTCAGTATGCTTCATATACTGCAATATACCACTGGTCAACTGTACATGCCCATAAATCATCAAGTATTTTTTGCTAACAACACTTTACTTGATGAGGCACAAAAGTATCAAGTAATAATTAGTAATTAATGAGTTGTTACTGGTTTGGGGCTGCTCAGCAGTTGGTCTAGAATGAATCAGGAACAGTTCATGAAGAAAGTGCTCATTATGGTAGTTCACTGATATTTATGAACTAAACAGAACCTAATGACTTATTAACAAATTATTGTTTGAGTCATTCAGAAACTACTTGTTAATAATTGATCCATTAATAATCACAATTTATTCTCTACTCATTGCCAAGAGAACTAAACACTTAATCTTTGAGAGAGAGAGAGAGAGAGAGAGAGAGAGAGAGAGAGAGAGAGAGAGAGAGAGAGATTTGGTATAGAAGAAACAGGCGAACATTGGATTATAACTTTTTGTTCTTTGTATTTCACTGAGCCTTCACATTTAAATATATAAAGAACTTGTGTTTCGTCTCTGGTTTGAGTTTGAGTTGAGGGTTTAACTCAGGTCACTAAGTTCAAGGCAGGAGTCTGTCCATCACCTCCAGCAGACACACACACTCACTGTGCTGTTCAGAAGTCAAACTTCTGCCTGGTTCTGTCTAATCCGGTCCTGCTGGGGAAACCTATTTCACAGAGTGTTTGCATTTTAAGACATTGTGTCATCTCACAATGTTTCCTCAGCCCGGGCTGCTGTTACATGCCTGTTAGGTGAGTGTGTTGAGCTGAAAAGTATCTGTAAATGATTTGTCAGTGACACGTCTGCGATGTAAGAACATGAATGGGGAGCCACGGAGAAAGGCTCGCAAAACAAATGAGTGCAGAAGTTAACCTCATGGAGCCTCCATTAGACATGCACTGCTACCTCTAACTGCAGGGGGACTGGAGGGGAGGGGGCAGGGGAGGAAGAGAAAACTCTCTCGGTTTCAAGAAACGCTCAGATAAATGAATCCAGTTAGAACAACCAATCGTTAGCAGTGCTGTTGTAAGTGCAGAGTGAAAGTGAACAACAGGCGTCAGACTGTAGAGCTTCACCTGAGTCACAGATCACAGAGTTCACATGTTGCAGATGACCTTCCAACACATGAAGGCCTGCTGCAAAGGGCAAGCCTCACAAATAGTTCATAATGGCTTCACAAGATGACACCATATTTCGAGGGACTGCAGTTATGATGAAAACAAATACGATGCCATAATAATCCCACTCAACTTCAACACTTTCACTGCTCTTCACACACAAAAACAAATACTGACTGAAGTCAGATGGATTGGAAAACAATGAACCAAGCCAGCATAAAAGAGCTGTTTCAAATCGTGGCTTAAATAATAACAAATAAATAACACTGAAAATGTTGTAACATTAAAATGCATAAACAGAAAAATATTTAAAATGGTTCAAGTAAAAGCCAAGTTAAAAATATAAGTCTTAAGTTTGCTCTTTAAATATGAACAGTCTCTGATGCCCTCAGGTCTTCAGGTCATTCCAAAATGACGCCTCACCGTGGGTTTTCGTTCTGACTTTTGGTATTATTAAAAGGCCACTCCCAGAAGACCTGAGGCTCCTCGAGGGTTCACCCACAGGTTTCTGAAGAGCCGGTTTGAAGCTGTGGCTCTGGCCACCATCATGTTGGCTGTACTGCTTCTTCCACCCATCCTAACCTAAAAATTAGCAAGGACATAGACCATCAGCAGACCTGAAGGATATTTCTTTTTGTTGATTTGGTTTAGTGGCTGTAGATTCACTCAGAAACATTCTGGTTTCCTGTGATGAGTTAGTGGAAGTTTGAACGAATGCAGCTTTATTCAATAAGTTAATAATATAACAGTGAACAGTAGCAGACTCAAATTGCAAACACAGACCAGAGTGCAGTGGCCTTTTACCATGAAGGAGAGGACGATGTGACGGCGTCTGGGAGGATGAGCTGGTGTTTTGTACAGCAGGAGTCGACTGGAGGACGAGGAGCAGGTCAACACACACGACAGTGACAGACTAGACAGACAATACACAAGGAAAAGTGGAAAAGCGTGTGTCTTCCAGACATTTGTAGCACAGTGATGCTGTCATCACCCAAACAGTGCAGCTGCACAAGTGGCTCACAGTCTGGACGTCCAAGCTCTTATCTGAGCTGAAGAGAAATCCAGAACCTGTTCTTAGAACAGAACCCCATAAAGCAGATGGATTGAGAGGCTCAACAGCGTGAGGATCAGTTGGGATGATGAGAAGAGGAAAGTGATCCATGAGAATTAGAGTCTACAGAGAACTCTGGGCACAAAGGGCTTCCATGCTGAGCAGGAAGTGTTCTGCAGAGCTCTGATGCAAACAGGGGGAAGCTGACGTGCAACTCAAGAGGAGGAGATTATTAAAGAGAGAGAGAAGAGGAGGTCTCCTGTTCCAGGTGGAGGAGAAGTCTGAAGATACAAGAGTCAAATGTGTTTGTGTGACTGTTTGGGCCTCATCTAACTCAATACAAAACAACCTGTGCTGTCAGATTATTATATTATTCATATTTTTGTGAGTGAGAGTTCATTCTTCAACTTGGGAACAAAACAGAGTTAGCATACTGCAGAATACTCCACGTCAAGGTCTTCATGAGTCGTCTGAGTTGATAATGAATATGAAAGCACATAACAGGTGACTGAATATGGATTCAGATGTGCCTGTATGCTGTCATCATGCTGCATGCTGAAACAAGCTGCACACATGTTGGAAAGTGAAAACTCAAAAAAATCTTTCTGAAATCTTTTTTTGTCATTTGATTAATTGTAATATTGTTTGGGAATATAAAGTGTGGAACTGTACAGCTCTTTTGTTACAATAAATAGTTTTGCAACATCTAATTAGTGCTGATTATATCTTTATATAGAGCATGCTCCTAAAGTATTTTCTTAATCGAAACCTCAGACTATATCTAATATTACTGCACAGAGACGGGAGCAGCAGCTCATTTCACAGTCTGCTGTATACACTGTACATAGTACACTGTAAATTTCAGCTGTGAAATCCACAGTAATTCACTGTGTTTGTCCTGTAAAAGACTGTAAACCATTTCACATCCAGTCAGAAACTACAGTAATTATAGTTACTGTGAAAATTATAGTAATCAAATAATGAACTGTAGAGTTATTTGTCAACTGCTGCCAGTTATTTACTGTGAATTTCACAATGACCAGTTTACAGTGTAGAATATCAATATATTCTATACTGTAAACTGCTCTGTGAAATTATAGGTGTGATGAAGCTTGCACTGATTCAATCCAAATTTGAGGATTTCACAGTTTATAGAAAATGATTCCACGTCATAATAACAGTCACAGACCTACTATGCAGACACGAGCCAGGAGACCAGAATCAGTCAAACAGTTGGTGAAAAAAAAAAAAACATGGAATATCAGAATCTGAGAATTTGACAACAGCATGGCTCATCTGTGATGAGGGGCTGTCCAGGGAGGTGCAGGGCTGAAGTAATCCAAGAAGCAGAGAGGATGGCATGACCGGGCTGGATGTGGCAGATATGACAGGTTAAAAAACAAGATTTGGAAAAGGGTGAGTCTGGCTGTAGTGTTGGAAGACAGAACAATGTGACAAAATCTGGGAAGCTGATTGGATGATGGGATGCTGGTGACATCTTGCAATGTAGTTACAGATTGTAACCCTTTCATCCATTTGTACATTCAAGGCCACAGTAGATATTACATGCTCATTCTAACGTAACAAAAACATAATGATTTTTCAGGTGATCATACACTGATAAAAACAGTTATGAACATTATTTTTTGTAAATAGAACCTCCTAAACCTGACACAATGGAACTTTAAGTGAAATATTTTAGAAATAAGCACTTCATGTTTTTTTAATATATTATTTGCTACAAACAATACCTGCAGAAATATGATTGGACTTTGCAAAGCACATTGCAAAGAGCTGATGCCAATTAGCCAACTCAAGTTGATTTCAGTGCTCTGTCTGAACTAATGCTAAGCTACATTAGCATCATGTGTCTTGCTGGTAAGAAGGGTCAAAAAGAATTAGTCTGTACACCATGAGCTGGGACACATGAGCTTCTATCACAATGCTTAAAAATAACCTAAGGTAAAGACTGATCATGTGAATAACAGAGGGACATATTTTTCACAATAAAACTCTGATATCTGTACCACATTTCATTGGCCTAACCCCCAGGGCCCTTCCCAGTCCGCCTTGATATTGACACAGCTTCTTGCTTCCTTTCTGGTTACTTAGCAACGTGTTTGTAGCTAATAGGCAGAGTTACATCAGCCTTGTTGACAGTGAGTGAAGAACCTGCTGCACAGGAGAGAAGCTGCTAAAACATAGCTAAAGTGAGAAATAACTAGCAGGATGAAAGGCTTTTAATACGGAGGTAACAGGCGAGGCAGAGGCCCGGGAGAGTCCAGCAGCTGAGTCGACTGAGATGACTAAAGCAAACAGTAAACGTCCATCAGCCCCGAGAGAAGGCTGGCCCTCATCTCTGACCTCGGCACAGACAGATCTACAGGCTTAATTGGAGATTCTGCCGCGTCGCTTTCCATCAGCCCTCTTTATTTGCCGGAGCAGCCACACGTAACCTGTGCAAATTTTAGAAAAAAAAAATAGATCTCGAAAATGAACGATACCAGACTGATGTGATGAAAACACATCCAGATATCCTGGGCGGATTTCATGTGTGAAATATTTGAAATGTCTGAAAACCACATGATGAAATCATGTGACTGCTCATCACATGTGAAATGTTCTATATATGAAAAAAATATTATATATTTCATATATGACATGTTGTTTCACATATGATGTTACATACAGATCTTTGTCTCATGTGAAGTGCACAAACATAGGTATTAAAAAGTATAAAAGTATAATATATATTAAATCACGTCACACATCAAACTCTTTGTTTGAGATGTGAACTGTTCAAATACTATATTTTAATTACATGTTAAAATGACATGTCTGTATTTGAAACTGCATGTCAAATCTTCTTTCATGTGATCATGTCTGAAACTCACATGCCACATTCACATTCAGTGATTGTACACGTGAAATGTTTAAGTTTATGTCTGTAACTGTAACTGTTCACTTTGACTATTTAAAAATAAAACCATACAGGTGTATAAATATATGTTTCATATATGTACATGTGTACATGACTTCATCACTTTTGAAATATTTTTTCTCATAACACAATGTTCACATCTGTTACAAACCAAACTGACTGCTTATATTGGTCATCTGAAATGTTTCATATGTGGCAAATTCATATGTTTCATGTTTTGGTTGAAGAAGTGATGGATGTTTAAATGTGGATTAAAAACAATCATAACCACAACATCTCTGCAAAATGATTTTATTTGTCTTCTTTTAGAATTTGCTTCAGTCAAAAACACACTCAATATACAAGCAGTTAGACTGGATTTGATTGCAGCTATATTTCAAAATCATAAAGAAACATTCAGTCAATAAATACAGTTCTCGCCCATGTGCTAAAATGTGGTGGGATTTTCTTTTATGGGCATATTTACAGAACACCATAAATAACTTTAAGAGATGGAGCACATGTCAGGCTTTGACAAAATGAGAAAACAATCCAAACTTGTATAAATATAGGTTCATCTAAAGAAGAGGACAAAAAGAAGAAAATCAGAGAAAACGTGAATCCTGCTGTACAAACATGCCCACAGAACAATAATTAACAGTTGCTTCAGGGATCCGTCTTAATGAATGCAATTAAGCTGCCTTACCTGGCATTCCAACAGGTCAAATTGCATATGATCACATGTGTCAGTCTGCCTACAGTCACTCAGAAATCATTACCATAGATGTCAGGATGGAAACATGTCTCCTGTCCTTCCCTCATATGACACTTGGAGTGCTGTAGAATATGTATCAGGTCATTTATTGTCCTGCCAATCAAATCATGATTATCCAACAGATGTCCCGTGTTAACTATTAAAACCTGTCTAACAGTATCCATGCTTCTCACTGTACAGTCATGAGGGTCAACACTGTCTGCCTGTGTCTTCTCTGTCTTCACTCTCCTGCTAGATACCTAAACTGAGAACAGAAACGTCACGAGAATGGCTTTGCATATTAGTTTGTGAACTTTAATTAGTCTGCATCACTGCAAAGTGCACCACACCCAACCCTGTCATTCCTCCTCATCCAAACGCATCAAAAAACATGGAGACCTCTTCACCAAAACTCCATCTCTTATAGTGCAAAAGTTTAGACACATGGGGACCAACGTTACGTTAGAGCACGACTCCAGCCACTTTCTAACCATCACTGGTCACCACTCATTCTTTTTTCTCATCATACCGATCAATATATATGATACCGATTTTTTACTAAAATAGTTTGATTTGAACTCAGAGTGACTTACACTTCAGTCTGTGACTTAAAAGGTGAGGAGATGTTGGCAGATGATGGACTGTACTGTGATGTATTTCCTGTTTGTCTGGCAGCTTTGACAGCAGCATCAAAAGCATCACTTGTTTCAGCAAATGCCCCGAAATACAAAATATTTATGCTCGAGTGACAAAGGCCTCGAGTGGAGGAAGTCTGTAACTAAGGACGCAACCATGATAGAATGATGCTGTGATTACAGTCGGAGGTTTCATGATTATAATGCATTCATTAATTTAACAACACTGTGGAATTAAAAATCATGTTTTGAATAAAAATCCAGCTCTACTGAGTCTGAACTCAGATCTGCTGTGTTGACTGTAAGTGACAGGTGTAGGTCGGTGTAGCTGGTTAATCATAAAATGGGTTCATTGCTGCAGCCCTCGTGATGATTCATAGTGAGGACGTCAAAACATCGAGACACCACTGTTTGTTTCAAACTGTCAACAACATCTTTTTTTAAAGACGACCACGATCGTTCCCTAACCTTAACCATGTGGTTATTATTGTATAGTTACCATGGCGACAAAGCCCTATACTTCACCTCGGTGCTGTCAGTGATGGTGTTCTTCCTGTTTGGATCAGTTTGGGTGGAGCCTGCTTTGGAACTGGTCTAATTATTGTTATGTTTTGGGTCTGACTGTTGAAATGAATCTATGTGGATATGTATGGATCTATATTTAGAAACAGACTAACACTTGTCACGGCTCCATGATGAAGCAGTGGGTGTGATTTGGGTCAGAACTGATCGGTATGATGGAAACCAGTATAACCAGCTCGGGCTGTGTGCTTGCAGTCCCATGGTGTGTGTTAGATGAGTGTTAGCTGCCATTGGTGATAATGACAGAGGTGCCTTTGTGTCCCGGGGTCTGCTCTCCCGGTATGCGGAGGTGAGGGGTCATATCATAGTGGGTGGGGCCCGTGCTGGCGGAGGTGCAGTAACCCCGGAGGCTCTCTGGGTCATAAAGGTGCTCCAGAGTGTAGCCTGTCAGGGAGTAGGCTGCATGCTTGTCCAAGTAGGGCCGCGGGTGGGTGTGGGAGGGGTAGAGGGCTGGGGCAGGGGTGGGGGAGGCCGAGCATGGCCCTGGCCGACCAAACGGGTGGTGTAATGGCAAAGAAAGGGGCGACAGATCTGCCTGGAGGTAGTCTTTGGGCTTGTGGAGGCGCTCTGACCCTGGACTGCTGAGCCTGGATAGTGGGGCAGGGCTGGGCGCAGGGCTGATCACCTGACTCAAACCTCGACACACCACGGTCTGTAGTGGCAGGGGGCCTTGACTGTACTCAGGGGAGAAGCATGGACCGGGGCCCTTGGGCAGTCCATTGGCTGGCCCCACCAGGACGTCCTGAGGGCCTTTTCGCAGCTGAAGTCGACATTCTTCCTCCTTGATCATCTGCTGCGTGGCTCGGATCAGTGTTTCGATCTTGCTGGGTTCCTGCGGGCTGCAGCGGTAGTGGTCGGCATGGAAACGATCCCCTGAGTCACTGGCCGAGCCTCCATCTGGAGAGCTGACCACGCTGTCCTCGTCCCAGTGTCCCCGGCCTGCGGGAGGACACGATGAAAACAATGAGTGCTGGGACACATTAACAACAATGCATTCATCTGCCTGTATAGTTCTGTCATGGTCCTCAGTTCTCACCGTGGTAGCTGTGGACGGCTGTGATGTGTGGCATGCTGCTGTCGTATCCCTCGTGGTTCTCCAAAGAGTTCTTGCCCAGCGGTAGGATGGACCGGGTGGTGCCCCACCACGCGTCCCTGCCAGACGACGGTGTTCCTAGAAAATACCGCCCGGCCTCACATCGGCCACGCTCACAGCTTTGACCTTGACCATGATTGTGGAGGTGTGTGTAGCCGTTGCCGGCAGCGTGATGCTGCTCTTCTGACAGGTTGTGGCAGAGCGCCCGGGGATCGCTGAACTGCCTGTACACGCAGGAGGCGTCAAGGCCGTCGCCGTGCTCCAGCAGCTGAGGGGAGGCTGAGTCGGTGAGCGGGCTGCTGCCCCACGGGCTGTCCTGGTCAGACTCTGACCGTTCCGTCTGGAAACTAGAATACTGCAGTGAGAAACAAGAAGAGAGATTATAGATATAGGCTTCATGAACCTCCTGGGAGTCAGAGTTAAAAGCAGTGACAATGAACAGCTCTCTGACAAAGAATTATACTTAAAACACTTGTTGGCTATAAAAAGTTAGCTATATCACCCAAGTCTCCAGGCTCTGTGGTTAATCTGGCTGTCCACAGCTGAAATTGCAGGTCACATAACACACTTGAACCCTGCAAATGAAACCACTGTACAACGATGAAGAAATGTGTCACAAACACTTTAAAAAGTGAAAATCAGAAGTCCCAAAGTGAGTGATCAGTAACTCTTTTCATTCTGCCCATGTGTGAGGGCGCTGGCTGCCTCCAATCAGCATGTGTGCTGTGGGCTTCAAAAATGTGATAGCCTGAAGAAATGTTGCTGTGTAATTGTACAGTGAACGACTTTAGTTGGAATGCATGGAGCCCCAACCATGGCAGAACGTATCCAGCTCTCTGGAGGGATAATTCTGCTGTATTAACTTTTGGAACTCATTTCTGTAGGTCTGGTCATTGTTAGTTGATGGTTAAACACAGCGTAGAGAGAGAGACAGGAAACAATGTGACACGACATGCAACGGAGGTACAGGAAAAGAGCCATGAACGCTGCGGTTATGTATAGGCTGCCATTGTTTCTAAGTGTACTCAACAAAGAAATCAGAATACAGCAACATCATTACCAAGAGACAAGAACACGAGCAGTCAGACCACCAGTCGAGTTGGGAAGAAGTCAACTTATTTGGAAGAATAAACAAAGTTGAATTCTAGCCAAACTGGTTTTCAGGATTACTTCTGGGTTTACTTGATTGACCGTACTCGCAGTAGTTGTGTTTTTTCACACTTTTCCTGTGAAGTAAGGGATCATTAGTTCATTACCTAAACATTCTGGGTGCACTCACTGCTAAATAAAGTCCATGTATTGATGTTGTGTGGCGTAGCAGATTCTGGGTGGCACCGTCGTGGCACCGAGCTTAGTAAAGTCTTGATGTCCATTCTCTCAGCCGGAGGTGTTTCAAGGCCGTATGGGATACATAAGCCTTGCATGCTAATCAGACGCCTGAACCACCTTAACTGACTCTGTTCAATGCAAATGAGGACACAGTTCTACTCTGAGCTCCTCCTTGGATGCCCCTCCAGATGTTGACCACAGCTGCCCTGGCTGCTTGTATCTGTGATCTCATTCTTCCAGTCATTACACAAATAAAGTGGTTTAGATAATGCAGCTTAACTTTTTCCAACCTGGCTGATCGTTTGACTGCCCGAGTTCCGTCATACATGTTCCCAGAGCTCAGCATTGTGTTTGTGCTGTGTGTTCACGTCAGTCAAACACTTTAAATCCTCACCTGAGTGTATGGAGAGAGTCGAGCTTTGGTCTTGGGCCGGGTTACTCTGCTCTTGGGAGTCCTGCAGTTGTCTGTGAGGCTGCTGGCGGTGCTGCTGCTGTAGGGGAAAGAGGTCTTGGACGTGGCCTGGTCCAGAGAAAGCTGGAGGCCTTTGTACTCTGTCTCCCTAAAGACACAAACATACATTCCATGTGGTGTGTTCATAGCAATATTGTCCATGTTCTGCATTCACGTGTCATGGATTTAATATGGTCCATAATTACACAAGCAGAGATCCCAGTCCCCCTGAAAGGCTGTTTATTAAAGAACACAAACAGCCTGTGTGTACCTGTGTGTTTGGTTGTTCTCCAGGTGCAAAAAGCCATTAACATCTGTTTAGCAATTAGAGCCTCATCATGGTGCTGAGAGGTGTGTGTGTGTGTGTATGTGCGACTGCTAGGAGGGGTGGGGGTGTGCTAAGAGGGCTGGGATGGCTGTTGGGATGCTTGTTTTACCAGAAGGATTGCAGCAAGGCCTTCAACAAACACTCTACAGAGGGAAAGCTGTCCAATCAAATACGCCGGGAGATTAAAGGCTATGTCTGGCTAAATCAGGCCCATAGGAGAAGCTTGGGGCGACTCGCTGCAGAGAAAAGGGAATTGATTTCTCGCTAAAGTGTTCTGCAGATCTCACCGTGGATGATGAATCAAGTTTCAGACAACAGGAAACCTGGCTGGGGTTTACTTGAGACAAATAGTGATCCATCACCCCCCCATTCATTTTTCTGGTTGATGCTGAAGCACATCAACCAGAAAAATGACCAAACCTGAGCAAGTTAATAAAGTCTGGTGGTCAAAATGCTCCTGAAAGGATTCTGGTGGGGTTTGAAGTCACCTGGAGAACAGACCGAAACACCGTCACAGCCACAATGTGACAGAGACGTGTCCGGTTGGGTTTTGTTGCAAGGTAACAAAAACGTAATGATTCTTATTCTCATGTAATTATACAATATAATTATACATTATATTCTGTTTCTGCCATATTCTGTGCACAGAGACCTCTTAATCTGACACACTGGACCTGTAAAGAGCAGCTCTCACATGTGAGCTGTAAGAAATTCAGATTGATTCATTTGGATGAATCAAATTGTCGATGTATCATGGGAGTATTTTTGTTGGGCACTGACTGACAGACAGAGCGACGAGTTTGCTCTGTTTGCTCTGAACAGAACGCAGCAGAGCTGATTAAACAGACAGCGTAACTGCTGCGACTGAAACATGTGGTTATGTGCTCTTGCCTCAGACATGCCTTTATCCAAAGGATTGCTAAATCACTGTCAGGTTGTGGTAACAGTGGCAGGTGCAGAGGCTATCAGAGCTGAACACACAGTGGAAGTTCACATGCAGGTGAAGTGCTCTTATCAGCTGTGTTATCCGTGGCTCTATACACTAAAGCTACAGAGCAAACCAACTCTGCTACTGATAACAACACACAAAAGGAGCGCGCTGCCTCATTTCCAGCAACGCTGTGAGGCTCAATTCATACACCAGACGGCTTCCGGTATCTGGTCCACCAAAGGATCCCATCCAGCCTGCAGAATCGAGACTGAAGTGTTAATAGATTTACAGTATTTTAACAGTGTTTATGCTAATTAACAAGTTTATGCTAATGCAAACTGTTCCTGCTGCTGCAGCTTCAAATTACAGATCACTGCTGCTGACAGAATGATGATGAAAAAGGCCAATTATTGCCTTTCTTAATGAAACAATATAAATCTGATTAATATTTCCTGCCAATCAGGGCTGCATTCCACAGCTGTCACTTCTCAGTGAGCTTTTTTTGTACCATGTCTGTTAATTGTGTATGAAGGTGAAAATATGAAACAATAGCAGGCTAATTAGGCCTGAATTCATTTAATTGTTTTAATGTTTCAAACTCTGCAGCCTGCCGTGTCTGGCTCTGACCCTGATATCTAGTATCTGAGAAAAGATTTACAAACGCATAACAAGGAGAGAAATAAGGCTGCGTTCCCCTCACAGTAAGCTGCAGCCCATAAACGCTCATTAAGTTTACAGCCCATCAATTAAAAGGCCGTAAACACAAAGCTGTTATGGATTTGATGTAGGAGGTAGAGAAAATGTGTGTCAAGCTGTTCTGTGAATGGGTGAGGGTTTTATAGGCCTGATCCAATCACATGCTCACTTGTACATCTGTGAAATATGCACATCAGGGGTAATAAAATAACAAGATAATAGGCAAGTAAGTCACTTAATAAGAGCGTGGCTCATGCAGGTACAGCCTTTGCCGTGATTACAGCTTGATTTTATTGAGGAAAGTGAAGTAGCTGCTTGTGTTGAGGGTTTCTCGAGGCACCCCGGTGCTGGTGGACTGTTTGTGCAGGATAGAGGCCCGGCTAATGCAATCCCAGTCCAGTCAGATACGCTTCAGCACCTGCCTCTGTTTATATACTCTGCAGGCAGAGCTGCCAGTCTTAGATAAACTATACCAGGTGACTGACGCCACCACAGAGAGGCCGCCACAGGTAACAACCAACACATGAGCACACTTAGCAAACTGAGAAACAAAGGGCCCAGACATTCTGACAGAACTGGCATTCAAGAGAGTGGATACAGTGATAGAACAGGGAATGTGTACTCTCAGGAAAGTTCTGCTTCTCCTCAAAGAAATCATAATCACATTTGTGTTTGTTTCCATCTCAGTACACAACA
Source organism: Protonibea diacanthus (assembly GCA_028641955.1). NCBI lineage: Eukaryota > Metazoa > Chordata > Actinopteri > Sciaenidae > Protonibea > Protonibea diacanthus. The sequence continues at coordinate 1,881,504 of CM053983.1, read as the reverse complement.
ACAAAGACTAAAAAAAAAAAAGATATATATATATATATATATATATATATATATATATATATATATATATATATATATATATGACTTGACAAACTTCTTCGTTTTTCCAGATTCTGCAAACCAGGCTTCAAATAAACACGTGTCATATTTCCAATTAACTCCAGTTGCTTCACAGCAACCGTTTGCCTAAATCTCTAGTACCAACACTCATTATCTTATCAAAGCAAGGGATGACAGCACAACAGAGATCTCTGCCCTGGAGCTGGCAGACGCACACCAAAGCATCTGACTGACAACTTTCAGCTATCCTCCAGTCTATGTACAGTATACCACTACAGACCTATAAAGTTCTGATGTGTCTACAGTTTGCTGTTAATCGTGGTGGGCGTTCCATCCATCCATCAATTTCCGGAACCACTTATTGTTCATAAGTCGCTCTTTAATTGATTTTGAAAAATGGGCCTACACCCTGTCAGCTACATATTACACATACATGCTATACATATCCATGTCAGCTGCTGCTTCACTCTATGCAAATGAAGATTTTTCATCAAAATAGTAGTTTAGTTTATCAAATGTTACTTATTTAATTTAAGTCATATAGATTGCAGTTTTAAACATATAAAAACATATATAAAACATATAATTATACTGTTACAAAAACGGTTACAGTTATCATTTTTATTCATCATAGTTTTAGGATTTTATGTGCAAGATAGTTGAGCATAAATAATAAAATCCTCCATAACTGTCTTTGATATTTACATTTTAAAAAAGTTCTGCTTCGCACTGTAAAAATGGCAGCCAGCAACAGTTGCACTCTGCTTTTTTCCTGCTCTTAATGATCATAACTTATTCTTATCTATGTGATTTTATCCCACACAGCTATGGAGGTGTAGACAGAGATAGAGACGGAGAGATAGACTGCACACCGGTCCATCTCCTGCTGTTTGTGTTTCCTGATGACCAGCCTTGTATCCTCACACAACTGCTAGCTGCTGTTAGTCACCCAGCAGGACAGGACAGACTGTCCACTCCTGTGACTTCACCTCTTGTAACCAGAGACAAACACACATGGCCTGAGTCAGCTTGCATTGCCCCTTTCTTAGTCCGGGTCCCTCTCTCTTACATGCTAAATGAACTGTTCTTTATATCAGTCCAGTCAAAGCAACACTGCTCACATTCACCCATTCACGGAAGCTGCCATGCAAGTGCCAACTAATACAGTCTCACAGTTATACTACACTCACACATACACAGCCGACAGTCAAACCAGCAACCCTCAGATTACTGACTTGAGATGGCTGTTGAAGCCAGCTATGTTAAGTTCTTGAAGATAAACTTTAGAACATTAAAAAAGCTTCAATTTAACAACACAATTATTTTTTTTAAGATTATTTTTTTGGCCTTTTCAAGCATTATTTTGATAGACAGCTGAAGAGTGACAGGAATGTGGGGAGAGATGGGGAATGACATGCGGAAAAGGCCGCTGCGGACGGACTCGAACTGGCCAGCCATGCCGCCTTCTACTGACTGGAGCTGCCGCCACCCCACAATACACACGCTTTACACATTGTACATAAATGTAAGACAAATATATCAGCCAGCCTGCATCAATACGTAACGAGTTATACAGAACTGAAAGCAAACTAAGCTAATTGTGTGTGTGTGTCTGTGAGCAGACAACAACAACAAATGATGACTGTTATGCAGCAGCAGCAGTTACCGCGGGTCGCCAGATGGAGTCACTGAAAGTGTTCCACTAAGGAAAACACGCTACAGTCCTGACACACCGTCTGGTTAACATGCAGCCAAGACATATAAACGTATATTGGTGCAAGAACTTCTGGATTTGTCATCAGCACACTGACATCATGAGGGTAAATCTATCAGCAGTGATGAGAACAGATACTCACGTGAGAACGTAGTTGACACTGACAATGCAGTGAGGTCGCGGATGAGCGGCTGTTGTGCACAATAGCTGATAACTCTGAACCCAGACCCAGCCGCCATGCTGGCCAGGAAACGGTAGTACTTAGTTGTGACCTGACCTTTGACGCACTGCAGGAGCAGAGAGAGGAGAGAAAATGACAGCAGAACATTACAGTGGGTGAACTGCACCATTTACTGATCACATCAACACAGCAAATGCAGCAAAAGGTGATCCAAACCTGAAACTGGAAAAACTGCAATGAATGTAACAAAAATAACAACATTCACAATGAACGTATGGCTACGACATAACCAATAGATCACTTGAATGAAGTCAGTTACTAAATACAAATGATATTTAATATAACATATTCCATTGAACTCAAACAAACAAAATGTACTCCTAATCTGGATACTTGGATCAAATATTACAAATATTATTTCGAATGGACAAATGTGTGTTGAAGTGGAAGTAATGGTGATATTTCCAGAAGCTGAATGCAGTGTGGAGCTGCTGCTGCTTTGACCTTATGAAACGTTGCTGCCGCACCAAAAATAATTATCGCATCACATTATGACATGAAAAAGTTTCAGGTTATACGTGATCAGTTTGAATGTTGTAATGACTTTAATTGCTGTGCCGGCTAAACTGGAAGAATCTGGCTTATGTACAAGACTTCTTCATGAGTTCTTCATGCTGAGGTTGAGGCATGGTGACATTCTGCTGTTACTGAGCACAGCGATGATATTGTGATCGCAAGTGTACACTAAGAAGGAATTTAAAATGCAAGGAGATGGCTAGAGGAAAAATCAGTCCGATCGGGTCATTTTAAATGATTATGAATATTTTAAAGTTGTAATAATCCAATAATCCATGACAGTGCACCTAATCCAATTACACTTCTTTCAAATGTAATCCAACCACATCATAGTGCAAGGTCATGTAATCCATTACTCCCCCAACCCTGTGTAATATAGTATAGTGGCATAGCATTAGAAGATATGATATATTGTATACCACAATGTACTGTGTCTGGACTGACTGTGTGTGTGTGTGTGTGTGTGTGTGTGTGTCTGTGTAGAGAATTTTTAGAAAAGTAAAACAAACCTAACTCACACAAGTGATGAGCACAGCGCAGGTGGAAGGAGTCACAGCTGTGGGACGTGATGATACAAGAGTCTTCTATTAGATCCTGGAGGCTCATATCCTGTCAGCTCTGCAACCCTGAACAACACACACACACACACACACACACAATAATAATAATACACATACACACAGACACACTGTCAGGGTATATTAAATACCTCCCGCATTTATATATTTGCACACTCGCACACATACAAACGCGGCGCATGCCGGCGAGAACAGAACGTATCTGAGTCGGCGGAAGATGAGCTTCTCATGTCCGCTGGCTCTAAACATGAACATGTTGCTGTGCAGCTGATCTCTGTGACGGCACTTGGCGGTAATGAGTGGCCGACAGCCACCAAACCAACATTCTGATAGCAACCATCGAACGGAGACATGTCCAGGCTGTACTGACGGATCTTCAGGTAGCCACTGCAGTGGATCACCTGGTCAAGAGCACACAGATGGACGGATACGGAGTATAAATACCAATTCAAACAAGTTCCAGTGAACCATTGATCCTATTCAGCCAGGTGTGTGTCTTTTCTTGTCACACACACACACAATGACATTTCATTTCAAACTAATCCTCCCACATTGTGAAAAAGGGTTTCAGGAAGCAACACACAGCGTCGTCACCAAACTGACATCCTGGGTAGTGTTTCATCACCTCGCCGTTACCTGATCTGATTTGTTTTTAACATGGGGTGCCTGAACACCTGCTAAGAGTTTGATCTGCAGCTATTAATGATTAATAAATGACCAAGTAAAGGAATGACTAACAATGACTAAATAAAATGTCTTTCTGTTGTTTTCTTCATTGCCTTCTCTTTTTTCTGTGAGAGATTCTCAACCCTACTTTCAGTCTAGCAGGAGACAAATTGCTTTCACAAGGTCACTAAATGTATAATATGTGCTTTTTGTACCCAGACAATAACCTGCATCTTGTTTTGTGCTTCGCTGCAATGTTCACTGTGACGTCGGATAAAGCATAAGAGGGCTCTGGAGTTAAGACTGTTTCAAAGTCAAGAATCATCTAAGTCTCCACAGTCCTCGCCAGCCTCCTCCATCTAACACTTTTATCCAGAGCAACACACTGGCTGTGAATGACATGGAATTTTTCTATGGATATTAATATTGCCAGAGGATTTAAACCATAGTAATGATTCTAATGTTAAGTTGTCATATTCATGGCTCAGAGGATGATCCGTCTGCACTGGACATTTATTTCTAGCTTGAAAATTTGAACTTTTGCACACTGACACAGGACAGCATGTGACATAAATAAGATTTTATCAGTTCACTGAGCACATTCTGCTGCCTGAGGATGAACCATTTGGATTTGGATGGTCCCACAACCTTTCCCTTTTTCCATCACACTCTCAAACTCTTAACTATTAAGCTTATTACCTGTCAGGTAGTTAGAATAGTAAATACGTCTTGTAGTTCATGGGAACAAACATCAAAATCAGGAATTTAAATCAAGATTTTTTTGATTGATGATTTTGATTACAGAACATTTGTTCATTATTTTGTGACAAAGTAAGAATGTCAATGAGCATTGAGCGCGCTGCCCCCTCCTACCTCCTGTAGCCTCCACAGGTTAGGACCAGCGCTTCTTTAGCGAGGACACATTTCATTCTCAGAAAGAAGGAGCGCCCATCTCGTATTCTGCAGAGAATATGCAAAGTTATTGATCCTCTATAATGAGTCCATGTCATATACAGTACAACATGCCTAGGTTGTTGATTACCATGAACAAAGTGTGAGTGGTAAGGCTGGTGTGCTGTGAGGACAGCTGTCATTTCATCGTGGTCTGCTGGATGGATGTATTCATAAATGCTGTTTCCCGTCAACTCTACCTGTTGAAATGAACATTGGTGTCAGAAATCCAGACACATCAGGCCCGGTATGAGAGGAAGAGAAGTGCTTACGTGGTTAAGCCTACCAAACCAACTCTGCGACAGGCCCATGGATTGGATGCTGTTTCTGATATGCACATTATTTTTCCATCTGAGCACCACAAAATAAAAACCATCTAACGCCTGGAAAGAAACGCATAAGAGGAGAGTTTTATTTCAGATAACAAAAGTCAATATAATCATTTACCTTTTGAATAAAAATCGCGTCACCACTATTGTGTCTTATTATTATGACTGCCAAGGACATCTAACGTGCTTTAAAGGAAGTCAAAGCAGTGTAATACAATAACTCCTCTCTGTTCACATTTTGTTTTAGCAGTCAGTTCAGTATCTCAACTTCATCTTCATTTTCTGAGTTGTATTTTGTGCTGCAAATTCGAAGTAGTTCCTAATGTTTTGCCCACCCATTTTTCATATCAGTAAAAAAAGTAAAAACAATCCTTCGAAAGTGGAACTTGTTGTTGGCTACATTGAACTGCATTAAAGATCCAGTGTGTAAGATTTGTGTTGCTGAAGGCATCGGACAAACCCAGCATGTAGAAAATCATAAAAAGATGTGTCCTCACCCTCTAGACTCTGCATTTAGTTTGTCTGTTCTAGGCTACTAGAAGAAACATGGCAGGCTGTGATGAGGCCAAATGATTGAACAGAGTTATGCAATATTATTCTTGTAAATAGAGCTCCCTAAATCAGGCATACTGATCTTTAGAGAAGCTTAGTTGTGAAGCACTAATTAGGAACGAGTAGGGAATATATTATTATTATTATATACATGCTGTTGTTGTTGTTGTTGTTATTGTTATTATTATTATTATTATTTGCCCATTAACTGACAATACAATAATACCATGGAAAGCTGCCAATAATTATAATCTTAACCTCAACAGAGTTGAGCTGCTAGCTTGTAATACCTGTGGTCCTCTGGTCAGTGTACACCTTTGTTTGTCAGACTAGCAGATCTACATTGTCATTATGAAACCTAATTTTAGGCGCACTGTGTTCTTTCCTATTTCACTGTTCTAGACTGCTTTGAAAGCTTGTGGTGGTCCAGCCTCTGTTTTCTTGCTCTGTATCTGACAGCGTCTTGCAGCCTTGATCAGCTTGGTGATCACTCCTCTGTCTGTGTGACCACAACTAGCCAACCGTGGTTCTCTGGCCAGCCTGTGGCCCTGTAGCCATGTAGCCCTGTTCCATTGTATTGCTGCTGATGAGGGGCTGCAGGACAGGCTGAGGCTCTGTGCGTGACCAGGAATGTGTTCAGCCCATTTCACTCTTAGCACATGAATGAAGGCAGCAGGGAGGCAGATGGCAGCAGCCACTAAAACCCCATCCAACCCACCACACCCTTACCCACCCCCATACACACAGTCTACCTATTACTGAATAGTCATAATAATGATAATAATAATTCTGTCTTGAGCTGAGTCTTCATTCATTCTAAAGAACATCTGAAGTTTACCTTGTGGTGTCTCTCCAGTTTGTATCAGCTGCTGTTTAAAGTGTGAATACAGCAGGAAGTACCTGCAGGAGGTGAGAGCCGAGCTCCTGGCTGACTCCATCCAGAGAAGTGCTGCGGCTCACATGACCCCAGGACTCCCGAGGCCTGGTGTAAACAGATCACACACACACACACACACACACACACACACACACAGAGGAAAAAGAACTGTTAATATTATACATTCATAGCAGAAAAACAACATGTTAAAAGAGTTTGCCTCAATAATGTGTGCTATGAATAACAACAGTTTATAATGGAATAGTGTTAGTGTAAGCACATTATCACTAGAAGTGATAGAGGCTTTAATTACAGACTGCTTCAGTTCAATTTTATTTATACAGCACCAAAACAGAACACGTTATCTGAGGACACTTTCATATAGAGCATGTCCAGACTGACTATTTTCAGTACTATTATAATTATTATTATTACACAGTCATTTTATTCTTTCAGTACACAATAAGAAAAGAGCATTTTAATGTTCTGTGCATTTATCTGCATCATGAGCAGAAAACACAAAATAAAGTCTTCAATGAAATAAATACACCCAGCCTAAAGTTAGACTCGGAGCTGAACTTCATCAAATCCGGATTAATGCAAAATGTTGTCGCGTGAAAATATTCCACGACGGGAGCAGAAATAACACGTGAGCTGCTCTGATGTGCAGCAGCAGCAGCAGCAGCAGCAGCGCTGCGCATTGACATGCAAATCCCGCTCTGCAGAACAAACAGGCGGCGTGCCGGGATGAGCGCGGCCCGCCGCCTGCAGCGCTGCGCACGGAGCGAACATGGACTTCACGTGAGCTCTGAAAGACACAATGAAACCGACAGCACCGCGAGAGTGTTTCAATAAAAAACTAGTAATAATAATAATAATAATAATAATAATATATATATATATATATATACACTTTGTCAATTCGTTCAGTTTAAATTGAAAGTCTTAATAATGAGCGTATTAAGTAATATAAAGCTTCTTGTCTCCGAGGTCAGTATTTGCGGGGTGCTGCGGGTAACGAAGTGACGGCTCAGAGCTCACCTGATCATACCGTGACACGCACAGAGGATCAGAGCTCCGCGTATTATTTATTACTTATTATTTATGACTTTGTTGTTGTCATGATTCCATCATTTGTCAGATGTATGTGTTATTGTGAGTGTACATGATAAGAGCTGGGACATGACGTGTGTCCACGTGTCCGCTGAAGAGGACACACACACCAAATAGAAGGAGAGGACAAAGTCTGATAATTCACAAGGCATTTTAAAAAATAGAAATAATAAATAAATATATAAATAAATAAATATTAAAACAATCAAAAAAAATGCAAGTTTAAATTAAATTATTAAAATAAATAAATCAACATTTAGTAACTGATCTGGTGTCTGTGACTGTGAGGCAGCCTCTCTTCTCATTCTTCCAAATAAATGACACTATGACACTCATAATAATATCATATATAATAATGATTCATGTTAATAATTCAGGTGGGGAGCGTGAACACATTGCTGAGCTGCAGACGTCTGTTTTAACGCAGTTACGTTTCAAGTGTTGAGATTAGCCAATCAGAGCTGAGCGACAAAGCTCCACGTGGAACAAAGATTAAAAGTTTGTTCACTTTCAATGTGTTATTAAGAATTAGGCCCAATATACACAAACATATGTGCAGTATAAATCACATTAACGCTGTGAGGTGTGAGTTTCCTCCTACATCATTTTGACTTTTATAATTCAGTTTTTAGATTCATCCAAACTGATCTGAGACCAGCTCCCTCGCTGTCTGTTTACAGTAAGTGGAGAGAATTCAGCTAGAAATGTGTGGTGTGGGGTGTCATGTAATTTCACCATAGACAACATGGCTGAGGTCAAAGGTCATATTACTGACCACTCTGAATGCCATAAATAAAAGTCACATGTCACAGGAAAAAAAGAAAAAAAAGAAAGCAGCTTCTAAAGATGAAAACTCTTTCAGCTTTTCTTCTCCACACTTATGCAAAGGCACTAAAGCCCTCTCAGATAGGCTTCTTCACCACGCGTGGCTCGTGCTGGAGTGTACGTGGGGGTCCTCGGAGTGAAGAGGTCCGGCCTTTTAAAGAACAGCAGAGGTGATTAAACGTGGAGAACACGACGCGGGCCTGGAAAAGACAGAGCAGTGAGCCCCCGCGGAGTGCCTGAACGCCCCTTCAATTATTCAGCGAGCTCCTCTCCGTTTATAAGCTCGTGTTGCCACACGTGTGAAACAGACACACGTCCTGCAGTCATGCAAGAAATGCACAGCGGAGTCCACTGCTGTTACTGAGAGTCCCTGCAAGCAGAATTTAACACTGCTGTTCGTCTTATTCATGTAAAACAGTATTCATATCACTGACAACATTTAACACACCTCAGACACCTTCCAGCCTTTCTTTCCTTCCAATTCATCACAAGACCCTGAACTAAATATTCCTGCTTTATTTGGAATCCTGCAGTTCAATAATCAGAAGTTCATTATACAACCAGCCTGCATTCCGTCTCTTTACAACAATCTGTTTGTCTGGTTTTCACTTGATAAATAAATAATAACTATTCAACAATTCAAATATCTCCCTGCTTTGTACTTTACTGTAAATAATGTTAGAAACAACATTAATGTTTGCTTCCACGGCTGATCATTTTATAATATAATGTGCACTGGCATGAATGGATTGACCATGCTTCAGTTTGTTAGTGAGTGTGTGCTGTTAGAATAGAAATACTCAGTGTTGCAGTGCAGAGTTTACACAGTATAACCACTTTAGCTTCAGTTAGCACTCACTTTCCTAACTGGATGGCAAAGGCATGACACAGTTACTGAATTTTCATGAGTGGACGGAGGAAGGAATAAATAATATGAATAAATAGTTATGGGTCAGTATTGATTGTCAAGTCTTCTGTGGCTGATGTTTCATAATGATCTTTACGCCCTGAGGTCAAGCAGCACAACTTAAGTGACAATTTGCAAGTATGACTGGACAGTAGTCTAATGTGTCACTAAGCATTTATCCTTTGCTGGGCAGGCTTTAATAATAATTAATAATACATTTGTGGCATAAATGACATGTATAGACACTTCTCCACACACCTGCACATCTGTAAATAATCAATAAAAGGTAATGCTCCCTGGTAATTTGATAATCATGGATCTGTATTAACAAAGTGCATACTGTACTGAACTCATCAGTCCCGTTAGGTAAATGATGAACATTCTGTCACAGTATCCACGTTTCCTTTGTGTTTCCTTTGTGTTTCCTTTGTGTTTCCTTCTCCAGGTTCTTTGTCACTCCACCTTCCCTGCTTTACTGTTACAAGGAGCTCCATATGTTGCGGGATCAGACGTGCACATCATACTAATATCCGCGGCTCTGCAGCAGTCACGCAGGATGGAGCCTCATCACAGCTAATCTGCTGGCAGGGCCCCGCGAAGGGCCCCGGAGAGAGAGCACATCAGTGCAGGACAGACGGACCGAGGGACGCGGGAGGCTCGGTACATTCTCATGGACAGTATCAAGTCTGTTAAATGTGATCTTCACTCATCAGAGAAGATTTGATGATCTGAGTGATCTTGATGATGATTTGAGTCACCGCTATGAGACGGAGATATCTTCACAGCGCGTGATCACATCAAATCCTACATTATTATTCTAATTATTATTATTCTAATTATTCTAATTATGCCTGTTTCTACATTTGATCATTTCTATGAAATAACAACAGAAAATACAGGAAGTAGACGGCGATTTAAAAAAAAAAAAAAAAAAAGCCTACTGAATTTTATAGCTACAAAAATTTATACAAGGATTTATTTAATTTAATTTTGATTTTATTTAATGATACATCTATCAGTCACATATTTTCGTTCCTGTAAAATGATGAAAAATAGTAAAATAATAATTTTCTCCGTATTTTTCGCGCGACAAATTAACACCAGAAATGGAATTATTTTTTTTTTACAAAAAGGGCGACAAAAAAAAGAAATAAATAATTTAAAACGAATTATTTAATATTAAATCATCATTTTAAAAATATAACAGAATAAATCACAGCAATAACCGTAATGATAATAATAACAATATGAACAGGCCTTATATTGCCACTATAATTACACAATAAAATACTGTAACTCTTATTGTTGGTTATATTGTTATTAATTGTGTTATAAAATATCTCTATTGTATTTGAATGTGACTGTAGCTCTCCTACCTTCGGGGAACACTATCCTCATCTTCAGGTAGCTGGTGGTCAGGCGGATGATGGACGCTTTGTCCAGCTGGGAGGTGATGGCGGAGGGCAGCGGCAACAGTTTGGCCAGTTCATAAAATTCACTATTCTCCTTTTCCCGCCGAGTCCGGGCCGCGTTCTTTGATTTCTCCTTCATGTTTCGTCTTTGTTGTGTTTCACACACTTTTCCTTTCGGTCACTGTCGGGCTGTCTCAGAGCATTTTGAACGCAGCTGCGGTCTGTCTGTCTCCTCGGCTCGGCCTTTAAAATCCACAGCTGTCTTCGCGGGAACACACTCCCATATTTCCAGGTGTTCCGGTTGGATGTGCAGCGGGAGGGACACGGCTAATTCCTGGATTTATAGCGGATTTATAGTGGCGTTTGTTGTCTGCTCAGCCCATTGAAGGGGCTCACCGCACACATGGATCCATCATACCTGGTCTTAGAGAGGTTTGTGGACCCGCAGGAGACATTTGGGCCCTGTAGGATGAAACATTCATCTTTATTCACTGCTGTGTCTATAAACTCCATGTTAACTCGCTGGTTAACGGAAAACTAACACGGACACTTGTTTGAATCTTTCTACGGGAATTTAGTGGCTGTATTTTGAAATGAACACTTAATAATAATAATGATAATAAATAAATGAATAAAGGCTTTTGACTCACCTCAGCGTAGATGCAGCCGGCAGTGTGTCGGAGTGATGTTTGTTGTGCTTTACGGTGTCCGGACAGGATGTGTAAAAAGGCTCACGCGCGCATATCTTCGATCCTATGTGATTTTATGGATAGCAGCGCGCGCGTACAAGCCTCTCCGCGCTGTAAGGCTCGAAGACCCGCCCACTGCAGGCAACTCCGCTCCCATTGGACAATCGGGTACCATAGTCGCGTAGCTATTGGCTTCCTCCTTAGAATGACGCGCCCCACGAGAAACGAAGGGGTGAAAATGGCTCACCTCTCTGGCCCGACAGGGACCGAAAGATCCTGCAGAACCGGCTCACTGTTTTCATGGAGAGAACGGCACGCACAAGTCCTTCAGGAAAAATTTATATTTATAAAAATACACATTCAGTAAATATTTATTCAAAGTATATTAATCTGTTCATGTAGCTCAAATATCGGCTTATCTTATTCAGGTTTTATATTCTTCATTTTAATAATTTGTAAAAATCGCACCATGTGCAGTAAAATATAGGCTTAAACTTGTTGGGGGCGTGACGCAATTTGTTTTAATATTTGGATTTGAAGGCTCGAGGCCTGATCTATAATGTGCTGTTAAAACGGACAGATTTGTGAATGGACATACATGACGCCTAAAGTCTGCCCTGTATCTGTCTAATAGAAGTGAAGGACATGTTACTGTATGTAAGGCCTATATGACACACACACACACACACACACACACACACACACACAGGTCTGTGCAGACAGCTCCGTCCTCTAACACGTGAACAAAGCTGAGATCGCTTTAAAAGTTTTCAAGAAACTAATAGTCAGATGTCTTTGATGTGTATTTTTTTCCCACCATGCGAAGAATTTTTTTTATGACGTTGTTGACAAAGGTCCATTTCAATAAGATCTAGTATTAATATAATATATCCCGTGTATCCATTCTGAAAACACACACACAGGACTGAAGCATCCCGGCCGGCAGGTTGTGGATATCAGCGCCATGAGGCTCCATAAATGCTGATCCGAGCCCTGCTGTCTTATTATGTGTGATTCATGTAGAGAAAACAGCGCTCAGATCAGTTCCTGTGCTTTAGGTTGGGTTTATACAAAGTGTGTTGTCTTCTGATTTGCAGAGATTTTTTTTAAAGTCGACCTTTGATCAGTTTCATGAATGATCAGAAGGATTGATCTGAATAATTCATATTATTGGAAGAGTTAAATAGTTTTCATGGTTTCTATTCCAGGCTACTGTTCTGGGCCAACCCTTACATGACGGGATGATGATGATGATGATGATATTGATGATGGCAGAGCGGGCACACACCGTCAGGTCTCTCTCTCTCTCTCTCTCTCTCTCTCTCTCTCTCTCTCGTCTCTCTCTCTGGCCGTGTTGGAGCCAGTCAGTGTCGGTAATGGGATCCAGCCTGCGGTGAGAAAATCATCCGGGATGCTGGAAGAGCACGAAGTGGTTGACGGCTGCTTTAACCTTCGCTTCAACTCCAAATGTACTGATAATTAGACTGCGTCTGTGGAAAATATGACCATCAAAATACTCCATATGATTAAGTCGGCAGGACGGAGTTTAGGCCAGATATGCAGCGATCACAAGCTGGAGATCAAGTGTGCACTCAGAGGTGATCAATATTACAGAAGCGTGAGAGGGGCACGTGCTCGAACGGAAGTCCCAGTTTAAATGCAATATGTTGATAAGTGACGGTGAGACATGACAGTTCATTTCATTTGAACGATTTAAAACACGCAGACAGTTCCTTTAAAAGATATCATAACTAAAAGATATCATAAATCATCATTATAGTTATACACTGTTATACTAGGGTATTATTAGACCCGTAGGTGTGTATGCACACCAAAGGTGCCATCAAGGAAAACGGCTGTCAGGCCTGCAGGGCCAGAGTAACGGGGGATGGAGCAGAGATGAGCTGTGGATCCTCCACTGTCTTATCCGAGATCTGTGCCATGTCAGTTTGTTTGTGATTAACTTTGATTCATTTGATTAACTGCAATTATTCACCAATTCATCGATTAGTTCATTTACTTGTTCCAGCTTCTTAAATGTGTCAGTGAAACATTTTTGCGTTTTGGACTTTAGATTGGTCGAAAAGCTTTTAATGACATCATCTTGTACTTTGTAGGAAATTGTGATGTTTATTTTTATGTTTATTTATTTCACAGTTTTCTGTTATTTTATAGTCAGGATTAATTACTGATTACTGTCAGATTATTTGAAAACTAAAAATCAAAAAATCAAATAGAGAATCGGAATAAAAATGTCATTAAAGGTCATAAAATGAAATATTGATACGGGGCTCCCCTGCAGAACAGGGCTCAAGATTTGGCAAAATAAAACAAATTAATTTAAATAAATAAATAAATAAATAAATGCCAGACTGACTTGTGGAACACATTTTAAGCATTTAAGGGGTCCTGCTTTACCATCTGATCCTCGAGCCCTGTCTTTCTTGACGGCCCCTTTAACAAAACTTTTCAAAATCATAAAGGTCTGAAAACTTTTTGTTTTCATAATTTTTAAATTAGTTTGTGTTGAATCAAATTACCACACACAAACTGAAGATAGATTGTACTCGAGTACAAAGCAAAGCTGAGACAGTCTGTCTGAATCTGGTATTTTCAGATCTGTTTCCGTCACATTCACGTGTGGAAACAAATCTGTTTCATGAAATATATGCTGCTCAGAGCAGAGCCAGGATCAGAGAAGTGTTCTCCCATCACACAAGCCAAGACTCATTTTTTTAAAAAAAAATTAAACATTTGAGTTAAACAAACAAACAAAAATATTTAACCTTTTAAATTAACCCTTTTCTCCCCTAAATCTTCTCCCATACCACTATGATGACTAATGTGCACACTGTCACATAATTGACTGCTGTGAAAAAACATTAAATCGTGTTATGATGATGTCATAAATTGGCTTCAATTTTTTAAGCTCAGTGACAACAAAACAACAAAAATACAATCCATCATTTCATCTAATAAGTGTGACCTCCGTCCCTTGACCTGGAATTTTCAGGCTCCAAATTTTATTCCAGTTATCATGTTACACACTTTGTTCACGTACAGTGAGCACATGAGAAAAACAAGAGCTGGATTTAAGTCAATGCAAAACAAATGTGTCAGAGAAAAGATTCAGTCCTTCATAAACAGCTCTGCTGTGTAAACATAGCCTCGCTGTCCTGTAATCCACATGTGGCTGAACAAAATACAAACACCAGCTATCACTCACTGCTGGCTTTCATCTGATTATCATGACGTATGTTTTTTTTTTTTTAATTATTATTATTTAATTGAATTTGAATGAATTTTTGATGTTAAATGGGACTGATTCTCGATCAGAGAATTATGGGGGCGGAGTTTCATGTTTCATTAGAATTTCCCTCAAGCCATATGTGGATGTGTCTTGTGTTAGAATAGGGAGCACATTAGCTTGTTATAAACTACCCATCATCCCTTCAGTGCACAGCGACAATGCACTGTCTCAGCAGGACAATGGACGTGTAAAAAATCAGATGAATGATGGCTGAATTCCATTTAGCTGCTTCAGTTTCTGGGTGCTGGTGTTGTACAGTACATGCTGGCTCACAGAGCCATTGGTAATGATATCAGTCACACCTGTGATCCAAAATGTCTGCAATGAAAAGGCCTACACAGGAAGTAGTGAGGCCTTCATGAGGAGAGGCAGATGTCAGGGTGTGGAGGTGGGTTATGCTGTCGATGGGCGTGTAGCAAATCTCACTTACTGCCAGACTGGAGTCTGCATTCTGTCTCAGGCCCAAAATTACAGGGCTGTTTTTTTTTTGTTCAACCATGACCTCTACCCAGTTTTAAAGCAGCAGAGTAGGATTCATTGGCATCTAGTGGTGTATTTGCAGATGACAACCCCCTCGCCTCAAGTGAGGGGAAACGATGGTGCAAAATGTATGAAAAACAAGAAAGGCCCTATCTGGAGCCAGTGTTTAGTTTGTCCATTCTGAGCCACTGTAGAAACTGAAAAAAAAAACTAACATTTTCAGGTGATTATATTAAACTTAGTTCTGACATACAGTACTCTGTAAAAAGAGCCCTCTACATATGACTGGACCATTAACCAAGTGTTTCTTTATTTTATGAATCAGTATAACACGATGTGACCAGGATCTTTAACCCTACAGTACTCAGGGACGTCAAAGGCATAAAATGACTCAGATCTTCTGCATACACTTTCATTGTGTGGTCCACAGAGCAAACCTAAGACTTCTGTCAGCTGACCTTCCAGTTTAGCTCTCCATCACCCATTTATCAATTCGATAAAAATGATTTCATCATGCGGCTCCTCTGGACTTTCTAAATGTTATTAGACCAAACACATCAAAATGTGATAAAACAAGTCACTGGCCTGCACACTTCCTGGGGCTTTACACAACCCATCTATCATTGTTTGAGCCATGTTGGACCACCATGTTTCTACAGTATCTCTGAATGGGCAAACTGAAAACTGAGTCGAGACAGGTCCTTTTACATTTTACATTACCTCTTGGCTTTACAGACCTTTACAGTGAGTGTTAGTTCATTCTTTAGCTGTTCAACGCACAACTTTACTGTCCTGCTTCGCTGTTTTCAGCGGCAGCAGGCAGCTGTTATCAGAGAAAAAGCTCTAAAAAGTCACTGTACTGCAAACAGCAGACAGTCAGAGACTATAGCTGGTGAACATAGTGGAACATTTAGCAGCCAGAGAGACAGATATTCCCCTCAGGAGCTGGTGGAGACCAAAACAAGGGTAAAAGACAGAATACTGGATTCATCAGGTGACATGAACATGCCTGCTGGATGTGTAAATAAACAACTGTTTGCTACCATAAAAGGTTGCGTGGGTTTGCTCCTGTAGGTTTCAGATCTGCTCTGGGCTTCCATCTGCACACTGTCATTAGACTCTGTGTATCCTGGTTGAGTGCTAAACCTTTCCAGCTTCCCTGCTGTCCCATACAGATGGAGCATGTTGACATGGATTTGGTGGAGTTTGAATTAAGGTTTGTACGCAGAGTGTAAGAAAAAAAAAACCTTTGGCAGTTCAGTCAGAGCAGCAGAGGTACTGTGTGCGGTCATCTGTTGGTGTAAACCTGTGCAGGCGCTGACAGTGTGGACCACATTATCTTGTAATGGTAACTGTTGTACTGAGTGCTGACAATAGCTTGAAATGGTTTAGACCGTCCAATGTCCTGTGTTCATCTACAGACTCTAGAGCTTGGTATCTGTGTCTTTGAGATCCGTCCCCAGTTTTGAGAGTCAAACCTTAGGTCATTTTTTTGCTTTATTAGCTCAGCAGGTTAATGCAAGTCCAGAGGCAAGGCGGTGACAGAGTGAAAATCAAAACAGACAGACACAAACGACCAAACAGTTGAGGTGTGCAACCACAAGAAAGATCAGGACCTGGTCTTTGAGTAAACAATGCTTTTATTTATTCAAATGATTTGTCAGCTATTGAGAAACATTTCCCTCCCTCTCCCTGAAGTGTGTGATCAGAAGTGTTCAGCTGGGGACACGTCTGAACTGAGGAAGAGATTTGTTTGACAAAACAGATTTGACAGTTTGGTGATCCTGAGCAAAGCTCCTGAACGTTTCACACAGCAGCACTGAAATCCACTCCAGCAGATTGAATGAAACTCTGTCAGGTTTTTTTTCTGTTTGGCACGGTGAAGCAAAAATAACATGCTGTGTGTTTCATATCTTTGGATTCACGTCTCAATTAAGAGTTTTCAACTAACTTCTGATTTTAGACCCATTCAACAGTTTATGTCAAACCCATTTTTTTTTTTTTATTATTATTTTTTTTGACCTTTCCAAGCTTTATTGACAGAGACAGCTGAAGAGTGACAGGAAATGTGGGGAGAGAGAGATGGGGAATGACATGCAGGAAAGGGCCACAGGTCGGGACTCGAACCCAGGCCAGCCGCAGCAAGCCTTCGCATATGGGGCGGCCGCTCTACCGACTGAGCTAAGCGCCGCCCCGTCAAACCCATTTTTAAGCTCTCATGTCAGAGGAACTACAGGCTGCTAACAGTGCCTCTATTTTCACCCAAATCTACCATCATCACACAGGGTGACGTGGTTCTTATAAGTTGGTGTGGTTCATGGATGGAGTATTTTCTTTGTATAAGTTCATCCGACAGATCGACGCTGAGTCACACAGGACTGCTCTTTTACTCCGTCGTGATGAATCTATGAAGCATGTTGCTTTCTGACCACATCTCAGTGACACGATGTCCAGTAATACATCATATCACAGTTATTAAAGTGTGGGTGGATTCAGAGGGTCAGTTGGGTGGAAACACTGTGTGAATATGGTGAATGATTTCTGCAGGATGCTCAGCAGACCTTCTGCTCCTCGCTCTATTACAGTGACTTGTTTACATAACTCTGCAGCCTCTGTTACACACTGGATGTTGACTGGAATTGATTTTTTTTGAGTAAATGTTGTGGAGCCCAGTTTGTCCGGGCAGACTACAGCGGCTTACAAAAATGGAAATGAAGTGAAAGTCTCTGTCCTCCTTCAGTGGATGAAGCCTGTGACTGAAACTGAACCAAATTAGAAAAGCCTAACCAGGAGACAACACAGTGTCATTTCTCAGTAAGCATGTTTCAGAGGAAGCACTCATTGGATCGTCACCTTCAGACTCTCTCATGTATGTCAGTGTGCTGTTATTGACATGGAGGCAGAGTGATGGAACACAGTTATTAATAATTTTGCTTTCAGATGATTGATGTGAAGCATACTGAGGCCTTTAGTGTCACTCAGACAAGTGAGCAGCTTGCTCGATTTTCAGATCAAAGCTTTATTTCTGCTGTTAGGACATATCTGGCCCAGAAAAACAGACACCTTCTGAACTGTGGTCTATCAGTGATGACACAGGAGGTAGAAGACCTGCTGTGACATCACTGACTGACGTGTGGTCAGAACAAGTGCAGAACAAGCATAATGTGATGTAACTCAATGTGAAATCAACTGAATGAAAACATAAAACATGTTTAAAGAACTGAAACATCATCTGTTTCACACGTGTTAAATAATCAGAGATCCGTGGTAGAAGAGGCAGCCTTCTATGTTCCAACAGTTCAGCTTCAGACCAGAATGCATTGCAGTCAAGTTTAAAGTAAGAGGTGAAAACGCTGTCATGTTCGAAATGACTACAGACGAGGGAAGGTGATACAAGGTGGGCAGAGCAAAGCAGTAAATTCCAACCCGTCATTGTAAAATGATCACTGGAATGCACTGATCACAGATCAGTGAGGCCTGTCATCACAAGGTCTCGGTTTCAGATTGATCACACTCATCTGTTGATCATGATGTGTTTTTCTGTCACTGGTCCTCAGCTGAGGGACAGGTCACCCGTTGCGTCAGACACCTCCGTGTTGACCTGAGCGGCGATGCTGGCAGGTTTCACGTTCAGGTGGATGTCGTACTGCTGGTCCAGACCCAGGTAGCTGTCGCTCATCAGGTACAGTGTGTATATACACCTGAAACCAGATGGTAGGTTGGTCAACAGTTGGAATACAAGCCTGGATGCACAAGGCTGGACAAACATACACATTTTCTTACTTTCCAGTCTTCTCCGGTGTGTAGAAAGCCACAGACACAGTTGTGTAGTTGCGTACGTATCCAACCCGTTTGACAGCCAGCAGCTCCCTGCGATCTACCTCCCCCATGACCAGGAACCAGCCTTCATCCTTCGCCTTGGGGAACCTGGGAGCCTGGGCCTTACTGTCCTGCTTCCTCTGAAGGAACAGACATGAGGACAGTTTTCGCATGGTTAAGGTGGTGCTAAATGAAGATCTATGGTAATGAGTGGTGAGCGGCAGCTGAGTCTGATGAATGTCGAACTAAGCCCGATGAAAGCTGAACCATATCTCAGGCCAAACATTACATTTTGGTCCTGCTGCAGTTAAGGACGTAGCTGTTTTCTGCTGTCTAGGGACAGTAAATCAAAGCAAATACATATTTCACACAGTTGTCAGTTTACTTTAACACATCACAGTGACTTGATAGAAAGCTGAGTTCTGGTTTGGACATACTAACCCTCTGCTGGCCTGTGTTGATGCGTCTCAGTGACACCTGCAGGACATACTCCTGGTCAGCGTGGACATCCAGCCAGCTCCTCTCTTCCCTCAGGTTAACTCCTGCTGCAGGCAGGTGGCGCTCTGTCTGCTCCTGGCTGTCCTCCCACCAGCCCTTCACGCTCATCTGAACCTCCAGAACCGGCAGATGACTCAGGAAGGACCACGCCTGACGAGGGAGAGAGAAGACGGTGATCAGAGAGAGCGTGAGGGTGGATCAGGCGGAAGTGATAATATACAAATACACAAATAATATACAAATACAAATTTTTCACCACATGGTCAGAGATGATGGAGCATTTGCTTGGATTCACTTGTCTGTTAGTCATACTGACACAAGACCTGGGGCACCCTTCCCTCTGTTGGAATGAATAGAATTTGCACCCTGCCTGGCTCTGTTCCTGATTCCATCATGGTTCCTAGAAACCTAGGAAGCGATCTAGTCTGAGGCTGTGATGTACAAGATATCAGAGAACTGTTCGTACATCCAGACTCAAGTCCAAGGTTGGAATTTCCCTAGTCAGGAGTGTGCATTTGTTATCAGACAGTTCTGGTCTTGGTCTGGTTGCAGGTTAAGTGAGGTATTCCAGATGTCACTCATATTCTCCAGTTGTTTCTAGGGGATTGCAAGGTGTTCAGGCCAAGATGGGATATGTAATCACTCCAGCAAGTCCTTGGTCTTCCCCGCAGACTCCTTACAGTTGGACGTGCCTGGAACACCTCTAAAGGAAGGTGCCCAGGGGTCATCAAAGGCTTGAACCACCTCAACTGGCTCCTTTCAACATGAAGGAGCAGCAGCTCTACTCCGAGCTCGCTGTCCATGTCAAAGCTCCTGATCCCATCTCAAAGCTGAGTCCAGACATTCTATGGAGGAAACTAATTTTGGCCGTTTGTTTTGCTGATCTACATTTACATTTAGTCATTTAGCTGATACTTTTATCCAAAGTGACTTTGAAAAAGGGAAACAATTAAGGTACAGTCTGACAAGGACATGTTAGCGCAGAACAAAGTATTGTGAAAGTTTTAGCAGGGGTAGATTTAGCATGTTGGTAGTGTGGTCTTCTCTGAAGAGCTGGAGGTCCTCAGGAGGTTTTTAAAGGTAGAGAGGGACGCCCCTGATCTGGTAGGAACTGGTAGGACGTTCCACCAACAGGGAACAACAGACGAGAAAAGTTTGGATTGTCCTGAGCGTCCGGGTGACAGAGCCAGGCATAGTTCGTTGGAGGAGGTAACATATGAGCTTGTAGAGCTCGATGAGAGATGCTAGTTGAAAGGGTCGCCTGCTTAACTGCCATCGGCAAATAAAGATGAAGATAAAGATTTACATGTCGCATGAACGCTGTGCTGAGGAGGAACCTTTCTTTTTTCCTTTTTTTTGGAGGCTCCGAAACCCCACTGCACACTCCTGGCACGTTGGTTTTGGTCTGTCCTGCACGCAACTTCAAACGCCACCAGCAGAGTTTCAGAAGCGAGTGTTTAGCCCGCCAGACTTTGTTTACTTGCTCAGATTTGTCCATTTTCGCAGTGCATGTTCTTCTGAATATGATTCTACATGTGTAAATATGCTACGTAGTTACTTAGTTTCGCTTTTGTCTGTTTTTATGACTGGCAGTTTGCACTGGGTATTTATGGACTAAACTCTGATCATCTACCTGTGTGTGTGTTCTCACTTTGTTTATTTCATGTACCAGCTTCTAAATCTGAGTCCGACTCGCAAATATAATGACACAAATAAGTTTAATTTGATTTGTGTCTGATGATGAGAGAGAGAGAGAGAGAGAGAGAGAGAGAGAGAGCGCTTTGGTAGAGAGACATAGAGTAACAACAGAGAGAGCGAGCGCCAGCCTCCATAAAGCTGTCATTAATCAGAGAAATAAAAAGTTATTTCCTGATTGTTTTACAGCGATTACATCCAGCAGGTAAAGACACGCCCATGGCAACCCACCTCAACTCCCTTCACCCCCCCACCACTGCACTCCCCCACCACTGGTTGCCAGTTTCCCTGTCCCTGTCTGAACGTAGCCGTATTCAGCGCGTAGCCGAGCATAGAGACACTTCTGGGATGCTTCGAGAAAGATCCACGTCATGCAGTTTGCAACACATGT
Source organism: Protonibea diacanthus (assembly GCA_028641955.1). NCBI lineage: Eukaryota > Metazoa > Chordata > Actinopteri > Sciaenidae > Protonibea > Protonibea diacanthus. The sequence continues at coordinate 1,859,881 of CM053983.1, read as the reverse complement.
AATAAACATCGGCATTGGCCAGAATTTCACAATCGGTGCATCCCTAGTTTGAACGGAGATTGACAGGGAAATAGAAAACTTTGCCTTCTGGCTCGGTTTCCTTTGATCCATAACAGTCGAGTTCAACACTTATCTACTGGTTCATCTTTCATCATTCATATCTTACAAGTGACAGGAAAATGGAGCGTGAGATGGACCGGTGGGTCGGTGCGGCGTCTGCAGTACTGCGGACATTGTACCGGACCGTTATGGGGAAGAGGCCAGTTCATCCATGTTCCGACCCTCACCTATGGTCATAAACTTTGGGTAGTGACTGAAAGAATGAGATTGCAGATTCAAATGGCTGAAATGAGCTTCCTCTGCTGGGTGGTCAGACTCAGCCTTAGAGACAGGGTGAGGAGCTTGGAGTAGAGCCACTGCTCCTTCATGTCAAAAGGAGCCAGCTGAGGTGGTTTGGGCATCTGATTAGGAAGGTTCCTTTGAAGGTGTTCCAGGCCATTCAAACTGGGAGGAGACGCCGTGGTAGACTCAGAATTCACTGGAGGGACTACAAAGCCCATCTAGCCTGGGAACACCTCGTGATCCTCCAGGAGGAGCTGAAATGTGTTGCAGGAGAGAAGAACCTGCTGCCACCGCGACCGAACCCAGAGAAGAAGAAGAAGAAGAAGGAAAAAATGGATGGATATATATATAAGATATAAGAATCTCGAGGTAAGGTGTGAAGTGTACATACATACACGCATACATGTCATGTCAAAGCTGTGCAAACGGGATCCTTCACATTTTCTCATGTGACATGAAAGTGGTGCTCAGAATTCTGACAAACTAAAGAAAGTGTTTTTAAAAAGAGGGAGGGGTCTGCTCTGTGTTTGATTGACAGGTCTGTGAGCTACTGTACAGCGAGTCTTAGCTCTTAAGTGTTTTTATGGAGAATTTAACCCCAAAGCCCCCACTATGAGGAAGACATAACACATCAGAAAGACAGAGAGCACAGAGAGAGTGACAGGAAAAACGACTGCTGAAAGAGTGTGTTGTGCGTGTGTGTGTGTGTGTGTGTGGCAATGTATTGAGGGCTAGGATGAGAAAAGCCTCTCTCTGATTCCCCCGGCAAAAGCTATTTATGTGAGGATTACTCTCCCTGAGCAAGTCAGACAGGAACGCTGCTGCACATCTAATTATTTAATTAGAGAGGCCGCCACACTGTGAGGGGGTGGGGGCGACGGGGGAGTAAAGGTAGGGAAGGAGGAAAGCAGGACACTGATTGGGTGAAGCCACAGGGTCTGCCGTCGTGCCCGGACACTCTCATTACTGCTGCAATTAGCACTTAAATTGAAGCTGTAAACCCCATCAATGGAGCTGTAATTGGGGATCCTGGAGGTATCTGGGACCACAGTGGCAAGACTGCTCATAGCACGTCACTGATAATGTGTGTCTGTGTGTGTGTGATCTGCATGCACGAAATGTGGGAATGGGTCCATTCTGAAGATAATTTTTGTCAAATGTACAGTGTTGAAGTGCTTGCAATCATTTTTTGTTGGTTCTGTAGTAAACCAACATTCTCCAAAGTGCACATGCTTGATTTCCATGGATACTCAATTTCCCAGTGTGCTCTGGGTGTGATATTATTTGTCTTACCTGGGCGATCTGACTTGATTGAAACTCTTGGCGGACAATATCAGCAAAGACACTCTCCTTTCCATTGCACGCAGCGATCAGCTCGGGAAGTCCTTCGATTGGGCCGCTGAAGCCTCCTGCGTCGCTCCTCCCCTTCCTCTGCGCCCATTTCCTGTGGTGTGATTGGATGAGAGAGAGATTCACAACAAATCCTCCCCTACGCTCCCTGCTGTGATTCACCACAGAGACTGCTCGTCTTTCTCTCTTTCCCCTCTTTTACCATTTTTATCCACTTTACAATATTATTTAACACTGCAACACCATATGGTGTGTGTGTGTGAAAACTACTCCAGTGTGCTTTGAACATTAACTCACTAGGTGCTATGTGTGACTGGATGTGTTTGTGCCTGTGTGGGTGGAGAGGTTTGCAGAATGGAGCTGAGTTTCATGGAAGGGATCAGTTCATCACAGAAACACCAACTGGAGTCGGTGCGTTCAATCCTGAGTTGTGTTTGTCGTTACAGCAGTCAGACCTTTAAATCTGTGAAACCCTTAACACCTAAGGCCGACATGGGGAGAAGCTGTTCAGACATTAACGGAACATGATGAGATGTAATGTGATTCTAAGCACAGCTGGGAGAACAACGAGGCGCATTAGTCATCTACTAGAGGCTACAAATGAATGACTTGTGCAGGCATTTGAGCTGTACCTGCGGTGAAGTGATGATGTTTACCTGAACAGATAGAGGTCTTGTTGTTCTACATGTGGCAGCGTCTGTAATGAGGAGTCGTGCAGCCAGCGGCCCTGGACGATCATCTGGACCAGGTTGCAGATACTGATGGCTGTAACAAGCCAACCTTCACTGGCAGCTACATCCAGCATCGCCTGAGGAGACAAATCAGAAGAAAGTATGACATTAAAGACACAAAATTTTTATGACATCTCAGCCTAAACCACCCAGTAAAGAAGTCTAATCTTCTCTATGTAAATTTTCCTAAATCTTCCTTCATTTTGGACACCAACATTGAATTTTACACAAATTTATTCCCCACACTTGTTATGAATACTGGTGTTACTGAGCCCTGCGAGTTTGAAGCATGAATGGTCTTAAAAGTCTGCCACAATTAGAAGGACAGTAGAGGTCAGTCAGTGTGCTCCTAGTTTGGAGAAGCAGACAGAAGTCTCTCCATGGAAAGCACTGCTGTGGATAGGGTCCACAGAAAAAACACCCACCTATCATACACTTAAACCTGTGCGTAAACATTTTTGTGCTGACCCTGTCAACAGCATCACTTTGCCCTACTCATATGCTCCGCTATCCGTTTAAAAATTAAGGTGCCAATAAGGTGTAGAAGTTGGAAACCTGTAGATCAGATCATAAACTAAAAGCGACTGTTGGAATGACTGACAGGTCCGTTTGTTTGGTTTTTATTGGCTGAGATTTAGAATCATGTCAGCCAGCCCTCAGCTCCATTTCTGGATCACTCTGTGATTTTCCCTTTACCCTCTGTGAGGTTTGAGGTTGCTGGACACAGACGCTCTCAAACAAACTTCATTAATCTACAAGTCATTTCCTGAGAGCAACTGTGACTCTGGGTGCATGTGCGAGGCCTAGCAAAGGAAATCAAAATGCTAATGCAGCACAAATTAGGAGTGATTTACATTTCACATAGCTTCTTGAGCAAATTGATGACAGAATATGGCTAAAGTCACAGCAGTGCTTGGAACCAGCAACAACAGCCTTAATTAATGAGAATCTCAGCATGTTAACTCCCATCAAAGGGAATCAATGTCCAGAGACTGAACATTTGAAAGGATAAGTAGAAAGCTATTTAAATACAAGAGGACAATAACATGTTTTAAAGGCATACACACGGTTTGTTTGACACACAAGTCAGACTGAATACATATTAAGGTTGTCAAAAATATCGATACTCTGACAAGTATTGTTACTCAAACGGCATATCCAGATACAATACTAATTTGCCAGGGTATCGATATTACAGTGTGCGCACACTTGACAGGCAGTGCAGCAGGTAAGACAGCGTCCGGCAGCCACAGACACATTTCTGCTGACAGTATGGCCAGTGGGGCTGCAGGAAGGCCAGACCAGTCAGTTTTGGTTGAAAATGAAAAAGGCAAAAGCCTTGTTTGGAAATATTTTGCATACGAGGCAAACAAAGAAGGGAAACTGAAAGATCTCGACAAGCCTGCCTGCAAACAGTGCTTTAAAGTGGTGGCAACAAAGTTGAGCTGCACAACTAACTTAGCCAAACGTGAAGGAGCGACACCCTGGCCTTTATGATGAATTCCGACAGGTTAGTAAAGCTCCTGTTCATCATTTATCTGAATGCATTAAACTTATTACTGATGTTAGTGTGGCCAGTGGCCCGCATTAATGTTAATTGTTTTGTGATTAGCTGTGGCTAGCATGCTGCTAGGCTGTGCTAGCCGTGTTCAGCTTGCTGCTCAATTAATGTTAGTTGTTTTTTTATCAGCCATTAGCCACGGCTAGCAGCCTTTAGCTAGCTAACGTTACTCAAATGTGATGTTTTCTCTTAAAGTTGCAGAGTGAAGCAGAGAAAACTCAACCTTCAACTAAACAGAAGCACAGCCAACTCTACAAGTCAACAAGTCAGTATCCATAACAAGTCCCCATGTTAAAGGGTCCAACTTCACAGCAGAAATAAACATGTTTACAGCCAAAAAAAAACAGTTTTAGTCCCCGTTCATGACAACTGTACTGAGGGTGAATTCATATACAACTCACCTGTTCAAATTATATTAAGTTTAATTTGAAACCTTATTGATCATGCTTTTTACACACAAAATTATTTCTCTGCATTTATCCCATCCAGCTGGCACCTGTCGGATGCACATGCACAGGAACACACACACACACAGTGACAGATGCCATATACACATATATACTGGAGTGGGGAGCAGATGTTGGGGGGGCACGGTGCCTTGCTTAAGGGGCCACCTCAGCCGTGGCAAGGAGATGGATGCCACCCCACCAGCCGTCAGTTCACCTTCCAATTTTTTGATCAGCAAGAGTGGGGATCAAACTGCCCACCTTCACTGAGCCACGGCTGACCCCTTTAAGATTGTATTTATTGACTGATTTGAATTCTAAATGTTTGCCATAATCTTCATTTCAGCCAGAAGACGTTCTGCCTATTTAGAACCTGCAGTGAAGTGCACCACAGGTTCTAAATAGGATGGAAAGTATTCAATGCGTTCTTCCAGGTTTTAATTTCACCATGTACTCTTAGGGAAGTGGAGTGAGGGGTATTTCTGCTACTTGCTCAAACTGCTCACAAATAGACAATGAATGAGAAACGACTGATTCCTAGGGAGTCAACCTGGAAAGAGAGACAACTGGATGCTCCAAGATTTTAAAAAATCCACTCCGCTCTAAAAACATATTGTAAATTAGCAAGTTATACAAGATTAGTTCCAAGTGCACGGAGAAAGGAAAATTCACCTTTTACAGATGAAAGAAAAAAAAAACAATAAGTAAGGAACTTTGAAAAATTATCCTGGAAAAGCATTTTTTCCACCTGTTCATAAGTCATAAACACAAGAGAGAAATACATTTAGAACAGACTCGCTTCCCTCTCAGGGATTAATGGGACCTTTTTTCGATTATGAATGCTTGTTAGCTGGTGCAGCATTGTGCTGCTGCCAGTGTTGGTGTTCTCTTTTTGGGTCTAATGCATTTCAGGACAATTTTGGACCAGGTATGACTGTCTTCAGATCAGTTTAATATAAATAGTTCTGATTTTGTTTTGGGGTGGGTTTTTCAACAGTTACATTTGGATTAGGTCCAAAAATACAGAAATTAAAAGGTTTTCCCCTCCATGGTTTCTATGAGGGACTTTACCTGTTGCACATTGCATTTACTTCCTCTACTGTACTGTACTGTACATGTTTAAAGATGATGGACTGGAAGTCTGCTTTTCACACTTGTCTTTTCCAGAATCTCTGGATGTCCATCCTGGCTGCTGTGAGACAGAATATGCAGCAGTCCCATGTTTGGTCTTGGTCTAGATGTTTGATAGCCTGCTGGGCAGTGGGGGCCAGTTTTCCCGCCACCTCAGCCTGACATACTGACTGAGGATGCTAGCCTTCCTGCTTTTTCCCAGTGATGCTTCCATGGATGATGCTTCCATAGGTGCTGTTACAGATGTCTTGTTTGAGCAACCAGGGGTCATTCATTTCAATAGATGCACTGCAAAATGTGGACCTTAACTGGGAAGATAAATTACACATCACGTGTTCAAGACCCATATCACCCTCCCCTGGTCCTTGTATATTGGTCTGTACTAATACATTTCATGCAGATCTTCCAGCCACACATTCATGCTCTGAACCTTCAGTTCAAGCTCATCTTGATGGGTGAGATCTATAGACTGTGCAGATTATTTCAGTAAACTGAAGTGATTGTAATAATCTAGGAATCTATTATTCCTTATGAGAAGTATCCATTTGTAAAAGGTTAGATTGAAGAATCAGAAGCTTTAAATTAAAATGTCCAGAGACAAGAACAGTCTGCTGCATTCACTTTATGTATACTATAAAGAACTGTAAAAATATACATTCATTCAATAAAAACAACCATAAAGGGACTAAAGACCAGAACCATTTCAGTAAACGGTAGCAGCAGGACACCAGAGGTGTAACCACATCCATGAGCCATGCAATATCACTGCCAGATACACAGCATGGAAAATCACAAGCACATGTACATATGCACACACACAACCACCCATCCTGAGCTGTGGACAATGGCTTGCAGACGTTAAGACATGGTCCTAACTTCAAACAGTACATACAAAGAAAGTGAATAAAAAACAGCGAGCACCTTGATACAAACACACCTTTGTGAATCTTTGATGGATAAAGTTCTGGGGATGTTCATGACTCTGATAACTTGACCAGGTGCTAAATACTCCATAATCTCTCCTTCCATATGAACGCTGAGTAGCAGACACGTTGTGGCTGCCTTGGTGTTAGATCTAACCTCTGAGCATCATGTTATTTATGAGATGGATCAGCAAGTTCAACTACAAATCACCTACTAATGTTTAACATCCACCTTATTCTCTTCTTCATACCTACAGCACAGCATCCACTCCCAAGATGTGTTCTCTTTTCACGTGCGGTACATTATATAAAAAAACATTATTATGTAATACCATTACTATCATTATAAAGAATTAAAACCTACATCTGAATAATCTAACCAAACTCAATATATATGTATCTGACACACTACAATAACAGGTGTAGTGTACCTGCATGCACTGCACATGAAAGTTAACTGATGTGATGCCATCAGCTGAGAGCATGCGTCACTCCATGACCATGGAATGCGTCAAATTGATCACGTCAGTTAGTTTTAGTTTTGAGGCTTGGTTGGCGAAAGTGATGTTCATCTGGCTAAAAGTCAGAACCCTACAACCTCAATACTTTCTCCACTGCAGCACAACACACCATGACTTTCTTTCAGACACCTGTAGGACGTGTACGATGACAAGAGGCAGTTGTAAGCGTGCATTCAGACAGGATCAGGTGTTCCGGTGACCGGCAGCGGGGTTGTGCAGTGGTTGTGGTGTGGGAGTGTCGCTATTTGGCTTGTTGCGTGACATCATTTTGATAACATTACCGCCCCAAAGCAGAACGTGGCAACAGTGCACTTAAAAGCAGTTTTACCACCCGCATTAACCTCAAGAACAGAAAAGAAGAAGACGAAGAAGACAAGAAGGAGAAGAGTCCTTCATTGAAGGACTGTAGATTTCGCGATAAGTGTAGATTGTAATGATCAATCTTGCCTCCATGGTCCATCTTGCTAGCCGAAAGCAGAATGTTTCAAGATTCAAGAGATTTGTCATTTGCAAGTAAAAACACATGGCTTATACAGCAATGAAATTTTTAGAAGCAAAACACATCTACCAGGATGGGCGCCAATACACTGCATGGTAATCAAGGTTTTTCTCTCCGTCTTCCCGTGGGTGTCTTCCAACCTCTTCCCTGCATGTTTTTTTCGCTGACTTCCCCATGGGGCAGACTAACAGTGCGAAAACAGACCACCGCCACTCAGATGAATGGAAAAACCTCAGTTTTCACTGGAGTGCCTGATCTTGTCTGAATCCTGCCTAAGAAAAGGTCTATGGACCATAGAAGAACCATATGAAAATACTTTACTTGTCTTCATTCTCTTCCTCTCAGTCCAGTTTCCAGCATGCGCAGTTAGTGTGCGTGATATGCGTACATTCCGTGCTTAGCCCAAAATTTGTGACAGTCTGGACATAGGGCAGAGGACGTTACTTATGTTGGGCTGACTAAAGAGGACCTTCGCAAACACGCAAAAAATATTGGGCTTTAGGTGTTCTTCCACATGTTGGTGCCCCTACTGGCACTACTGTGTGATATACATACCAAGTGGAAAACAACCATCAACATACTAGAAAATGTTCTTAAAGCTTAAATCATTATTAAAATGATATTCACAAGTTATCACATACATAATTTGCTGCAGATTTTTGTCAACTGTCCAGTGAATCCTACCTGACAGATTCGGATGGCGTTGTCCAGCACCGTCTTGGTATCGGTGGTGTAGTCACTGCACGGCAGGTGGGCGTGGCTGAAGTGGGCCTGCAGCAGCAGGTGAGTCTTGGTGTGGGCGCTGTCATAGGAGTGAGGGTTGACCTGCAGGGGGAGCTGCTGAGCCAGCTGGCTGTTCAGCTGGTCCTCGTTGTGTCTGACGGGCAGCTCGGCATACTCCTCTGCATCCTGAGAGACAAAGATCAAAAGTGAAACAGGAAGTCTAAAGTATGCGGTCAGACCTTTTTAATCCGAGCATCTGTACTAACAGCTAACAGGGATTTCCCTGCTCGGAAAAACGGCTGTTCCCCTTCCCCATAAAGACTGCGGGGGAATCTTTTCACCAGACCTGATGAACTAAAAATCCTACACAGCTGCTTGTAAAAATCTATCAAGGGTTGGGATGATATTTTGAATTCTTCAAGTAGATTTCTGAGAATGCTTAACGCTGAAGACACAGTCAAATGTACTGGGTCACTGGGTGCGTGAAATGATGATGATGATACATCTATCTCCTTTTTGTGCTGAGACTGTGTGCTGGGTCTTGTCTGTGGTCGTTATACAGAGAGATGCGCGGACACGCATTGCTGCTCTCCTCTAATTCACTCCAGTTCAACTTCAGCTAATGTAGTCCCATCAACAGGCTGCGCTGGAGGCATTTGTCACATCCACCCCCCAGCCTGGACTGTTAAGGCTCTATCCATCACCGACTGAAACCACTGTTTCAAAAACTAGGACCTGAAAAAGGACCTGAGCGCGGTGGGGGCTGGGATGAAGGATAGGAACCGGAATCATCTCTGAATGATTTATCTTTCAGTGCCGTTGTGTCTGCATATGGATGTGCTGGAGAGAAAAACTATAGATCTTTAAAGCTGCATCATAACTAATGACTCCACACCCTCCGATAGTAACATTTGCAGAGACAGAGAAGGGAGAGACTGCAGTAACTGCAGAGAGGAAACAGAAGCAAGGCAAACAGAAAAGACGAGAGGTGTACCCAGCTGTAGCAGGGGTCAAGTCCACAGTACAACTGCTACAAAAACAGATTTTTACTAAACTATGCTTTTAAAAAATGCGGGCTTTGTGAACAGTTTGCTGTTCAAATGAGTTCATTTCTGGAAATGTCAGCAGCTATACATGTGGATGAAATTTAACCAAAATAATCACACAGTTTTAGAAATGTTTCATTTTCTGCAGATTGTGCTAAAGGTCACTGAATTCATTTTAATAATCAATTAATTGTTTAAGGCTTCTAACTATTTCAATGTGAGTATCTGTTGTTTGGCATCACAGTAGAATAATTACCATCGGGTCTATTTTTGGATGGTTAATGCTTATATTGTAGAATAGACAGATGAGACAGACAGACAGGACCTGAGGCAGCAGAGATGGGGAATGATAAAACAAAGCTCTCTAGCTAGACGCAGATTTAGGATATGATGGTCACATGTTCAGTATGTTACACCCACACAAGGGTCACAACCGCACTCCATTTCATTAGACTTAAAGATGACATAATAAATTCAAGCAGGACAAGAGGTCACATGATCAGAGCCAACCCCACAAATCCCAACCAACATGTCTGATTATTAAGGATGATTAAGACCAACTCTTCAGTTGGTACATTTCTTCAATTGATTAAGTTAAACAATTTAGTCTGATCATCAGGATCCTGGCAAACAGTGTGTGTGCATTACTACCATGAGCAGTAGAGGTTGAAGTTGGAGCAGGGAGTGGCTTTACAAAAATACAAAACTAGTGTGATGTTTCCAACCTGCCTGATCGTCCTGTGAGTCCGCTGTCTTCCTAGAACTTGACCATTAAACCGTAGTTACAGTTACTATCACAGATTCTTTGATGAGCTCTTTCACCACAGCAGTTGTTTTTCTACGCATCAGCGTGATGTCAGGTTTCCCTCACTGATCTTGTATGCATATTTGTACATGACAACACGATGGACTGCCTTGTTTGACAAAGTTTATGTTGCATATAGTTTGACTTCACTATGACAACACTGCCATCTCAGGAAGCAGAGGACAAATACAGAAGGAAAGAAAACAGAGACAAAGACAGGCTGAGTGGTAGTGTAATGCTCAGAGAGAAAAACAAGTATATGACAGGGGGTGGTGGTGGTGGTGTAGTGAGATGTGGGTGTTGCTCATTAGAGGCCACGCTGCAGCAATTAGGGGGAACTGGAGGAGCATGCCAGTGCTTTGTAGCTAACAGAGGGGGAGTGGACGGGGCGGCGGGGTGACTGGCCTATTGTAGTGCAGCTTGTTGGGGAGGGAGGCAGCCAGGCATGCCATGCTCTGGTCTGCTTCCCACTACATGTGTGCAAAGGAGAGTGATGATCACTGTCTCAGAGTATCCTCCCCTCCATATGTTAGCATCATTATTGAAGTCAGGTTCAACCATTGGGCCCTCTTTACTACATCGGCATATGGTGAAAATATAATGCAAGAATAAAAGCTAATTAATAGTTAAACACACACACGAGTAATCAATGAATCTCTGTCATGAAATCAGAGTTATTTTTAGACATCTTGACCATTAAATATTAAATCTAGTAGTCTAAATCTAGTTTTGACTTGTTGCTTTTAAAAAAATAGTATCCTAAAAGGATGATTTTTTTTTTTTTTTTTTTGCAGTGATGAAATCTACTATGAATCAAACCACTCCGAGCAGCAGTGCTATAAAGGAGTATGTCATTATCCCCCCTCAGTGAAAGGTGTGAAACACCATGTCTTGTGTTGACCCCACAATCAGAAGCCAGAGTGTGGATGGCCTTGACACTGAAGCCCCAGAATGAAGAGAGCTAATGAAGCTCAGACAAAAGTGATAATTTGATGGGAGGGAGTAAAGCTAGTGTGTGTGTGTGTGTGTGTGTGAGTGTGTGTGTGTGATAGAGCAAAAGAGAGCGAGAGCATGTCCTCTGTTACAGATTCTTAGTGGGTTTTTTCGTGGTGTCAACAGCAACTTAGTACATAAAAACCTCCAGATACTGAAGGCAGAGCTGCAACGCTACATGAATATGGCTAAAAAAAGAAAGAAAAGAAAACATTGTCAAAATGATTAATTAACACAAAATTCATGTTTATATCCAACTGAATCAATATTTGTATGAGTACTGTACTAAAAATAAATGTAGTCTCATTTCTCATTTGCACTTGCAACTAACATTTAATTGGAAAATAGTTAGTGAAAAACAAATCTGTTTAATTGTTTGACTCTCACTTTACGTGAATGCACATACATAAACTTTAATGACTTTGACACCATGAGTGAAAGAAAAACTACAAGAACAATCTGCAACCACTGCTGTGTTCAGAAAGGCACAGTTCATGGAACTGTGTCCAGGTTGACCACAGAATCAAGTTATGTTCTGTGTTTATTCTATTAAGTTGTGTTTCTACCAAGCAGTCAAGATCAGTCCAGTCCGTTATGCTTATTTCCACATTTTAATTGTCGAATTGTTCAAAGGTTGTGGATGGTACCAACAGAACCACCCAACTCCATCCAATTGTTTCGTTACCGCTCTGTTGAGGTTCCAAACAAGTTGAGCCAACACTTTCCTTGGAACAGGAAATACTCGCTGTCCACCATTGTATTGTTGTTTTAAGAGTACCATAGTTCAGTGTGTAATGTGTGATGAGCATGTGAGAGAGTGATGGTGAATGTGAGCAGAGCAAAGGAAAAGGACAGCAGTGAGTTGTCAGTTTGTCAGTAAATGTACACTGTAGTGTGTTAGTTAATGAACACTGCAGCTTCTCAAAACCAGGAAAAGTGAAAACGTTTAAATGGTAATGACTCGGCCTACGTTTAAAATGACTGTCTGTGGTCATTTAAAAAAAAAGAAAAAAAGCTAAACAAATAAAGGGTTTACATACATGCAGGTACAGGTTTCAAGGGTACTATACCCAAAGTGTTTGGTGGATGTTATCTCTGACATGACATGACTATCTATTCTGAATCTACATTTGTGCATTTTATCTACACGGTGAGAAATGCTGATTTCATTACAGCACTCACACCACAGAACTAGAAGTGACAGTGATTACAACACTGAGCAGGAGCAGATCGTCCATATCTGATAATTACTGTTGGTGTGATTAAGATTTTTCTCCTAAGTAGCTGCTGTATACACAAGTTCATTAAAAGCTTAAAGCCCCATTAGCAGTAGTAGATTTACATTTAGTCAGTACAGCACACCATACAGGCAGTCTTATCAATCTTGTTTTCAGGAAAGGTCATGGGTTCATGGGCTCATCTTTTTATGAGAGTATGAAAGTAGTCAGCAAATATAAATATAAATATCTGCATGTATCTATGTATATGTCTATGTATGTATATATGTCTAAGAAGGGTGCTCTAACTTGGTACAAGTGGTAATTTACTAAAGAAAAGGTCACAAAGTCAGCACAATCATCAGACAAACCTTCAGTGGATCACAACACCCACAGCACACTGGATCACAATCTGGACACTGGCTGACAGTGGAACAGTTTGATTCTACAGGGAAGTGTTGGTCAAACGGACTGACCTCAGCATAACTGTCCCCTCTCAATGAGTCTGGAGTGAAAAGAAGTCTCTCAAACCTCAAAAGTTCCACACCTGATGGGACAGAGTAAGTTGTACAGTAGCTGTATGTTCACAGAGTAAAACTCACCGTCAGAACAGAGAGCAGCTCATGGACGGGCAGCTCGGCCTTCAGTCGTTCTTTAAACGTGCGAACAGTTTGATGCTTCAGGTAGTAATAGGAGGCGATGCGACCGTACGTCAGTGGCTCGATAGTCCGATCATCCTGGAGAAACATTGGAGGCAGATCTCTGGTTAAGCAAATGTCACATTTTACAGACTACAATTTAAAAAGAACACATACAGACCTCCTTTATGTCGATGCAGTAAGAGCACTCCAGGTCTCGCAGGCTTCTCTCAACCAGGTTGGACAGGAATTTGTTAATGGACTCATGGCTGATGTCTTCAAGGTTGTAATAACTAAACAACACAGGACAGAGTGTGAACAGAGAAGAAAGATCATCAAAGAATGATCATTTGTCATTTTGTGTATTTGTTTTGCTAAACTCAAAGGTTGTGTCCTTCATGGGTGTGTTCACATCAGTCCAGTATAGCCTTTACTTAGGAAGGCTGAAGATGATATAAAAATACTGCTGGAAATATTTAGGAAGTGCTGACAGATCATTTAGGTTGATTCAAGATCAAGCAGTTCAAGCTCTGAAACTCTGGACGAATAGACAAGCCAATTTACAGTGCCAACTGTCCTCACATTGGTGACCTCTACAAAAAGGATAGACAGTGTCCAAAATAGACAAACAGAGCCATTGTATCCTTTTTTAGCTGAGTTTACACCACCTATTTCATAAGGATATATAGCGACAGTTGGAGATTGGGTTGGAATTGAACCCTTAGCGCTGTGGTAGGGACTCAAGCAAGCAGCATATTTAGAATATGTTAAAGAACAGGATAACAGACTTGTCAGAAGGTTTTCTCCTCCATTATGTACAGTACCCTGATGACGGAACTTAACTGATGGTGAAAGCTCAATAGGTGACCATTGTGTCCACATGTTACTAACTGAAGTCAGTGAATGCTGTAGTGTTGGACGGAAAAGCTTCAGCTAAAAGAAAAATGGCCAGCCTTACTTTGGCAGCAAATGATTCCCAGGTTAGACTGTTATTACCTGAAATAAGACAACCAGTGGCTAAAATGGGTTCCATGCTCAGCTCTGCTAAGTAAGAGTTACCACATGAGGCTCAGTAGAAGTGTAATCAAAGACAATCTTCATTAGCTCATAATGCCAATATTTGTGCATGGTGTGTGTGAGTCAAATAAAAGTAGGAAATAAACCAGGCATGCTTTCATTAAAGCTGCTAGAAACAGATGCTACGAACCCTAAAGGTATGTTTGCAAGGGAGGAAAAACCTGTGTACATTTCTAATGGAAGTCATGTAAAATATGTCTTGGTTTGGTTAGAGAACAGTTCATTACTGATGGTTATTTGGACTGTTTGAGGGCTAACTGGTTGTTCTGTAGTGTCATGCTTTCACTTAATACAATAATTTGAATACAAGAAGTAAAGATTTAGAACCGATCTACCCAACAGGGATTCATCACAGAATAGGTTAATGATAATAAGTGCCACTCGTTTTTTTTTTGTTTTGTTTCAGAAGTTCCATGTTAAGAAGACAAATCATATATTAGAAACATATACAAGAAAATGCTCAGTGAGCAGTATTCCTTCTTAGCACCTATTGACAATAACTCTCAATATTCCTATTTTTCATATTCCTTGAACACTTATTTTTTATCTACACATAGTAATTTGAATTTTATGCTCTTTAATTATATACTATACGTGACAAATGTATTCATTGAATTCATAATGGTATGTTACTTATAAATTATAAGACCACAGATAATATTTAATATAATTGTGATTTTTGTTTTTACCTACAGCAAGAATGCAATATCAGATAATTGCATGTACATAATAAAATAAATACAGTGATAGACTGTATGTACACCAATGCACCTTCTCACACACTGTGTACCTGGGCATAATATAGCTTCACATAGCTTAACAGTGTATTCAGCTAAACAAGGGCTGCTTCACTTTGTTAATGCTCATGTACTGATGTGATTTTCAGTGCGGTTTATAGTTGTGATCATAGTCAACGATAACATAACGATACACAACTATGTCATCAGCTTTGTGTTAGTCAACGTTATGCTTCACAGAGACACATTTGTGTGCAAATGTGAACTCTTTACAACATTGTACTGTTATCCTACAGATCACACAAATGGCGTGCATCCCAAGTCTCTTGAATTGCTTCCATGTTTCTGTTACTGGGGGAATGAATGCAGAGACGCAAAGAAACATGCGAGGAGAGATTTGAGGAAACATGTTTTGATGTGTCAGGTGAAGTGACGTCCATTCTGATGACCACAGCAGCTGATCACAGCTGGATCAGCTGTCAGGCGGCTGTAGAGACAAAGTTTGTGTCTGTCTGCACACAGTTATCATTTACCTGTTTAACAAACACCTGTGTCCTGCTCACAGGCACAGAATCATTTCTACTTGTTTTTATTATTTATTCATTATTTCCATCTGTATTTACTGATATTCTGATTGCAAATTCATTTAATAACCCTAACACATGATTTATGGTGTCTTTTCAACACTGGCAGTGTATCTCATGTGAAACCTGACACTCAATGATCAGTGTCACATGACAGACACATTCTCCTCTATGTCTTTAATTATAACCATAATAACAGTTCAAAGGGATGTGTTGCTGAGCTACAGATTTTAAATTGGGTCAATCAGAAAGCAAAAATAATACAGAATTTGGGAGTGATACTCTGAGTTTAATCTGTTAGTATGTCTTCATTATGGTGTAAAACGGCAATAACTGATATCCAGTAAGGCGTGTGCTGTCCTCACTCATGGCTCTAAGAACTCTGGGACAGCCGGCAAGATGGAGGACCACGTGACGTCCGATTTAATCGAGGAGCGAGAAGCAGGGAAATATCACATAAGAGAGTTGAGATGCAGCCATACGTCTTGAATTGACCTTAAACACAGCCACACACACACACACACACACCCACCCACCCACTACACGTTTCTTTGTTTCTGATTAACACGTGCTTCATGCTCGTGCACACTGATCATGTGGTGTGTAGATCAAAAACACAGACACATTCCTTCTGGTACGGACCCTGACACACACGCAGGCTTCCCCTCTCACATACATGCACGCACTCCTTTGTCTTTAGTGCATTGTATTTAGATTTCTATTGTGTGTTCATCTTTAAATGCTTGTAAATGCATGCTTGTGTGTATACATACTGGTCTGTTTAATGTTACACAAGAGTGAATGCTCCAAATCCTTCAACCTATGAGCTGCTGATCTGGCATTTTTGGATATAGTTTATTAATTTAATGAATAATCAGAGACCCAAGTTCAAAGTACAGGAGACTCATAATGCTGTGAAGGTTGAATCACAGTGAGGGTAAATACCAATGCGTCAGTTAACAGGTGGAGGAGGAATATTAGATTAAGGTCATTCTGCACATAATGCATGCAAACCAGAGCAGACTCTGACAAATGGCCCACTTCTCATATTACATTAAAACAAATAATATCTCCATGATCATTACAGACAATCATTTATTGTGCATGTGGGAGCAGGAGAAGAAATCTCAGCCTCACTCGTGGGCTGGAAGCAGCAGTTCAGATGGGTGATGGCCATATTTAATGTGTGTTTAATGTTAAGTATTTCTTCCATCCCCATCACTCCACATGTTAACAGCACACAGCGGTGAGTGCTGAATGTGTTTATTACTGAGCACATTTCACAGGTCTTTACCGGCGGTGGGGCCTGTCTGATTAAGTCATGGCCATTAGCATCATCACCATTAGGCTCCTGATGGCACAGGGAGTCGGCCTGCAGACGTTTACGATACCCACGGGACCGTGCGTGTGTGTGTCCGTGTGTGTGTGTGTGTGTGTTGTGGGAGTCAAAGCCTGAAAGCAGTGGTGACAGATTCGCTGTTCAGATATAAAACACAGCTGCACACAGATAATGGTGTCAGGGGGCTCTGCTGCACATTCAGACACCAAATTTAAGATTCTGAATCTCATTTCATGCAACATGAAGCTGAATTGAAGAGAACCGTTGATTAAAGAGAATGCAATAAAGGCAAAATATGTTTGTCATAATGGAACCAAATTTTATCTTGATGGAAGGCCTGTGTGTCTGTGTCAGCCCAGTCTCGGCCTCACATGGTGTCATACTTTTTTACATTTCTCTTTTTGTTGGTACGTTAAGTTGAACTATTATAAAAACTATGGAAACTAAACTATGACCTGATTTGAGGCGATCACGGCACACAGGGTGCTGACTCGATAAGCATTGCAGTTCTTATTCTACAAATATTGTGATCTGATGTAAGGATTAGAGTTGAATCAAAGCACATCATATATGGACTTTATTTGACAGTGCATATAAATGTATCAATAAAATACATTATGCTGCTCATGATCATCAAGCTTAGTGCTTCAAGAATAAGAAATAAAAGAAACAGTGTACGTTGCATTCTATGGCATGCAATGCTTGAGTGTTGAAGATCGATTTACGATGTGAAGTCAGCAGCTATTCGTTTGTTTTCTCACAGGAAAGGAAACATGCCTGTTATATGAGCACGTGTGGTTTTATGTTACGCATGCAAGTAAAATATAGTGTTGGTTGAAATAATTCAATCATGATGCTAATTTCCATTAGCACATTAATTCTTATTATGTGTTAGCATCAAGCTAATATATACACATAGATCAAAAGGTTGGGGAAGAAATCATGAACAAAAAGAATCCTGGTCTGCAGTTACTATAAGGAGGAGATCAATAGCAGTTTATGAAATTCAAATCCAATATCAAATCTGAATCACTGTCAAATCCTTGCTATGGCTAGCTTTCAAAACTCTGATCTGTGATCAGCTTTGATAACACATGTACTCCACATTCTGTTACACATTATGTTTTTACAAGATATTTGATCCAAAGTCAAGAAGGCTGGATGTAAAATTATGAAGCTGCTATGATGCATGGATGTATGGAGATATGCAGGGGTCCTTTGGTAGAGAACAAACATGTTGATTTGGAAATAAGTGTAAACAATAAATGCACATTGTTAGTGTTATTCAGTGTTATCAAAGTGTTTATGTGTATGAAATGGCTGCATCCCCACGATATCGTGGTCCTGGGTTGTGTCACCTCTCTTGCTCATGTCTAAGCACCACTCACTGATCTGGTGATCAGTCCTTACAGAGAGAGTATTAAAAGCACATGTACTGAGGAAGTTGACTGATCGCTGAATGTTTGATTGTGATTGAAGATTACTAAGGTGGAGCTGGAAGGAGCTCAGGGGATGGAAGTCTTTCTACCTCTATGATGTGGAGATGAAATAAGCACCAGAAAGTGGATGGAAACTAAATTCAGTTTGAATTTTTAGATCACTCTGACAAAACAACAATTAGTATTAATACTATCACTCATAATCTGTATTAAAGGTGTTCCTGTCCTAGGTCTCAACAGAAGAACTAAATCTTTGTTATTGTTTTGCTGGAAACTGCCAGACATTAAATACTGATCTCTGCTTGATTTCTGATTTTCAAAGACGTGCACTGGTACAGTTCTACTGCTCGGCCTCAGTAAGGGCCTGAATGGTAAATGTGGGCTGACAGCCGTGCAAATACCAACAGGCTGGAATGTTCTGGAATGGTCTCTGTCTACACAGCAGATGTTTGACCGAAGAACACAGCGATCCTCTAACCAGGTTGTGAGACTAGGACAAGAATGTGTGTGTGTGTGTGTGTGTGTGTGTGTGTGTGTTTTGATGATATGTGGAGCGAGCTGCTTTTTCTAACCTGGGGTTCATCACCAGCCGCCTGAAGAAGTACGTCCAGGTGATGTAGTCCATCGCATCCTGTTTGGATGAGATGGTTCCTGCAGCAATCTCAGCGTTCAGATGGTCTGACAGCACAGCGAGGAGGCTGGAGATACAAGGCACATCGCAGAAAGATCAGAAGTTTGTTTCAAGGCATTATACAAACAGGAATAGGTCTGTAGCTGGTTAATCAATCATTGACATGGACACTTGGTGTCTTTTCCTGTCTTATAATATCTAGTCTTACAGTGGAACCTCTGAGTTCATTTTTGATTTGATGAGAGCGAAACGCATAGACTGACAGTCATCATTTAACAATGAATATGAAGATACTGTGAGGTCATGAGGTGATCCAACACCTCTGAAACTTTCTTGTTCTAAAATGAAAAGTCTGTCACAAGGCTGCAGGCCTTTTAGTCCTGTTTTTAGTATTATATGTACAGATTTGTTTCCCTGCTGCATCACTAAACATCTGAACACTCCTCAGATCTCTGAACACAGCTTGTGGATCAGGACCTGACAAATCCTGTTTGTGACACTCACTTTGAATCATTGTGCATTCATGATAAACTCTTGTGTTTCTGTACCATTAGTGCTAATTAACAGTGTTAGCTCAGAAGTCTGTAACCACTGAGAACAGTATCAGTATCACCAGGAGGGACATGATGATGCTTTCAGGGACTTCTCACTGATAACTGCTGCTATTTGATCAAGTGTGAATGATCCTGAGCTGGAACTCTGTCCCCCTCCTGTGGTACTGATGGCTCCTCAGTATCATTTTTTCCCTTCACCTCTGCCTCAGCTCCTGTTATGGATACCACTTCATGACAACTGTCTGCACGCTCACGCACGCTGGAACATAAAATGGAAGAAACTCGTGCATTCTCTTCTCTGCACAGTTTAGTTCACAGTGACGGGAGAAATCTTGATGACACGTGTGACTGTTACCTGGACTCCACAGGGAAAGGCTCGTAGAGAAACTTCTTGTAGAAATCCTTCTTGATGTCGTGGACGAGGATAACTGCTTTACCCTGGTCATCGAACTGAGGGCGACCTGCTCGCCCCATCATCTGCAGAACATCTACACACAATTCATGAAACAATTACATTACATTGTTTGTATTACATTATGTAATCCATGTAACTCATGGACAGGACTGTACCTGTAATGGGGTAGTCCACATAGCGCCTGGATTTGCCATCATAGTATTCAGTTCCCTTGACGACTACAAGGTGAGCAGGGAAGTTCACACCCCAGGCCAGAGTACTGGTGGCAATCAAAACCTGAGAAAAGAGACAAGAACTTACTGGAATGAAAAAATGAAATGAAATGAATGAAAAAAAGTTTAAACAAAAGCAGAAATGATTTGTCAAAAATATGATGTAATGTGTTTCCTGGACTTTACTCTTCAAGGACAGAAGAGTTTTTTGTAATAAAATGTCATCAATCAAAGTGCACACGACTGGGTAACTCATGAAGGGTAACCAGCGTTATTTACAACTAGGTTAAATAGTCAGTTCAGGTGTGGTGTACAATATGAAGTCATACCTGGATCTTACAGTTGACAAACAGCTCCTCCACAGTCTTCCTGTCTCTCTCATGCAGGCCTGCATGATGCATGCCGATCCCAAAGGCCAGCGTTAGCTTCAGGTTGGAATCTCTTACTGTGGCAATGATATCCTCTATCTGCAGACAAAGCAGGGCACACACAGTTATAAACCAATGTATTAAATATGTCAAGACTGGCTCCTGGTTTCATGGTGATATGCACTGGCAGAAAGATGCAAAGAGACTGAAAGGAAATATGACTCCAAGGAACAGTCTGATATTTTTAATTTGTAAATATGACGTTACAGTGGCTGTAGCATCAGAAGATAGCTTAGCTTAGCATAAATACTGGAAGCAGAGGGGGAAAACAGCACACCTGGCATTAAAACACACCCACCACACTGCTAAAGCTCACATATAGCATGTTATATGTAGTTTATTTCATCTGGAAACAAGCAGAAGTAACAACATGTTGTGGTTTTATGGCTGTTATTTGATGTGCTGCAGGTTCTTGGCCTCAAGCAGTAGCATGGCAAGATGACAACACTCCACACAGACATGAAAGTGCATCTGATCTTCTCAACTAGCTCAAAGTGAATGAGCGTATTCACCAAAATGTCAAACCTGGCCTTTAAAGCTATTCCTGTTTGAAGAGCTTTCTGACCCCTGCACAGAAATGTGTAATATAAAGAGTCAGGAACAGTCATGAACCAAACCTCCACAGTCACAGTTATTCAGTTGCAGACATGTGGCTCATTTGCATGGCTCTCCTCTGGTTCCAGTAGGACCAGGGCATCTTGCCTTGTACTATTACAGATCTAATGTTTTCCAGCCAACACAAACAGTTTCTGGGCTGAAAGAAAAAAAAAAGTGTAACCTGTGCTCTGCCAGAGTAAACAGAGATCAGTGGAGCAGAGCTGCAGGAGTAAACAGAGATGGACACAACATCTGTCTTCATTATTTGTGCTCTTTGTATTTTCAAAAATATCAAATTTGAAGATAGAGAATGGCAGAAAAAACTTTTCAGTGAGATAACGTATGGATCAGTAAAATCTGGCACAAAACAATTAATAAAATCTGTAATTTCTAGTAACAAATAGCACCACCCTCCCCACCTTCAAAATTGATGTACTGTCTCATTAGAATCTTTCAGATATTGACAAGTCATCAGTTTAAAGATTGAGTAGCATTCAGTTTTTACAAAGTGTCCCAACTTTTCAGGAATCAAGGCCAGAGAATGGCAGTGGAGAGTGAAAATCCAGCCCTGAACGAAGGCAGCAGCAGAGGGAAGAAAGAGCTGTCAGGTCAGAGAGAGAGAGGGGATTTGGGGCAGTGGGTGACCCCCGGTGAGAGTTAAGCAGCTATCGCCAGAAGCCTGTCAGTCAAACAGCAGGAAGCTGAGCTGCTACACAGGCCAGTGCAGAGAAGCAGCAGGCAGCAGCAGGCAGCAGCATATATCAGCGGAACACACACGGAGGCTGGGGGACAGTGAGTGTGCACATATAGAAACTGGGCCTATGTTAGACTGTATATATTTGCACTGGGACAAGGTATCTGCAGGGTTCACAAAGCAAACTGTGTAACGCTTCCATATGTATCTTTTTAAAACATCTCATAGCTGAATTAATAATGCCACTCAAGGTATAGTTCTAGTAAACAGAGAAGGTGATGATTGAAATGATTGCCAGGAAGTGAGTTTTCCTCGAGCCTTTGTGCTATTTGTGCCAAATTACAGCAAAGGAGGCATTTCATTATTTCCTGTGGAAGATCAGCCCTCAACCTGTACGAAGAGGAAACAATGGCCCTCTGTGCACTGACATGTTTTGCCATTTTGTTTGTTTGTGCAAATTGCAGTGCAGTATTCTGTATCAGATTGTCCATTACCAGTCTTGTAGTTCTTGAGATCAGTCTTCAGACTACTTTTTAAAGGTCTCCCTCTCTTCGAAATCAACCTCATTTTCACTCTGCTTTGTCTCAGATAAAAGGGATCTACATACAGCTATATGCAATACGTGTACTCGGACAGCTGGGAACACTCCTCACCTAAAGAGATTTGACAAATATTAGCTTGGTTTATCCCTCAAAGTCTTAGTCTCGATACAGTCTGGTCTTGGTATTGACTTGGTCTCGATACAATCTGGCCTTGGTCTTGACTTGGTCTCGATACAGTCTGGCCTTGGTCTTGACTTGGTCTCGGTCTACAACACTGTCTGTCGCTGACTATGGCTATTCTTATGCCTCGTTCACACACGCAGACTTAAAAGTGGCAGGCTCTCTGGCCTGTCATGAGTATGTGGATTCAACACTTCTTTCACATACTACGCTCTGACGGCAATGCAATAAATACATATAATCACAGTAATAATAATAATGATAAAAATGATCATCTCTGTCAGACACATGGTCATCATGTGTCTGACAGAGAGGAGACTCCTGTCCTGCTCACCTTTTAATCCACACAATTATGAAAGCATGTGACAGTCAGAGCAGTTGATGGGTCCCAGCTGATCGCGTTGTAATAATATTAGCATACTTTTCAAATGTGAACCCAGAGGAGTCGTTTGCTCCCATCTTGAACTGATCCGATGGTATGCACAGACAATATAATGGAGGATGACACAGGCTTTTCCGGCACAAGATGGGTTCAATTCCATCTGTAATTACACTTAAACCAGCACTTACAGAGGAACGGAGCATCAGCACAACTTGGCAAGAGGAGGAAGGAGAGTAAAAAAATACATGAGAATGACAGAGACATCTGCTTATATTTGTACTGACTGCATCTGTTCTCTACGATCAGCTACAGCAAAGGCCCACCAACCACAGAGTCTCATACCTGCCTACACCAGGACACGACCGAGCAATCAGTTCTGACCCACTGGATGAAATAACTGCACAGACTGCAGGCTGTGGTAGTGTCGACACAGAAGCCGTTTCAGCTGCAGTTTTCACTCATCCGCCTTACACATTTATTTTAATCAATTCATCTGTCTCCACAGGCTGCGCAACACTGTGACTGTGTACTAGGCTCTGAATGCTGCCAAAACATGGTTGACCTTCACACATGCCGTTCACGCAATGCTCCCGCACACACACACACTGTGTTAGCGTACCTCTCTCTCGTCCTGGTGCAGCCACTGTTTGGGGTTGTCCTCTGTGGCTAGGTAGGCGATGAGGTCCAGGGCGGTCAGTCGGGTTTGTCGTCGTGATGACACAAATATGAGCACAGGTTTGGCTGGCGAGTGGCTGCGTATCGCTGTCGATATAAATTCAAAACAAATATGTTTCATATGTGCTAGTCCATCTCTCAGTACTTCTCCCTCCCCTGTCTGACTCACCCCCGAACCCCCCGGTGCCTACGCGAATCTAGAAAAACACCTCACACATATAAACAAGTATAGGTTTGTTTTGATCACTGTCATTTTTAACAAACGTTACACAAATGAGGAAACAGTGCCATTCGTTGGGGACTATTTTAAGCAGTGGATGAATTTATTATTTGGTGTTAGTGCAGCAGGATGGTGTATGTGGAAAAGAGTCAAAATAAACTACAGTATGTGTTCATGTCAGCAGTGCAGCAGTGTGTCTTACTGATGTTCTGAATCATATTTTACAACAATGGAGCTCTATGGCACAGAGGAAGAGGCTACACACAAATTACTGTTCCCGGACTCATTCATTTTTTGTGTTTCTGTGTAGAGGTAGACAAATCTTTGAAACATCCAGCCGCACCTGCACCTAAAGCCACAAACATGTGTAAATCATGTGGATGTATACCTTGGAAGGTAGGCTTGTTCATGCTGGCCATGCGGGGGCAGTAGTGTTGACCTGGGAAACCACTGATGTGAACTTCCAGCGGTACGGGCCGAACAGACGGACGGAAGTTAAACAAACCCACCTGTTACACAGAGAAGAGGGGAGGGGGAGGGAAGAGAAAGAAAACGGAGAAGAGATTTAATGTGAGCAGCTGGCGTCATGAAGCCCCATCTGGCTGTAATGTAAACTGTCTGTCGCTGTCACTGAGGCACAGAACAGCAGGTCACTGCTGGACTCTGCTGTGTTCTGTTTAACATTCGATGTGTCTGTTGCGCTTACTGTGTGATGTGGTGAACAGAATTGAAGTCAGCATGTCTTATAAGATGTCGTGAAGAGTGCGCTGCATTATTTGGTGTGTTGTGTAGAGGGGCTGCTGCATGTCTACAGACATCTTAAAAGTCTGGATAATGGATTGGGCAGCACAAATCTAGCTGCTCAGTCCCAGCAGCAGCCAGCCAGTCAGATTTATGGACGGCAGACAGCCAATCTGGTCTGCTAACACTGTCTCTGTACGGCTTGAGCAGCAGGTCAAGCTGCAATACTCTGAAATGTGTCAGTGATGATGCAAAAATATCAATAAATAGAGAAACATTACTAGAAAACTGTGAAATGTTATATGTGTCATTATTTTGCCAGCATTTCCCGTCCCATGTCTCCACACACTGGGTCCTTTTGATGCTTTAAAACAACACACAGTCCTGTTTTATGCTTTATCAGAAGATTTCAGAATAAAGAGAATGAACTTCAAGGATGAGGATTAATTAGGTGGGATAACATCCCTCTGATAAAGTCCCTAACGGGGAAACCAAAATACCTTCAAATGGACCCACAGGGAATTTTGACCTAACGGTAAAATCATTGCCAGATTTAATGGGACCAGTTCCAAGTTTCATAGAAATTCAGCCATCAGTAGACAAGATATTTGGCTCTGTTAGGCCGTCAGGTGGATAAACAGACACGTAGCTAGTGTTGAGAAAATTAGATTAGGCTAGAGCAACCTTTTCCAGGCCAAGGACCCCAAACAACAGGGACTCCCACATCAAATCAATTTTTTAAAATGTGTCATATTTTAGGCCTGGCCTATAAAAACTTTTATTTCCCCTTATTAACCTATTTATATAGTGGATCATTAGCCACTGATTCATCCAATTGGAGCGCAAATTATCTACACCCTCACATTTACCATTATTTTGGTCAAAAATGTTGATTATTATGACACAAATTGGTGGACCCCCTGCAGTACCCCTGTTGACCGCCTAAGTTTCAATACTTCATCAGAGAAAATATCAGATTTTTTAACATTGGTTTGGGCCTGGAAGTGTTCAGATTTACAGATAATAAACAGTGAAGCTCGACAGCTCCAATCCTAAGATCCAGGTCAAAACAAAGAGACAGTGTGATCCTGGATCCAGAAAGCAATTACGAGTGTATACTGTTAAGAATGGACAATGAAAAGAATCCAACAGTACTCAGCATTTTATCACACTGGCAAGCTGACGGACTGCAGCTTACATGAGCCTCTATGGAGACGTGTAAACTATCAGTACTGACGTTCAAATAAGAACATATTCATCAAATCATTTCAACAAGTCTCCTCTCTGCTTCAAGCTGACAGGCCAGCTCATCCACCCGCATCGCTGCAGTCATTCCTGATGGTTAGAATTTAAGCATGGCATCCAGACACAGACGATTATAGAGATGAAACTACAACGTTAACTCCAGGCCAAAAGTATCTGTTTATCTTAATTGCTATTATTATATACATTCAATCAGATGTGAAGAGGCAGGCAGCAAATGAACCGTAAAAAACACGAAGCAAGACAAAGACTGTGGTTTCTGTCTGGCATCACTGCAGCAGTGTTCTCGAAACACAAAGCCAACCTGATTCTTCTGAAACAAGGGAGCTTATGAAGATGATCCACCCATCTGACCAAAGAACAGAAGGTCACTGACAAAGAATACACTGACCAAGCATTTTTAACTTCTCAGAGTCATGGTAAAAGACTAGCACTGCTGCTTTTGGTGCCATGGTGGATATCTGACCTGTCCGATTCCCAGCCAGTCAGCGAGGTCTCGAGCGTTGGCCAGAGCCGTGGACAGACCGACTACTCTGACGCTCTTAGATGTGTGAGATGAGATGAAGTTGGTCCTGGACACAATGACCTCCAACACAGGACCCCTGTCCTCACCTAGAAAAAGACACAATGACACAGTTCAGTCAGAATACTTATGTAACAAACAGTGTAGTGCCATTACAGTGGTACACGTTAAATATTAGCCTCATTCTCAAATTTGATGCTCAAATACTCAATTCACCATCAGTACAGTTGTCATGAACGGGGAAATTAGCTATAGAGACCAAAACTGTTTTTTGTACCAGGCTGTAAACATGTTTATTTCTGCTGTGAAGTTGGACATTTGAACATGGGGATTTATGGGTGATTGTTCTTGTTCTGTAGCCAGTCTCAAGTGAACTTTTGAGAAACTGCAGCTTCTGCCACTTTTGCTTTGGCTTCACTTCAGTTGCTTGGTCTGTCCACCTATCAGAGGCCATTTTTTCTGACTTGTCAACCAATTGGCAGCTGTGCTTCTGAATGTGGCAGCATGCACTGCACATTGGATTAACAAATGGACGTAAAGCTGAGATTATTTGCTTTAGCTTCAAGCTCTATTGAGTTCAGATGCCTTTCCTCTTGCAGCATTTTGTCCATTTGTGTTTGTAAGTACGTGTATCAAGATGCACAGCTGCTGTCTTAGTCTCAAACAAAGTTGAAGAATATTTGTAACAATTACGAGCCATGAGCTTTAACCAACAAAAGGGGGAAAAACAGAAGACATTTAAAAAGAGCTGAGGTTACAGTTCTGGTCAACATTTATTTTGTCACAACAATGACAGCATCCCAACATTTTTTGTAGCCTATTGGTAGTTTCTCCTGCTCTTCAACTCTTGCATTTTCTTCTAGCTCTTGAATGTTTGCAGGATTCTTCTTTCTGATGGAAGATTTAAGCTCTCTCTAAAGATAATCAGCCTTTCAAACATTTAAGTCATCATTCATAAATACAGTTTATCACAGCTGAGACTAATCTAGTTCTTTTTTTCAAACTTGAACTTGTTACTGTTTTATCCTTTTCTGTTCTACATAAAGCACAAACTTCTCTAGACTTGTAGCTCAGCAGGTGGTGCGACCTCTGGCACCTCTCCTTCAGTCTGCATGTCGTCCTTGAGCAAGCTACTGAATTACTCCTAAAGGCTAGGTCATCAGTGTGAATGGTTAGCTCCTCAAACTGATGAGCAGTTGGCACCTTGCATGGCAGCTAATGCCATCAGTGAATGTGTGTGAATGGGTGAATGAGATATGTAGTGTAAAATCGGAAGACTAGAAAGGAGCTATATAAGTACAGTCCATTTACCATTGACCAAAGTTGTTCCACTACCCACTTAAAGGGGAATTGGACATGATGTAAATATGGCATACAGAATGTCATCCATTCATATTCATACTCCTGCAGGTTTGCTGTTATTCTTACCCAGCAGGTGGATCTCATCAATGATGAGAATGGCTACTTTCTGAACGTAACTTCGGTTCTGCCAGCTTCTGCTCACTCCATCCCATTTCTCTGGTGTGGTGACGATGAGGTCAGCCTGAGCTATAGCTCTCATGTCTGGAGTCACATCACCTGTCAGTTCCACCACTCTACACACAGACGAGAAACAAGGAATCACTTCAGCATTTTTTTTTGTCATATCCAAAGTTGTAATAATATTTTAGAATATTTTTGGCCAGGTCTGGTTAAACCATACATACACCACATATACTGACAACTGACAACCACATCCACAGATGATTCTGCCACTGTGCGATGTCATCCACTTGG
Source organism: Protonibea diacanthus (assembly GCA_028641955.1). NCBI lineage: Eukaryota > Metazoa > Chordata > Actinopteri > Sciaenidae > Protonibea > Protonibea diacanthus. The sequence goes on along the minus strand of CM053983.1, from coordinate 1,831,946 downwards.
TGTGGGTAGTGTTTCTGTTTTCACTTACTTCTTCCCCAGTTTCTCCTCAATTCTGATCTTCCAGTCCTCGATCCTCTCTCTGACCAGAGCCTTCAGAGGGGCGATGTACACCACCTGTGCACCACACAGCATCAAATAAAAATGTAAACATTTAATAAAGAATGTGACGTACAGATAAGCTTTCAGATGGTATCTGCCATATTGTTCATCATCTCTTGGTAACAGTGAATTAAATGGCTGACTGTTCCTTGGATTTTCTAAATAATGTAGAACATAAAATATATTTGTAGAATAAGGTCAAGAAATATGTTGATATTGATTTCTGACAGGTTTGTATCTTAATGGTGAAGCTATAGTATTACATTTCTACCTTTTTTGTGTAGCCATTCCAAAAATCCACAAATTAAATTGTGTGGAATGTTACCAATAGTAGTGTTGCAGGAAGTGAATCACTGCATTCCCTCCTCAGAGATAAGGGGAGGGACTAGTAAACAATTAAGTACACCTGGGAGCTAGGGAAGGTAATTTTTGCCAGTTAGACAAAGACAGAATGGAGGAGACTAAGAGGAAATGAGAGAAAGAGGAGAGAAACGAAACATATTGTTCTGTAGAGTTAAAAAAAAGCTGAGAAGGACTAAAAGCAACCCCAGAGTGTGTGTAAAGTCATCGGATGTCCTGTTACGCGGTACTCAGAGCTACAACCAGTCTGGGCTCAACCAAATGTACAGATAAGTGGACTCGGCCTGTCGCTCTCCAGGCTTCCTCACCCCTCTCAGCCACCACCACAGCAAAACCTCTCCCTGTTCCCTGTCCACATCTACCTCCACATATACACCTGCATATATACAGACATTACATAAGACTGAACTGAACTTTTCAATATTTTTTTTTTCACGAACTGAATTGAATTCACCACTATTTTTCATATTTGAAGAAGAAACGGCAGGTTGCCTTGTGCTCCTGTCTGGCACCCAACTTTAACCTTGTGAGCATCAGCCTCTACGCTACAGTAGGACTATAGAGCTGTTTTTTTAAGACCAGATTTGTATTTCTTCTTCTTCTTCTTTTTTTTTTTTTTTTGCTTTGATGTGAACACAGAAAAGATGAGGTCTGAAGTATTTCCATATACAAAATAAGAATAAGCCAATAGAAAGTGCCTAGTGGGTATAGTTAGAAAAATAAAAGATACACACGTACAGCTATATTATAGATCTACATGGTTGTATTGTAATCGAATAGTAAAAGTCCTTTTCCTCATAATGCAAATAGAGTTGAATATACTGGTAAGACGTGGATGGAATGGTAGGCGAGTTCCTCTGCAGCCAGCATTTTGTAATTGTCTTTTACTGGCAGCCAAAATCATCTTCAAGCGGTATACGTCACTCTTATTGAGATCTTTAGGAATCTGACCACGGTACATTGAGGTAAAGAAGTCAAATCTGAAAATGTGAGCATGGTCTGCTAAGACCGATCCACACTCCCTCCAGCAGGAGAAATTTGGATTTTTGGTTGTGGGTAATAAAAAAACATGTGAGATTTCTCCAACAGAAATCCCTCCAAAACAAGGAGTTAGTTGAGGTAGACTGGGTCTCCCACATTTGAAACCACACCTCCTCTGGGATTGCCATATCAGTTTCCTTTTCCCTTATATAATTGGTTGAATTTTATTCATTCAGAGTTTGGCAGATTGTCTTCAGTGCAGTGTGACATTGCTGAGGGAACCATATGAAATGAATTATTGGTGTTTCCAAACAATTACACAGTAGATTTTATGTGATTTTGTAAAATCCGGACTATTGGAAACAAATGTAAAATGGATGACATGCCAATTAAAGTCTGCTCACAGCAAAAATCAACTGGAATGATCATCTTTGGAACATCTTTTACTGACAGTATATTACAGATCATCATCATCTGTGGTGCTCCCATCGACACAACCTGCTGCGTAGTGGATTTTGACTGAATGGAAAATGTTCTACACATAACTTTTACAGTTTTCTAAAGGGTTAAGTAATATTCAAGACTGTTAACCAATATATGTCAGCACATCTCTAATACAAAATGTACACAGAAAACAGACAAACCTTAGAGGTTGGATACTTGTTGAAGACCCGGAACATGGCCATCTCTGCTGCAATGGTTTTACCGGATCCTGTTGGGGCCCCCAGCAGGACGTTTGTGTCAGTGTGATACAACGTGTGGAAGATCTGAGTCTGGATGGGGTTGAAGTGAGTGAACTTGTACAGACTCTCGTACTCCCGATTACCAAGAGCTGTCACTGGCAATGGCTGCAGGTCCAGCAGCTCTGAGATGGAGAGGGTCATGGGAGAAGATGAAACAAGATAATTTTGTCATGTAGAAGGGTGCTTGTGTGTTAGTTAAACTTCAGTCAAACAATCTATTTCTATTTCAGTGGTATGAAAAGACAGAAAGCAGATGTAAACAATGTATGTTTATAAAGAAATGTCTAGAAAATGAATTGAATGTTTACTTGGTACCATGGCTGAAGTTTAGATCCACCAGTGCTATCTATATTTAAGCACTAACCATCACAGAACAGCATGAGTGACAAAGGTAATTGTATAAGTAACAAACACTGAGACATAGTTTTGTACACTGTGTACAGGAAACATGAACTACCACAATGCGGTAAAGTGTAAAGTAATTAGTGACAAAGAAACTGTTGTATCCTGCATGATGATTCTTTTGTCAATCTGAAGACATGAAATTAAACTGAATATGTAGACATGAGAATGAAACATGGTTGGTTCAAGTGTCAGCCAGCCCACATCTACACAAAGGAAATGAAAATAAAGGTTCAGAACAATAACTATTCAACAACACTGCTCCTGCCATGTTAGAACTGCTTCATTGATTTGATCTGGCCACTTGAAAGCAGCAGAAAAAAAAACTGGAAAACAACACTGCCTACATTTTATAAAAGTTGTGTTTGTTTGTCTGTTTTTTAGACACTTCTCCCTGCCCTTTGAATTCAGAATCTGTAGATTTTTCAAGCATTCTTTTTTTGACCACTTGTAGTCCAAATACCAGTCACATTTGTGACTGGTAAGTAAGTGTGCTTTGGATGCATGAAGATAAACAGTCTGAAGAAAAGAGGTGATACAGATATCTGGTAGCAGAATATGTCTTTTTCAGTATTCTCATGTAGCAAGTTGCTAATTGGACTGCAGGGAAAGTCTTGACCTGGGTATCCTTTATCTGTTTTCTGGATATCCACTGGCTACACTGGAAGCCCAGAAACTTTGTCTGGTGACCCCCAGAGAATAAATCACTGTCAGATGTCAGCCAATGGTTCACCAGTTCTCAGTGTTGCCATGAATGCTGTCTACATGATAGAAACTGGTAAGTACAATAACTTCAATATGACATGAATAAGACATCATTCTCTACGGTTACTGGGAGCTTCCAACATTGATTGACTGATTGATTCAACGTTGAGTTTTTCTTACAGCCACATTAACAGAATAGAAGAACAGTAGATGTTTTATTTCCTTTCTGGTTTCTGGATTCTGGTGGACTTGCCAAGGTATTATATGTATCATATGTCCTTCACATGTCTCTATTTAACAATAAACATCAGATTCATTGTTTTATCTGTATAATAGAACATGACAAACTTTTATATAAGAGCCTGTTTTATTAATGGAAAGCTGGAGATATTGGTCAAACAGTGCTCTTCCATCAGCCTATGATATGATCTCCTCTGTGCTGTGGGGTTTTTCCCTGATAGCTGCTGTAATTGGGCCTGCTCTCGCTGAGGGGAAATGTGGTCAGAAATAATACTCTGGTTCCTTTCTGAGGGTCTGGAGGAGTGAATGAGTGGAGTACGGGAGGATTACTTTTGTTCTCTGGTCTCGATGGGGTTTTGATGTCTGCATGTAGCTTCCAAACAGATAAGCCATGTTGCGGTGGTGAGCTGCTGTTTTAAGTTCCAGTTGGTGTTTTTAGGGAAAGTGTCCTTATACCAGCTTATACCAGTATTAGATTTTAGTAAGAGCTTAGGTTTCACTACACAGATGCTTCATATATCAGTCTGTCTGTGCCAGTTTAGTCCAACAATTTATGGCTAATTTAAACCACAACAGTAAAGTCGAATGTGACAAAGACATCTCTCACACATCTGTTGGTATCATAGCAGATGAACATTTACATTTAGTGAATTGATTGTTTATCTAAAGTGAAACAATCGAGGTACAGTGTGACGAGGACATGTTCACATAGAATCAAGTTCAATTCTAGAGGGGGATAGATTTCTCATGTCCCGTTGTTGGTAGTGTTGGAGAGGAGGTCCTCTCTGCAGAGCTGGAGGTCCTCAGGAGGTTTTTAAAGGTAGAGAGGGACGCCCCAGATCTGGTAGGAACTGGTAGGACGTTCCACCAATAGGGAACAACAGATGAGAAAAGTTTGTTCTGAGCATACAAGTGGTAGAGTCAGGCGTTGTTCATTGGCGGAGGTAACACATGTCTGTATGAGGGCAGAACCAGAAACTACTTTGTAGTCAGCATTAGAGATTTGAATTTAATGTTTGCTGCTACAGGTAGCCAGTGGAGCTCATTGAGCAGTGGGGTAACATGTTTGGAGTTGATTGAAACCAGGCGTATTGCCATGTTCTGGATCATCTGAAAGGGATGCAGGCTGGGAGGCCCGTCAGGAGGACATTGTAGTAATCAAGTCATACGATCTGTAAGATCAGTCACAGGCGACATCTTACTGCACAACCTGGACGTTCACCTCAAGGACTTTAAATGCAGGGATTTGAGTGGCGCATATTGTTGTTAAAACAAAGGTTTAAAGTTGACGTTATACTATAAAGTGCATATTATTAAGAAATGTGGTTATCAATCACAAACAAGCATGATGTAAACTGGGAAACATTCCAGCAGATGAATACTGGTAAGTTTCTGGGTTCTTTTGGTCTTCATGTCACTTCACTAAAGACACATGAGCCTTCAGAAAACACTGTCAGTTTCATCTTAGAATAAAGAACAATAAACAATACTCTCAGGGTTATGGCAGTATGGATCAGAATGTGTCAGTGTGGTCTGTTTCCTGGGTGCCATCAGGGAGGCGGCTCATGTGTCAGTACATGTGTTGAAACAGTTTAACTAAGCTTAATCATATCTGTATTTACCTCAGTGTTATTTAGTTAAATAAAGACTAGTGCTACTTTTAGGTCAGAGTCTGAGTATGAGCAGTAGTCTTAGTAGTCTGGCTCTTGGACTGCAACATAGCCAAATGGTTACAACACATGCCATCCTGTTACTTGGCTGTCTCTTCACAGTCACTGTCCAATAAATGCAAGAAATGTCTATGAAATCACCTTAAAAACACACAAACAGTTTTGGTGGTACTGTAACAGACAACAATATTTTAGACTGAAGTCATGTCGAGACATCTCTGCTGTCACGTCACAGGTGTGTGTTTTGAGTGTGAGTCTTGTGTTTTGAGTGTGAGTCGTGTGTGTGTGTGTGTGTGTGTGTACCAGTGTGTGGAGGGTGTCTCTCGGGTAAGATGAGGTTCTGGAAGTTAATGATGCAGACGGCCTCGGCCCCAAGCCAGCGGTCAGACACCGCCTTGATGTAGTACTGGGAGGGTAAGGGCTCAAAAATGGGGATGGTGAACACTATGTGCTGAGGCTCTCCTGTTACCACCTGGAGGGAGGAACACAACACACACGCGCGCACACACACACACACACACACACACACACACACACACACAGGAAGGAAACAAGAACACACATCAATCATCATGTACTGTACATAAGCACTGACCTCATGTCAAGCAGTGAAATGTAAAAGATGATGAATGAACCTGTTTCTTCTGCAGGAGGAAGTACTCGGAGTGATAGATGTGATCATTGATAGGATCCTCCACCCATAACCACCACGGCTCACCCACTGACCCGTGGACCTGAACCATGGAGGGAGAGAACACTTCAGTCAGACATTCCTTTAAATGGACAGCTGCAGCGATGTGAAGTTCATGATGAGAGGTTCAATTATTAGAAACTAACAAAAACACCTCTGTGTACACTGTACTATATCATGCTGACACTGACATGTGTTGATTCAACTCTATGGCTAGTTCAGTTTGTGTTGTGTTGTTGATGGCAATATAATGTTATATATTGTTCCCTTTAGGTGGCTGTTGACTTTTGGTTGACGTTATACTATAAAGTGCATATTATTAAGAAATGTGGTTATCAATCACAAACAAGCATGATGTAAACTGGGAAACATTCCAGCAGATGAATACTGGTAAGTTTCTGGGTTCTTTTGGTCTTCATGTCACTTCACTAAAGACACATGAGCCTTCAGAAAACACTGTCAGTTTCATCTTAGAATAAAGAACAATAAACAATACTCTCAGGGTTATGGCAGTATGGATCAGAATGTGTCAGTGTGGTCTGTTTCCTGGGTGCCATCAGGGAGGCGGCTCATGTGTCGGTACATGTGTCCTGGCTCTGCAGCCGGATCAGAGCTAAGCCAGCCGGTCTTCCATTACCACTCTCCCATGATTGGAGCATGCATTGCTAATCGGACATAAACATTCATCTTCATATTCAGCCCCGCTACAATGAGCTTCCTATTCTGCTCAGATTCCATGACAAACTAGGGACTAAGCTTCCCATGATCCCCTCTGGCCTGTCTGCCCACTGAGGTGGGACAAGCTGGCGAGGCTCTCAAGGACAGATGGAGATTCCATGGCTGGAAGAAGAACAAGGTATGAGGAGCAACTCCTTGTTTCCTAATCTGGTCGTGTCAGTGATTAGCTGTGCTGTGTCTGTGGGGGTGTGAGGGGTGACGTGAAGTAGTACCTGTCTATATGTTTTATGCAGTGCTTTAAGTTTTCAATGGATTTAATCAGTTTATTTTGAGTTACATTCTCCATTTACTATCTGTCGCATCTTAGTTCAACTCATAGATTATTTGAATTTGGACATTTGTAATATTTTGATATCATAATATATTTTTAAATTAATCTATGGTTCCTCCACTAGAGAGAGGTCGCATACCAGCAGGTACTCATACCACAGTTTGAGAACCAGTGTGTTAGACTGACAATCAAACTGCTCAGCAGAATTGAGTGACTTTTATTATTATCTAGTCTGATGACAGTTCATTGTGAATAAGCTAATCAGAGACTTGGTTTACCTGTCTACACAACCAATACATCGACTTTCTCTGGGAGAAATCTGTATATACATGGTATCTATCCAATTATTTGTCAGTAATTAGATTATTTCAGAACACATAAAGCCACAAACTGCTGGGAATGCAGGTTGTCTACAGCCAGCTGCCTCCTATAAGACATTATTATTACTGAATCTGTGGGGTCAATGAGAACTCCTCTCTGACATCTAAACTAAAAACATAAAAAAATGAATGATATTTGGTTTTGTTTTTTGTTTTATATTAAGAAATTAATTAATACACCCGTTGACCTGATTTGATTTCTGCTGCAGTAAGAAGTTCAAAGGGGCAAATGTCTCAACAAAGTTTGCCGTTTGAAGCTGTGTCAAACACGAAGAGGAGCAGAAAGGTTGTGTCATCAGTGGTTACCTGATCATTCCAACGAAAGTCGGGCATGACGAGGAGACGAACGCGCAGGACAGTGCGTGTGATTGGCTGGATGGTGGCCTCCATTGTGATCGAAGGGATCTGGTGGACACACTGTTTGACTGATAACCCCACGTTGACGTGGTGCAGCATGTGACCTGGGAACAATACACCAACATTAACGTGTCTGATGTCTTAACAAGGACTGAATTAACTGAACTGGGTCAGCTAAACTCCTACTGCATGTCTGTATGTTAGTGTGCTTTAGAATCATTCACACAGTCTGAATATACTATATACAGCAGTCAGGCTAAGGTCCAGTTGTTTTTACCGATCTCATCCTTCCTCATTTCCTTCAGTTTGTCCACAGTTAGATTCTTCTCCTCCAGGCGGTTCAGTACGATGTGGCTCAGGCTCGGGAACTGACGGAGAGGATGGGCAAAGCCCCACAGCCGCTTGTCTATCACCTTACAGAGGGTGAGAAGGCGGTATGTCATGGTCGGCCACCGCTTCCTCAGAGCGATCTCAAATAAAGCCCTGACAATCCGAGCAGCATTCTGTGAGACAAAAAATAAAAACAGAGTTATTAACCCCAGAAGAGGACGTGTTCGTCTGTAGACAGATTATCTCCTCTTTGTCAACACTAAACATTAAAGTTGGACTAAAAGAAGTGAAACACATTAGCAGTGGAGCATAAGCCACTAGCAGCAGCAGCTGTATGGTACACTGCGCTGTGTGTGTGCTGGTGATTAATCATGTGTGATCAGAAGGAGATCTGGCTGGGTTCAGACGTCCAGGTTGGCCACAGCTGTGTGCTGATGGATTGCTCATGTCAGTTCTGGAGGAAAGGTCAGGTGGCACTGATGATCGCTGATAGACTGCTCAAGTCTGGTCAGACTGTGATTGATCCGGTCAGGTGTTAATGTGATCTGATTGTCTGGTGAGCTCTGAAAGCACTCTGGATTATTGAAATCCGGCTGTGCTCTGTTTGATATCTGGGAGAGACTGAGAGGTCTGAGTGGACACAGGACGGAATAAAGTTTACGAGTAGACACCGTGAAAAAAGGATCCTGTTAAACTTCATGCCACTTCACTACTGTTTCCATTTTCTATACCAAAATACCTGCAACCAACTTCACTAGCACTTATTTCCCACTGACACCCTCCCACCAGTGGGCTGATGGTGCAGAAACACCAGATACTGTATGTATGAGATAAAACAGTGTCTCCATTACATGGTTTGTGCACCAAAGAGCACCGACATGTTCATTGTCACACTGTCAAATGTACCACTCGACATATCTGGGTTGGAATTTTCTAAATGCTTCTATTGTATTGAGTTTAGAATGAAACCTATAAATATCAGTATTGGTTTGGTGCTTAAAATCCAGTATGTCAATGGATAATCTTTAATATCATGTGCACTACGTAAAGGCTTTACATCTGAATGTAGAGTGTTAGACTGCTTCCATGGCGTCTCAGTATCTGTGACAGATCAAGACTCTGCAAGAGGACACACAGTATTCATGATGGTACATCCCCCATTTGTAGCACCTAGACAAAGTGAACTCACTTGACTGTTTAAATAAAATAATTAAAGAGCAATGCTGTGATGTGTTCTCTTTAAAAAAGAAAAAGAAGAAAAGTCAGACGCCTTGAAGTTATTCTCTTTTCAGTTTCATCTATATAAATATAAAAGAAGTAAATTGATGTGAAAACCACCTCAACAACTCAATGCGTTCAGTAGATTTTTATATTTACATCAGTAGATTTTCTTTTTTTTTTTTTGGTTTCATGTGTGAATGAATCATTTGTTATGATTTTTTGAAATTACAACAAATGAAATATTTGAATGAATATTTTTAATTTGGACATAATTCTGTCACCTGTTTGACCATGTGCTGATGGGTTTGGTGTCTTTTTTATGTTCTACATATTTAGTTGGTTTCGTCTGGTTTCTGCACTAATTTTTGAAAATGTATTTTCTTATTTGTTTTAACTCTGTGGTGAAGTGCAAACAGAACACTGTGGTTCTAACAATGTGGGCCTCTGGACCTGATTTTAAATCCTCATTGCTCAACTCTAGTCGCCATCAGAGAGGATCCAGCAGACACACCACAGTCCTATTAGTGCAAAGAGGGAATCTGTCTGAACTATTCTAAGTATTTAGACACATGGAGTCAGTTACTGTGGGAAACTTTGGAAGGATGGATGAAGAAGAATGAAGACAGTATGGATTCTAGGATCCTGTGCATGTAAATATATTCATTTCAAGATCTTCTTTTTGTAATACTTTTTTGTAATACTTTGTAATACATTGTCATGCTGTCCCAGATTTCATAGGGCGTGTCTGTGAGCTTCAAGTTTCTCCTCTAATCACTTGTGTTGTCATGTTACTTCTCCACAACTCGGGGTAAATACATTCTGACACACACATGCACACACACAGTCTTATTTTTCAACCTCCTAAATGCGAAAGTTTTTTTTAAAAATTTCATTCATTTATTTATTTATTTTTACTTACTTATTCATTCATTCATAAGGACACTGTAAAAGTTAGCTATCCTTTGTTGAGCTGTTGTGACACTGAGAGACCCTCTGACAGAGTTATGAGTCTTCTACAACCATAAAGTGAACACCTTTAATGTTTGGCTGGTCAGACCAAACAAGCTGCTGAAATATGTCACATTGCGATCTTTTTTTTTTTTTTTTATTTTATATGATTTTCTAAAATGTAATAAAACAAACAACTGCTCAGAAATATCATGAGCTGCAGCAGCTGTTTTAACACAATGTTATGATTAGCAGCAAATCCAAAGTGTGTTGATGTATCTCATCCAAAAACAAAATAAAACTGGAATTAATACAAGTGTCTCATTTCCACTGTCTATTACTGGACCCACACTGACCCGTGCCTGGTACAGTACATAGAATTGGCCAGCTAAGACATCCAGTGGACACATCAACAACAACATCAGCATCAACTTCATTTCCAACTGCTACTGTCTTTATTAATTTAATCCACTGTGTTCAGGGTTTGATTTACTAATATATCAGTGTGTGTGTGTGTGTGTGTGTGTGTGTGTGTGTGTGTTGATCCTCTTTCCTCACCTGTGCCACGTACGACAGGTCTGAGATCAGGGAGAAGCTATCCACCTCTCCTCGGCTGATGTAGGTCTGCAGCAGGATGTTGATTTTGCCGTAGCTGTTCTCCACTCCGCCTGCAGCCGGCAGTTCACAGTAGTTATTCAGCAACTGATCGAGTTCATCCGTCTCCTCATCGCGGACCTGCAGCAGACATCAGCAACAGGACACACACACACAAACACACACATATTCAGACTATGATGTGTTTAGTGGATTCGTATATTTCATCTTCATACTGTGGGTAAATCTATGATGTAGACTTGCACGTTGGATGACCACAGATGGAGATCTGATGAACTCTCACCTTAAGCTGTTCAAACTCTTCAGCCTTGGACACAATACTGAGGATGTCAGCTTCAGTTCGCTGAGAGTTGAAGTTTTCATTGAAGGTCTTCACATGAGGGAAAATGACATACAAAAGGTTAATGGAGTTACAATCAGCACAAGTCATTATGTCTGCTGCTGTGATCACTGTGTAACTTTGGATACTCCGGATACGATCACTCTATGTAAGACCTATGTAACACTCTGTAGCACACATCACCAGCTATTTCACTGATTTTGGTGAAACTGGATCATGTTTTATGGAGAAAATGTTTTCTGCTTTTCCCTCTGATGTCCTCCGGCTGCTCCGCCTCAACTCTCTGTGATTTACAGAGTTTCCTGACGGACAGTGAAGTAAACTGCTGACAACCAACTGTACCTGCTGTTAGCTAATGTTAGCTCAGTTTATTAGGCGGGCTGCCCAAACTGTGAGCTCAGAACACCGGGTGAATGTTATTGTTTGTACTACAAGTATTTTTGACCACCGGGAAGAAGAAGAGGAGGTTTCCAGGGAATGTTGATGAGAAACTGAGCCGGTGTTGTGCCGCAACCAAGCTGGGCTGACTGCTGTTGGACTAGTCAGTAATATTAGCTGGCTGCTATGTCTGCTGTTGTTGACCTTGTTGATGTTTGGCTGTTAGCAAAGTTTTGATCATAAGTAATAAAATCATGACATTTATACACAATAACAAACAGGTAGCAGTGAGTCTACCTCTATGGTATTGTATCGGATGTAGAAGTGGCTGGCGGTCCTGCCCAGGTCAGTGGACGCAAAGTAGCCAGTGCGCTCCTCGAAGCGGATCATCCTGGCCTTATCCAGCTTTCTGCCTGACTCCACCACCAGCTCCTTCCTGTACAGCTCCAAGGCGGGATCCATCTGAAAGAAATGAATGAATGAAATGCTTCATTTTTGATCATTCAAGTACTTTGAATGATAATGATCATATCAAATACATCAAAATTGTTTACTAAATCTCTATCCTTCTATATGACCTCATGGACGTGCAACTGAAAATTAGTCACAATCAAGTTCAGACTGAAATTAGATACTCACCATTTGATTTACTACCTTTATTTTTTTACCTTCATAGAACCTCTTAGTGGAGACGCACCACTCTAAGATCATGGAAAGTAGAACAGATAACAGTCTGGATCACCGACCTGATAAGCCTTGTGGTTGATGCCGTATGCCAGTGGGTTGGCCCTCATGCGGACATAGAGGTAAGTGTAACTGAGCCACTTCACTGCCTCCTCCACGTTAGTGACTGACCCCAGGGCAACCTGAATCCAGGAGAGACAGAGAAACAATAAGACAGAATCATGCAGAGACACTAACATCACTGGTCTCTGCTACCATCTAGTGGCCACTTCTGGAAACTGCAGTTTGAAAACAAACCATCTGTCAGCCTGCTTGAAACACAGCGCTCTGTTCGGCGCTGCTCACTCAAACAGGGTTGAAATGAGTTCGTCTTTTGCAGCCCAGCTGTGAAGAGGATCGCTTGCATGGAAAGTACATCTGTGTGTTTGTTATCATCAGCCCAGAGTCAGGATCACTTGTGTTGGTTTCTCACTGACCTCTGATGTGTGCGTTTATGAAGCTTTTACTTGACTATATTTATGCATTTTTTTAACTATGAGAGGACGAGTTATGAAATCGACTATTAGCAGGAAAACTGAAGCACTTGCTGTGTCTTACTTTTTAACTAACTATTTACATTTCATCTTATTTATAATTTGTTTGTTTGAATTTTTAATGCTTTCTTGGACATTTTTCTTGTCACAGCTCTATATTACGCAGCCTAACTGTGTTCCTCCCATCATCTCCATGCTCCAAATGAATCAGTCAGACTTTCCATCTCTTCAAGTTTCATCCAGAAACACATTCAAACGTGTCTGTCTATTTCAGAAAGGAAAAAGCAGTTTTGCATCCAGACTTGGAAGAATAAATAAAACATTAACAGGGCAGATTGTAACTAACTGACTAACTTCAGCGTTGAGGTTGTCAGCCAGGCTGTCCAAGAACTGGCTCTCAATGGGATTCTGCTGGGTGAGCAGGGTCAGGTAGTGGCTCAGTTTGTCGTGGGTGGTGATGATGGTGCCCTCGCCGTACTTGTCAAACTGAGGACGACCCGCTCGCCCGAAAATCTGCATGACATCCAGGATGCCCAGATCCACCAGAGTCCCTCGCTTGGCATCGTAGATTTGAGTGCCCTGTAGACACAAGAGACAGAGGTGGCTTCAGCTATATTTTTGAAATGTAAATCTTCAAGGGGATCCTTTGGGGCTGAGAGCAAATAAAAATGAAGGAACCACTGAAGTCCCTTAGCTATTTAATACATATTTTGCTTCAGCGGTGTATACTACCAGACAAACGTAAAATCAATGAAATGACCACAAACTAAAGCCTTTGTGATCCCTGAAGGTCTGAGAGTGTTTGCCTGGCTGGTAATTCAGGTTCACTTACATGAAATAAAAGACAGACAGACAGAAAGATAGAAGCACCTTGATGATGACTGCATGAGCTGGCAGGTTCACTCCCCACGCCAGCGTGGCAGTACAGACCAGCACCTTGAGGTGACCTTTGGAGAACATGCTCTCCATCAGGCTGCGGTCAGACCGCAACATGCCGGCATGGTGGATTCCAAAGCCTTCTGGGAACATCTCCTTCATCTGCTTGTTTCTGGAGCGCTGGATCTGGAAGACGTAGAAAGAAAGGTTAGATTTAAGAAAGGAAAGAAAAGAGCTCAAGAGCAGGTGAGGAAAAACAACAAGCACTGTCCAGATCCATTATCATGTTGGACTGCCGAGGAAGAAGGATGACAGAAAGTCACCCAAATTGTTGCTGTGATATTTATACAACAACAACAACAACAACAACAACAACAACAACAACAACAACAATAATAATAATAAAAACATGGTATTATCATTAATGTAATGAACTGTAATGAACTGTAATGAACTGCAATAAACTGACTCATTGAGAAGAATACCTGCAGCTCAGAGAACACATACACACACAGACACAGACACACACACACACACACACACACACACACACCACTTACACACAGATTGAGATGTGTGCTGGTGACTGACAGCAGAGCCGTGACCTGGTCGGGCTCGAGGGGAGTCCTCATCACAGGGTTTTATCTCTTTCTCTGGGCATCTAAATAGAGGTCAGCGCCTGCATTCCTCTGCACAGCAGAGAGAAAACTCACTGCTGCCAGCAGTTGTCTGCCTCTCTCACACACACACTCACAGGATTTGTATGCAAACCTTGCGGATAAGCATGTTGGTTATTTAAAGTCCAAGCAGGACTTGGACTTTAAGTAACCCACAGCACAGTATTCTAGTGTCCGACTGAAACTGGGGTAAAAAGTGACAGAGGTAAAGATTTTATTCCATCATGAGTAAAGTGCAGTATGAGTCTTATTTAATGATTCTGGACAAGTTGTTGTTACTTCAATGTCAAACATACTGCCCAGTCATCAATTTACTATTCTAATTAGGGCTTTGACGATGACCACAATACTGCAGTAATATGATCAAGCTCATTACTGTCATCACTGCAATTTTTTGGGATGAAGACCTGCCTAAGACCTAGCTCTACCTCTGATTAGTCGACAAGCCGGTAATAAAAGCTCTGATTGGTCCACAGACCAAAAAAATCTACACTGTCAAAGTCCTAACTGTAATCCAATAGTTAAATAACCAGGTGATGCATGGGAAATAACACATTTCTGAATATTCATGAAGGACACACTGTATTTTACAAACTATGTTCTAATCTTAATGTTCAAATCTACCAAGTCCTTTAAACTAAACATAAAGATGTGTTGCATCTTCTGTTGACAGGATGTTGTATATGGAATATCAGTGCCTCTGAGAACGACAAACATCGATCACGCATGACAAATTATTTCTTGATCTGACCCAACCATTGTGGTTAAGGTTTGGTCACACAGCTGATTTAGTTAGGGGTCGAGAAGGACAAAAGTTTCTACTTTGTTAAGTTTATGGAAACATTTGTTGTCTTATTAATCTGCCATGAGTTTGGTTGCCTCAGGCAAAAATAAAGATACTGAAGGAAATGTCATGGTTTGACACAAACTATGACACAACTTGTGGTTTGGTTAAGAAAGCCATTTAATTATGTACAATCAGGGAAACTTAATTATCAGTGTAAAAAATGAGCTTGGTTGGTTAAGGAACCAACATTAATGGTTTGTAGGACACGACATCCAAACTGTATCCTCCAGTGTCAAAGTTACAGAACTATTCATGCCATCCTGGCATATCATGTTTTTCTCAGAAGATCTCTGCCATATATTTTCTTCATCAACACAAAAGTCTCACACTAATGTGATTGATTGAATGATTGATTAAATGTCCATATATGAGATGTTGGTGTTGAATCGAGGACATGACTCGTCACTTTTTTGTTTGATGGTGCACACCATGTACCGCCCTGTCAGGGTGCTGCCTAACTGACATTACAAGATGAACTTTTATTTCAGGCTCATTTGGTTCAACCTGAATACATGAATACCTTTGAGGATGTATGAGAGACCCACGCTCCTGTCTTAACTTTGAGAGCAGAGATTCAGATGTGGTCAAACGACACAATGTGAGCAGCATACCAAAGCCTTTAATAGTTCACACATGTAGATTCTAGACAAGTTTTCTCAGCTATTGATGTGGCAGTGCAATTGTTATGCTGCTACCACTACCACTCTTTGTGCAGTCATTTTTTTTCAGGTGACAATCCCATAAAAAATGATGCAATAGAAGAAAAAGCAATGCTGCTATCCCATCTAAAGCCACATTCAGCTGAACAGGGCAAACTGTGGCCTGCTACGAGTCCTCGGGGCCATGTTGTGCTGTTGAGAACCATGTGAGACGGGGAAAGGTGGGTAATTGAAATGCTATGGCTAAGTCTTAGCTTTGAGCTGTCAGAGTGTGTTACAGCCATGCTTCCAGCATCTAATCTAAGGTGAGTTAGCGCTGATGTCTGCTGTGCCATGGCTGTATTTGAGATGGCAGTGACCTAAGCTCCTGATCAGGTCCCATTAGGCCCTGCTGCTCACTGCTGCTGCTGCTGTAGAGCTCACTCTGTCCACAGACAGCCAGCTGCCAGCTCCACTCACCGTCTATCACTGGGACTATGTAAAGAACATCAGCTAACAGCAGAAGTCAAATTAACTATTCAAGAGGTTGTCAAATCTTCTCTATGGACCACTAAGTAAAGGAAGGTGGAACTGCCTGGTTTTACATTTCTGAATTTTGAATTCAGGAACCGTGCGCAGGAGGGAAGAAAAATCATTTTTGGAAATGAGTGGAAGCACCAGTATTTCTGTGCAGCAAATTGCAGCTTCAAAGCTGCGATTTCATCATGTAAAATGGACTGAAAATGATGATCGCGCTCTGCGCTGAAGAGCCGGATACAGTAGATGGCTTCTGTCTCATGGCATCACCACTCACACCGACTCTCATGAGCACCAAACCTATTAATTCACTTTATTCAGCTGAGAGAGGGTGGCTAATTGTTGATTTCATTCAGTGGCGCTTGATAGTCATAATATTTGCTGCTCAGAGAGGCTGGCTGTTATCGGCTGTTATCGCTGGATAGACAGAGGAGAGTGGGAGCTTGAGTTTGCACTCACACCCACTCTACTCCACTGTTCCATCATGATCTACCTCATCCCTTAATATTTCATTCTGTTTTAGCTCCATCTAGTGGCGATCTATACTAAACCTACTGCAAATAATTGTCCAAAAAGTCCAAAAGAGAAAGTACATCAGTGCTTTCTAAATATTAGTATCTGCATGTGAGGACATACTACTTCTTTAATTCTCTACTGTTGTCAGCTCAACATAAAGATGAGAGACTTCCAGGTAGCTCTTAAATGTTTTAAATGCCTTTGACTACACTTTTGCTGTAAAAAGATATAAATACAAAAGACATACTTCATAAATATTTCATTGGCTTCAGACATATTGCTGTGAACATGACCTGCTGTGAGCCATTAGCCATTCTAGAACAATAACAGTTAAGCAGGAGGCAGCAGAGGCTGACCCTCTGTAAAGTGATTCAAAATGCATGTTTCAGTTTCCTGCAATATTTCTTACTCCTGAGATGCTCAAGTGGTCAGTCAGCAGTGATGAATCAGGTTCAGTCAGTATTTTTAGAATTGATCATTCACTCTTCCCATATTTTATGCCTCATAACACCAGTGCCTTAAGAAATGTATTACATAAGCTCAACATGATTGTCTTAGCTGTTCTGATTGTCTCATTTTACCTGAAGCAGACCAAAAGCAGCCTTTAATAAACATGGAAACATGCTATTGGATCAGTTAGTGCCTAAAGAAGAGCCACAGATGTACTCTAAGCTCCGGTGTTCACACTGAACATGGTTTTGTCATTCATTTTTCTTTTATTCATCAAAGGTTGACATCACGAACCTTCTGATTTCTTTCAGCTTCAGTTTCCTGATAATGTATCAGGATACTCCAATTATATGAATTCAATTATACACCATAATAATTACTGATATTGATTATTGTGGATATATAATATTTTGATAATATTTTTGTCATATAACCTGGCTAAAGACTAAAGAACAGAATACCCACCTCTGAGAGCTGAAATCAGAGGATTTGTGGTAAAAATTGACAACTAACTGATTAATAACTTGATAATGCAGCCACCTCCAATGGACATCCAGGATAGAAGTATTAAACACAGCTGCGTTTGCTGATGTGTTTGTCCGTTTGTGAAGACAAAAAGCTGGAGTATGATACCAGTCCTTTATTCCTGAACGCGGTGGGTGGCACAGCTCCAGTTGGCTGTTTTAACGCTAATGAAGAAGCAATTAAAGAGTAAAATGGACTCACTATGCACTGCCATGATAACATGCAAGGCCACTCCCTGAGGCTATGAGACTGCAGATGAGCTGTAAAAGCAGAATAGTCTTACTGGATGTAGGGGTACACGCTTTCCTTCACACTGCCCCTCTACTTTACAAAGCACTGTTTCTATTTAAGGCAGCCATTTTTTGTGTTGTGTGTGTTTTGTCACTCCACTGTGTCACTCCTCTTTCCTCCAGCCTTTGAGTTGCAGCTCATTGTTGTTGATCTGAGTACTGGAGCTGCTTTGGCACGGTGACAGGTTGTCACGGATCTGACACAATGAAAGGACCCGCAGTGGACCAGACTTGTAAAAATAGCACCAATGAAAGCAAACAGAGACATTAATGGGACTACTCTGCTGTTGCTGTGGAGTCCCTGGAGGCTTCGCACTCACAGGCATCAGCGTGTCTGCATCGGTGTATCAGCACATCTGAACACCGTAGAGACGGAGAGTTTAAAGAGAAAACCGTCCTCGTAAGAAAGCCAAGGTGTATCAGCACATCTGTACTGTCTGTCTCTACCTTCACAGCACTTCATCAGTAATCTAACACTCCTTAAATATGCATCCCTACTTTAGCAGACAAATCTTCCACACAGCGCGAATGCCAGCCACAAATGTGCTAAAGGTGTTATTGCATAGCTCCCAATAACTCAATGGACCTGATAATAGGTCTGTAATATCGTCTGTGTAATGGACTCATGGGACCACAAGGTGTCTCTTTACATCCACAGCAGAGTTCCTTTCTCATCTGGAGCCAGTCACATGGTTTCAGCTGGAGAACTGGATATTACAAAAAAACGAGGGAGATGGGGGGAGGTAAAGGGAAAGGAAGATGAAGACTGGATTGTCAGAGTTGGAGTAAATGAAAGTCAAACAAGCTCTCAAATACAATACTCTCTTGGGAGAGCTTTAGGCAGAGGTTCCCTGCATGTTGCAGGTTGGGGCGATATGATATGATTCAGACCCTCACAGTTATTTTTCTTCTTCTTTACATTTCCTAGAAAATCGTAAACATCTGTAAAAACACAAATCCATGTTTATGCTGATGGATAGCTGTAGCTTTAAATGTTAATTTAACACCTTTTAATTGTAAGAGCTGAATTTCAAACCCATTGAAGAGCTGAGTCTAAACTGTACATGCCTGTCTTCAACATGCTGTCACCATTCTCATTCAAAATGAGACAAGCAAAGAACATGAATCCATGAAACCAACAGCTGTCAATGTTCTAGATGTTCTTACTGTCAACAAATACATGTGCAGACTGAAGCCAACAATGAATGGATCCTACTGACAAGCCAGTATTAAAGACAAGATGAGCCACACTGTTGGACTGGGTCACATGTACCCTCATACACAGAAGATCAGTCTGTGGCTATTAAGATAATACATAGTTCTACATACAGTAAAGCGGCCTAAATTCTTCTTCATTGAATCAAAATCTAACAGTGGCCACAAGAATTATGGCCAATGCTACTTGTCCAATTGCCATATTTCACAATAGTGAAGAATCTACTTTGCGTGGTCAGATTCACACTGCTGAAGACATCAGCTGGAGGTTTAGAAAATCTATAGGTAACATTCAGAAACCTTGTTAACAATGACACCTTTGGCCGTTAAGTGAACTGTGGTCAGTATCCTGTTGCTCATGCTTGCATCACCCTGAGCATCGACCAAAAGTGACCTACACCAGACTGAATGCTAAAATGAATGACAACCATATTTTAAATAGTGTTTCTACATGTAATGTTCACATATTTCAGCTCCATGATACTAACCAGCTTGCTATTTGCAAATCACTGCATCATCCAAGTCACAAACCAGCCAACAGCAGTTTAGCTTCAGTTACAGTTAGCTTTATGGCTCCTGCCTTGTAACATTCTTGGCTAGTAGAAAGCAATCATCAGTTCTCAAAGAAAGTCTTTGACTAGGAACATCACTGTGTTTGTGATGACCACATTTAATCAATCACCAGCAACATTCTGAGCCCTATTCTCTGTGTCCTCATGTTAATTATATGAACATAACTGCTACCTGTTCTCCCCTCACACTGTTTCTTATTAAACACCATTTCAAAGCGTACACGTGTGATCAAAAGGCTGCAGGACTGTTGTGTAAAACAGCTCTTTTGTCCAGTGTTTTCTCAATGTTTTCATTTTTTCACTCAACTGCACTTAATCATTGGCTTACCAAAAACTGTATTTAACGAGAATTGATTCAAGTGGGTGCATTAAGATATCTAAGCTTGATTGACAGCCTCTCCACCCCCTCCGAGATTAAGCCAATTAAATAACATTAGGAGAGAGAAAAATATAGTGGAATCACTTCTGACTTTTAAAGCTGGATAAATAAACGCTAAATTATATGACTGACCTTAGAGGTGCTTTATTTCACTGCATATGCATATTAGAGATTAAAAAAACACCTATAAATATTAATGTGGGGCAATTTCCAGAGTGCAAATAGGCAGTGCATTATCTCTGTGTGGGCTTAGAGTGGAATCAGCCCGATGCCTCTTCCTTTGCCAGAGCAGGCTAGACCGACAAGCACTCAAAGACGGACTAATGGAGTGGATAATACTCATTATGCTGGGACACAGGCAGAAGAGCTGGGAGTAAATTACTGCACAGTTAGTGCATATACAACAATATTAATTCATGTACATGTACAGTAGGAACAGTTTCACAATTGCTTTTAAAGTACTGCTTCAAAGACTAGCCTGCCCACAACGCACCATTTTTATTCCCCCAACATAATCTCGTCTCCATTTCCAGTTTTAGAAAGCATGAAAAGTGATCTGATTTGTATACATATCCTATTTAAATAGAGGGAAGATTAGAGGCGCATCAATCTTGGCTCAGCCCTAGGGAACCAAGGAAAAGGTTACTAAATTTATCACTCTGCCTTCTGTTGCAGGAGATTTAAATATGGGAGTTAGAGTCTGACTGACCATCCTCTGAGGGAGAATATAGCTCCACCTCTGAGTACTCTCACAGCACAGAGACCATTAATTACACACACACACGCACAATCTGTGTTTATGCCCGCACACCTATACAATACGGTAACTATAAACAGAAAGCTCATAACAGATACTGTGTGGCTCTCAGTGTATAATGTGCTGTAGTGTAAGAAGAATGTACAGCAGTGTAGTCTCAGAAACTCACCATCAGAATAAATAAAGTTAGTGAATGAATGAATGAATCGCATTGTTTGCATTTCATATCTAAAAATAATGCTATGCCATGGTATGTCTATGTTCTAAATTGTATATGGGAGCACAGCAAAATTTAACCACAGGAAGGAAGCCGCTTTGAAGCCTGAAATCTGTGGCTGTGGTCACAGTCATGTTGGCAGTCCTGCCTCTTACACCTCCCGACTAATCTGAAATTCAGCAAAGATATGGATCATTGGTGGACCTACGGTGGGCCGAATCTTTAATAATAAAACAATAAATTCAATTTTATTCAAGAGAAGCAGTTTGCACTCCAAGAGAGGACAGTAATGTAAAAAAAAGATGGTGGAGCAAAGCTAACAGGCTATTACAACTTCAGGTCAGCACTGTTGGCTGGTGTAGCAGCAGAAATCTCTGTGCCAAAGTTCACTGAGGTTTGAAACTGCATTGAATTGACGTTCTTGTTGCGGTGATTTCATTAAAATAAACATACCAAAAATGTGATGTATGGTGGGGTGACAGAGCCTTTTGTGTTCTAACCTAACTGCCCATGTTGTTGCTGTTTTTGGTTTTTCGTATTTCTGTCTGGACACAGGAAAGAAACTGTAAAAAGAAATAATGAAAACATCATCTCTTTTTGTTTTTTTCCTAACCAACTTAACTCTCAGCTGAAATGGCACTCTGGGAAACCTATGAAGATTATCTGTGTGTACACAGGAATGTGTCAGTATCACTATTTAATATTCTAGATGAGTATAAGAGAACAATCTTGCCTAATCTTGTTGAGAAGCTGAAATAGGATATTGGATATAAGACATTCAAACACAGATTGTTGATAACATTACAGTATCTACCTGCTTCTCACACTGGCCGTAGTCTGGACCTTGGTCTGGTTGAAAGAAGCATGTTTCTCCATGGTTCTTCGCCATCTCGATCAGCCCCATGGCTGTCCTCACTGTAGCATTACGAGCGTGGACAAACACCATCACCTGAAACACGCAGAGACACAAAGTAAAGCAACGTAAACACAACATTGTCTGATCAGGCCGTTCAGTTAACATCTGGTGACTTTGGAGGCCATTTTCATCCTCATCCATCCACTCAGCGACCCTGTGACCTGCATGGAGGCATCTGTATTTGTTCTGTTTCTTGTTTATTCAGATTTTTCTTCTATTCCATGATGCGTCTGTATGTATGCACCGTTCACCACATCTATATTTATCCCTGAGTAGGTTGTTTGCCTTAAAGGAGAGGGTTGCACCTTTTTTCTTAAAACAACAGTCAGGCGCCCACATGAACATTTAAACAAGTTTTGTGTAATTAGTCCTCCTGTTTATACAAGATTCCTCCTCAACAGGCTTCCTGCACAAGTGACTGGGACAAAATGCACAGATATATTCAGATTTTATCTGAAGCTGATATGATGTCCGTGTGTTCGACAAATCAAGTGAAGCTACAGTATCCTTTAATATTGCTTATTTTATTCAGAGATACTACAAAGCAATCAGAATCAGGTTTTACAAGAGTTAACAAGAGATACTGTGCATACCACTGGTGGTGCACAAGGTCCCTCTAGAGGTTCCCAGAGGAATCTTAAAAATATATCAGTCAATATCAGCCTGCTATGTAGTTGGTTCATGTATAAAGCGCACATTTAGTAAGCACCTAAAATGTGACAAGGCAGTAAGTGGTGACAAGGCTGTGACCCCCCTATTGCCCTGAGGTACCCCCTGCTACCTGTAATTAAGTGCTGGCTTAATCATGGTTCCCAATGGGGGATATTAGGAAAAGAAACATGGCTCAGGAGTATACCTTTTTCCACAAAATTAACTTTGGTTCTTGAACTGGTTCCATTCAGGATTTAACAAGTTCACTTAGCCCTACCAATCTCCTTGTTAGTAATAAACCTGCCTTGTGTGCAAACTGTCAGCCTATTCTTCTGGATTTTAACGTTGGTCATGGTCTGAGGTGGTACAAAGAGGCAACTTTCTTGGCTGGGAAATGAAGCCAATGTGGATGTGATAAAAACTGTAATTCTTCAAGAGGCCGCTGGCTGCAGAAGTGATTCAGTCTACATAAGTCCCCATATTAAAATATCTAGAAACATTCATAGCCTAGTCTCAGTTTTTGTCTCTATAACCATTTTTCTCATTCATTACAACTGTACTGAGGGTAAATCTTTATACAACTCTATTCAAATGATATTAAGGCTTAAAGTGTTGCATTATAAACAGTGTGGTCGCTTTGATTAACAGGTAAGTGCTGTTACAGATGGCTTATTAGAGCACCCAGTTGTTATTCAGCTGGTCTTAGGTCCGCTGATGGTCCACGTATTTAGATTAGCTGGGAGGTGGAAGAAGCAGCACAGCCAACATGGTGGCGGGGCATATTTTCAGCTTCAAAGCCACATTGAAAGGCACATTGAAAACCTGTGTGTGACGTCACTCAGGCTTCATCCGTTCTTTATAGTGTCATTGGGTGGTACACATGGTGCACACAAAATATATGAACTGATAAAATGCTGTTTTGTTTATCATATCTGTAGATAGCCCTAAAAGAAGCTGTTGACATTGTTTTATATCTAACTGTGTAACCTTTTAGTAGAATATATTATTAGCCCAAATAATACGGCACAACTGCACACATGCAGCAGCCAGCTGTGTGTATGCTCCAAACACAGTGGGTCTGAAGAGCCCACTGCAGCAAATGTTATTTGTTGAAGGTGTTTTATCAGCACCGCTGAGCTGTGTGGAAGCATTGTCGGCAGTAACTGCCGGCTTCTCAGCTTATTAAACTTCTCTCTGGCAGCAAGCTTCTCACTGGGAGGGTGTTGGAAAAATCATAAAGGAAATTTCATCCATCAGATCCTCCCAGATGAAATTAATATATGTCACAGCCACCTTTTGACAATTTAATACTAAGCAAAGAACAGGCCTGCCCAGCTGAGCTGTGGCCTCAGCGGCCTCAACCTACACTGTACTGGACCATGGCATCATCCGAACCGGCAAAGTAAAAAAAAAAAAAAAGAAAAAGAAAAGTTGTCAGTGGAGCAGCAGAATTGGTTTACAAGTTCTTAAGGGCCACAGCAAGACTCATATTAAGTGTGTCTCTGAGGGAGATAATGAGCAAGACAGAAGAAGAACACTGTGTGTGTGTGTGTGTGTGTGTGTGTGTGTGTGTGCGCGCGCACTGGTAATAAAATGCTGCAGACAGGATAACAACCAAGCTCAATAGGGAGCTCAACTCCTGTAGCAGATGGGAGTTAAACGGTAAAGTCTGAATGCACAACTCTTGCGTTCCCAATAGGCCTTCTGAGGCTGTAGAGTGGAAGCAGAATGAGTGGAGGGTGGTGCATGGTGAATGGGGTGGAGGCGGTAAGGAAGGGGAGGGTAACACTGGGGGAGATAAGGACTTCAGAGACTTCAGATAGCAGGTGTTCATTCCAAAAGGTTCACAAAATATTTACTTCTGGAGTTCCTATTCATGAAAAAAGTTCAGAGAAATATTTTCAACAGAGACAGGAGTTGTATTAAAGATGTCCAACACAACCGTGTGTTCAGGTTGTAGTCCAAACGTTTCACAGAGACAGAAATATGGTGAAGATGACAGGGGCGAGGATAATCAGACTGAACACTGTCTTGTAAAATGAGAAATATTTGTTGTGATGTTCAAGAAACACTCCTTCATGCAACAAGGTCACACTACCTACAGCAGAGTGCTCGGGAAATGCTGGTCTCAACGAGAATTGAAGATTGAGATTGAATCAGGCAGATGAACTCATTTTGAAGGGGTTGTTCTGCCCTGCTTTAATTCAGAGGAATAACTGATTGAGTTTGTATGCCACATGCTCAAGAAACATCTGAGCCAAATATCAGGGGAACAGAGGGCACCCAACCTTACAGACAAACAGAACAGAGCTACAATGTCCAGAATTGTCCGAATCAAACAGCTTTACAGTCACTTAGCTCTTCAACTAAAATAATGCAGTTTGCATCCACACAAGCTAACACTATAATTTCTCAATCATTTGTGAAGGTCCAGACCAGCAGAGCTTTCTGCTGCAGTCTGAAATAAAACAGCTAAAGATCAGTCAGGGACAATACACAGAAATAACTCATGTTATTAGCTTGTAGTAGTAACCTATGTTAGAGTTTTCAAGGGTAGTTTCGGTTAGAGCAGATAACATTTTTAGAAATAAGGCTGCATTATAATCGTTGCACTAACTAGTTCTTCCCGTGTCTTCTACGGATCATTGCCATTTTGCTGAGACACATAGCTTTAGCTTCAATCTTTCAGCACAAACTCATGGATGAAGGCATCGTGTGCATATTTATGAGCAGCTGGAAGAGTTAGACAGTCAGCTGGAGATGGAGTTTCCACCCAACACACAACTGTGGGTTAGCTTTAGTTTATGCTCTTTACAGTCATCAAGCTTGTTTTTGCTACTTCTCTGTGATTTAATAAGACAATATGACTTCATGACTGTTTATGTTTGAGATGTTGTTCCCAAAACATCAAAAAAAAAAAAACAAACATATGGATTAAAATAATCTACTGACTAGATGATATCTACCCAGTTATGCACATCTGTAAGTGGAAAACCTTAAAGCACTGAACACATGCAACAAACCATTTTTGGCAAACATGTTATCCCTTGAATATTCTTCAAAATTCACATTTCCTTACAGTACATACATCTATTATATTCACTCACATAAAAAAGTAAATGTGTATATTTTGTAAATATGGGTTCAAACATGCAGAATAGCCTTACCTGATGACCGGCTTTAACCTGCTCCAGGACTTTGTTGTAACAAACCTCTTCCATGTCATGAAGTTGCTGGATCTGAAGAGGACACAACATCATGATGAACTATGTGACTTAACTTATTCCATGTTTTAACTCAGTAATGACTCACACAGCTGTCACACACAGCTATAACCAGTGTACAGACTCCAGTTTTACTGTTCTGAACCCAGCGTAAAGAGCAGCACAGATTGCACTGTCTGAATTGATAATGATCGATAGTCAAAACCAAAGTTTTTTTCAGAGTTGTAGAGCATGTACTGTATGCACATATCACCTTGAAGAACCAAACAACCTGTGCATGTACAGTAAGTCATTTTGGTTTACCTTGTTGGTGGTTTTGATGCCAACAAATGTCTGGCCAAGGGGCACCGGTCTGAAGCGGCTGTCAAAGAAAAAGAGGCCAATATAGGGGTTGACATGTAAGAAGCTGGCCACGTCCAGATAGTTGGGAAGGGTGGCTGACAGTCCCAGGATCCTGATCATGCTCTGGGTGGACTCCACCTAACCAGCAGACAATAACACAGTGTCACAGTTACAGCAACCCTCTACATGTAATTTATCTAACCAGGCTAAATGACATGTAGTCTAATGGTTCACATGGTAAATCCAGCATTTACAGTAAGAGTCCGACTGCAGTGTTCACTGATTATTTCCAAAGGCTTTGCCGTGGTTTTGATGTTGACACACAGACAGCACAGACAGTCAACACTCCAACACTGCAGAAGTTTTAAATGAAAAGCCTGCCAGGAGAGAGGGACGGCTTATTCCCTTTGAGCCACTGGGAAAACATCTCTCCAGGTAAATACAGCTGAGTCTCTCTAACAGAGCTACAGCTGAGCTGTGATAGTGCCCTAAGACTAATGTTGACCCATCATGTTCAATCATATTTAGTATCAGCAGGCTCACACAGTGACAATTGGTCGATCGCCATCCTTAATGTGGACATATGATAGAAGGATGAGGGCTGAAGGCTGACGTTACTGTGGAAGATGTGTCAACAAAAGCTGAGAAGAGACTCTTCAATTATTCCATTGATTTTAGGGTACAGAGGAAATTTAAATTCAGAAACTAAAAGCACAGAAAGTCAGAGTGAGAGGCGTTGAGGTCAATGTCTTTATTTTGTCAATGAGACAGAGTAAATGATCTTTCTCATGTACTTGCTTATGTCTTTATTTTGTCTTTGAAACCTGGAGAAAATTCAATATGTTGTGTATCAACGTGGGCGAGAGGACAGAAAACTAGAGGTGGGGGGCGGCTGGAGGAGAGTGGGGTTTGCCCTATCTGTGAGCCTCCTGCTGGATGTGACAGGGAAGATTGGTAAGGCCTTTAATGTGATGCAGTACCTGTCAAACCATCCCATCAAGATAAGACCTAACCAATCCCTGCCAGCGGACCGGGCCTGCACTACACATTCACTCCAGCGCTGCTCAACCTCCGTTCTGCAGATGTGCATCATGTTCACCTACAGAGAGTCAAACAGTCTCCAGGGTTGTTTCTTTATATCGGCCTTTACTTTATGCAGCTTTCCTCTACGAGAGATGAAGAATCCATGTTTCAGTTCAGTTTGTGGCATCATAAAACTTTATGACAGCATAAGGTAATTGTGATTAACAGCAGAATTTACAATTACCCCAGGGAGGCTGAGTAATGAACTGAATAAAATAAAATTAATAGGTCACAAAATTAGACAGTGTGGTGATCTGTGAAGTCCTCTGTGGTTTTTCACTGAGATGTATGGAATTCACAGAGCTAATGTACAGAGAGATGCTAACATCAAACATAAAGTGGATTTACATGCACACCTGAAATGCTACACCTCTGAATCTCTTATAGCAGGACAGCCAACACACACACACACATACACACACACACACACACACACACACACACACACACAATTCTGCATCTACAAAAATAGTAAGCTAATGAAAAGGAGATGTTATCAAGTTGCATTATGGAAATTGCAGAACCTTGATCTATAGCAGGGAGTAAGTCACAGTATCTCAGTCTCTGCTGCATTTTTCTTCCTGAGATAGTATTAAGTAGACTGGGTCTCCAACATTGTTACTTTGTCACCACCACTGACAGAATATAATTAGTGGACAGAGAAGAAGAGGCCACGGCTTAAGTGTCTTGAACTTGTGAACAGTCAGAAGGTAACATATACACAGTTTGTATAAGGGCATTCAGGTAGGTGGGTGCAGAACTGGAGACTATTTTGTAAACAACCGATTTGAAGAACAAATATGTGTCAAGTCAGAATAAATATGTGTTCTGAGTTTGTCAAAAGAAAAAAGTATTATTAACCACCCATCCAAATTTAAATGATTAAAAATATCAACAAGTTTATGGAATTAGGTGTCAAAATCAGGTAAAAATGAATTCTCAACTCCAGGACTGTGGTGGTGTGTCCTCTGAATGTGCTGAAGCCACGCCTACTTGTGGGAGTAGTCATGCAGCCATTTTGAATCAACTGAAACAGATGAGTTCAGAAAATGACATGACTAACTTTGAAACACTCTGAGCGAGATGAATTCATCTCTATCTCTCTGCTAGTGGTGCAGGGGTATGCTCAGGGTGGCCTCAGCGTGTCATCGAGCCACCCTTTAAGAACCGCCCACAAAGTCCTGGACTGAAAACTGGTGAAAAACTGTTTGAACCTCTAACTCCACGTTTCACTAATATATCGTTCAAAGTCTTTTCACATGTTTTCAGCAACTGTTTTCCAACATATTTAATGTATTTTGAAAGAAATCTCAGAATTTGCTTTACATAGACTTTATGAGTAAAACAGATAAATCAGGCTATGCTGTGTGGCTACCTCGTGATTGACAAGTCCTTCTCAGTAAGTCAAACTAGGCAGTGCTGCTTCTGCGTTGACTATTTCTCTCAAAATGTTTTCAGAAACATATTTTACTGCTTTCCTGGAATATGAAACATTTTGTGACCAGGTAGGCCGCTTTTTTCTGATTGATTCATTTGCCACTGGCATAATTTAGAAAGCTGCAACAGGACTGGGAACCAAATGTCACAGGTGTAGGATGCATTATCTATATTTGAATAGTTTCTCTGGCTCGCTCATTCAGCTCCCCTCCTCTATACACATTTTAGATGGCTCCTTAGGTCAATAACAGAGATTTCATTCAAATGTCAGTAACATTAAAATTAAGCATGGACCAAAAGTTTTTAATGGAGAGGCTAAATGAAGCGAATGGAAAAGCAGTAATGAATTGTAAAAGGAAATTTTATTTTTACATGCCTGATTAAAATCCGTACTTTTGAAATCTTTAAAATACAAATAGATTTATTCCGTCTTTCATTAATATATTTTTAAATGATGAAGTGTGCATATTTTATATTGTCTTTGCAAAGCCCTTTTTTCATTTCAACTTTAGTGCATGTTTCTCTGAAATGACTGAGGTTCATGTACACTGTAAAAGTCAGATATTTCATTACTTTGGATTACATCTGAAAGCATTTTGTTATAGTTGTTAAAATTCTCTTTACATCCCAACAGATATGAATAAATGAAAGGCTCTGAAAAAAGAGAAGAAAAGGACAAGATCCAGTACCTGTGGCTGCTGCATAATAAGCCCATCCAGTGATTTCATTCAGCTCCAGTGAAACTCCAGCAATGATAATGTGATAACACCTTGCATATTAATCTGACAATGACAGAGACATTTCTACCTACAACTAATACTTTTGATTAAACAAATGTTTATGTGCATGTGCTACTTTTACCTAAGTAAGGGAATACTGTACTGCTGTGTGTCAAAGCATTAGTACTAAACTCAGACAATATATTGGTATCTGGGCACTATAAGGCTCTATAATAATATCAAGTATTCTAAAGCTGCATGCAATGGATTTTTGGCTGCCTGGGAGCAGCAGAACCATCTGAACATAACTACATCAAATATATTACCACTTTATTAAGTTTTGCACAAACTTGATAGCAAACAGTTGCATATTTACGAATCCCAGAGAGACCCACAGAGCAACATTGTCATTCTTTTTTTTAAGCTCTGTTTTGGTTTTCATCAGCTCCCGAGAAGAAATATCTATCTCTTTAGCTGCTAGATGTTCCACTATGTTCACCAGCTAGACACTAACTTTGTCTGTCTCACAAACTAAAGACGCTCAAAATGCCAAGAGAAACTGCAGAGCTGGTGATGACACTCTGTTGGGTCATCGATTTGAGATTTGGGGCGGCGCTTAGCTCAGTCGGTAGAGCGACCACCCCATATGCAAAGGCCTGGGTTCGAGTCCCGACCTGTGGCCCTTTCCCACATGTCATTCCCCATCTCTCTCCCCACATTCCTGTCACTCTTCAGCTGTCTATCGAATAAAGCTCGGAAAGGCCAAAAAAGATAATCTTTATTAAAAAAAAATCAATTTGAGATTTACACATCATCATTTAATCAATTGCTTATATAAAAAGATGATTCACACACTTTTAAAGAAGAATATCAGTGTCTGAGGAAACTACAGTGGGAGGGACCCTGTTGTTCAAAGTGAGAATCTGGACAAGACTGTGATTTGACAGCCTGATATCTCTGCATCCACATAAGAAACATTCTTCAACAACTCTATACAAACTGTATATTAGAATCATTTTGTATGCATTCAAAATAAATTAATCTAATTATAAAAAGGATATCTAAGCTTAGGTACAGCATGAATGCTCCTTAAATATCAAACCATGAAGTAGAAGCCCTACAACAGAGCAACATTAAAGACCTTTGTAATAAAGGTTAGAGGGACATTATCTTGAATGCACTGCATAATTGGTAGCAGTACACCTGACCAAGAAAATGCAGTCCAAACCAGAGCTCGTCCAAGCGAAACATCAACGTGATAACTGGCTTGGTCCTAACACATTTGCATAAAAAGGGGGACAAATATCATTTAGTTTACAGGGATTTCCATATTAATGGGTCTGACGACGTGAACTTAAGCACCTAGCGCCTCAGAAGCAGCCGCCTTAATTCCTTCTGCACAATCAATTACAGCAGTCTGTCAGGTGTGGCAATAATTGGACAGAGAGATGAGGGAGGTGGGGGAGGGTCTGCCAAGCGTGCTGCTGGCACGCAGCATCTTCTGTTGGACGCTGAGCTGTTTACAAGTTCTCACACAAAGACAAACACAAACATGCTGCTTCTGTGCCATATATAGTTATAATTAGTGGCAAAAAGAGTTGTTCTGCATGTTCTTCTCACAGACATAATCCTCTGTAGTCTCAGGAACAGTATTAAAGGTTACAATATTCTGTTTTACCTCTCAGCTCTTTGCGTGTTATTCTTCTTAGCAATAGAGCATTAGAGTTTAAGTGTGGTGATATTCCATTTATCTTCTTGTGAACCAGCCCCCTGTGCAAAGCCAAACCTACAATGAATGTAAAGTACCAGTCAAAGGTTGGACTCACTTTCTCATTCAATGCGTTTTCTTTCTTATTATTTTCTACATTGTAGAATAAGACTGGAGACATCAAAATATGAAATAACACGCAGAATATGGATATATTTATACAGAAATTTAATATATTTAAATTCTACAAGTTTGCACAATGGTGGAATGTGCTAGTGAGTTGCTATGCCAGGTGAAGGAGTTGGTGCGATGTCTGCAGTACTGTGGACGGTATACTGAGCCGGAAGGCCAAGCTCTCGATTTTCCAGTCAATCTATGTTCCAACCCTCACCTATGGTCATGAGCTTTGGGTAGTGACCGGAAGAATGAGATTGTGGATTCAAGCAGCTGAAATGAGCTTTCTCTGTCAGGTGGCCAAGCTCAGCCTTAGAGATAGGGTAATGTTCCGGGAATGTCCAACTAGGAGAATACCCAGACCCGCTGGAGCAACTACATAGCAGATCTAGCCTGGAAACACCTCAGGATCCTCCAGGATGAGCTGGAATGTGTTGCTGGGGGTAGGGACGTCTGGAACACCCTACTAAAGCCGCTGCCATCATGGCCCGACATCAGATAAGTGGAAGAGAATGGAATGGGATGGAACGTTCACACACTCTTGGCATTCCCTTGCTCAGCTACATGAGATCGTGAACTGGAATGCTCCCATAGTTGCTGAGCACTTGTGTTGGCTCCTCTTCCTTTCATTGGCGGTCCTCATGATGGCCGTCATCAGAGTGTATGATAGTTTTTGGGACTACACTTAATGACTGGTCTTCAAATTGACTGACCTTCATGTCTTTAAGTAATGATGGACTGTCATTTCTCTTTGTTTATTGAGCAGTTCTTACCATAATTACTGCAGCAGTTATATCTTGCTTTGTTTACCACATAATTCCATATGTGTTATTTGCCTTCAGTGTTAATCCACAATGTACAGAGTACAGAGTAACAAACCTTTGACTGGTACAGTAAAACCACTAACTAAGTATGATGCTGTATGCCTGATATATCTTCTCTGTGCTGTAGAGAAGAGTAGAGCGCTGTAGAGCTCCATTGTTCAAAAATACACCAATTAGCCACACTGTTGCACTGGGTGAGACGTTCCTTCATCACCATGAACACACACACACTGGAGTTAATTTTCACTCAATCCCACATAGACCATCTTGCTGCCCAAATACTCAGTAGAGCACCAAATGTGGATTAACCTGTCACTAAAAAAGAGTCCCCAAGAAATGCACTATTTCCTCCTGTTTGAGTAATGTTTGATAAAAACTACAGTGAAAAATATGAAACTATATATTTGTTCATTGGGCAGTTATGTTTTTACCATCAGTGGGCTTGGAAGGGAAGTCAGAGTATTGATCTTGTCATGGGTTTTGTTGACAATAAGAAAATCTAAAATGATATCAGCCTTATCCTTTAAAGGTACTGGACCATCACTTTTTTAGTTTATAAACTCTTCACCATTGCATTGTCTACTTTTAACCTCCCATGATTGGTTGCACTTTTATGAGCAGTCTCTTGATTCATATAACTATTTGAGGCCTGTAGAGCTGAAAGTAAAATGTATATAATATTTCATACAAGTTAAACATTTTCCAGGTGTTTCATTGATAAATAATTGCAATTATTAGCTAAATAACCACAGAGAGTCAGTGCACAGCAGGTCATCTCAGGTCAACATTAAGAAATATGTCTAGAGGCATATGGCAGTGGTGCCCAACCTGCAGGTGTAATGTCCAAATAACAAATATAAATAATTCATAATTAGGAACCGGTCGGTTGGTGCGGTGGCTGCAGTACTGCACATGCTGTACCGGACCACTGTGGGGAAGAGGGAGCCAAACCGGAATGCAAAGCCCTTTGATTGTTCCAGTCCATTTACGTTATAACCCTCACCGATGGTCATGAGCTTTGTGTAGCGACAGAAAAAATCGAGATCATGGATATATGAGGCCAAAATGAGCTTTCTTCAGCAGGTGGTCCAACGGAGGAGCTCGGACACCCAGAGTAGAGCCGCTGCTCCTTTGCGTCAAAAGGAACCAGCTGAGGTGGTTCAGGCACCTAATTAGGACGCCTCCTGAGCACCTTACAATGGAGACATTAAGGGCACCTCCATCTTGGAGAAGACCCCAGGGCAGACCCAGAGTCTGCTGGAGGGACTATATAGCCCATCTAGCCTGGGAACACTTCGGCATAAGGTGTGACCAAACACTGTTTGGCACAGTCAATTAAAAAAAAGTCCATGTAAAAAGGTCCAGATGGAACTGTTGACTGCTGAGAGAAGCTGTTCTGTGAAGTTTCTGCTGTCAGGAGTTTTTGTACCATCGGAGCATTTCAAGCCTGAAATATCACCTCAACACAAAGCACTTAGCAGCGAGCTCTGACAGACTGTGACAGATTATATACATAATATTTTTAAATGCTTCTCACAGCAAATATTGATACATGTGATTAATGTAGATGAATTAACCACCAAGCATGTAATTAGATTGTTGTTTTTAATCGCTTGACAGCCTTGATTAAAATGCATCCACTATTCACCAACCCTCTCATTCTCTTTCTTTATTCTACGACACTTTCCTTCTTTCCTTTCCTCACACTGTTTCTCCCATTTTAAGCCTTCCATTCTTTTTTTTATCTGATTTATTTCCCTTTTCTATTATCTTCTTCTCTCGTGTTCTTTTTTTTATCCCTTCCTCACATTTTATGTTCCAGTTTTCCCCCCTCTTACCCTCCTTCCATTTTTCTGCTTTGCCCATAATCGTTCCACTCTTCCCACAGCTCATTCTCCTTCAGCTGCTGTTTACAACTTTGCGAGCAATAACTTTCTGCTCTCAGCCCAGAAAATGTAGTTTCTAATCTATATCTGTTATAGCACTGAATCATATTACTTTTTGCTGCTACAACAACCTTTTCCAAACAAATTATCTACCCACTATTTTTTTGAAAATTTCATCATATCTCATATCATTATTTTCAGTCCATCATTTGTCTATAATGACCTTCTTTTTGTTTTTTAATACTTTATATTTTTTCAGAATCCTTTTCGTGCATGCAGCATTGCTGTTTCACTTCCAGAGATATTGATAGAAAATGGTCTGTCAAACAAAATCATATATTAAACACTGGTGTTGTCTAGAAAAACATTTCACTGACTGTTTGTTACCACACATCTTTGATATTAGGATATAACCAATGTGCAGGTTTCCTGAAGCCAGACACTCAAATGCTGAACAGACTCTTGTGAATGAACACGTATCATATACAGTATGATTTTTCATGCAGTGCAGAGGAGATCATTATTCAGTGAGCTGAACCCTTCACAACATTTCGCTCCTCCTCACACCCCTGCAGTGTGTTTGCTGTCATCGCCCATCAGTAGCAAAGATCAAGGCTACAGTGAAAGTAAAAGCACAAATCTACCTGCTTTCACTGCCAAGCAGAGAGGAGGACTGTTTACTTCATTTTTCAGAGCTATCCAGCACAAAAAACCTGGATGTACCCCTAAAAGGCACAAAATCAAAACAATCGCCAGTGGAGATGATGGTCTGAATACTTTGACTGGTGGTGCATGTTTGATGAAATGGGACAGACTGCTTCAGGTTCACAGGAGGTAAATCAGATGTGTACTAGGAGGAACAGACACTTAGTGTTCTCTGTTTTCCTGCTATCTCACACATACGGAGGTTAAACTCGTTTTTGTTTCCGCTGGTAGAGCCAACGACCCGCTCCAGATGGAGCCGTGACTTTCCTTTTCGATCATCATATTTTATTGCTGGCACAGCTCATCTTTCAGACAACAATCCACTGTACGCAGTGAGAATCAGTCATTCAAAGAGGAACTGCATCAATTTTATGTGTCCATGTAAATGTACTAGTTACGACAAGTTCTGCTCAGCCTGTGAAAACAGTTGTGTAACGTCTTCTGTGTCTCTGGAGGAGCTTCAGCTATGTTTCAGACAGCAGGCCAATCAGATTTGTTTCTCAAATCAGGTCTTTAAGGCTACCGACTGCCCCTGCTGTTATTTTCAAGTGATCAAAGTGCCAGCAGACTATTTATTTCAGCGTCTGTCCACAGTGTTTGTCCTCCTTACCGCTCTGCGAGTCGCAGCGTGACTCTGCTGTGATGTACTTCCTTTACTCTGGATTTGATGCTGTCGATGTGTCGTAGTTTGAGTAACTCAAAAGACACTTTGAAACTGGATAGGAGTGGCCAGAGGATCCGGACTGAGATGCATCTGTAGAAATTCAACTGGATTGCATTTCAAACCAGCCCAAAATGTGGCTTGGATCTAATTTGTAAACCTGGCATTTCATGTCTTTCTTTGTTGTCCAGACTTCGGAAAATCAATCCAGAGGCTAAAAAAACAGATTTGGACTGGCAGTCTGAACAAGGTTGTTGTCTTAGAAAATAAAAGTCGATGTCACTGTGATGTCAACAGGTTAAGTTCGGCTTCACAGCTGTATTTTCAGCACTGACAGCATGTGCAGTCTTCTCTCAAACACACATAGACCGTCAAGAGGATTCAAACTCGTTCACTGCAGCACAACCTCTCAAGGTGTTAAGGTGCACAAAGCGCCCAGTCAGCCCTTCTTCAGTAATATTCAGCTAAACCTGCAAATAAATGGGCTGTGAACCGAGTAAACAGCGGTCACATGTACGGACTGCTTTTCAATTACCTTGCGGTTAACCCTGCCAAGAGGTCTCCGTCTCTGCAGAGCACAGCGGCTCATCCCCGCATCCCTGCCTCTGTTTCCCTTTGCTCTGAGTCCTTTAGCATACAGCTGCTATCTATGTATTTTCAGCATTTCTCATCGTGATGAACACTTGAGCTGGTACACTCGAGTGAGACATTTCCACAAAGGTTTAATTTCATTTTGAAACACCTGCAGGTTTGCACTTCACACACCAATCAATCACAAAAGTGTTTTCAATTAATTTCTCTTTCTTTCAGTATTTTATTTCCCTGTTTTATACATCAGTGACATGCTTTCTGAACTTTTTAATATAACTACTGAATCCTATTTATTACCTTCATGATGTTTAAAGATGATAGTTATGAGCTGTTACTACAGATTATCGTTTCCAGGTCAGATGGATGTATCATGAACTCTAAGCGCGACTTTACATAGCCATAATTGTACATAAGAGTCATGTACAGGGATGGCTGCTCTTGTCTTGTTGCCAATGGGACTAAATTCCACCTCATCTTTACAGTTTTCATTGCTGTGCTGTGAAGCTAACTGCTTTGTATATATCTGACTCAAAGAGTGTGTAGGCACATTTATGTGTTTTTTGGATTTTTAGTTAATCCTACACACAGACACACACTGCACACATTCTACAGTGTTAGGAGCAACAAATCTGAAGGCTTTCATGAACTGGGTACAGAATGAGTCATACCACTCGGTGCCAAGGACAGACAAAATGGACGTGTATTTATGGAGATATTTGCAGGATCAAAATTGAATTCACATAGCCTGATGCCTGGGTGAGTCAGCTGTGGACTTTCCCTTTACATCTTCTACATTCATTCATTTCCTCTTACAGACTGACACATGACACAAGCTCATTAGAATAGAGGGACATGGGACAGTACAGCCCATGTAGATCTGAATTCACATAATCACTTTAATATCTGAAATGTCCTGACCTCCACCAACACCTGTCAGTCATCATCAGGGGATATCAGTTCACAGACTTGAAGGGCGCAGGACTCATGCTGTCTATAATCACATTTTTGAAAAAACAACTAACTGACTTAGAGGAAGAGTCTAATGAAGAGTCGAACAAACATGATGTCATTTATCCAATCAGAAACAGTCACATTCAGAATATGGCCACCTGCCACACAGGAAGCGTAAATATTTCATGAAGAATAAAAGTTACCACACAGTCATAGAATTACATCACAAAAATACCTAAATAAATAATAAATAAAAATAACAATCTAATGCTAACATCTTGATCTAACATCTACATCTTCTGAGACTATACATCCAGAAATTAATCTCACACATTATATCCCAGAAAGACATTAATAATACCAAAAACCTAATCAAAAACCAGACAGCTGATACTATAGATTACATTTTGTGTTCTCGGAATGATTTATTTATTTATTACTGGAATTTAAGTAATTGTACTGTGTGAACACAGTTTCCATACTTGAAATTATCTTTATTTAATTGACTACTGGTTTCAAGTTCAGAAATATTAAATAATTATTGTTATTATTTAGAATTGTTTTCCTGTTAAAAGCTTTGTGAACTGAAACTGACTCCAGGCCTCTGTGGCAGAGACCCAGCCCTGCTATATACGGTGCCTCCAAATCCATTTCTAACAACCTTCATATTCACTCTTAACATTAACTGTAAATGTGCAGCTTGCAAAGTTTTCACTGAACTATTGAATTTACTTTTCTAATAGCAGTGGTGAAGGTACTAGAGGAATAACAGTCTAATTATCATGGACACAGTGAACTGACAGTGGCACTATAGGTACCAAAGACTTAAGGGTCCTCCATAACAGGGGTCGCCCTATACACACACAGTGTTGGGGTATGTTGATACTTGTTGGCTTGTCTGAATTAACTTTCTATTCTAATACATGGACTTGTTACTATGGTATGGTATGGTTTTTATACTTTATTTGGAGCTCCCTCTTAAACAGAATGCAAAAATATTGTCAGATCAATTC
The DNA here is from genome assembly GCA_028641955.1 of Protonibea diacanthus. Taxonomy (NCBI): domain Eukaryota; kingdom Metazoa; phylum Chordata; class Actinopteri; family Sciaenidae; genus Protonibea; species Protonibea diacanthus. The sequence continues at coordinate 1,793,879 of CM053983.1, read as the reverse complement.
AAATTTCCTTGCCAGTGTGACAAGCAAGAACACAACACTCGTCTATAGATCTTCAAAAGAAATATCGATACTAACATTCTCCTTAAATAACTCTCAGACACTAATTTATGCAATCTTAAGAAAGGACAAAGCGAGCTGTGGGGAGTGACTTGGAACTATGTAAAATGTTCCATTACAAAAAAAAATAGAATATAGAATAAAAAATTCTATTCATGCAGATGTAAAGTATTATTAGCAAAATGTAATTAGGGCAGCTGTATTGCTGGCTGGGGCTCAGGTGGAGCAGGTTGTCCACTAATCAGAAGATTGTTGGTTCGATCCCTGGCTCGTCCAGACTGCCTGTCGATGACTAAGTGTCCTTGGGCAAGAAACTAAACCCCAAATTGCTCCCGAAGGCTGTGCCATCGGTGTGTGAATGCATGTATGAATGGGTGACTGAGATATGTAGTGCAGAAGCACCTTTACCATTTACTTAAAGCATCAGAAGTAAGAACGTTTTAATGCTTGTAACAAGCCAATACAGCCAAACATTTTGATTAACAAGATGGGTGTACGTACTGATAGAACTCCCTAGTTTAACTAATTGCTCATTCTCCCCTGCCTCCTTAAACTCACTCACCCACACCTGCTGCATCTCCCCTGTCTCATCCCTCCCTTTGTGTCTCATTTTGCAGCCTTCAGTGCAGAGTGTTTAACAGAGGCTAGAGGGAGATGTTGTGGATAATGTGGGTGAATGTGGGGGATGACTGGTGCATGACGTGCACTGCTGCAACAGGGAGATGACGAGGACAGTTACCGTACTGTCTGTGAGCCTCTTTCTCTCCGTTAGTTTGTTGTGCTCGACATGTATTTATTCGTCACACTGAAAGTGAATAAAAAGTGCAACTAGGCAGAAATATACTCAACGGAAAAAAGCATTTTCAGCACATTAGTCTAAGTAGAGAAATAAGTATTTAACCTCAATACCTTCAGAGTACTGATCCAAATGTATCTGTAGTACTGAGTATGGAAGCTGTGCCAAAAGTTCTCATTAGGTTTTATGCACACTACAACAGGTTTTCAAAGTGACACCGTAGGCCCTCCGGGTAAAATCAACACCATGGAAATAGAAACAGTGTAGCAAGAAACTTAAGTCATGATCAATGATCGATTGCCTCTGTTGCATGGTTGTGCTGCTTTGCACTTTACAACATTACAAAAATCAGGCTATACCTGACTCAACATGCTACCCAACGTCTGATACAGGCTGTGGTCATCTCAAGACTCGATTACTCTTACACCCTTCTAGCCTGCACAGTGAAACCCTTTTAGATAATGTGGAACATGGTGGTGTGCCTGGTCTACAACCAACCCAAAAGGGCACCTTGCTGCTCATTGAGCTCCACTGGCTACCTGTAGCAGCCCACATTAAATTCAAATCACTAATGCTGAATACAAAGTAGTCTCTGGTTCTGCACCCACCTACTTGAACGTCCTCATACAGACATATGTTACCTCCTCCAACGAACGGCGCCTAGCTCTGCCACCCGTACGCTCAGGACAATCCAAACTTTTCTCGTCTGTTGTTCCCCATTGGTGGAACATCCTACCAGTTCCTACCAGATCAGGGGCGTCCCTCTCTACCTTTAAAAACCTCCTGAGGACCTCCAGCTCTTCAGAGAGGACCTCCTCTAAAACACCAACACCAACAACGGGACATGAGAAATCTATCCCCCTCTAGAACTGAACTTGATTCTATGTGAGCAGTACTTATTGCTGCACTAACATGTCCTTGTCACGCTGATTGTTTCCCTTTTTCCAAAGTCACTTTGGATAAAAGCATCAGCTAAATAACTAAATGGATGTAAATGTGTATATAATGTAGCTACAGTATGGGCAAACCTGTATTAGCTGTGGGCTCCAACTTGTTTTTAAGCCTTGATAAGTTCAAATTTTGGTAAACCAAGAAAAAGTATGTCAAATAGCTATAGCTATTAGCTATAAGCAGTCCTTGTTTTAACTCTACTGGAGAAGACTGGAAAAATGTGATGTTTCTCAGTTTGTATAAAGTATAAATGTCACCTAATTTGCAGCATTGTTTTGCAGCATTAAGTGTTTTAAAGTACCCGAACTGTCTCGAGCTGTGTGTCACAGGTGCTCCTGCTGCTGGAACTGTTGACCGTGTTGACTGAACTACAAAAACTTCCTGTTGTTTTCGGAACACTGGAATCCACCTGTCTCTTTCCCTCCACATGACCCCTGCACCTTCAACTTCCAGGCACCTCCATTGGAGGCTGCCTCACAGTTTTAACTATATTAATTCAGCCACATTCTTCTAAGTCATTGCTGTCATTTAGACAGGTGAATTATTTCAGTGAATGAACAAAAACAGAGGTAGTAGTCAGATATGGAAATATATTGTCCAAATAGTCCAAACAGTCATAATTCAGCAGTCTTTGTCCGCCTCTGCAGCAGAGAGCTGGTGGTAATCCTGCTCATTTACCCACCACATTCCATTCCAGTGGGATTCCACATAGTGTGCTTATTTATTCTCTTTGAATCAACATGTCTCTGGCTCACCAATTAACAAGCTGTATCTCATTTGTTCTATCTGTATGCAATGTATTTGTACGACAATGAACAAATTATTGTAACAGTCTAATTATTGTGGACATGGTGATCCAGTAGAACTGACAGAGGCACTATAGGTACAAAACACCTCAGGGTACAAGGTTGGGGTACATCAATACTTGTTTTAATACTTATTTTAAGATGAGCTGGAGGGAGTAACATATACAGACATTCAGTAAAAGAGAGTGAGCAGGACTAACCTGTCTGATGGTCCTCGCCACCAAGCTCTCCAGCACTGGTCCTCGGTCTTCATGGAGAAGGTGAACTTCATCCAAGATTAGGAGACGCACAATCTGAGACAGAGCCACGTCTCCGACACTCTTCCTGGTCACGACGTCCCATTTCTCTGGAGTAGTCACCAACATCTGAAACAAACATGAAGACGTTGAATAGCAGTTCACTACAGAATGTTAGCCATTAAAGAAAAGCACAGGCAACAACATACTGCTAAAGACAGAATTCATCATGATACATCAAGACACCTATGTGATCTAATCATGTTAATGTTGGTGTGACAAAAACAACAGACAGTACTCCTTAAATTACAGCTCCTCTGTGCATGTCATTGCTTTAATTAGTACTATTTTCCAGCAGTACATTTGTAAGTGAAAAGGCTCTGAATCCCAATTCATCTGTTATGATCAGCTAATGTCGATGTGTTAAGCTTCTGCTTCTCACCATTTAATGTGAAGGCACAACAACATCGGCAGGTGTTGCCTGTGCTACCAACTGAATGAACCTTGGTGTTACCGTAGAAAAACTGCAGTGTAGGTAAAGAAGCATTGCAACATCAGCACACAAAAGTACAAGGACTGATACTGTTACATCGTCTTACAGTTGGCAAACCTCAAAAATCAGCCTATAATGCCAATAAGTGAGGCATTTTCCTTCATATACATGCATAATGTGGTTCATGTGGCTTATCCTCCAACACTGCCTCAACTACCAACACCACTGATAATTCACTACTGTACAGTCTATCTGCATGAGCTATGAGTCAACAACAGTTAAACATAAAGGAATAATGGGGTTCTCCACCGACTTTACACACAACAAGTTTTATTTACTGGTCATGATGAGTACTCCTTGTGAAAACCATGCATGATATCTGTTGTCTTTTATCCATTTATCAAGGTTGTCTCAGTCCAGAAGAAAAGCTACTGTGTTACAAACTGCAAGGGTGGATTATGAAAGTCGTGGGCTTTTATTGGGCAGGGTGGATCAAATGGAAAGGAAAACACATCAATGTACCATGATAATGTCACAGGCACATGATTGTGATTTATCCTATTGACTGGTTGCTGAATGTCAAGAAGGCAGGTCTTATCTAATATGAACTTGTCAGAGACAGACGTCAAAAGAGACAAGGGGGAAGGACACAAGAAAGTGTATGATTTGTGAAGGATGGACAATGAATGATAAGCCCCAACCTTTACGCATTTTGTTTTAGTTTCTGTCTGCATCAGTTTGTTAACTTATATAAACTAAAACTAATGCCAAGGTGTGAGTTATCAGTGCACAGCTGGTTTGATTTGTCTAATTCTGACTCATTAATTAGAGCTGAACTTAGAGCAGCTACAAGGAGCTTTCCTTTTATGTATGTGTTCCCCTGTGGATAAAAGCAGTAATGTTTCCTTTGCCTGCTTTTGACTGTTTTGTGGTTATCAAGAGGAATCCAACCAAATGTGACATTAAGAATAACCATGTAGAAATAATCAACCACACAGAACCATCAGTATTAAATTGAGACAGTCTATAACCAGTTAAAAACTCCTCGTAGTATACTGAAATTTAAATAGAATTTAAGTGATTTATTTGTGATGGGTATGGACCAAGTGGCAACCTACATGGTTGTGAATTAAAGTGCCAAAAACTGCAGGTCCTTGCACGGCCATTTGAGGCTGGGTGAGTCGGTCTCCATAAGCCCCCATGTTCATGATAACTTGAGGATGAATTTTTATAGAACTCACCTATTTAAATTATATTAAGGTTTAAAGCTATGCATAATTAACAGCACGGCTGTTTTGATTGACAGGTAAGTGCTCTGACAGATGGATTGTTTAAGCACCCAGGCTTCATTCTTCCCACCTCAGATCCACAGATGATCCAGGTCTTTGCTGATTTTTAGCCAGGAAGGTTAGGATTACCAGCAGCCAAAACCACAGATTTGAGCTTCAAAATGGCTCTTTTGAGGAACCTTTGAGGAACATCATAGATATGCTGGCCATTCTTTATACTGTCAGTGGTATGGACAGGAAGAACAACTTAAAACAACAAAGAACACTTTCATTGTACTTAGGACATGTATGTTGCTTGAAGACTTAAAGACAACCCAATCTTTTAAACCAATAGGAACTATAAGTTAAGATATCTTGGCTGTAGTTGCTCAGACATTGACTCTTTTTTTTCATTATCCATTCCTCGTGAGCTCACAGTCCAACATTAAATTCCCTCAATACCATTTTAAAGGTTGTCCAAAAATAGATTAGGACTAGTCGCACTACTCTGTGTGATGTTGCCAGGTGTATCCTACAATTCTCCATGAAGTCACCAAGAATATTGAGATTATTTTAGACATTTTAGCTCAGATATATTATCTCCACAATTTCCTGCTCAGCAACACAACCAAAATCCCTCCAGAATACTATGTCAGATTCAAGGCTCATCAATGCCCAATTGCCCGTAACTTGGCTCATTATAATGCATTTAGAAGCACCTAAATCATAACAGACGTGTAACACTACTCACATCTTGTGCAGTGAGTTACGTTAGTGTTTACCAGATGTATGTCCATGGCAGTCTATGATCCACTACAGGCACAGATTAAAACAAATTGACATTTATGTTTTGTGTGATATTTTTAAGAGTCAGCATATGTTCGTCCATCTTGTTACTTTCTTTGAGACTAATTTCATCATCAACACATCTCACCTGTATCGACAGACACCATCTTTGTATGTTGCTTAGTGTCTATAATGCAATTTTATTCTCTCATTTCAAGAAAAAAACACCACAATGCATAATTAATGGTGTGTGAACTGTCTGGCAACCTGTCCATGGGTGTGCAAATTCCTATTAAACTCTTTCTGTAAAACCAGTTCATTAAATCCTCTCTGGTTTGCATTTAAATCAATCTATCCAGCCATTAGAGGCTGGCGTGCTCACAGAAAAGGGAAGCACTTGCTCCTAATTGGAGCTACTGTTTAATCTAAATGGAGGCTCTGGCAAATGGAGCTCAGGCCAAAGGGCTTTCTTAATTGCCTCACAAATACACACAAGGTGGTGTCGAGAAAACATGCCACTGTTTGACTGAATGATGTTATTTAGCCTATTTATCAATACATCACAGCAGGACTGAAATCAATCATCTAAATCCAGTCTTAGTGTTTCACACATTCATGGAAGACAATGTTTCGGAAAGATGACAATTTAATCAGAGAATGGGTTCATAAAACAAAAACATAATAGCCTGTAATTGCTCTTTTTATTCATTTAATGGTAAACCTTAGAGCAGCAGGCACAGTGGGAGCCTGGATATTTTTAAATAAACCAGACATTTTTATTAAATCAGGATGGAGGCTACTTTTCTAAAGTGTGCCAAAAGACTTGGATTGATTTCCTACTTTTGAGCAAAATACTGCTCACTTCAGTGGACAATGAAAACCAACCTAGACGTCTCTAGACGTGAAAATTGAAAATTGCTTGAGGTAGGTTAGGTAATCCATCACATACATGCCTCTCTTTTGGTCAAATTTACTTTAATATCATGTGAATATATATATATATATATATATATATATATATATATATATATACACACATATATACACACACACACATATATATATATATATATATATATATACACATTATTATATACACACACATATATATATATATACATACATACATATATATATACATAGTATGCCAAGAATCTCTTTCTTCATTTAGTAAAGCAAATCTTAAAAATCTTAGAAGCCACTTGTTATTAAATATCAATTAATTTAGTTAATGAATCAATTATGTGTGCAAATCATTCAATAATGGATAAACAAATCCCAATTTGTGCCACATGAATCATTTATGAAAGATTAACATATTACAATTTTTTAAACCATTTTTTAGATATGTGTGTGTATGCGCATATTACACACACATATATACATACATACATATACATCATATATATATATATGTATATATATATATATATACACACACACAGACACATATATCTAAAAATGGTTAAATTGGGATTTGTTTTATCCATTATTGAATGATTTGCACACATAATTGATTCATTAACTATATTAATTGATATTAATAACAAGTGGCTTCTAAGATTTTTAAGATTTGCTTTTCTAAATGAAGGAGAGATTCTTGAACGCACTCTGCCTTCAGACAGAACTGCACATAGAAGATTTATTGTCAGTCTTGACAATATTTTGATTTGACAGATGTAGAACATTATGTCATTTGTTATGTTATTATATGTTATATGTTGTGACATTTTTTTTACATTACTGCCACTGCCTGGCAGGTATGTAGATGAATGTGTGCATTGCCTCCTGTTAATTCTTTGGCAGAGTCATGTTCAGCATACCGGAGACACCAGTGACATTTCCTGCAGCATTTACAGGAAAGCTTGTTACAGTATGATTAGTTAGATATCTAATGAAGGCAGATCAAGACAGATTATTCACAGAGATACATATGCACATTTGATGAATTCCAGTTTTGTCATATTTATGATCATTTGGTTGGGATACACTCTGTTTGAAGAAATTGTTTTTCATTTGAGCATAAACGTTCCAACTGTGACATTGTCAGACAGAATGTTACCAGTTCAATAGATGTCACTGCTCTCACCATTAATAACTGACTATAACTGTGCACAGTGAGCTGAATTCATGGTCCAGACTAACTTACTTTGTGTAATTCATGCTCTTTGATTTCTCAACCCTGTTGTTGGACTATCACATTCATAAACTTTTTTATTGCTATCTCAACACTATCAGCAATACTGCATAGCTTTAGCTGCTATCAGTCTTTTGCCTACTGCAGCTTAATCCTCAAAATCCACCGGACACGGATACGCCGCATTGCGAGTTTGCACTGCACGTATCGGCGGTGGGGTTTAAAACTAAACTAAAACTAAATTGATGCAGGCTGCTCGCGGTGTCCGTCAAACTGCAGCGATCCATGCTGCGGTCGCCACAACCCAGATCAATTTACATAGAACAGCTCAAGCTGGCGGATGCCAGACACAGAAACAGCATAGAGAATAAAAAAATAATATAAATAACAGTATATTTAGAACATAAAGGAAAGAAAATTACCAAATCTGAGGAAGTTAACAAAGTCTGACAGGCTAAACGCTTCTAAAAAAGCTCCTGGTGGGGTTTGAAGTCACGTGCAGGAAGGACCAAAACAATGTGGCAGCCACAACGTGCCTGGTGGGGTTTCGGGGTAACAGTCACAAGTTGCTAAAGCCATGAGGTTAAAGGTCCAGTGTCAAGTGTAGTGGGAGTGATGAGATTTTTGCTCATCGTTTTGTAGGGTCAGCAAGGATGTGTACAGCCATGCACAGCACAGGCTATGACCATGGCAACTACTGATTGCTATTTAGTCATCATAGCCGTTTAAAACATGACCACATATTTCAGCCATTAGGCCTTAATCAGGGAAAATACAAAATGGCTGCCTTTGGGCTGTTGTTTTATCACATGATTAGTGTAAGTGACAGGTGAAGTGAAGACAGACAATGTTCAGTGGTGGGAAAGACATCAAGAGTGTATACAAACCACCTTAACACCTCTTCATATTGACGTTTTCAGGAGCACAGGGACCTTTTTTGCGCACAAGCAACACTCCATGCAGTCTGTTTTATGACTATGACTACTAATTATTCATGTTGCTGGGAATCTGTCTAACAAGTGATCAACTAAATGAAATAGAAACAAAAAACACATTCTGGACCTTTACAGCGTGCGCCTTGACTCATACAGCCTGACATTTCAGTAATGACTTGAAATAACTTTTTGAGCTGCCTTTATGGGTTTTGCCTTTACACTGTCTGACAGTTTTGTTTGTTAGTGTCCTTTTTAAATATTATGAGGGAAAAAATGGCTGAAACACACTAGCAACTATTTTACTTTCTCTGAATGTGAAATTTTGACACAGTGCTCTCATCCTCCCTTTACAAGGAAACTGTCTGGCTGTGAGACATCTCCTTTTGGGTGTCATTAACTGACATTTCCTCTCTGGACAGAGATGGAAGAGGGCCTGGAAGTCCCAGGATGCCACCCACCCGCACACTGGCATCCACATGGCAGCATCCCTCCAAACCCTTTCTGTTTCCATGGTAACTATCACAGCATGGAGAGAGGAGGATGTGGGAGGAAGAGGTAGGTGGAAGGAAGATAGAGGGGGGACATTACAAAGACATTTACTGGATTGCGATATGTGAACAACTAATAGCATATCAAGGCAAACTGTAATGAAACCTTTTCAATGCAAGCATGCACAACTGTGTGTGTGTGTGTGTGTCCTTATGCTCATTGTCATTTTATCATTCATTGTAATTGTACAATATGTCTCTGTTGATTTGTTCTGTACACATGGCATCTATTGCACGTCTGTCCGTCCTGGGAGAGGGATCCCTCCTCTGTGGCTCTTCCTGAGGTTTCTTCCACCTTTTTTCCCTGTTAAAGGGTTTTTTTGTGGGCAAGTTTTTCCTCACTTGAACCGAGGGTCTAAGGACAGAGGGTGTCACTCCCTGTACAGATTGTAAAGCCCTCTAAGGCAAAATGTGTTTTGTGAATTTGCGCTATACAAATATAATTTGATTTGATTTACTGAGTTGTGAAAATACCAATTAGATCACGGTTAGCTAAATATGACAAACAGTTCAATGGATGTACCAGGTATTAAGTGGGTATTAAGAAAGATTTCGTTTTAGAGATTTAAGATGTATTAAGAAAATTAAGTCATGACAGTCTGGTAGAGAGGTAAAGCAGGTCCTTGGTAGCCTGTCCAAACAAACTGATTTGTTTGGCATGTATGTGAAACCCATTTAGTATGATTCTAAGCTCTAATACTGAAGAGTCTGGTTCCAGTTGGGTTTCAATTCACAGTTTTCAATTGAAACATTTAAAAAGAAGAATTAGTGATCTTATTATTTCAAGAATGAACACATTTTCATATTTTTTGACAGTTTGCCCTTTTTTCCCTACCATTAATCGGAAAGGAAACAAGAATTTAACAAAGAATGTTCTGTGTCCTAACCCAAACCCAAATTTCCCCAAGATTCAATTTTAGGCCCAATGCTTCTCAACCATTACATTTTTTTTTCTTAGTTTGGGTTTTTGTCTCTTAATTTCAATCCTACCTCCAGTGTTTCTTCAATGATCAAGATCCTCAGATCAACATCATGTTTTTTTGTTTTGTTTTTTTTTTTCACTGTCACCTTTATCCAATGATGAGACATTTCATCCTGATGGAAGTAGTCTCTTCCAGGACGACTTAGGGCACAGGGTGAATCATAGGCTATGCGCTTAGCAGTCACCAAATCTTAACAAATGTGAACAACAATGGGAGATTTTGGACTAAGATGTTAGACAGCATTCTTCATCACACATTAAATAAGGGAATACCTTTTGGATGAATGGTGTTCCATCCCTTCAGTAGAGTTTCAGAGACTTGTTGGCATGTTGAAGCTGTTACTGAGAGACTTTATGTTGTCTTTATGTTGTCACTCATCTGTGTATCTACAGGCTATCACAAAGGCCAAGTACCAGATACTCTCCCCACAGATAAACTTCTGTTAGTGGACTATATATGGTCATTAGATAAAGCCCTTGTTTAATGCACTATTAAGTAGTACTATTAACATGTGATTGCTTGTGTTTTATCTTTCCTCTCTATTTAATACAATTGTTTATTGTAAAGTGTTGTATAACGACCCTGACAAATGTGTCAGTCTAACAATAGATACATTGGTGATGTTTAGTATTTCTGTAGTTTGGATCCTTCATGACTGCTTTACCCTCTACACTTTGCAAGTGGTTGAAGTCACGCCAGGACGCTGACTCTTCACGTACATCAAAAGGGCATGATGAAATTAGTAGTGAGGACTTTGAAGAGAGACAGAAGACAACCAAGGTTACAGTGTGTGACATCACTCCTGCCTGTTAAATGTGGACAGCCCTTTTCACTCAACCACTTTGTGTAAATGCACTGACACTAACACAGTCAAATGGAGAGATGAGAGAGGACGTGAAGGAGGCTAAGTGAAAGAGAGATATCGAAGTGCTGCAGAGCTGCAGTGAATCAAACTAATCATTCTCTTTGTGGAATCTTTTCACATGACCTGATAGAAATGCAAGTTTAAAACACCTTTAGATTAACAGGAATTGGCCTCATTTTATAGGAATAAACCCCAACACCACCCACTACACACACCAAACCCTAACCTTTTCTCTATTCATAAATCCCCAAGGCTTATAACTTTAATTCTAAGCAGTGCAATCTCTCAAATCCAACTCTTTTGGATTTAACAGATATGCATGTTTTCTAAACCTTCTCAGTCTCAGACTTTAGTTCAGTTTTCAGGCTGAATCTACCAACCTCCGCTTCCCTCTGAGCTGGAGGAGCCAGGTTCTCTCACTAAATATATGCTCAACCTGCAGCTTTTATCCCCCCTTTCTTTGGCCTCATTGTAATAAATTCATCCTCTTTTTATGAATAAGGAAACCTTTGGGGGTTTCTCTCTAAGATATCCGAGGTTTAATTCTTTACTTTCCATCAGTAAAACCTCACCAAAAAACGCAAAATATGAACTTCTGCTGCTCAGTATTTAAATAATTGAACATGTTGATTACTGAGAAATAAAACATCTCATTGACTAACCAATTGAACTTAACGACTCAACATAATTATCTAATTTTGCCATTGACAAAATGACTCACATTACTTTGACTGCTTAAAAAAAGGTCATATTGTGTGTGGTTGGGAATTCCTTTGGCAGACTGAATTTTGAATTTGTATTGATACTTCTACAATTTTCCATGTATACTAAACAAACTGAATCTGTCACCCTCTAACACAGGGGTCGGGAACCTTTTTGGCTGAGAGAGCCATGAAAGCCACTCACAGCTATTTCCGTGACAGCCATATAATATTTTTTAACACTGAATACAAATAAATGTGTGTAGGACCAACAGTTTTCTGAATTTATTCTTTTTAATAATGTTGTTATACTGAAGCTAACCAATAATAAATACAATACTTCTTAAAATTAATGCGACTTCTAGTGCTGCATGGTCCCGATCATGCACCGATCCCCATAACAACTGATCCCCGCTGTGTGTCAGAGGTAGACGAGCATGCGCACTCAGGTACTGCTGAGTGAACTCTCCGGTCATAAGCAGTTTATTTTCTGAGCTATTCTGTATCGTTAACATTGAACAAAATAACACAAAACACAACTGCTTACTCTCCTTTTAATTGGGACATTTTGCATCTAACGTAAAGACATTAAACATGTGGTACATGTTTGAAAGACTGGGCACAGAGGAGACCACCAGGCTCTCTCTGAGGGGAGGGGGAGAGAGGGAGATGCCCGGCCAAGGCTCCGTCCAGCATGGACTAAAACACAGCACGGACAGTCCAGAAACTATTCGGAATGAGTTAAAAGGAAGACTGCATGTTGCTAGAGGATCTATTTTCTGACCCACCCAGAGTGCAGCCGTTCTGAATGAGGCTTTATAGCAGACAGCCGCTCTCCCATCTTCCTGGTACTGCGTACCACCACTGAACGTTTTAGTGGTACGCAGTACCACTTTCACCCCTGTCTGTGTGCCAGATGCAGTCATCAAAAGAGCCACATCTGGCTCGCGAGCCATAGATTGCCGACCCCTGCTCTAACACAATGATTGGCGACACATCAGTCTCAACTTTGCACATCAACTGGCTTCAGATCATCGTGCATCAAACTTTCTTCCTCCAGTTAACAGCGATATAATCTTTCGCAGCAAGCTACACTGTGACATCCTGGTATATCATCATCCAAGCTTCACACTCTCATCAGAAATGTCACTTCTGGCTCCAAAGAACCAGCAACGACAATAAAGCCAAACAGTTGTCCATAAACCAGTGGTTGATGTCATGTTGACACTACTAAAGGATCCTTATCAAAAGTGTTTGTTCAAGTTAATGTTAAAAGTAAGTAAAATGCCATCCAGAGCACTGACTGTAGGTCAACCAAAGCAATGCTCTTCTGCTTTGTGTAGCTTTCAACCCTGTTTAAAATTCTGTCAAGATATTCCATGTACAAGTATTGTATATTACAGAAGTGTCTTGGTGTGTCTGGTAATGCAGCGGTGAAAACTTCCCAGAAACTACACCAGGTTGTCAAATTGGTGGTTTCTTTCAAAGTTTATGAATCAAATGAACATTTTCTGATGGATTTTTATGATTTACGATTCTGTGGTTGGTGTGGTGAAACTGAGGCAGTGTGCCACATATGGCTCTATTTAGAGGAAACATTGCACGCCACTGCCTGCAAAAGTCTAATAACAATAAGAAATCCAAGAAATATTTAAAGGTTTTCCAAGGACACGTGTATTATTGATCATGTAATTAATATCTCATCAATTAAACTGCCTAATATCCATAATAGTATGTGCACCCACATCAGCAGGGCCTTAGGGGACATACCATTTGTTTGGAAAGAAAAACTGAGGACACAATAATAAGAATGAACAAAATATGTGGACAGAAAGGTATCATGGGAGAACAGATGACTCACTGTAGTGTACCAGATTGCTCAATGATCTAACAGTACAACACTGTTGAGATCTTCGAATTAATTATCAACTGCAGACAAAAACACACCAATAAAAATGTCCTCCAAGTCACCGCAGAGATATAACATGCATGACTCCACCTGGGTGACACAGAGCATTTGTCAGTAAAAGCAGACTGTCCCTGGATTATTAGCCTCTTGACTGTGCTGTGATGCTAGCAGAGCCTCCTATCACAGGGCTAACTAGAGCAGAACATTATGGCCAGATAAGGAACTGCTGTCAGCTAAAAAAACTAACAAAACTGAGAAAAGTCCACCTGTCTCTGTGATACAACTATTTCAAATCTTGAAATGATTACAACATAGAATAGTTAGTAGGTATATTCAGAGTCTTTATGTAAAAGCAGGTCAAACTAGCCTACTTTACGTTTACTCTATACTTTACGGTCTCTTTACTTTCCACTCTATAATATAGACCTAATGTATAATTGTGAGGATTTGCTTCTTTCCTTTGTCATTAAACCTAACCTTCATATACAGTTTTGCATATGGTATTTTATTATGTGTCAAAAGCAAAAGTTTGTTAATAACCTCACATGCATATTTAGCTAAAGCACATTTGGTTTTAATGATAGCTACGCACTGAATGTAGATTTGTGAAAAATGATCTTCATCGTTTGAATATATTAAATTTGGTGGAAAAGAACAGCAGTGGAACCACTGTATGCTGTTGCATCTTAAAAATCTTTTGTTTTTTTTAAACCAACTAAAATATTTTATTTTTTAGAAATTATTTTAATTAGATTTTTCAATCTAATATATTAGATTGTTAAAGACATGCCTGAAGAGAAAACATTTTAACTTCAAGCTGACATGTTTGACTTTTGATTTTTTGTGGAGTAAAGGTAAAAATGACTACAGTGTTGTAGTCCTTTTGTTTTTAAGCCTAAATCTAAACTAGCTGCCAAAATGAAGACCGACAGTGATTGATTAAGTCAGGCATATTGGTGAGTGTGTGCACATAAGGAAAGCAGACACCATTCTACTCATGGTTGTCTTTTAAACAGCAAGTTTTCACTCATGAAGAGCAAGTAACAGGCACCCGAGTGTTCATATATGAGGCCTCTTTTTATAATGTGTTCTCTGTTTATTTATAAAACACATCTAGTTAAGTTAGTTAGTTACATTCATTTACATCTAGTTAGGCAGTAACTGACAGAATTGTGCCTCCAATGGCTGTCACAGTTCAATCCACTTGGGGGTGCTAGATACTGTACTGTACAGCAAAGGGAATCTGGAGGAGGGACTGCTTCTTGTACCTAGAGTTTAAGCCATTTTTGGAGACATGACAGAGAGCTCATGCTGTGTGTATCTGTGTGCAAGTGTATGTAAGTGAGAGAGTGTGTTACCTGTGTCCGTAGGATCTCTCCTTTGGTTAGCTGCATGTCTCCAGTGAGTTCCTTAACAGTGATGCCCAATGGCTCCAATCGCTTACTGAAGTAATTAGTCATCTCAGCTGCCAAGGCCTTCATAGGAGCCACATATACAATCTACAGAGAGAGAGAGAAATAAATAGCTAGAGAACAGCTAGGGGTAATCTGGGGAAGGTAGAAGATGGGTGGGGGGTGGTGGGCAGTGGGGCTGGAAGGACACTGTGGTGATAAATGAGCAAACAGAGGTGGGATCGTTTGTTCCCTGGCAACCAGCACAAATCACAATTTATTGAGAAATATGATGCCAGCCACTTGCATGGGTAAAGTTTAATGGTGATGCATGAAAAGTGTCTGTCGTCACTGGCTGGCACTGTGCATCGCTGTGTGTGAGCAAGTGTGTGTGTGTGTGTGTGTTTGTGTGTGTTAGCGTGTGTGAGAGAGAGAACCTTTTTAAAGAGAACAAAGCCTTTTGGATGTCTGAATTATTTATCTGAATGTGTGTTAGGATTTGACACTATGGGTTTATCAAGACATGTACCAATATTTTTAGACCAAGCTGCCAAATGCTGACTTTAGATTCTATTTTGTTGTCACTGGATTTCATTTTGACCACTTTCGTCTTCTTTTCTAAATCTAGTATTCATAAATATATAAACTTTTCAAAGCCACACTCAAGACAATGAAACCTAACTGTCAATCAAACATGAAGCAAAATCACCTTCAGAATTTCTAACAAAGGATTGAAGGAGGGTAGTCATGGAGGTAGGCAGGGTGAAATGTAGGTACTGTAGGTTCGACTTCAATCCTGTTTGTTGTCCTTTAATATTTAAATTAATATTTGAAACGTGTCTGAACAGCTTTACATAAACATATATAGCTAAAAAGTATGACAGCCCGATATACTGTTATATTCCTCGTGTACTGAGGAGACGGTGCTAACCACTGTGCCGACCGATCAATGTTGCATCTTAAAAATAAAAGTAGAAAAAAATATATTAGATTTTTTTCTCATTTAAAAAAATAGACTAAAATATGTTTGTAAATAAACAGTATATTACTTTTTGTTAAAGCAACAATGTTTGTTTTGAATGAAAGCTGTGACGACAAATGTTTATCAACATTTTTCGACAATGATGACCTTAAAACAAATCTTTGACATGAAACCTATGAAGAAATGTATGTTTTGTTCTGTTTGGTTTGATGGGACTAAGAATGTGTTGGTGCTATCAGACACAAAGAAAATGTGGTGTGCTTGTCGTGTCAACATCTTTTAAATCTGATCACAGTCCTAATAAAGAGGTGAATTAATTAATTCAGTTTTTGAATGTTAGTCATCTAGAACTAGAAGGATGTTTTTTTGTTTGTTTTGTTTTTTTCAGAACTTGAACTTTGATTGACGCTCATATAGCGAGGAATATTTAATTATAGTTAACATTTGAAATGTTCATGGGCTTTAAAATTATACAACATGATGTATGATATTTTGAAAGTGTATTGTTGTGTTTTAGATAATGTTCATAGAGTGATGTAATGTAGAAAGCTGCTCAGTCAGTTTCAATCTAACATGATAAACCACTCTGCAGTCAACAGTGCACACCATGATTACAAGAAAATGAATGCACTGAGGGCACATTGAGCACTGATGTGCCTCATTAGAAATTTGAGTCCCTTTAAAATGAGAAAATATGGATTGAAGAGCACTGATAAATATAAATATTGATACTAATAAGCAGTACCTGTAGCAATAAGCCCTAACAATGCCCATCACTACTTGAAACAGTGTTTTGATTTGTTTTGTTTGCTCGGCTGGACTCTCACTGTTCACAACATACAACATTTCTGACAGCTGGTGGAGCTGTAATAAACAACTAAAGTCGCAAATAGTTTGGATTTCATAAAGTTGATACCGGCCTATTAAAAAATGCCTGAATCAGCCACAATCCTGATTCCTGAATAATTTACAAAGGTAGAAAAAGGTATACAGTGCATTAGGTAAGGTGTCTGGAAAGTGGGAAGATAGGAAGTACACTAAGTAAGGAGGGAAGGACAGCAGGTAAGCAGAAGAGTCTGAATGTTGGAGAGAGGAGAGGAAAGAAGATACTGTAGGCAGACAGAGGAATGATCATATTGAAAATAAGATGTCTGTAATGTCTGTTCATGCTCATGTTCATGTGTGCAGTAATGAGTTAGCGATTTAGGGCCATAATATGTATAATAACACAACACATTATTGAATGGACTTTACTGTAGGTAGGAATACATATATCAATATTATTCAAGTATATAGTAGTGTATAAGTGTATAACTATTATACCCCTGCACCATTGATAGGGAATATCACTTTCTGGTCCTGCAAAGACTGGCTGATTCAGATGAATGTACAATAGGTGGTGCTTTACCTGCAGCACTGAGAGGATCAGAAAGACCTTCAAGGCAACTAGGATCCTAAATGAGAACACTGCCCAAGACTATTTATTCCTAATAGCTCTTGTCGTTGTTGTTAAACAATTATTATAACATTAATTATATTTATTTTGTTTCGTTAAGAATGTATAGCAGGAGCTCATGGAAATACATTTCACTGTAACCTTTGTATCATTACAGTGTATATGACAAATGAATTGAAGTGAAACAAAGTGAACTGAATTGCCGACTGAAATCCAAACATCCAAAGCTCTGAGGATCAGATCCGAAACTCTGCATGGGGTGTGTGAGTCTCAGCATGGAGCATGCTGGATCTCCACGAGGCATCTCCTCCAGAGAGCATTAAACAGTTAGCGCAGACACTCTTCGACATTATACACAAGTTCTGACTGTGACAGGCATTTTGACAGGCAGACAGACATGTTAGTCAAGGTAAAACAATCACTGCAATACGTAATGTGCATCACATCCACCATAGCAGTAATATTTCACCCCATATACTGGATCTCTACTTTATGTGAGTGTGAGTGTCAGCATCAGACCTTGAATTCATCTTTCTTGATGACACCTCCAGGCTGCAGATGCTGGCGAATCTCATGGAGGACGGTCAGCATGGCGATGTTGGTCTTGCCAGCGCCAGTCGGAGCACAGATGAGAAGGTTTTCGTTGGTGTTGTAGGCCGTCTCAAACACCAAGGACTGGATCCTGTTCAGACGCTTCATGCCCTTAAACACCAGCTGCCCAATCTGAGCAAACAAAGTGGAGGAAGGAAAAGATGAAAAGGGATAATACTTCATCAACACTTCATCACAATACACTCGATGTGCCCATTTGAAAATCTGTTGTAATATTTTATCTGATATATGTCTATATCAAACATTCCAGTGAACAATAGAGGCCACCTAGTAGCGGTGTAGATGATAGCGGTGTTGATTGCAACTCTGTCACCTCACCTAACTCCTTCCTAGCATGGAGGAGCAACTTCAGTAGCCAAGAAACATGACATGAAAATGCAAAAGCCACAATATGAAGTCACTCATAAATTGTCCGCCCTGGGCTCCTGTAGAAACATAGCAGTTCAACATGGTGGACTCTGAGGAAGAGGAACCACAGGGTCTGTTGATATGAAAGGCTCATTACAAGGTAAAAACACATTTCTTATTTTCAGGGGATGACAACAGACTTAGGAATATTTTATTGTGTAAATAGAAGTCTCCGAACCTGACACACTGGACCTTTAAAGGACACTTAGACACTTAGGACACTAAAACTAGAGGATATTTAATTTATAATGTAATTCATGTAACATTCTCAGACAAACTACAAATGCAGATGCTGCAATTGAAATGAGGCTTTAGTGTTTAAGATGAAAAAAAAAATCAAATGATGCCATTAATTAAAAAAATTAATGTGTTTTTTTTTTTTTTTTTGATCGCGGTTAATCACAGACCAGTTTGTCCGCTACTAGACTGGAGTGTGAGACCTCCAGTCCAGGTCGCGGTAAGGCTCCTTCAAGTTGGTTGCCAACCGCAGAGACGAAGAAGAATGAAAGCAATACTTCTTCCATTCAAACCGCGGTCATGGAAAAAATACCCCTGGGCTTCTGAATGGTTCGTTTCACTTCAAAAAACTTCAAGACGGCTCAGTCAACAAAACAAAAGTAATATGCGCCTTGTGTACAACGGAATTTCACTATCATCGAAGTACTAGCAGTCTGAGCTACAACCTACAAGCAAAACATCCCGGCAGTGCAGTCCAGGTTAATAGCAAGCAGCAGATTCGTCAAAGCTCTATGGTTGAGTGTGCGAGTCCTTGCCGACCACTGGATGGGTGGCGAAATGGGTGGCAACCAACTGCAGACCATTGAGCATCATTGAAGATGCTGTTCTGTGGTCCTGCCTGCACTGTGCCATTTTAGGCGGGTGATGAAATCTTCTGATGATGATCCAGCCTATGTGATCCAGGGTAAACAGTCAAGAAACAACAGATCCAGAACCACCCAAAAAGAAGATGAACCTCCTGTGGTTGCATCAGATTCAGAAGATGAAGTGAAGGCAGCAGATGATGCTTGTGTAGATCGATCCAGAGCAGAACCCTGCACCTCTGAGGAAACCTGTCCATTGAAATGGTGGTCTGAACAAGCAGGGGTCTACAAAAGCTTGGCACCTCTCGCACAGAAAAACTTGGCTACAGCTGCAACGACAGTACCGTGCAAAAGACTGTTGACTGACTCACTGTGTGGTCACATTGTGCAAAAGAAAAGAGCAGCACTGTCTCCTGAAAACGTTACCAGACTGGTCTGCCTTAGCAATTGGCTTAATAAATAGGAGAAAAGTTAGCACTCAGAGTTCAGAGTTGTGAATCTGATGTGTCTAATGACTGCAGTTAGGCCCTGTTCTGTTTGTCGTTTGTTGTCTACTACCTCTTCAGTTTTACAACCACATTGTTGTGGCATTTTATGTGCTGTGTTTTTGGACATGGCACTTTTTTATTTCAAAGAAGAAATAAAAGATAAGACATTTTTTCTTTGTGTTTATTTCATTCTAACTCTATATTTTAAATATAGAGATTAATCACAAGTTAACTATGGAAAAATTAAGATTAATCACAATTAAAAAAAATAATTGTTTTGACAGCCCTAGTATGTATGTAAAAACTCAGCTGTGGACTCCTGGATTAGGGTAAGTCAATATTTTAATGTAATTGCTTATGTAATTGCTGTAATTTACTGCCATTGTTGACTGGAATCAGTGACACAGTTGAACAGTACTGGTCGCCCAGTTGCCGTTGGCAGACACATTATGGCCAGTGCCAGTTTCCCTGACTAGTGAGTGTATTTTCTTTGACAGAAACCACACTGCAGAATCTTCCAGAGTGCCGACATGAAATATAGACAGGTGATCAGTTACATGTGTCAGTGACTGAACCGCAGTGCGAGAGGTGACTGCACTGAAAGTGGGGCATCAAGAAGCATGAAGGAAAAGAAAATGTGTGTGGTGGGATCAGCTGTCACTCAAGCTGCCCTCCGTCTGCCTTCACTATGGCAACAGAGTGTGGGTGATGGCCCTCAATCTCACACTGCCTCTGATAAGTAGAGAAATGGCCACTGTGAAGGACAGTGGAGCCACACACACACACACACACACACACACACACACACACACACACACACACACACACACACACACACTAGAGCAAAAACATTCAACTGTTGCTGCTGTGAATCACTTCCTCCTGAACAGATTATGAACAGATGAAAAATACATTTAAATTAAGAATCTGATTCAGGAGTGTACAACAACATGAGCTCTGAGCCTAACAAGTGTCTTCAGATTTTCAAAGAGCAACATCCACATTTAAACAATATGTTGATTTCAACTGATTTTATAATCATTAGTAATTATTTTAGAATAATAATAAAGTACTGTACGGGATTGTATTGGATTTTCCACTGCAGCTCACAGTGTGTGCAAGGTCCCCTGATGGGGAGGATGGTTTTGATATGCTTAATTATGAGAACTAACAAATAGAAATGCAACCAAGCTGTTGATTATACTGCATGACAGTGTCCCTCCAAATACTGAAATACATTTATTTTTTTAAGTGGAAGGCATTGTTTGTCTTGTCATGTTTTTTGTTTGTTTGTTTGTTTTTGTTTGTAGTTTTCATTTCTATCATTCTAATTTTATCTTGTGAATTTTCAGGCATACATATAAAAGCAATGCAGATGTTGCATCACTGTTTGTTTGTGTTTGCATAGTGTGAAAATTATGTGAGCAATTTGAAAAAAATAATGCAGCTTCAACAATATGACAAGGAGCTGACTTGCAGAACCCAAAAAGTTTTTATATTTCTAAATTTTGGCACATTTTTTGTCACTTCAATATATGCTCCTAGTAAGTTTTATTTTATTTTTTTGTGAATGTAATTTCATGTCCATGTGCACCCTGTGGTGTTCAATTAGACCACTCCATTAGCTTGTATTGAAAATTCAGTTTATTGTCTTCTGTCCATTTCCACTCTGATGGAAAATATCTACCCTAATGTGTGCTGACAGTGTGATAGTTTGATATCGTTTAAACCTGAGTAAGAATCCCCTGTCAAGGAGTCTCCTACAATAGAGGTCACTGTCGTTCCAGGTGTCATTTCTTTTTTCACCTTCCTCTTTGCTTCCTCTGTGTTCCACCTCTCTCCCAGTAAGGCTGGTTGAGGATGCCTTCAGCTTAGACAGCAGTATTATTTATTCAAGGATTCATTAGAAGTATGTCATCACTTTCCTCTTCCCCTCGTTTCGCTCCAACACTCATAGAAAGAAATAATTAAAGAGTGCATGTCAGGCGAGGATATGTGGGGTGCTGTTCTGAAGTTGGCCCCGCAGCCCAGTAGGGAGGAAGAGGTTATTAATGCATCAAAGAGGAACTTTATCAGAGTCCACTTAAGCTGGAAGGAGTGGAGGGCAGATGTGGTTTCAGCTAGGTGTGATGGGGGTGGGGAGCTTCTAATGAACATCCACTGATGTATACATGTGATAGCTTGGCTTTAACAGTAACACAACCAATCAGTGAATTCCAAGAGAAACAACACAAACGGCGGTCAACAAAAGGTTGGCTGCATTTGCATGCGAGCTGTGGATGAGCATGTGATATCCATGCTTAGACAACAACTCCACCTGGCAAATGCAAATGGGCAACAAGTTGATTATAGCCATTCAAACCTTTCCAGTTCTGTCCAAAAGTGATCTGAGAGGATACAAAATTCAACGGCTCAGAAATTCTGTCTAAAATGTTTTTTTTTGTTTGTTTGTTTTTTTTAAAGGAAAGGTTAACTCATAAACTTCAATGCCACAGCAAAAAATAATAATCAAAAACAGACTCATAATGTTTTTTCTTAATCCAAACTATTTATCCCCCTGAATGTGTGTGACCTGTATGGATTCAATATGACTCATGAAGCCTAACTTCAGACTTGGAACATTTATGTTCCACCAGGCATGGCTGCGACATGTTACTGGCAGAGCTGATCGCTACGGCTGTAGACAATGATTGCGATTCCACCACCATTCTGCCCCATGGAGAATACAGAGCTAGATGCTATGACTTTCCATGCCTGCCAAGTCTGACACAGAAACAGCATAAAGAATCAGACAAAGGACAAAATGGAAACAATTCAACTATGTGGTCAAATCGTTGACTTATTTACTCATATGTGGAGCTTTGAGCACCAAAAGGTAAGGTTTTAAAAATGACCAACTATACCTTTACAGTATATCTCAAACTCCACATACACAGTGGCACACAGTTCAGTCCACTACTTTCATGACTAAACAAGTTAAGATACAGTATAGGTGTTACTGAAGCACATTGTCTTCATGATGACTACAGGGCTTCTTCTCTCTCTGAACAGTCTCCTCCTGTCTACCCAATTATTTCCCCCAAGGCAAAGTCCACTGGGCTCCTACTTATAAATATTCATTTTTGAATTATGGACCACTGAGCTTCACCCTATTTGGCGAGGCTTCTGCACACTCATTCCTGTGTCTCTGTGGTGACCGGAGAGGCACAACAATCACTTGAGCGGCTGGTCCTCATTTTGATTTATCGACTTTGTCTGTTTGTAACGAAAAGCCAGTGTCCCCACACTCCTTAAACATGCTAATTCATGCAAATGTATGCCTGCCCCAGTATTCACCTTGAGGTAAAGCATACATGTTGTAAATAGAAATTTGCCATAATTTAATGATCTTTGGAAAGCTTCAGTGCCTTTTTATTCTCTCCTTAAAACCTCTCTGGCTTCATTGTTATGTTAATGTATGCACACACATCTTCCAATTGGAGATCCAGCTGTGCCTGCCAAAACTTGTCTCGAGGGTGTGATGTCAGTGTTGTGGAGAGGTAGTTACTGTACTGCAATGGGCATTATGCAGCTGTTAACATATAGGATCAACTCTTCTTTGCTGAAATCTTGCACATCAAGAATTTCTGTGGCCAGAGAATCTCTTGGTAAAACTGGGCTAATTCTGTCCAGCAGTTCAGTGGCCCCAAGGTGCTCTTTGTACCTGATGCAGGTAACTGGGGCTTATTATTTTCAGCATTAACTAAAAATGAGAAAATTTGAGCTGGGAAGCTGCAGCACCGTGTGCATGTCCTTCACTGTTTCTCACCAGTCAACTCCTTCCTATAAGTGGGAAGAGAATACATTTTAACTGTACGCACTGTTGTTGTGTGCACTCATAAGTTTCCTCTGTAATATGGGATTGTTACCAACATTTTAGGTGTGCACACTTTCTTTGGGCAAATAAAACAACAGTGGTTTAAATCTGGATTTTCCGTTTGTTAAGCAGTCTGATCATCTGACTCGTGTTTCAGGTGGGATGTTTTTTGAAAGAAATGACAGAACTGCCCCGATGCAAACTGGCTATGTTGTGTATTACGGCTGGTACCTTGACCTCTAGGCCACCAGGGCACCAGAGAAACACAAGTTTTGATAAAGTGTTGTTGTTGTAGTTGACAAAAATCACTTGCATTTAGTAAAGCTAAAATGGTACACACATAATTTTATGAGAACAAATGCATCTTCAGCTGCCATTATTTTCTGTGGATGCTCATGGCCTCATGCAGACCTTGATAATCAGTCCCACATTTTTCATCTTTTATGCTGTTTAGCAGTCAAGTTAATACCACATAACTGAGCTGATCAATCAGTCAGTGACTAGACTTTGTCACTATCATATTAAGTCAATACAACTCATACAAACAGGGGACAGGCAGACTTTGAGCCAGAATTGTCAAATTGACATCACCAGGCAAGATGCCAAGTTAATTAAATTGACAGGAGTTGAGAAGACTTCATCAAGTAGAAATTCAAAGAAATCACATCGAGAGCCAACAGGCTCATTTGTTCTCTTTTCCCCGAGATATAGCACTCCAGTTTAGGACTCCATTAGCGTTTTGTTACAATCAGATCTCTGAAGCCAGTCACCTAAATGCGCTAAAACATGGGCCAGTTATGACTGACCAATTTGCTGCTTTATTGCGAATCAATCTTCATCATTGTTCCTGGCTACATTCAGGCAAAATCATCACCCTATTTATAGCCAAGCTTCCAGCATTTAAAACATGGAGCGAAAGCTGTGCAGAGCCCAGCTGGCTAATATAAGACTATACACATACTGTATGTGTTCAACCTTTCAGCAGCAGGGTTAAATAAAGTTTCTAATGAGAGCAGCTGTCTGAGTCTGGGGCTGAACCAATCTCTACAATCCAGCTGGCTCCTGCAGGACTCTGCCTTCCTACACAATCTTTTCAGGAAGATACTCGCATGTCTGGCAGTGCATGAGAAGAGAAAGACAGTGTGAATGTTTATGTATAAAGATGTATAGACGGTAGAATGAGAGTTTGCTTTGTATCGTGTCTATTCGTTCACTGCAGTGCATACTGTATGCATAAGAAGGTGCCTATCGGCCCATTTTTGGGCCAAACGCTGAGTGGGATGGAAGCTGACAGGCTCATTAACACAGTGGATACACAGCCTACGGCCATATGGGCAAACTGGGAGGACTGGGAATATCCCGCCAATCTACCAGCCACTTAAAACACACTAATTGGACACCAGTGTTGTCCATATTCACTGGCCTCCTTGTCTGTAGGTTTAATAGTGAAACTAAGGTGCCCAGTGTGTGTACACACCAAAACACAGCCACCAGTTTTATTTGTGGTAGATGCTATTTTGTGTTATTGTGTGTTTACTGTGTGAGTCACTATATGAGCTCCTAAACTAATTAAATTCCTCTGTGCATCGGTAATGGGAAGCTAAGAGATATAATTGTTGTCATTTTCATGCCATCCTTTTAATTACTTTCTGGTTCCATTTCATTCCATTTGAATTGACAGCCTGATCAACTTTTAATTGCCAGTTTTTGCAAACAGCTTATCAGCCTGCTCCAAGCCTGCATGCAGAGTACTAAATGACCTGGCCAAACACACCCCCACAAACACATTTAAAACAAACACACACACACACACACACACACACACACACACACACATACAATCCCAGAGCCAATCCTATGGATCCACGTGCACGCGAAGCACACGCATGCACACCAACTCTCCACACCAGATGCATGGTGGAGTTTGACAGAGTGAGATGCGGATGCAGCAAACAGGAGGCCCATTCATTTCCCTACAGAACAGCAGCAGCAGGAAGAAGAGGGGGAGAGGGCACAAAGAAGGAGGAGGAGGAGGAGAGCTGAGAGGAGAGATGGAGATAGCGAAGAGTGAGGTAATCCATCACTTCATCCGTAAGCACCTGCTGAAGACGCACCGAGAGCCTTGTGAGCCCCCCAAAAAACCACACACACACACACACACACACACACACACACACACACACACACACATATGACTCAACAACACTGTCATAGTGATCATTAATAGAGAACAGCAGCAAAAATTCAGTCCATAAACTTCAAACATCAAAGTGACAGAATGGTGCATCAAAAAAACAAACAAAACAAAGAAACTTCTTTGGCTGAGCGATAGTACATAATCGAAGCAACAACAAGAGTCATTTTGTACTTTATCCAATTGGTGTGATTAACACCTTAATTAGCAAAAGCTAATTAGATTTGCTGGTGATACTTTCACCTCCAGTCTCATAGGACATTGTTAATAATGTAATATATAGTTCAAATCATGGCTTTTCGCTGTAAACTTGCTCTCAAACCAGCCTTATTAATAACTGTCATTTTGTTTGTATTTTCATTGATTCATTCATTTATTAATCTGTTCATTATCCACGGATAAAGATGTCATTGTCAGGATTCTAAAAATGAATGGAGTTCTACCCAGGAGCAAATGTTCTGGACCTCTAGGGTGTGAAGCTATTTTGATACATTCAGCATAAAAATATATTTTAGAAAAAGAGCAATCCAATACAACCTCCCCATGTACAGCTAAAAGAGGTAAAAATAAATGATATAGAACAACTCCCAGACATCCTAAAATCATCTGTTTCCACTGAGTCTACTGCAAGGTCTTTAGTGAGTCATTTCAAACTTCATTTCAATTATGATTTGATTCTGAAATCTGAACACAAATATTTGAAACTACTCCCACAGCTGAAGCATAGACGCAGAATGTGTCCTTCTATTTGTTGGACTAAAACTAACAATAACCAACTGACTATAATTGAGACAAAATGAGCCATATCAAACTAATAAGAGTGAATTAATATGAGATGAGATTTACTTTTACTTTCAATGTGTAAAACACAAAATAGTTCTGGATTTGTTACGTCAGTGGCTGACTGACATTAGGTAGATTTTTAAGCTTATGTACTGTTGTGCCATTTGAAAGTTCTGCCACTTCATCAGACTGGATTGGAAAAGTCTTGAACCCTTGAATCCTTCAAAGAAGCCTTGAAGACTTGAGGCTTCTGCTTAGCAAGTCTAGGCAAACACACAGAGCACACAGTTGTGTGCTGTGGGGGAACCACATCAAAACTGGATTAGGAAATGCAATCAAGGTGGATTAATTATGGATAGAGGGCTGTTCAGTTCTGCCTCATCTTTGTGCACATTCACTGGCTGCTTCCTGCACAGCAAAGGAGAGGGCAAGCTGTCAACATGCAGGAGAATCAAAGGATGTTGAGTTAGGGTGGTGATGGTGGAACATACTGGGCCTGTTCACCTGTTACATTCAGCTAAGACTGAGACTTTTTAAACATGTTTGGACACACTAACCTTCTAATTTGTGCGCAGGGCTCAACGCTAACGTGTAAAGGTGGTTGCCAGGCTTCAGCTATTGGTTGATGAAAATATGGTTGCCATTTCTGGTAATGTTATAGTTTAACTAATATATTAAGTAGTTTAAATGAAAACATGACAAGAATGATTAAACACTTTCTTACAGTAACTACACAACATGATTGGCAGTTTGTGTTTTTCCTGATACTTTACAGAATAAAGTGTTATCAGTCCAGCTTCCATCCCTGGTATACTAAACAATAATATAAATCATGTTCACAGATCCCTCAAAAATCAATCCATCAAATCACTGGCTGCTTGTTAATCTGTTCTCTCGCTTTCTAATTTGATCAATTTGCACATTCGCTTGAGATGTTGTCATGTTAGTTTAAGTTGTTTGACGGTGGGGTGAAAAGTTCATTTGCCTCGCCATGTTATCTAAAACAGATCCCTGTGTGTGTATGAGTAAACACACATGCAGTGTGATTCTGTAATGGCAATATTTAAATACCACTAATGCAACACCATCCAAAATGTATTTATTGTGGGGTGCATGTTTTGCTGCTTGCTGTCCCTATTTTGCATATGTTAAAAACATTGACAGCAACCAAAGGTGAAGTTGAGGTTGGTTGTGGTTGCCAATGGCAACCTGGCAAAAGGAGGTGAGAAGACAAACAAAAGACAAGAACCACTGTATCATCCACTCCTATATAACTCCACACTTATATAACAATGAATCTCAACACTTGGAAAATGTTTCATATGAAAAGCTTTAAGTAATTCAAAGGGCAAAATTCTCATAATCCTTAGCAGACATTCAAGGCGAAACGCAAGGCGAGTTACGTACAGCTAAACTTGGATTCAACGACACAGAAGAAAAAGAAAAGGGCATTACTAAGTACTGTACTGATGGAATCTGTCCTGTGAAAATAGTAAATTACCCCAAATTAACTTCCTCCATCCTTAAAGTGATAACATGGAGAAACATGAGTTTGAAAACAGAATTAAAATTAAATTAAAATGAGCGCAAATCAGAAAGCAGATTTTACACTAAAAGAAGTTTAATGGCCTGGTTCTAATATAAGGTTTCTTCAAATAATGGCCTGTTTCGGAAGTTGAGGTAAATAAAGGCACGACAGTTTCACAGGTGTGTTAAGCTGTTAGTGACACCATGCACAGATGTTTCAGATTAAAATCTTTTTAGAGGTCCAAAGGGCCAAATCCTTCAATTTCCTGAAGGGCCTTTAATGTGAAACTTTTCAGAAGTGTTGGGTTTCTTTCCAAGTAACTTTGCATCAATCAAAAAATGGGCAAAGTAGAAAGAAATGGTAATTACTGCTGGCAGTACTTTGTTCAAAACAGTAGTAAAGTAGTGAATGTGACATAAGTCTATTAAACAGATGAAATCAGTGCTGTGGAAAGTACGTTATGCTGAATTCCCTATGTGAGCCATTAAAGTACAAGAAATGTCATGCTCCCTTTAATGTACTTTCAATGAATGAATTCCTGCATGCCTTTCACACTAAAACCCTTCCAGAATTTAAAAAGGCATAATCTTTTATTTTACCGGGGTATTTTTTAAAGTGGGACATCTGCAGGTGTTGGTTTTGATTGATGACACTGATGACATGAATGACAATAGTAGAAGCAAATGATACGAATTTGTGAATAAAAACACAGTTACTGTTAAAGAAAGACATACACTGTTGTGCTAATAGAATCGGAGAAAATGTACATTATGCTGAATTTAACATGTAAGCCATTATAGTAAGCATCAATCTTACCTCCCTCAATGTTTTATCTTTATTGCGACTGCTTATTCAGACTGCCATTATTTAAATGCTTTTTGAGGCTTTTATTTATGAATTTACTCTTCATATTTGACTCCATAATTGTCTGGGTGAGGGATAAATAACACAGAGTAGAAAGTGATGAAATAAGAAAGTTTTAAGTCTAGCAGCATCAAGATTGGGAGGAAAGAGTCATTCATTCATTCTTTCCCCTGTAGCAGCTAAAGAGCAAAGCTTTCTGCACTACTTAATCCTTCTCCCTCTACAGACTGTTCCCCTGTGGTAATGTGTCATTTCTCAGACTGCGTTAGCAGCTTGAGTGAATTCTTATCAATTAGTAGCTCATAGGAAGTGAAATTGTGTATGCTGTCAAGGCAGTGTCCATTCTGCTGTCAGCATTATGAGGTATATCAGCAGTGTGGTAGCAGTGTTCTCTGTGTGTGTTCGGTCCATCAGTACTGCCTAAGAGTGGTACTCGCTCACAACACACACTGAGTAACATATTTATTCAGATAAATTAGGAAGGCTTTTACCACTGTGGCAAGTGCAGGACGCCTAGACCCTGATTCATTAGTTAAAAAGCACCCTAATAAATTCCCCACTTTTAATGTTTCACAGAGCTATTAAAGGCGTACCGAGGCTCGCACAGCCCTGTTTCCCATTACAGCTTTCAATAAATGACAATCGGCACTCAGTGTAAACGGAGAGAGGAGGGGGAGCGTCAGACTTTTCAGCCTGCCTTTCAAAGCCTTCCTAATAGCTAGTAAAGACTTATTAGGCATTGTGTGTCGGTGCTTTAGAGGAGTGAGGCACTTTGTTCCACAGTTGCCCAGGCTTAAGTTAATGAATAGAGCCGCAGCTTGACTGAGGCTAATTCACATCGCTCAGCAGAAGAGGTTCCATATCAATCTATATCTGTTACACAGGGACTTTCAAAGATGAAGGGAAAACTGCTAGTGAGCTAGGGAGAAACTGTGAGAAAAAAAGAGGGCGATAAGCTTGAAAGTGAGAGAAGACAACGATGGAGCCGCAGAGAATTTACTTCAGCTCCTATACAGATTGTTTAGGTTTGAATCGTTGCAGGATGAGCGAGAGCAGGAACTCAGTAATGACTGAATGTTTGACTCTGTACAGCAGAATCAAAAACATCTTGCTGTGTTATTTCCTTTCCAGGAAATATAGCTGCCTGGAGATCTCCTTATGATCCATCCTAAATACTCTGAATTAACGGAAAACCAAACAATACTCAAACAGCAGAACCGGTCCTGAAACTGATTTATTTATGTTCATCTCAAAGATCCTTTAGATTCTTCACCCATCCTGTGATCCTGGATTGAGCACTCCTCTTTCTCATTCTTATAGACAGTAACCATAACTCTGTACTAAATGCACAGACTCTATACGCTGGGTATGAGCAAGAGAATACAACATAATTAGTAATAATACAATATGGCACAGGTTGTAACTCTGATGATGACTATCTAGGAATTTTGGATGTGGTGCCTTGCCAAACACCACTGACTGATTCAAATTGGTCCATGTTATGATGTGACATTATGATTCACATGTATAAGACATTTGGAACTGTAATAGTACACTAAGATAACATACCAGAAATGTTCTCTGCTTGTACTATATGAAAAAAACTTCTTTCAAACAGGGCTGTGCTTTATGTTTATTGGCGTCTCTTATTGTGGCTGATGTTTAAATACATGGAGGAGGTGGAGGGGGAAGCATTTAACACAGGGGTCTTCAACCTTTCTCAGCCCAAGGACCCCTTGGACAAGATACAAACAGAACAGGGACCCCCAACTTCTAATTCATTTTTTAAAAAATGTGTCACAGTTTGGCCTATAATACTTTTATATTTACTTTATTTAACTTGTATTTCACCTTATTAACCTATTCATACACTGGGTATTAGCCTATAAGTGTTTATGATTGATAAAAAGTCCATGCATTATCAGTTATTAAATGCGAAGAGCTGTGCGTCTTTGGACATGTGCACTGATTCATCCATTTTTGAGTGCAAATGCCTCTGCTGTTTGTAATTTGTCATTATTTGCACCCTCTCGTTCATCAGTATTTTGGTGAAAATTGTCAATTATTATGACAAAAATTGGAAGACCCCTTGCAGTACCTAGGTGTCATGGATCCCTGGTTGAAGACCCCTGATTTAACATGTTCCAGCTAACAACACCCAGCCATTGGTTCATATTTGCAGATGAGTATAGATCAAGGAAGAAGTGTTCAAGTTGACACCGGTGATGGAGGAAGACAACAGCCTTCTTAGACTGTGCAGGAAACGCTAAAGCATGTGGAAACCCACCCACACTCATGTGGATTAGATGTTTAATTCCCACCAACCACTAGCGGTTAAAAGAACCCTGACTTTATACACTAGATCACAAAAGACAAACATTGAAAACATCTTGGAGAGCTTTGAAGTAGAAATAAATAAAGGATAACAGCACACACAGTGGACAGTGTCTCCTCAAAGACATTCATGGTTGAACATGTAAAAAGTGACAGTAGTAGCTGTAGGAAGAATTAAAGGGGTAATGCAATGATTTTATGCATCATACATGTTTACAGGTTTCGAGCACTACTGAATATGTGACAACAGTTTTAGATTTAGATTTGTATGCCTCCATAATCATAATAAAATATCTGGATGTGAGGAGTAACAAAGAAGTGAGAAGTATTTTCAGTTTTATTTAGAAAAGATGGGAATCATTTATTCTAAATTAAATGATGTTGTTAATGCCACGCTTTCATCTGGTTTCTTTAGCGCTGCATCACTGAGCATGCTTTTATAGGAGATCCAAATGATCGGTCAAACACACTGAGGTTTCATCAATCTGCATTAATGAACTGTTATGTTCCTGTACCTTTCACTTGAACTGATTTAACTTTTACTTTCTATTATCCTGAAGCTGTGATGCTCTAAGAATTGTAAACAAGAATGCTACCCTGCATGCCTGCCTGAGACGCTGCAGTAATGTTTTTTCTTTGCTATGTTTGTCCACGGGAAGTAACGGACACTCTTTTAAAGGGATATGGTGTAAATGTGCAAAAGTTAATGGTGCCCTGTGGTTGGCAGCCAGTTACAGTAGCTCTGAACACTTCTCTGTGGAGATATATATATATATATTTTGCCTTTCTACTATATGGAGCTGGATCGAAGCACCAGGAGCAGAAAAGGCGATACAAACCATCCGTACTGTCATGGGGAATGTAAAATCTCTCTGCAATAAGATGGAGGAGCTAATGGCGCTAACCAGGCTGCAGAAAGCTGAAATCCATCATGAACAACTCCTCTCACCTCCTGCATGAGACTGCGGCGGGCTTAAGGAGCTCCTTCAGCAACAGACTGCTACTCCCACCATGTAAGAAGGAGCTCTACCACAAGTCCTTCATTCCAACAGCTGCCAGACTCTTCAACACCAGCATGATTTCATGACTTCTGTATATTTCTTATTTGTGAATAATTTATTATCAGCCTTGTGTATATGAGCTACTGTAACAAGTGAATTTCCCCGCTGTGGGATCATTAAAGTCTATCTCAGTCGGTAGAGCGAAGGCGAGGACTCGCTGTGGGGGCGGGGCCGTTCGAGTCCCGACCTGTGTGGCCCTTTCCCGCATGTCATTCCCCATCTCTCTCCCCACATTTCCTGTCATTCTTCAGCTGTTCTATCAATAAAAGCTTGGAAAGACCCAAAAAAATAATAAAAAAAAAAAAAGTCTATCTTATCTTATCTTAAGAATAGAACCCATACAACAGTTCTTACGCACACATCTGGAACTTTGTTATACAGGTGTTGATGAATTCCTTGTTCCTTTGCAAAGGTTTCCTGTGTAAGCACTGACAAGTAGAAACAGACCAACAAGTTTGGAAGGAGGAAAGAAAGCTGCTCATAAACACTACTGTTTATACTGTATGTACAACACTCTGGTCTTTGTGGACGCATCCCCGTGTCTGATGGGAGGATTAATTGTCAGATCCTCAAAGATCACTTTGATGGGGATTGGAATTGACAGTATTGAAGAGACCTCTGCTCACAGTGCTAACACACACACCTGAGCCAGTATCCTCAACTATGAAAACAACAAGAGCAACAGTGTAGATGTGATTAATCCATCCGTTTATCAATTTGTCATGGCACAAGACACATGCACACACTTCCATCTACAGTCAATTACACACACACAGACACACACACACACACACCAAAGCTGGAGCTGGTTTATTATGATGTCCATTAGTATGAGTGACAGGAAGGTTAAGAGAGGTGAGCAGTTACACTAGTCTCCTGAAGTGTGACAAAATGCTTCTGAGGTTTATGGCTATCGGACTTTAGGGCCTTCATCAACAAAGGGAATATGGGGTGACCTTTTACACTGTTGCATCGTCACTAGTGATGCAGTAATGATGGATTACAAAGCCCACTTTGGCAGACAGGAAGGGAGCAGAGCCTTTCAATGACAATAATGTGTGTGGTGTATTCTCCATCCGGCCATACCTCTTCCCCAGGGGCCGGAGCAGAAACAACTCCTGCTTTTCCAGCCGGCTGCCCTCCAAGACAGATCAGGGGTGGCTGGATAAAGCTAGCCAGAGGCTAGGGAGAACGTATGTACCAGTATGAGTGTGGGTTTGTCAGTCAAGGTGTCAGTCAGGCTGACGGGTCATTGTGTCAGCTGACAGCCTGCTGAGAGCTACAGCACTTCCATTAAGAAGGAACATCACTCACTGGCCATTACAGCCACAATCCTCCACTGTTCACTGAGATGGAGGATAACAGGGACCACATTTACACCCGGGGCATTGGCAAACTCTCCTGGCAGCTGAACGGACATGCAGGCAAGTTGTTGTTCATACAGATGTACTTCAAAATGCTGAGCTGTTGGTAGACTGATCTGAGAAGGAAATCTGTTGCTGCCGTTGGAGTCTCTTGGTATTTTATCAAGTCTTGAGCCTGGAATCCATTTATTGAATCTATATTGAAACCATTTGGGTTCAGTTTTCAACATTTGTAAGTAATACAAATGTTACATTACTAAAACAGAGACAGCACAGAAACAAAAATACAGACAAAAAGGTTTCTGCATTAACACCTCCAATACTCTGGTAATAAACATTAACACAAAAGGACCTCCAGCACCAGTAAAAAATCAATAGTGGTCTTCTTGACTTTGTGGACACACTTTTTAGGCAGCCTCATCAGCAAAGACATCAATGTAGGATTGAGGAAAGCATAGGGTGGGGTGTGTTTTCCAAACTCTGAAACATCTCAAGGTCTAAGCAATAGATGTAAAAGCAAAGATCCATCTAGATAACAGAATGAACTGTTTGGAAAAATGCTGTGACATTCCATGATGGATTCTTAACAAGATCACAACCTTTGAACTGAGCAGAAAAACTTAAAACAAGAACCTAAGCAAAACCAAAGCAAGACAGAGGCGACTGGGATGGCTAGGCCAAAAATGACCTGGAACAGAACTGTGATGATCAAGTTAGCAGAGATGAATCAAACACAGGAACTATTTTTGTGGCCTTATATGTGAAATAAGATTCCACCCTCTATACACATGACTCAGCAAGATACAGCTAGCCTGGCTCCATACAATAATACTAAGCTACTATTAAGCAACTATTGCTAAGCCTGGTCCTATCTCCTAAGTCAGTCTTTCATAAGACCAGTCTTCTGAATGGACTTCACACCCAGTCTTCACAATGCACACCCTCGCTGCCTTGCTGATTTGTAGCTAATCATTTCTAATTTGCGACATCATTGGGATCAAAGAAAAAGATGAGGAAATTTGGGGCTCAGAAGGTAAAGCAGGTCATCAGCTAATCAGAAGTTTGGCCTGTTCAATCCCTGGATACTCCAGTCTGCATACTCAAGTATCCTTGGCCAAGACACTGAACCCCTAATTTGTGAGTGTGTCTGAATGGGATTAGTTCATTTTGGATGAGCAGTTGGCACCTTGCATGGCAGCCTCTGCCATCAGTGTGTAGATGGATGAATATGTGCAAAGGGCTTTGGGTAGTCTGAACAAAGGCCCTATATAAGGGCAGTCCATTTACTATTTGATTTTGCAGACATTGAGAAAATTAATAGAGCTGTACAGCCAGCGCTGGAAAATGCCTACTGCTAAAAAAAGTCCAACATAACACTATATAAGAAGAAGTTGACTTTGAGAGAAATAACGGAGGCCATGAATGATTGTTCAGATACAACAGAAGGACAGATGTGTGAGCACACCGTTTCAACTGACCATTCACCATTGTACTGGTAACTGCAATTTTCCCAGACTCCCTGCAAAGTTGTTGAGTCTGAACAAACGTAATAAACTTTGTGAAACACTGTCTATGACAAATTCTCAATTACTGAGAGCTTCTTGAGAATTTAGCTCATGCTAATGCTCACAGTTCTATTGAATATCATTCATTTCCCACCTGTATTGCTTTCATTTTCCACACAGCTCTGTTCAACATCTTTTTGAGCATTCATGGCACACAGTAGAAGGTTTTGGTAACTAGAAGCTACCAAAAGCCCCATCTTCCTGAGTAGGCGTAAGGTTTATACCCATTCTTAATGAGAAAGTTTAAGCCGAGATGGTGCAGCCAGTGTTAACTATCGGATGGCACTTAGAGAACCAAGTAAAGATTGACGTATCTTAACACTAGGTGTAAGATCTTTGCTGTAGCCTGAAGGTGCCAACAAGAGTGTGGCATGTTTCTTTTTCACACTTCTCCTTTTCCCGCTCTTACCTTCCCACCTTCAGCTTGAGTGGTCACTTTTTCTGCAGCAGTTTTTTAGATATAGTTCATGGACTTGTGCACTGTATAACAGTTTCATAATGAAATGAGGCAGAAAAAGAAAAGTGTTTTATGCAAGCTCACACTGCATATCAACATATTTTGTCTGCAGTCAATACAGACACATTGTTTTCACTAATCTGTCCTGACTTCCATCTTCAAAACAACACTGTAACCTAACCCTAGTGTGGATAACACATGCCTACCAACAGAGTGTGCACAAACACACACAAACAAGCACACAAGTACACAATGGCTCCTACCTCATCTAGTTCAGAGATGTAGACAGGTTTCTCTTCAAAGCCGATAGGCATGGGTTCATTGGGTGGGATCTCCACCTCTTCATACATCTTACTGTTCTCTCTGCGGATTCCCTCGGGTAGCAGCAACTGAATGTCACACACACACACACACACAAGAAAATGAAAAAAACTCAGACCTCACAAATGACCTCAAAGAGTCAAAGATAATAAACCTGGATTTTAAAACACACTCTGAAACTTGGAAGGATATTCAAAGTCACAAAATATAAGATTAGAATTCAGCTGGATCTTCACAAAAAATGTTTCGTAATTCCCGTATCCTATCCTAAAGTATCCTATCCTAAAATACAGAACAGATCACACACTTTGAAGTACTGCATGTAAAGGTGCAATTACACAGGATGTAATGTGATAAGGGCCATGCTATATTAATATTTCTACAATAAATCCCATCATAAAAAATCCATACAGCACATGACATAATTAAATTTAAACATTTAGATGTGATAAAAGTAGTTCTATCATCAGCAGCTACTACTACAGCCACAATGAAATTAACATGAAACCAAATATTATAAAGGATAGCAAGTTATGATATTTGAAATTCATTTGAGAGTGATTTTGTGCTTTGATTGGAAATCAGTCTATGTTTGTAAGAAATGGACAAATAAAACAAATAATAATAATTAAAAAAAAGCTTATGGGTAATATCTTTATGGGTCTGTTTCTGGGGTGTAACATACGTGAAAGAAACATGAAAATGAAATCCTTGTGGTTCTACATCTCAAAAAGAAGCTATAATCAAACATCAGTTGAACGTTTCTACATTCGGATTAAATGTCCAAGGCAAAACACACTTTACAATTCAAATAGAAGTAGACACTTCACTCACTCTGGCTCCTCCAACAAATGCAGGGGACTTTGTGGCCTCTGCATAGCTGTCATAGACATTGGGATATCGGACACGTTCATACACTCTTTCTCTGCTGAACACAGGTTCACGTCGTGCATTCAGCAGGGCTTGCTCCCTGTACAACATAAGACAAGAAGGAAAAAATTAAGGCGAGAAAAAGAAGTCTTCCAGGAATAAATAGCAATGTTATTCCAACATAAACATCAGCACAATGTCCTCTGCAACCACTTAGGCCCATCCATGAACCCTCATATCATCCTTATTTCTGCTTCTGAATGAATAATGCAGTTCATCATTCAAATGAAGAGGCACAGATGTGAGGCATTATGTTCCCTCCTAAAGTGGCTTACCTCTTGCTAATCTTTTCCTTCACACTGGGCTGAATTTGGCCATGCTAAGTTTTTAATTAAACTGATCGCTGCTCTATTTTTTTATGCTCTGAAATTAAACTTTCAGAAAAATCCTCAACAAAAAAGATGTGACAAGCTGCAGCAATGCAGTGCTTTTTTATTATTATTATTCTGTAAAGCTCAAACCAGGTTGTCATGAAAAATGCAGAAGCTTGTCTGGTTTGGTGCTCATACCTAAGAGCACAAAAGGAGACGGACAGACAAAGACAGATGATGAAAAAAGGACCAAAGGAAAGTTTTGGGAGAGATGATTTACCGCTGAGCTCTCATCTCTCTGGGGTCGAAGGGCATGGCGGCGTCTGAGGAGTCGCCGTCATCAGTTCCTTTGCCTCTCTTCCTCTCTCTCTTCTCCTCCCTGCGGTACATCTTCATCATCTGTTTCTCCTGCTCTGAATGGATTGTCACCTGGCACCCATAGGCGGGCTTGGTCACCTCGCCACTGACTTTTCGGCCCATATCTGGAGGAAAAACAAGCACAAATATATAGTTTAAAAAAAGGTACAAAATCAAAGTTTTTCTTAGACTGGAAAAACTATTTCATTTCTTTAAATGGATCAAGACACCTTAAAACAAAATACTATAATGTAACAAGAAGTGTATATATGCAACAGTAATTCAATCATGCTACTGTAATTGAAATCAAGGTTCATTTATTTGCCTTTTTATGACTTGCACAAACAATGCAAGTCGTAGTCCCTTTATGTTACACCGGAAAAAATACAGAATACAGAGTGCAGAGGTTGAGTTGAGGAATGTCACAGCCTGAGGAAAGAAGCTGCCCTGCTGTCTGGTGGTACTGCAGCAAATACTTCTGTATTGCTTGTTAGACAGCAGGGTGACCAAGCAGTGGCTGTCTTCATCTATCGTTTGGGATTAGCACAAGCCCCTCACCTCAGCAATATCACGGATGCTTGTCCAGGTACCAATGATGAAGTCATTCCTTAAAAAGTTCTCTGTGACACTAATTCCCAGGAAACTATAACTGTTGACCTGCTCAGCCTCAGCTTAACTGCTGTACACACAGGTGTGTGTCTTTGCTTCACATGCACATACAGTATGTTCATCTCATTAGTTTTGCTGATGTTGAGCAGAGTAGGTTGTTCTCTGTGCACCACTATACAAGACTGTTGATTTTCTCTCAATATAACTTTCCATCATTTGAAATCTGTCTGATGATGGCGGTGTCGTCTGCAAACATACCAGTGTCTGATTTCCTGTTGTTAAGTTAGCCATAGTTACCCAGTTTATTTTCCTACAACTCCACATTAGCCAGCAGTAGCTGAAAGAAAGCAACTTTATCTTAGCTCTTATCCCAGCTTTGGTCCAGGCTGGTCCGGCTTAGTTGTTCGTAAGATGTGGGCAGTGATCATCTTAAGGTCCAGTCCACTTCATTCAATACCTGTGTTTCCTATTGCAATGTTGGTAAGTGTATTTATGTCATAGGCAATACACACTTCAGTAATAAAGGCGAAAAGATAACAGATGCCACATTAACGCTCTAAAAATAATTTAAGAGCATGAATTAAAAACCTGTGCACACCTTTTTTTGTTTCTTTTTTCCCATGACCTCTGTGCTGTACATATTTAAAAAGGACTTGAGCATAGATATTATAATGTCATTTTAAGAGTTTTCAGGCCCTAATGCAGATAGCCTGAAAGAGTGCTTATCCTTTGGATGAACAACAAAACAGCTTGTTCCCAATAAGGACACATCAGGTCAGCCAGTATCAGTAAAAACTCATTCATATTTCAGCAGTAATCTTGATGTCCATTTATGTCAGAGGCAGGTGCATGTGGCATTGCACGGGTTAATGTTCCCCATTGCAGCCTCACTGTTTGAGGCACAACAGCTCAATAAAAGGCAGAATTGCTCTTGAAAACAGATGAGATCTGATGATTGCACCGCGGCCTGGGCTGATTGACTGAATGATTTCTTCTTTATCTCGTCTAGTGGCTCTACCTGCTGCACAACCTCTCTCGTTCTTGCAGCTCCCCTCTTCCTGTCACTCTTACCCTCCCTCCCA
The DNA here is from genome assembly GCA_028641955.1 of Protonibea diacanthus. NCBI lineage: Eukaryota > Metazoa > Chordata > Actinopteri > Sciaenidae > Protonibea > Protonibea diacanthus. The sequence goes on along the minus strand of CM053983.1, from coordinate 1,754,634 downwards.
TTACCTCTCCAACTCCCAACCCCTTTAACTCTGTCACCCTCTATGCACCAATTCCTCTGTCTAAACCATTCCCCATCCTTTACTTTCCCTCTCTCTGCAAGCTATTGTGCCTTATTATGTGTCTCCAACTGTGATTGTCTCCAAATCTCCAGGATTCTCATTTCCACAAGCGATCATGGTGCCATAATCACTGTGAAGAGCATCGCCAAGATAGATTTTGTTTGTTTACAAGATGGTTTCAAGGTGTTTTCACACATCTGAAACTGTAGTCTTTAAAATCAATACTTGATTTTGAAGAACAGCCTTTTAGAGTCAACATATGGTTGTGACTTTAAGAGCCTTAACTGTATTACATGTTCCACAATAACCACAACAACCTCGATTGTATCATTTTCCATGAATAGAGAGAAGGGATTTCATAAGGAGGTTGTATAACACTTTCTATTTGTTATGCAGTCTCCAAACATATTCTTTTAAATATCAAAAATTCTGAGATATTTCCCTGTGATTATTTCATCAGATGGTTGATGGGTAATCAACCTATCTGACACAATGACAGATTGTGACAAATCAATTGTGCAGCATGAAGCTTTTTTCAGCATCTGAAGTCTATTTCTCAAAGAATTATTCAGAATTATTTCAAATTCTTCTACTGTTTTGGGAGGTCTGTTTGACCAACTGAGGAACATTTGTTGAGTGACTGATGTGAACTGAAAAGATCATTATTATTATTAACCTCAAACTTTGAAAAAGTGAACTTCTGCATTTAAATGTTTGCTCAGTTTATGTCAAAAGATGCAGAGTTCTCTTAAGAGATAATATGATGTGATTATATCTTCACTACGCAACTCTCTGCAACAAAAAGAATTGAGTTACAGTATTGTCCATCCTTATGTAGGTAGTTATTAATCTTGTGAGTGTATAGTTATATATTGTAAGATATTTTATAAGACAGAGGCTACAATATGACAGATGACATGTCGGTAATGTAATCACTGGGTTTAATTGCAGAGGAATGCACAAATATGCACATTTTGCCTGCACCAGTGCTAATGAAATATTTCTGCTATCACAAAACACCCCATAATCCTTCCAATAATTCTGTCTGCTCACTGCCTGAATGAATGATTTCAATGTATGGCTCTCAGCCACATTTAAAGCCTATAACAGTGAAGAATGTGTGTTTAAAGAGTATTAAGTTGAAATCAGTAATACATTTTATAAGTTAGGTATCTCAGGTAGCCTAATAAATGTTATCATTGTCAGATTTGATAAACAATGAGGATGATGCAACATCCACTCAGTTCTTGTTCGGTTTTAGTTGTCACTCTCTCAGCTGTGAGCTTAGTTTGTACATGAGCGACACAGAAAAGCCTCCATTCTGATCATGGCCTGAGGAAATTGTCTGAAATGCTTGTCAGAGAAACACTGGCATCATCTTGTTGTTAAATTCATGACAGAACCATTTGCTAAGGTACATCGGGTCTGGGAAACTGATTCCAGCGCAGTTTTCTACACATATTCCTCGATGCCTACTGTACCACACTTGAACTTAGAAAGAAATATGCTTAATGACCCAGTCAAAGGCATTTGCACACACAAACACTAGCACTCAATGGGAGGCTATTTCTATCAGGTTGGAGCTGTCAGCATCCCACAGGGCTCCACCTCTCGGTGAGTCTTCTTGCTGCTTTAGAGGAGGCAGTTCAAACTTTGACAAAGGTTCTTCCTCCCTGCAGGGCTGCTATAGTATAGTAAACAGACAAAGGTAATGTTCAAGCTGAGCTACTGCAACAACCAAAAAATACAGTTGTTATGCCAAAAAAGTGCCCATTTAGATATACAGCAGACATGGAGTAACATTCATGTGAATTATATTAAAGTTTGTCACTTGCTGACAAATTAAAGTACAAGATCGACACTAAGCTCTGATTTGATCATAACTACCCAGTTCCTGTAAAATATATCTGGCTTTTTAGCTGCTCAGTGTAAATTCACCTGGTAGGCTAATGAGAGGAAGTTTGCAGGCCATATAATCAGAACAATAAGCAGAACAGGACAGAAGTACCACCACAAGAGGTAAGGAACTAGGTGGCTGTGGCCTTCACAGAGCTAAGGGGAACTTCCTTATACACAGTCTTTAGATCCATTGTTCCAAGTGCAGTTTTAAACATGAGACATGTATGAAGGGTGGCTGCAGGTTATAATTATTTTAATTATTGAATTTATCGATTATTTTCTTAATTAATTAATGAACCATCTATCTAAATATCAACAACAGTGAAAAATGTTAATGATAAATTAAGGTCCATCCATCCATCTTTTCCAGGGTCAGGTCACGGTGGCAGCAGGTATTGCAGGGCGCTCCAGACGTCCTTCTCCCCAGCAATGCATTCCAACTCCTCCTCTATAGTGTCTCCGATGAGTTCTGGGTCTGTCCCGGGGTCTCCACCCAGTTGGATGTGCCCAGAACACCTACAAAGGAAGGCACTCAGGAGGCATCCTGATCAGATGCCTGAACCACTTCAGCTGGCTCCTTTTGACATGAAGGAGCTGCAGCTCTACTCTCACCCGATGGAGGAAGCTCATTTTGGCCATTTGTATCCACGATCTCATTCTTTTAATCGCTACCCAAAGCTCATGACCATAGGTGAGGGTTGGAACATAGATGGACTGGAAAATCGAGAACCTTGCCTTCTGGCTCACCTCTCTCTTATGCAACTGTCCGGTACAACATCCACAGTGCTGCAGACACTGCACCATGCCACTTAAGGTGAAATTGTTAAATGTCTTGTGCTGTCCATCACAGTCCAAAATCCACGATTATTTACTGTCAGAAAAGCCATCCAACAAATATCACAATTAAGAAGCTGGACAAGTTGAAAAATAGTGATTCATGAATTCTCAAAATATTTGCAGGTACATTTGGTCAATTGACAAATCGATTCACCGACTCTGTATTGCCCTCCTTTTGCATCACCCTTTCCATTTCCATTAAATGCAGGTTTAGAAAAGGTTTTAAAGCTTTTAGACAGCAGTGCACGTTTGGAAGAGTTAACAGCCAACTATGCATTAGCTGTGCTGCTCTGTGTACAATGACAGAGCAGGAAAAAGCAGAGGTCTCAACTGACAACATGAGGGTAGAATCAGGTGAAGCCATATTACTAGAATATACTACAGTATGTCAATGTGATTGTACTTTCTGCTCGAATATCACCTGAATTGTCTAGCCACTGTAAAAAACAAACTTTCTGGATGCATGGACTTTTTTTTTTTTTAACTGCCCATTCCATATAGCGTTGTCTCTATCAGCCACTGAAATGTGGAGAGGAGCCACCAAGAGAATCCGTTCCTTGATAAACATGCAAGTGCCAAGCTGCAAACTGCAATTTAAAAGCTAATCAGCAAGAGACAGGCATTCCCACTAAATCCCACTCTTCCTGATGGCATGCAAATAGTGGAAAATTCAATCAGCCTTTTTTTAACCCTCAGTCGTCAAGGCAACACTAATCTCAAAGGCTGTCTGGCAAGTGACATTCTTAATGCTGATCAAAAGTTCTTCACAATGGGAAGAACATCAGCTGAGGTTTGAAGCAGCACATGAGTGTGACCACAGCTACACTGTGTTGTCTTTGATCTAAAATATAAAATATATATTTACATTGATGCATTCTGAAAGTGGGGTTTACTTGCACACTGCCACATGAATGTAAGCCATAACATCATACTTAATCACAGGTACGACAGATTTGATAGAGAGATTTGTCTATGATTTTCCCTGTCCATCAAACCTCTCATCCTATCTATGCATGAAGCAAGACCAACATCTGAAGATGAGCAGCGTCCAGAAATATCTTGCCTTATTTTGTTACAGCGGAGTTTCCAAGTCATTAGATCCAATAACCTACACGTTATTTACCTCAGCTTACTTCTTTCTCACTGCTGAGAAATCAATGTTATTAATTCAGATTTTTCTTACTAAGGATCATATTTATTTAGGAATTTGCTGCCCCTCGTGAATAAACTATAATCACCTTTTCAGAAAACATATTTCAACAAGTAAAAAATGTGAAAGTCAGTCTTTGTCTTCTCTGGGCTACTGTAGGAACATGGTGGTTCAACATGTTGGACTCTAGACCCTGTCAGTGCGATAAAGCGTTTTGAATATCAGAATATGTGGCCATATTTTGATCTTCAAAACGGCTGTGGCTCAGGAGGTAGAGCGAGTCGTCCACTAATCAGGTGTTCAGCGGTTCCTCCAGTCGGCCTAAGTGTCGTTAGGCTTTGTGATGGCAGATAATGCCATCAGTATGTATGAATGTGTGTGAATGGGAATGAGATATGTAGTGTAAAAGAGTTGAGTGGTCGGAAGACTAAAAAGGTGATATTTAAGTACAGTCCATTTACCGTGTTAGTCCTGCCTCTTCCACCTTCCAGCTAATCTAAACATCGGCAAAGACGTGGATCATTGGCAGTGTGCTCAAACAAGCAAAAAATTATTTTACATTTCTGCTATATTCTGTAAATAGAGCCCAACACACTGGACCTTCAATACACCTGCACTGATAAAATATTGCCAACTGATTTATTTTAATTTATCAAAATCAGATTGGACTCTTTTGTTGGGTCTGCAAATGTTTCACTTAACCTTGCTTTAAAATGAACTAAACCCTGCTGGCTACACTTCAGTGGTATACATCACAATGATTTAATGTGCTAAATGAATGAACAGAGTAACTAGTCTACATTAATTAGCTCATGCACTGTTTCACAGACAGTTTGAATCTATACTCAGGACCTGTACATTTAAATGTCTCCAAAAAGGATGACTGTGTGTGACTTTAAATAGTTGCAGTGATTATTCTGACAAAGCAGGAGCTCTCTCTTCTAATCTTCAGCCGCTCTTTGAAGTCTACCTTGCATATGGATCAGAAGCCAGTTCAGGCAATGAAAAACTATCCGTCCTCATCTTTCCACCAATATCTTCAACTAATGCACAACTCTGCTGTACACATTAAGGAGGGGAAACAAGAAGTCAAGAGTCTACCACCTTTGGGCAGAGAAAAGAGGGGGTCGAGACATAACGCTGGCTTAGGATGGACGATAGCGTTTGAAGTGAAACAAAAAAAAATAAATCAGGCATGGAAGGCAGGTACATCAATAGGTGGGCTGCTTTAGTACAGCTCACTATCAAGCCCCTGAAATTCTATCTCATACAAAATCAATGAACTCAGCTTTAAGCTGCCGGGAGAGCGAGATAACTAGCAGAAAAAAAAAAAAAACAGTGTAAGCCTATTCAGCACAAGAGCATGCACTTATTTGGGCCTCATGCACGTCCATTTTTTCTCCATTAGTATGGCATGATATTCTATTATTTCTCTTATTCATGAAAAGTATTAAAGCAGGGACAGAAATAGAGAGCCTGGCCGCAAGGGAGGCTTTAGTCTGATCTTCATCATTCCTGGTAGATGGCATAAAAGACGTGAAAGAAATAATGAAGAATTGGGTTGAAGTGAAAGGCCAATCTTTAGGTAATAGCCTTTCAGTGGATTGAGCTGTTTCACAAGCATGTAGAAAACAGGAGTGCTGCACAGCTCAAACATACTGATACACTGACTGACAGGCAAATATGGCCAGAAATATTGCCATAAAGAGATTGTTTTATGACAGAATGTGAAATGGATAGACATTTTTCTATTGTCACATAATTAATATAGTCATATTGCATAGCCCTAGACTCCGGGTGTTTATTCCTTAAGAAGCCCCTGCCCTGTCTTCAAAGTGCTCCCCAGGTGGTCTGTCAGATAGCAGCAGTTCTGTCCCTCCACCCACTTCGCTGCTTGTTTTTTTCCTCATGTTGGACTGAAGATGGACTGAACCCTACAGTGGCTCTATTAGGGTTATAAAGGGGTGTAAAGTTTCCAGTAAATGTTCAGAAACCTTCTGGAATCTTTCCATGGGAAGTTAAGCTAGGAAAATTTGGAAATATTCCAAATCAAAAAGTCAATGGAATTATTATATGAATTTATGGGAATTAACTGAAAATTGGGGGTAAGTTAAACAAAGTGTATCATATCCAAACATAAATCTAAACATTTACATATTTATTTGTAAGTAGAACTTTATCAAGTTTAAATTATTTTAGTGAACAATATTATGTAGTCCACAAGCTCAGATGTGTGTCTTCAACAGTTTCTGTGTGCTCAGGCTCTAAAGTGTGGTCCAGGTACAGAAACCACCTGTGCAGGTAGGGGGCGTGGCCTCAATAGACCTGCAGTAAGCAGTGTGCTATGTGCATGTGATTGAGGAACAGCAGATATTCAAGTGTACCTGCATGAAATCTGGTTGTTTTAGTCAAGATTATGCTAAAATATATTTTCCCCAACTATATTTAAGTTCCCTGTTAAGGGCCAACCTTCAATTTTGTACCTTCAATTCCTGGTTTATTCCTGTTTATTCACATAAATTCCTGTTAATTCCCATAAATTCCCATGGAAAGTTTCCAACTTTGAATATTCACAGAATTTTGCAACCCTACTCTCTATCACCTCTTGAGGCACAAACATTATGGCAAGAAAGGCAAAGGCCAAAAGTTACAACACAAGACACGTCCACTGTTACCTCTTAATGTTCTACAGATCATGTTTTGAACGTTTTTCAGTCAAGCTTCATCCTCATAAGGTGAAAGCTGGTGATCTTATTAAAAGGTTGGTAGGAGATTGATAAAGCCAAATATATTTCTATCAAACTCAAAACCACTGAAAATCTCCATGGTGGCAGTGTCTGTTTGATCTATAATCACCCAATGTGCAAGCAACAATCAACTCCATCACTGAAAAAATGGCTAAATCAGATTATGAGACAGGGATCGTTACAACTGATTTTAAAGCAGATTTATGGACTTTTTTCTGCGTTGGAGGTGGAGGTGGAGGATGGAGGATAACATCACCACTGTCAGATTTGAGCCATTTTGTGAAGATAGGCTAACTTTGTGGAAAATGTACTAATTTGATGCTTTTATATATGTTCAGAACACATTATCTGCCCTTACCAAAATAATCTATTCACATTTGGTTCCATCCCAAACAGGCTTAAAAAAAAATAACTAAAGAAGGTGCAAGATTTAAATGTAGGGTGGGAGGGCCAGACCCATATGTAGTGCATTTTATAAGCTTTTTGTTATAGGCTTTATTGTGCCAGAAATTACATTATGTATAAAAAACTGAAATACATTTTACATGACAAATGTTCACAACTTTGAACTCAATCCAATTCAATTCAATTCAATTTTATTTATATAACGCCAAATGATAACTCCAGTTATCTCATGACACTTTTCATATGGGGCAGGTCTAGACCATATTCTTTATAATGTTATTTACAGAGACCAACAGCTCCACCATGAGCAAGCATTTGGCAATGGTGGTAAGGAAAAACTTCCTTTAAAAAGGCAGAAACCACGACCGGTTGAGTTAAAGAATCACTCACTACATTGGTCCACAGCCTCAGACGGAAGAAGAAGAAGAGTTGATCAGATACTGTTAGGGATGTAATGATGCATTGTGACAAGATTAAAAATCACGAATGCGAGAGAAGTAGGATATGTTCTTTTTCTTCTTTTTTTTTTAGAAATAGGTTACGTTATCTTAAAAAAGTCACTGGTTGGTGATTCATTTGCTCAATGTCAGACGTCAAGTCACATGACTTACGTCACTACATAGGTACGGGGCACAGAACGAGGGAAGACATGGCGACGGTAGGCAACAACTTTGAAATAGAGGAAGCACCTAGCGGTTTTAAATCACCTGTGTGGCAGCATTTTGGGTTCCCTATATACACAAATACAACTGGTGAGAAATGGACAGACAAAACCAAAACAGCATGTAAATATTGCGAGACTGCTAATATACAGTATAGCGGCAACACGAGCAATATGCAGCAGTATATTAGCCGCCACCACAGTGAGAAGCAAAGTAATGTTTCAACCACCGCGTGAGCGAAAATTGCAGCATACATGTATTTTGTTGTTTACAAGGACCATGTAAGTTGCACTTTTTATAAGGAGACAAACTGTTTTACAGAGTTTCTGTAATGAAAGCACCTCTAAGTTTTTTTTGCTACAAATAAAAGATCATTTTATTTGGTCATAATTTGTTTCTGTAATTCATTTTGATTTTTAAAAAATCATGAGAAAATCGTATCGTGAACAAAAAATCGTGAACCGTATCGTGAGTCGTGAGTCGTGAGTAGAGTGTATCATTACATCCCTAGATACTGTAGTCTATTTGTGATGGCAACGTGTGTGTGTGTGTGAGTGTATTTTACTACAAGTGTTAACTGTTCAAGCTCAATGATGGATCAATAACATCAGTGGCTGTCTGTAACCTACCTAACCTTAAATTTGAAAGATGTACGTTTTGTCACGTTTGTTGGCTACTCCCCCAGGCTGAGATGACAGGGACAGTGAAGACAAACTGTGTGAACATTAGAGAGCAGTGGGCTTGGATGCCAGTAACGTTTTTTCATGTCGCTTTGCAGCAGCACTTGTGTTATGCTGTGTCAAAGTGTATTAACTTAGTTGTTGTACAGAAGCCCATGTTGTGTCTGTAAATTGACTTGGTAATATCTTAGTCCAAAGGGCTGTCCAAAAAGTCGCACACTCTAATATGTTGTTGGACCATCTTTAGCTTTCAGTACAGCACGCATTTGCCGTGGCATCGTTTCAATGAACCTGAGCCAGGTGAATCCTGGCTTTGTCATCTTGCAATATGCCTGTGTCATCAATGAAGTAAAAATTCCATTGATGGAAAGACCTGGTCATTCAGTATATTCACATAGTCAGCCGGCCCTGATTCTTTGGGGACATAACGTCACTGAACCTACACCTGACCAACTACAGGAACCTCAGATCATAACACTGCCCCCAGAGGCTTGCACGGTAGACACTAGACATGATGGGTGCATCACTTCATCTGCCTCTCTTCTTCGCATCCATCCCTCTGGAACAGGGTAAATCAGGATTCATCAGACCACATGGCCTTCTTCCATTGCTCCAGAGTCCAGTCTTTATGCTCCTAGCAAATCAAAGCTTTTTTTCCCAATTAGCCTCATTGATCAGTGGTTTTCTTATGCACACACACATACACAGCTGTTTAGTCCCAATCCCCTGAGTTCCCTTCGCATTATGCGTGTAGAAAAGCTCTTAAGTTGTACTGTTGATTTCTAATGATATGATTTCAAACATTGATCTCCAATCAGGATCATTCATTTCTTCCTCGAACATGATGGTTCACTACCATCCTTCCAGTTCTAATAATGCGTTGGACAGCTCTTAACCCAATTTTAGTAGTTTCAGTAATCTACTTTGTTGTTGTCTTATTGTAGTTGTTTTCTTTGCCTGATGTAGGCAAATAATTTGACCTTTCTGACTGTTTAAGAAATAAGAAGCTACTCACAGCATCAGCTAGGGTTAAATAACTTGTTGCTAGCTGAAATATATTAATCACCTCAGTAATTTTCCAATGGAAGGCTCTTAACAATCAGATCCAGGTGGTGACCTTTTTTTTTGATGGGCAGTGTACTTTGCTTAAATAGGTAATTGGTGTATATCGCAATATTACATTTGAGGGTGGCTTTAACTTATTGGCACTTCAGTGACATTTACGTCATTGCATCACTGTTGTGCCAATAATGAGAGTAAAGCACACACTCCCATGTAATACTGCTTAAGTTAATACTGGCTGATACATCAGCAGGTAAAAAAACAGCGGGACATCAGAGACTGTGGCACCTGAAACAAAACTTCAAATGACACTCATCCATTTCACAGCTGCTCACCAGACAGTTTTCATCGCTTTAAGAAGGCTCTTGTCAGTTTGTAAATGTTTCCTGATACATTTAGCATTGTCACATTCACATACTGCAGTTTTTCAGTTTACCCATTTAAAACTCACCATAGATCACTTAAAATGTGTGAATGAAAAAAACATGTTGAATGTTACAGTTTTAAATATGGCTGCAAACAAATCAGTCTTTCATTAGATGTGATACAATATTCAAAAAGTGAAATGCATAAATGACCTCTCACTCTAACCTCGTGAGAGACAGACCTTCAGTCAGTATCGTTCTTTTATCAAGGTAACATCATTCCTGGTATTCATGACTGTGTCATAGCATCAATACAAGTGGAGTTTGTGTTACCATGGAGATGATCTGGTTGCTATGGAGCTGTCTCACCTGGTGGGTAGCCAGTCCTGTCAGGTGGCATGGCAAGGAGGGAGTCGACAATGGCCGCCCTTTGCTGGAGTAGAGTGGAGATCATCTCCAACCCCTCTGGGCCCAGCAGCTCAAACAGCTGGGGAAAAAGAGAGAGTGGAAGGAAGGAAAGAAGGAAGGAAGGAAGGAAGGGAGGGAGGTGGTGAAAATCAGCCAAAAATACAGTCATCTACAGCAGCAGCAGGAAACATACTACTACACATACACATCTGAACATGTATACTCATCCTATGGCTCACCAACACCCCCAACATGCTGCTACTGCCAAGGCTGAGCACCTGGTAATTACCATCAGCCTGGTACAGAATATGCTCTGCCGCTTAGCCTCCCAAACATAGCCACCTGGCACTTAGCAAGTGACAGATAAACAACAACAAGAAGAAACCCTGTGCACAGCAGAAGCAGCAGCACACAATTAAAAACATAGTGGAGACAGTGGCTGCACAGACAGTCATCAATATCATTGTGTGACTCGAGTGGAAGTGATGATAAAGTTTGTGCTTTCTAATTGGAAAATAGTAGACCTGATGGTCTAGGGTGTGTAATTTCAACCTGTAAAAACAATGCAGTGTTTGTCTTTGCCTCTTCATTCAGGGTGCTTTCAGGATGGAGGTATGGCTTGCTCTTTCAGTGTGTCCTCCCTTGGGAAGGCGATAGTCAGCACAGCATGCAGCTAAAACAACAGACAGACTTTGATGTCAGGTCAGCCATCGTCTTTGTTGGGGTTATCTTTGTTTCCCTCCGGGGTCTCTTTTATATCTGCTCTAAATGTCTATTGGTCCCTGCAAATGTCTCTGTTTTATTGGAGCTGAGTGTACTGTATGTCTGCAGTTGGTGGTGGGAGGGCTGGGCTTTCAGCAGCTCAAAGGGATTTTTTTTTTTTTTTTTTTTTTAAATGAACTCATGAATTCTGTCCTTGGAGTTGACTGATTAGGTGTAGGTTCCGCTGGGACTGAGGGGCAGAGTTTCTCCTTCAGATGGATTCTGTACAGTCCACCATCCTGCAGGCAAGTCCAGTTCTAAAGCATTAACTGGGTAATAACTCCACATCTGCAAGGCTACAGGTCATGAGTGTAAATGTTTGTGTCCTCCTACTTTATCTGTGATTAAATATTCAGCCTTGGCTACTCAATGCTAGCTCAACGCTACTTAATGCAACAGCGGCAATAGCTCACGGCAAAAACAAGTGATAACAACGACCGACATCCGAGGAGGAGGAGAGACTGTCCTATAATCGACAAAACCTACTGTTACTGCACACAGTCAGTAAAACGGGAACTATCAATCCAAACACCGCAGACTTCAGTCCCTCGGACTGCTATGTCCCCGGGAGAGACCTGCAGAACACCGGCTCTACACTACAGCACTATCCAACCTCAGAGGATGCGGAGGAAACGGAGGCGGTGTATGCAGAGGCAGAAGAGGGGCAAACAAGGAGGGACCAGCGCCAAGCTAAGAGCTAACATATGCAGGACACCATTACCATCAATCTTGTTAGCTAATGTCCACTCATTTGAAAATAAACTGGACTATATCAGGCTGGACTTAACAATAAAACGGGAGGTGAGAGACTGTTGTGCACTGATTTTCACTGAGACCTGGCTAAATGACACAGTCACAGAGAACGCTATTAGTATTGAGGGGCTAACTACTTTCTGAGCAGATAGAAGTGAACCCCTTAGTGGCAAAACGAGAGGCGGTGGTGTGTGCATCTCTATCAACAACAAATGGTGCATGAACACAAATAGAATCTACTCTCATTGCTCCCGGGCATTGAGCTTCTAACAGTTAAATGTCGCCCCTTCTATCTTCCAAGGGAGTCATAATCATCACTGCTGTCTATACCACCCAATGCAGACACAAAAGCCTTAAAAGTTCTCTTTCACTCCATAAATGAACTGCAAACCACCCATCCTGAGGGGGTATTCATTGATGATGGGGACTTCACCCAGGCAAACATGAAGAAAATCCTGCCTCACTTTTACCAACATGTGGACTTTGCTACAAGGGGAACCAGCACACTGGACCATGTTTATACTGTACAAACATTAAGGGAGCATTTAAAGCATCACCCCGCCCCCACCTTGTCTCATCTGACCATGTCTCTGTCATGCTTATTCCAGCATACAGACCTCTGGTCATCAGGACAAAGCCCTCCTCGGCAGGTCAGCTCTGCAAGACTGTTTTGAATGCACTGACTGGTCTGTGTTCAGAGATGCTGCCACCAGAGACAGTACCACAGACATCTAGGAGTATGCTGATGTTGTATCAGCATACATTCACATACATTCACACACACAAATCAGGTGACCTTTCTTTTTTGTCAAAGAAAGGCCATGGACAAAAAATCCAGGGACACTTTAACGACCATAGAGACACCAGGATGCTGTGACAGGGAATCCAGGCTGTCACAGACTATAAGACTGTTCCTCAGTCCTGTGAAGACGCATGGATTTCCTTAACAACCTCAACAACTACTTTGGAAGGTTTGAGGCACTAAACACCACACCAGCGAGGAAAGCAACTCCACAGCAGAGCGATCAGGTGCTGAGTTTGGAACCAGCAGATGTGCTGAGGAAAATCAACCCACGGAAAGCTGCAGGCCCAGAAAGGATACCAGGCTGCTTGCTTAAGGAGTGTGCAGACCAACTGTCTCATGTCCTCACTGACATATTTAACACCTCCCTGAGACAAGCTGCTGTGCCTTCATGCTACAAAACCTCAGCCATCATCCCAGTTCCAAAAAAAACACCCTTACTAGTATGAACGACTACAGACCTGTAGCACTCAGTTTCATAATCATGAAGTGCTTTGAAAGACTAGTCAAGGACCACAACACATCTGACCTCCCCCCTTCACTGGACCTATTTCAGTTTGCCTACCGCCCAAACCGCTCCAGTGAGGATACCATATCCACTGCACTTCACTTGAGCCTTGAACACCTGGAGAACAAGAATACTCTTGTGTGCATATTGTTTGTCGATTTTAGCTCAGCATTTAACACCATAACCCCCCAGCATCTGGTCAACAAGCTGGGCTCAGACGCACTGAGAATAAGTTCTCCTCTGTGTAACTGGATACTGGACTTCCTCACAGACAGGCCCCAGTTTGTGCGGGTAGGCAAAAACACATCCACCACCATCTCACTCAGCACTGGCTCCCTGCAGGGATGTGTTCCCAGCCCTCTTCTCTTCACAGTGGTGACCCATGACTGTCGTGCACACTCCAGCACCAATCACATCATAAAGTATGCAGACGACTCGACAGTGGTGGGTCTTATCAAGGACAGTGATGAGAGGCCATATAGGGAGGAGGTTAAGCTCTTTGCAGACTGGTGCAGGACAAACGACCTTGGCCCTGAACGTCGAGAAAACCAAGGAGATGGTGACTGACTTCAGGAGAAATCAGCCCATGCATGCCCCGATCCACATCAATGGGACCACTGTGGAGATTGTTCATCACACAAAGTTCCTGGGGGTTCATGTGGCTGACAACCTGTTCTGGGACCTGCACACCTCCTCCCTTGTCAAAAAGGCAAACCAGCATCTGCACTTCCCGCGGCAGTTGAAGAGGGCCCACTTCGGTCCATCCACCCTCACACTTTCTACAGGGGCACTATAGTGAAGATGCATGTCTAAAGCTAAAGGCATCATCAAAGACCCCACCCACCCCGGCCACAGTCTGTTCTTCCTTCTCCCCTCTGGCAGGAGGTTCCGCAGTCTGCGGACCAAGACTGTGAGATTTCAAAACAGGTTCTACCCCACTGCCATCAGACAACTGAACTTAGAATCAAACTAAACCCACTAATTCTCAAATTAGATATATCAGACTTATTTATCTTCTTATTTAATTTATTCTGTGGTGTTTTTAATCTGTGAGTTTTTGCTCGTAATTTTGTTTTACAGTGCTGTGAAATGACAATAAAGAGTTATTGAATCTTGTAAATGGAACAACTAAAGCATTATTTGAACTGAGTCACTACAAGGCAAAGCTGCATCTCTCCTGAGACCAATTCAACACAAATTTAGAAAAAAAAAAAACAAGATTAGATTCAGATTCATTTTAAGACTTTGGTTAATGTTTATGTAAAGAAATATTTCAGTAGTGCATAAATAACACAACTTTAAAATGGAAGACGATAAAGACAGCCTTTGTTGAATCTCATGTTGATAGCACAGTGGGCAAGCGCAACCCTCCCAAACAAAAAACAGGCTTTGTTTCCACTACGGGAACTTAACAATTCATAAGTTAAGGTGTAGCTACTGCACAGGGCACAGGTTCAGCTTTTGTTCTCACTGTACTCGCCCTCTTCCTGAACCAATAAATTCAGCTCTGTTCAGAATTTCCAAATCTCAGAGGGAAGCAATGCAACTGCTGTTTGGCAATGTGGCAAAGGCAGCAATTAATAACGCAGGGCTTGTGTTTAGATAAGGACTGCAAAGAAGTGTGTTAGGGTGGGTGACTAATGGAATTGTATTTTCAATTCTGAATTATGAAAATAAGATGATAGAGATAAAACATTCCACTGTGTCCAGTCATCTGCAGTAAGCGCATTGTCTCATTTCCAGTTGCAGGAGCTTCTGTTATGGTGTCGACACACAGAACCAGACAAGAATGTATTTGGACCAACCCCCATGGCTGGGAAATTAAGATTATGTGGAAGTACCAAAAAACTGCAGTTCCTCTTGTCGTCCACTTGAGGTTGGCTCCAGAAGTGAGTCAGTTTCCATAAGTCTCCATGTTAAAATGACCAACATGACTGCAAAATAAATATCCTGGTACAAAAAACAGTTTTGGTCTCTATAGCTAAATTCCCCGTTCATGACAACTGTACTGAGGCTGAATTTTTATACAGCTCACCTGTTCAAATGATATTAAGGCTTAAAGTTATGCAGAATTAACAATGTGGCTACTCTGATTGACAGATGGGTGCCGTCACAGATGGCTCGTAGGAGGCGTCATACACCTCAGGTCCAACAATGATTCATGTCTTTGCCAATTTTTAGAGTAGCCAGGAGGCGGAAGAAGAAGTAAAACCTGCATACTTTGAGCTTTAAAACAGCACTTCGGAAAACTATGCTCTGTCTATTCTTTATACTGTCATTGGTTGGGCAGTGCTTGGTTTTGGATTGTCCATTTTCAGCACAGCGGATGGCTGTGAAATGAGATACCCTGATAGCTCAATAGGTAGAGCGAGTGCCACATGTACCAAGCCATTCCTTACTCCTATCAGCAATCTGGTGCATAACACCACACCTCTTTCTCCTCTCCCCAGATTCCTGTCTTCAAAATATAAGGCTTAAAATGCTACACAAGTTATTAAAAAGCAAACTGAAAAGAAAAACAGTACACTACAAAATGTTCAAAATACATCAGAGACAGAAAATGGACATCTCAGTAACAGAATCTTCATTCAGATTTGATCAGCACCGTCTGATAAGCCTCGTGCATTGTTGTTGTGCTGGATAGACTCATTTCCATAAACTTGAGGGCAAGCCATGTTTATGGAAATACAGCAACAATGGTCAATCAACTTGCCACAACGTATCCATCGTAAAAGACAACTAGATCTCATGCGCTTCAGAAAAAATGTATACCTGTTGCCTTAACTGTGGATGGATCCAGCACCTGTACAGCTACTGGTAGCATTTTACTGCTGTCATAGCTCCTGCCAGTTTATTTTGTTTCATCTTTCATTACTCACTATGCATTGTAACTCACACTAGTTCTGCTCAAGCACTCACAGCTCTGTCCTCCTTTTAGCAACTTTCTCTATACTCCCACAGGTGTTTCCATGGTGTTCACTTCTGCTAGCTGCAATACTTCAGCTCTTGACATCTCGCTCTGTGTCAAATGTTTAGCTATTCCTCTGCTTCTTTACTCGTTCTGGCACTATGTTTAATAGCAGTGTAATAGATGTAGTTTACAGTATTTGCCATTTTAGATGCAAGACTTAGTGAACTGGAAGCACAGCTCAGGTGTTAGCTGCTGTAGTTAGCCAGCCCGATGTAGCCAGTGAGGGCTGACAAAATGTCGATCCATCCACCGGCAGCTCCTGAGCCACCAGGAGGCTGAGGAGGCTAGCTGACTGAAGAAAGAAAGAGCCCACAGTTCACTACCAGTTTACGGTTATTACTCAGTCCCAAAACCCCTTCCAAAGAAGTTAGAAGGAGCCTAAACACATGACAGCTTCCAGCACATGTAACAGCCCCCTACAGTGGTGACAGTGTGTGTGTGTGTGTGTGTGTGTGTGTGTGTGTGTGTGTGTGTGTAAACGCCCAGTGTGTCACTGCTTGTTCATTACTGGGTGAGTTAGAGAAAACTCATTCATATCACACAGATGGAGATGAATATAGTCAAGCCTGTGATGCTGCTAAACATATTATATAACTAATAGCTATGGCTCAGGAGGTAGAGCAGGTCACTAATCAGATGATTGGTGGTTCGAACCCCAACTACTCTAGTCTGCATGTCGAAGTGTCCTTGGGAAAGATACTGAACACAGTGTATGAATGGTTAGCTCCTAAAACTGATGAGCAGTTGGCAAATTGCATGGCAGCTTCAGGGGCACTCTACCAGGTTGATGCAGTGTACTTATACAAGGTATACTTATATGTACAGGATGTCAGACCGGAGTCCGTTTTGATGTAGTGATTGTAGCAGCCAATGAAGCCCTGTTCCAATTGGCTATTAATCCAGACAACTCCTCATTTAACAAGTAACTGTAGGTTTCACTATCAATAAAACGGGGCTACTTGAACATGCAATGTAACACTGTCTTCCCAATCAGCTCCCATATACAAGCAAATGGCTTTCCACTGCACCATCCCCCTCCTGGAACTCAGCGACAACCGCAAATGTCAGCAATCAAGGGTCAGCAATGAGAAATAATAAGAAGCAGCTTCTGTCTATTGTCAGCTTTAATGGCACTGACTGCAGAGCCTTTAAACCTTACTGTTGACTTTGGAGTCACACGGAGATAGATGCATGGAGAGTCTGCAGGTGCGCTCTCTCTCTCTCTCTCTCTCGCACTCTCTCTCTCTCACACACACACACACACACACACACACACACACACAGGGCATTCTACATCTAAAGATGTCAGTGGGAGAGTTTGCTTCCAAATGTCAACTACGTGAGAAACATTGGAACCAAATGTAACCAGCTGAAGTTGTACAATTCTGCTTCTGTGGTGAAGCAATTGATAGAAGAGAGAGAAAGAGAGGTGGTGTGGAGGAGCTATATGGACCACATAAAAGCCTCCAAGTATGGGGGAGGTGGAGAATGGAAGTGGGTGAAAATGCAGGGGGACAGAGTGATGGAGCACTTTGCAGATTCATAAGTAAATGTAAAGGATGGTAAATTACTGCTGGGGGTTTCAACAGGGTGAGACACAAGAGGTCTTCAATGAGCACTCTGATCCTGACCTTTATTTTATATTCCCTTGTTCTTTGCTTCAGGCAGCAAGATGTGGAGGAAGCTCAAAACAGAAAGAGTAGTTCTCTTAGCTCTGTTCAAGGTAATCTACAGTTCCCTTCTTCCAAACCTCTAATTAACAGAGAAGACAGAGAATGAACATGATCTCATCTCATCATTCAATCCTTCAAAGTTAAGACATTTAGGACTTAGGCTCTGTTTTTATGCGGACATGTTGAGTTACTTTCAGAGCGTCTTTATTACCAGTGAAGGTCAAAACCATGCAGAAAGTTGGAAATGTCTAAAAAGGTCCAGAGCTAAAGGCCAAGGTTGACTTGATCTAACAGCCAGCACATGATAAATCCAGCATCTGGATCAAACCCAAAAGGCCTGCTGATGAAGGTCAAGGTTACAGAATCAATAGCAGTCTTGAAACATTAAATGTACCATTAGGACAGGTCAAACTTTATGTCACGAAAATACCATGTTGAGAGTTGACTGCTCATTTTTAAGTTCAAGTTCAAATTGATCTCTAAAGTCTTTAATCAGCAACAGTGTCGACTTGAATCATCACTTGAAAAGCCCCAAAATCTCACTTCAGTCAAATCATTGCAATTTTTTATTATCATTGTTATTATTCTGTTATTCTTATCATTATTATTATTATTCCGGCACAACAATCCCCTCCACTGCAGTCCAATGAGACTGACTCTTCAACTAACAGGGCTGTCACCAGTTCTTCTATGATTATGAATCAATTAATTATAATCCAATTTGTAATTATTGTATAATTATGTGAACAAAAAGATTTTTCTTATTCTTATTATTACAGAATCTCAGGTGTTAGCTGCTGTAGTTAGTCAGCCCGATGTAGCCAGTGAGGGCTGATCCATCCACCAGCCAGGAGGCCACGAGGCTGGGTGACTGTCCGAAGGAAGAAGAAGCCCACACTTCACCAGCAACCGGAAATTTACGGTTGTTACTCAGTCCCAAAAGCCCTTCCAAAGAAGTCAGATTGAGCCTAAACACATGACAGCTTCCAGCACTCAGTATCAGTTCTCTACAGTGATGACTCTGTGTGTGTGTGTGTGTAACATGCCCAGTGTGTCAATGGTGGCTAAGCTTGTTACAAGTCAGTGAATTTTATTCCCATTTGTAATTATGTGAACAAAACGATTCTTCTTATTCTTATTATTGTTATATTTTCTCCTTGCTATGCATTACATTGACTGAATGTGTCCCGTCAGTTCACAGCAGACCAGACTGTGGCTGGGTCTAGATTGCTTTTAGTCGTGGGTAGCGTTATGTACATAACGTTATATTGCCACGGGTCTTGGGTCTGTATCAGGTGGGTTTTCGACAGGTCCGGATTGGGTGCTTGACATTGCTACTGTGAAGGAGCAGTCTACATGTAACTGAACAGAAAATACACAACACTGTGCTGCAAGCACGCAGTGCAACTCTACAGAAAATGCAGTCACGCACAATGAAGCTTCTTACAGTTTTGCAAATTCAATTCAATACAAGGAGGCCTATTGAAGATGAAAGCAAGTGTCTGAGTCACATCTGACACAGCACATGATACAGCCTCACCTGTTCTGAACCCATGACTTACAGCAGGGACACACAGGAGGCTTGAGCGCTGACTCTGAGTCAAATCATTATCAAACATACCCTTGTGTACATCCTGTAAATTCTAATATCAGGGATCAATTTAAGCTGTTACATTAAATTATATCGATCTTACAGATAAAACAGGAGGTGAGGCACACTAAGCAAATTTTAGCTTGATCTTAATCTGCATAAAGGATTCCCAAGAGCAATTTATCAGATATACAGATATAGATAAAGTGTATTTCCCAGTGACACAAACCTCATTCTGCAGCTCATCATCGCTCTTGCGTGAGGCCAGCATTTCAAAGAGGGAGGTGCACAGCTCCTCCAGGCTGGATGAGATCATGTTGCCTCCTTCCAGATATTTCTCTACCTCTCTTCTGAGTATAGTTCCATCCCCAGAGCTCAGAGATCTTCCTGAGGTAGACATCTCTTCCTCACTGGCGATCTTCCTCCCGCTCTGGCTGTTGAGAAAGTTTATGAAGTCTAGGCTAACTTTCTCCTCATGGACACGAGAGGAAGGCAGATCCTCCAGTGGGTCCAATGTGTAGCATTCATATGAGAAGGCAATGTTGCGCCCAAAAGTTGAGCCTCGTTGAGGGTTATGACGGGCGCTCTGTGTCTGGATAAAGTCCTCGACACAGGATTCTCCAAGTGAAGACACGATCCGAGCCACGGAGGCACATGAGGCTTCAGCTCCAGATGATGGAAAGGGGCCGAACATCTGTTTAATGGCCCGGGTGTCCTCTGTGCCCACATGATCTTTGTTGTGGAAGGTCTCAAAGAGAAAGACAGCAGCACCTTCAATGGCCTCCTGACCATGCTCAGTCCCCACTGTAAGACAAAACACAGCATAGTTTGAATTATAAATTGAATAATTATGTAGTAAACAAAAGAACAAAGAAAAATCTGTTTCATATTTTAGATTCTTGCCTTCTTTAATGAGTTCTAGTAAAGAGAAACATCAGTCCAAATCACTTTAAGACATAAAGGTCAGTCAGTCCAGAACATTTGAAGAACTTTAAATGTGTGTTTAAGTGCAGTCACAAAAATCATCAAACACTTACAGCTCTGCTGCAGAGGAGAAGTTCATTACAGTTACCAGCCCAGAAAACAACAATTAACAGCACCTCAGATTACAGGCCACATTCACATTTCACAGAATTCAAGTACCAGACACACCTCAACATCAACTGTTCAGAGGAGACTGTGAAGTAGGCCTTCATGGTCAAATTACTGCAAAGAAACCATGAGTGAGGGAGACCAATAAGAAGTAAAGAACTTCTTTGGCCAAAAAACACAAGAAATGGACATAAGTTCAGTGGAAATCTGGGTTGCCAAACTTGACTAATGTTAAATTCCAGCCCTGATTGTAGAAGAAATGATCAATTCCAACTGAAGGGACAATTAACGCTGATGTACTAATCATCATTTTAATGAGGAGGATTATGAGCATTACTGCAACAATCACCTCCACATTTTCTATTGTCATTAGTGGTATCTAGATAGCAGTGCTATTTTGTATGGCCATTAAATCCGAGCTTTGCACTATTCATAGCTCCAGAGGAGAATCAGCATCTGCTCCTCTGTGCAGGAGAGGCTACAGCAGAAGCTCACAGTTTAAGGTCCGTGCACCTCATTTAAATAATATTCCAAACAATTCATGCTTAACCAGAACTGCACTTAACAAAAAGGAATATAGAGTAATTGTCCAATTAGAGGAAAAAATGTCAGAAGGACAGAAGCAGAATAGAGTGAAGAAGGTTGGAGAGGCAGAGGAAAGAGAAAACAGATGAAAAAGATTTAAACCAATTAAAATGGTTTAAAAGCATCAGACTCGTCACTGCACGTAGCAGAGCAGAATAGCTGCTTTCATCTTCTTCAGAGTGCTTAAGAGCAACTTTTTATTTGGATCCAGTCACACTGGCTGAGGGCAGGTTCAACATATAAAGCATTGGAGAGCACCACAGCAACAAACACGGTTACTCTTGACTGGTGAGTGAGCAAAAAAAAAATAATAAATGCTGCAATGAGCAGAGAGAAAAGCATCATCACAGGCTTTCATGAGAGAGCTCCATAACTGACTCGTGAAGTTCAGTTAACACACGTGGATTACAGCATATAGAGCACGCTGTCAAAGACCTGTTTCTACCTCTCGAGTAAATCTAGTACGTTTTCATTTGTTATTTAGCATTTTCAAATGAGATGATACATCTAAAGCACATTTACTGGATCTCTGTCTTGTTCCTGTAACTTAAATAAACATTTAGGAGTTAATTATATTGGTATCCAGTCTGTGCCAATTGTCCATTAAAGCTATAAACCAGCACTCCTAATGGCCAAGAAATAAATATACACACACATATATATACATATACACATATATACACACACACACATATAGATATGTGTGTGTGTGTGTGTGTGTGTGTGTGTGTGTGTGTGTGTGTGTGTGTGTGTGTGTGTGTGTGTGTGTGTGTGTGTGTGTGTATGTATGCATTCTCAGACCAGCTTTTTATTTATTCCAGCTTTAGCTTGATTTGTTGCCATGTCCCATTAAAGACAGCAGGCACTTGAAAAAAATGTTACATGGATGGTAAATGGACTGCATTTATATAGCGCCTGCTTTCTAGTCCTCAGACCACTCAAAGTGCTTTAAACTACATGTCAACATTTATCCATTTACACATTCACGCACTGATGGCAGAGGCTGAGGCTGCGATGGAAGGTGCAAACTGCTCATCGAAAAGAGTAACCAGTGCTCTCATACACACACTGATGGTACAGCCTTTGCCCAGGGACACTTTGAGATGTGAACTGGGAGGAGCCAGGGACTCTATTGCTGATCTTCTGATTAGTGGACAACATGCACCTTTGAATTGGGTCACATCCGATATCCCTATATCAATCACTATATTAGTGTAAAATCTGACCAAAAATAAACACAGAGTAGCTCCTTTGGACACCTAGATCCTACATGGCTATTGTATGCTAAATAAAAATCTGTGTCTGATGTGAACAGCATCTTCAGTGTGTTTATTTACAAGGTTCATTTATTTATTGTTCTACAACACAGAGGTGTACAATGAAATGCAAATTGTAGACCCTTTATGCTACTCACAAAACAAAAATGATAAGAATCCATTGATTTTTTTTTTAATGGTGGAGTGTGGGGAATACACTGAGTCTCTCACTGCTGCTCTGTATGAATACTGTGTGAATACTTCTGTATTGCTTGCCAGATGGCAACAGTGCGAGCAGGCAGTGAGTGGGGTGGGTATCGTCTTTAAGAATCTGAAATTTGCTTTGACTAATATTCCACAATTTTCAGTAAGCACTGAAAATCACATTTCCAGACATTTTAGCATAATAAATGTATCATTTTTATTTGTTATCAGCCTAACTACTTTTTTTCTTGGTACATGTTGTTTGTACAACTTTACATATACATATAAACTGCCCTTGTGTATTGCAAAAATACACAAGGGGTCGCATT
Organism: Protonibea diacanthus; assembly: GCA_028641955.1. NCBI lineage: Eukaryota > Metazoa > Chordata > Actinopteri > Sciaenidae > Protonibea > Protonibea diacanthus. Next base: position 1,731,833 of record CM053983.1, on the reverse strand, counting down.
AACTGAATATTTTCGATTATTGATTTTTTTGACAGATGACAGAGAAATCTGAAGGCCTCTAACACTTACGAGATCTTCTGTAAATGTCCATAATCACAGTAGACCACCTGTAGTAGACCCCTCTGTCCAGTTGGTAGTAAGTGTGCACATTGATTAGCTTTTGTCTAGCATTTTTGTCTTTGATGTCACGTCGTCTATCACATTGGTAAACTACATCACTCAGCTATCAAAAAATGTTCCAGCAGCTAAGGGAACAAAATTTCTTTAGAAAGCTAAATAACTATGATGGAGTTGATAAACAAAATGAAAAAAGAAAGTCTGAAGTAAAGGATGAAGGACAAGCAAGCGATACTGATAATATTTATCAGCTAGCAGCAGCTACAACTAATTTGCAACAGCAAATACGTTTTTAGGGATTACATTTGTCAACACAATGTAATTATGAAAACTATGCAAATGTAATGTCATCTTTTCCATAATAAATGCATCTTGTTCATTCTGTATATTAAATATCATTGTTATGGAGTTCAAAAATGACAATGAGAAAGCCTAATGCAACCTTGAATTTATATGGAACATTATTTATTCCTTTTCTCCTGTCCAATCAAGTGTTTTTGGTTTTTATCAGATCAATACCAGATCAATGCCTGATGTCAGATGTATGTCTATAATCAAACTATTTACATTTTTGGGTATCAGTGAATTAACAGTCACTGGGTAAGTTGGAGAAATGTCTCCCATGGGTCAACGGTTGGGAGCAGAAGGTGGGTCAGTGCAGGAGACTTAATGGATGTTAATAGTGTCCGGCTAGATCAGACATAATTAAAAGGCACTTTTTAAAGAAATGTTTTTAGCAACCTGTGTTACATCCTTATTTTAAGAATACAAGTAAAGTCTGATATAAGCATAGTTATACTTTTCCTAATAGTTTTCCTTTTAGTTACTAGCATAATGATAGATAGACTCTGGGACAATGTGACCCCGCTAGACACAGCTTGGGGCATTATAAGAATAAAAGATAATTCAGTTTCTACCCCAATTACCTACATTAAATTTCTCAAAGTGAAAACAAAGATGAATATATCAGTATTGTCCATTAATTTAGTGGGTCAATGATGAACCAGAAAAAGACAGACTGGGTTATAGTTTTAACACTATTTGGGTTAAAAGGTTAATTCACCCAAATTATGACAAACAGACATTCTCATTTACTTCTAGTGGTAGTGGTCGTCTAGTGGTTTTGGTGTAATGTCCGGGTTTAGAGATTTCTGCCTCCACCCTGATATAGTGGAGGTGAACGTAGTATGCGCTTAGTATGGGCTTATCCAGACTTCTCCTTCATACGTTTTCATAGGGTCTATTTTCATGTCATGAGATCAAAATCATAACTATCTGCATGACAACACGCCATCAGTAAGCCAGGAAATATGTTTTTGTGATTGGGGTGGACTGTTTATTAAAGCCTGAGTTCTCTTTGTTTAAACTCACACAGATTTCTAACAGCAGTCTATCAAAGGTACAAACACAACATGATGAAGCGTATCAAACTCACTTTTAGACTGGCGGTCAAAAAACAGAAAACAGCATTCTGTTATTTTCAACTGTTTTCATCAGTTTACCACAAACACATGAAAATAGAGAGAAATTAACAATGGATTTGAAGCTGAGGAGTTAATTACCAATCTGTTTAGCGGCCAGAAGGAGGCTCTTCAGCTCTTGACTGGCAGCTTGCTGCTTAGCTTTGTCCTGATGCTCGGAGCAGAAATGGACAATCTTCTGCCATGTCAGGCCCTCTTTGGCAAACAGCTCCCGCCTCTTCAGTCGTTTGGTCTAGGATGAGTGAGACAAAATACAATTATGTTTCAAGAGAGACAACAGTATACTAGTATATAATCACAGGTATTTCTAACTGTCCAAATATCCTTCGATTTTTCGATCCACTGCTACTGTAATCATTCTATCATTCATTGTAATTCATTGTCATTTTATCATTCATTGTAATTCTACAATATGTTTGTGTTGATTTGCTCTGTACATGTGACATCCATTGCACGTCTGTCCGTCCTGGGAGAGGGATCCCTCCTCTGTGGCTCTTCCTGAGGTTTCTTCCACCTTTTTTCCCTGTTAAAGGGTTTTTCCTCACTTGAACCGAGGGTCTAAGGACAGAGGGTGTCACTCCCTGTACAGATTGTAAAACCTTCTGAGGCTAAATGTGTGAAAATGTGTGACTTTGGGCTATATAAATAAAATTTGATTTGATTTGATATAGTGCAGAGACTTGGTCAGTGTGGCCAGTCACTGATAGATTGATGACTGTAGTTCATCTTATATATTTGCTGTAAAATGAATCAATGTTTTGCATGTCTTCAACTGAAACTTTATTCCCAAACGTCATTTTGATCAAAGTGAAGAATCACACCAGAGCTTTTTATCCCACCTACTTTTTGAATTGCATTTATTCAAATCAACATTTCTGTAAATGTGTCAGTGGTAGCCAGCAGGCAAATTTTCAAAATGTACTTTACATAATCCAAACTGAAGCTCCAAGCTACAAAAACACAGAATCCTACATTCCCCACAATGCACCATCTTTTCATTAAACTCAACACCCCTCTGGCTTTCTTTTAAAACATTTGCAATTGAAAATAAACCTGATGACACAGTCAGTGATAACGTTATTGTCTCAGACTTGACAAAGCTTCTCCAGAGACACAAAAGTCAATATACAACAGTACAACAGAGGCAGAGTAGAATCCCTCATGACTAGTAAACTAGTCTAAAATTGGTGGAGTGTCTCTTCAGGAATACTGAGATTATTTTCCTAATTTGGGCAGGATTCATCACACCAAAACACAGAGGCCCCGGTGTGACTGAATTATCAGGGATTCTGAGGATTAGATTTCACGTGATTTGTTTTAACGTATTGATTTATTGTAAGCAACTTCAAAGGAGAGACATTTAAAGTCTTGTGTGTAACATTTAGTGCCACACAAGTGAGTAGCAGTGAGGCTGCAGATGGCAACCGACTGAACACCACTCATCTATCCTTCTACTACAATGGCTGCTAAACTACAGTGTTTCCAGCCAGTGTTTGGTTGGCCACTGTAGAAACATGGCAGACGCCTTCAAAATGTTACACACTGGACCTTTAAGTTAGTGATATGGTTTTACATACACACCACTAAGTTCTCTAGTGGTAGTGTAAATTCTTTGACTTTAGATACATCTATCTGTTAGAGATATCCAATTAGCCTTTAGAGTGTTGTGGGTGGTTGGAGCCAATCCCAGTTGAAATTGGGTGAAAGGTGGGGTACACCTGGATAGGTTGGCAATAAATCACAGGGCTGACAACCAGATTTGTCAACATTCACACCTAAGGGGATTTCAGTCAAGAGCTAACACAATCTGCTTTTCTTTTTAAGACCGGAGCCCCATCAGAACCACAGCTGTACCAAACCAAAACTGTAGATAATGTCACAAAATGATACTACTTCAAGTACATCAAGTACTTTTCACATGTAGTTAAAAATGTGTCCTCAGTAGTTTTGAAGTTCATGTTAATACCGTAGCAGTGTGATACTAAATCTGAGCAGGTGTGACAGTTCTGGGTCTGAGGTCATAAAAATGATTAACACAATGACTCCATACTAATCGGGATCTCTATGTCTTCTAAAACTAAGCATTTTAACAGATAATCTCAAAGTGACTCCAGCCATCTTTTCGTTGGAGAAGCACTTTCCCTGCTTAGAGGATTTAACTGGAGGTGAGCCAGGTAAAAAGTGAACAGCTGACAACTGCTCCAATTTCATTTCATTTTTTTTGTCTTTTTTCAAAGAGGCAACTGATCTGAGAAACAAATCCCTGACAGTGAAAAGACAGGAGGATTTGATTTTTAAAAAGATGATCGGCAGTGTTGTAAAAGGGCACACATGGAACACAGGCAGAAACATACGAGAGCAAATCAGCAAAAATGGAGGATCCAGCCAAGCAGAACACATTCAGATATTGTTCATTGGCAAACAGTGAACATGTGTCAAAGGTACAAGATACGTGTACATGTATGGCTCAGATGCAGGATGAATCTATCTTTGTTAGAGATGTTTCAAGGAATGAATCTTAATTTTGTTTCTTGGAACTGCAAAAGGTCCACAACAGCTTAGAAAAGTTAAACAAGTCACGGATACAATAAAGACTGGACTCCAAAACTGTATTTCTACAACTCATCTTATAGAAAAGGACAATAAAAAGATTAGTGAGTGTATTCACATCATCATTTTCATCCCAGAGGCCAGGGGAGTTATGACCTTTCATAATTCATTACACAGTCCCATTTCAAGTGCAAATGCAATCAAAAATGAAATGCAAAGCTGTTTAATAGTCCTCTATAAAAGTTCTCTACAACTTTAAATCAGTAAACTGAAAGTAAAAAAAAAACAAACTTTTTGCTAATCTGGGCAAACATTACACCTCACTATGGGAACAGATCAATCACATCACAGGTTTAGAATTATTAGAACTATAATTCTGGTGAATATGTGACAAAAGATCGATCTAGCAGCATATATCTACCACATATACATTCATGTTTATTAACGCTCTACAGAAGAACACAAGGGTTTGTCTGGCTCAGTGAACTTTTGTTTGTGACAAGTGTTTGGAGCTGATGGAGCTGATGGAAGCGGCAGACTGTTAGCTTTGGATGGAAAATGCATCATGTTGCTATGCCAATAATAATATAGAGAAAAATAAAATCACAAGCAGGTGTGCGGGGTCTCTGTTCATGATCCCCTGCAGCTGACAATAAGTGCAGCGTGGACACAGTTATGATCAGTCAAACTTTCTATTTGAACTGCATATTACTGTGTGTATACTGTGTTTTCTATCTGACATCTGGACAAAGGTATATTTATATTGTATGTTTTGGCCAACAGCAGAAATGTTATACATATTAACATTAATAATATGTGATTCGTAGATGTAGAATTGTGACTTTAGCTCTGGTCAGGTTAAGGTTTGCATACTGCTCTGGATGATAATTACCTTTAATCAGACCTCTGCTGAACATTTTTTGTTTCAAACTGTCCAACAATATTGTTTTATTTAGACGTCACTCACACACAGTGGACTCTAATCACACACTCACTGATACCGCAGCCACTGTCTCTCACACCAGTAACTAGATGTTGAAATTGGGGTGGAGGGTGAGGGTGGAGCACAGTCTGCGTCTGTGTTTGGATAGTCTATCCATCCTGCATGAAAACATGTTGTTTCTTTCCATGTGCTGGGGGAAAGGCAGCTGGATAAGAGCCATACAGTATGCAAGCTGTGTCATCAAAGATAAAATATTTCCATAATACACGCAAAATCACATTACTTGCTCCCTCTCAGTTGGATGAAAAACAACCTGCTGTTGATGATGCCAAAGATATAACCCTCCTGTGAGCATCAGAGCAGGACTCATTTCTTGCTCTGGTAGAATATTTAGTGTGGTAAAATACATTGACTTCTGTCATGATGAATATTAATGATTCAGCTTTCATTAATTTGGTCAGACATTAAAAAGGGCACGGTGATTTACCCATATAAGTCACACCGCTTGGCCCAGGTAGCCAATCAAATTGAGCCATTTTTATGTTTTTTTTCCCATCTTTAACCAGTAGCACAGCAATGGCTAATCATATCTGAAGGCTCCACAGGCGCTTCAGCTGTTTTGCTCAATATGTTTTGCCAAGACATTTTTGAAGCAGCTGTACCTGAAGAGATGCATCTCTGTTTAAAAATCAATCCCATGATGTCATAAGGTCCACATCTGGAACAACTGTCCAGAACAAAATAACATTGAATCAACTCACTTTTGAAGCAATATGCAAAATACATTCACGCCTAGTGGTAAAATGCCTTCTACCAGTTGTTTGACATAAGGCATGTTAGCTTTCAGGACTTTTCTTCCAGAAAGCTTTTTGTCACAACTAATTAACGTTACATTTCTTGTGGCTGAGCGAGCACAAAACCCAGGGAGACACAAACCAGACAGATTTATTTCTGACATATTCTCACAGCTACATTTTACACTAGTTGTAAAGATGGTGTACTTGAGAAAATGAGACACATTCTGTATCTGCAATTTCAAAGCGGATAGCAAACTCTTCAGTGTCACTTGTATGCAATGTCACCTCTGCACACAGCACTCATTAACGTCTCATGATATTGTTGTCAACGACAAGGAAATACAGTGAGCTGAATTAAAACTACATTCATCTGGTGAATCTCCAGCTACACTGTATATTCGTCACTAACAATCTGTTAATCAATACAACTTTTACTAAATAGAACTCTACTCTATAAAAGGTATTGTATTCAAACACAAGGTATGAACTGGGACCGGACTGACTTGACGTTTATAAGTCTTATTCTAGAGATTTTTCCATACCACTTTCTACCTTTAAAATCAAAACATGAGTGACAGGAAAGTGGCTTAACAATTCATTTCATATATTTCTCACTGACTGACATTAGAGATGTGAAAATTTACATTCTACCTTAAACAAAGGTGCATAACAGTGGGTTACGCACAGTGTTAAGAACCTTTGGTCCTTTAACTGGTTTCTTCATACAAAATGGCGTTGAACAGAATACTTCAACATAAAAGTAAAGTGGAAGAAAGTGCTTGCTTTTTTACGCGCACTTCTACAGTTCAATGTTCTGTTGTAACAGAAACACAAGGTTTGTAATGATTCGCTTGCTGGCCCTCACCTTTAGATCATAGAGCTGTTCAGTGAAGTCCTCCTTCTTGCTGACATTGGAGAAGGAGCGCAGTGCACCTGTCAGCCGTGGAGGAGACATTGTTCTCTGATGCTTCAATCCACACACTGCTCTTCCAGCTTATTCCTATGAAAGGCACACACATGGATACAAATAGTGGACTGCAATGAGATGGCAGTTTGGTTTCTACATTGCATATCGATGCCTAAGTACACACTGAAGTCCATACAGGAAAGCTGTGCTTTAAACTGTCTTTCTAACTGAGAATCTCACACACACACACACACACATAGTTTAGGACCTCATTCACAAATGCAACACACCGACAGGGTTTCTTGGTGTGTTCGACATAATAATGAACCCCCAAAACAGCCACAGCAGTTACATCTTTGACTGTAAACGGCTGTATCTGCAAGGAAGTAACGTCATGTTGGTTGGAGAATAGCTGTGACACCAGTAATACGTTTGACTATTATCAGGGGAAGAGCATTGGGTGAATAAAGTGTAAGCCGAATTCAAGACTGGGTACAACTGTGACCTAAAATGAACGTATGGACCGTGATACATGACCAAAGCTACTGAAATATCAAGGTATTACACACGAGCTCACGTTATTCTCTCCATACAGTAGAATATGACACACAGCCTGTGTCATGAGTATTACAGTGACCATGTTAACGTGTTCTTCCTCCCACTTTAAACTTAACATCATGACAGACGCCGTACTGTCGCTGTGTAACAGTCTATGTTGCCTGCTAATGTTAGCTCGTCAGCCCGACTGCTACTTCCCAAACCGCGTTAACTTCAGCACTGTGAGTGACCCTCGTTATATAACCCATTGAGACGAATTCTAAGTTCATTAAACAATATAAACTTTATGTTTCAGGCTGTACCTTCAAAACCGCGAATGAACTGCCAGGCGCGTGAGTGGCCTACCGGCAAGATGTCAACAGAAATCGCTTCCGCGCTAGGAACTATGGGTATTATAGTTTTTACGACATATACTTGATAGTGGACAGGGCTGGAAAAATGACTACATTACCCATGTACACAGGGAAGTGACACGTCACACACGATTCGCTTGTGATTTAAACCGACATACACCGTTTATAGAGAAACGAAACTTACTTTAAAGCTGCTATACATTTATATATATATATATATATATATATATATATATATATATATGTGTGTGTGTGTGTGTGTGTGTGTGTGTGTGTGTGTGTGTGTGTGTGTGTATTATCCTTTACTATTATTCTATTATTACATTCTCCTGCATGCCCCTGTTGTAGATATGAAATGCCCTGAGGGTGCCCTCCATTACAAAGGTACAAAGTACAAAGTGTTTCATCCTAAATGTATCGTGACTCTGTGCACTGGTGCCACACCACATACAGCTGTGACATTTTTACTTTTATTTTTATTTTTTCACCTCCACTCATCAGAAAGACAGACAAAACAAATACAACGTGATGCATAGAATAAAACAATAAAAAGAGAGCGTATTCAATTCTAAGTCATTTCTTAGTGTCACAGTCTACGGCCACAGAGGCTGGACCTGAGGGCACAGTGGTGTGCTATGAGCTAAATACTTGCTCACAGTGACAATGCTAACATGTTGATGTTCAGCAGGTGGAGGTTTTAACCTGTTCACCTTCTTAGTTTAGTGTGATTGTTAAGATTTGCCATTGAGCACTAAACAGCTGGAGCCACCGGGAGTGTCATCAGCTCTGCAAGTATTTTATATAAACCTGTGTTCGAGCTGAGACTACATCAGTCATAATTCTTTTGGATCTCATGTAAATGTAGAAATGTAAATGATTACATCGCCTTAAAATGTGACACAGCAACATTTTTTTTATTTAATGTTGGAAAAGAAAGCTGTGACACACAGGATTAATGAGGCTTAGGTAACTCAGTGTTAGCAACAAGCCTGAAGTCAGGAAGAAACCAAACTTGGAATAAAGTTTTCGCTGGTCATTGCACCACCATGAGTATAGCCACCATACTACATATGTCTCACTTTCTGGCTGTCAGATAGTTATGATTTTTTCTAAGCTCATTTATGATGAACAATGATGAACTCTTATGATTAGAATGACCCCATGGCCTTTGTTCTAGCACCACCGTCAGGACAAAGCTCATATTTCTAAAATAGGCAAACAGGCAGTGTGTTGTTTTTTTCTGTCCAATACCTTCAAACTACAATGCACATTCTCAGTGTCATTAACACAGCTGCAGCCCCTCAGTCCTGTTTTCTGATGTTGTCATGTCTTTTTTCAGTCAGTTCAGGAGTTCATAATTGCATTTTCCAGACAGTGAAGCTAAATGCAGCCTGCCACACGCACCCAGTCGCACAACCTCATTGTAATTTATAACTCACCTACTGTAAGTTCAACCTGTGGAGAAGGTGTCTCATCTGTTCTCTCTTTGCTTTGTTCTTCTGCGAGGTTTGTCCACTCTCATGCACACACACACACACACACACACACACACACACACACACACACACACACACACACCACTTCACATACTGTATGCATGAGTGGTGTCCACTGAACTCTGGCTATGCCGTAAGAGAACTCTGCTTCAGAGTTCAGTGAGAGTGAGAGAATGATTCGTTCTTATTTTGTGTGTCTCTCTCTCCCACTCCCTCTCTATTATCTGTCCCTTATACACACGCAATACAACACACACATGCACTTGTCCCCGGGACCACACTAAAGGGCACGGCTTGTAAAGTACAATGCATCAGTTTGAGTTTTATTCATGTGAATTTCTCATGTTTGACTTGTCATCCCGGATATTGTTGTTTTCCACATAAACCACATTCCATGTGAACAACTGTGGATGACATTACCACGGGCAAAGTCAAAGTACCATCAACCAAACTGCAAACAGACTTCACATACACAGCGTTACTGAACAATTCAAGTGATTAGTTGTTAAATTGGAAATAAACTGGCATAATTCTGTTTTTTAATCGTAAAGAGAAATGATTTATTCTGTAATCAGGTTCTGATACGCTATATTTACATGTTATTATGCTGACATTTTTTATAGTTAGAATCATTCTAGTTTATTCTGTAATGATGTACATTTGTATCTAATTAAGGGCCTTCATTTCTCACTAGGCATTAGTCATCATGAAATTCTGAAAACTGCATAAAAATCTTTAAATTTCTGTTTGCTATAAAAACACTAAAACAACAGTATTTTTGCTGAGATGGGGCCCTCTGTCTCATCACTGTCTCACCTGCAGGTGCAAAGCAGTCTTACTGTTAAAATAATGCACCTGATGAACACCTGCTGAGACAATAAGTCTGGTTTGAATTCTTTCAGTTGTGACACATGCTCATACCGAATTGCAATACTTGATCAGTTTTGGAAAAAACTGCAGCTACAATATCTGTCAGGACATTTTATTACATCATTGCATCATTACTGCATTACACTGAAGCTTCTGGAGCTAAAGGTTAGTAATAATGTGAACAAGTGAATTTAAACTTGTGTAATTTTCCAGCAGCAAAGTATCCAGTGATGTGTACTATTTACAGTCCTACTGTACGAAGTGTGCAGGGAATATGGGCACATGAAAGGAGACTTGATGCAACAGAGTCTAACTGAGAAGCACTTCTGGCTCTCAACAGAAACAATAAAAGTGCTCCTTGGTATCTCCTGTGGCATACGGGGGCCATTTGTTTTTGTCAGAAGGCTGCTCAACACCCTGCTAATGTGCTTCCAGGATGCTGCTACAAGCTTTTCCCTCAAGGCGGAAATCCATCCTAATTATTCACATTTTGAAGTGAGCTCCATGGTGAAGACCTTCTCCCACGGTGCAGCCAGCGTCACACATACATCTTAATAACTCACCACCCTGAAAACTGCAGCCAATCTGACACACACTCCCAGCAACTCTTTGCATAGCCAGTACATTATGTGAACTGTCTGTTTAAGGATGTGCGTGTGTGCATACACACACACATTGCAAATTGAATCTAGTGTGTATTTGAGTTCATGACAAGAGTGAATGTGTGTGTCTGGCCACATGTATGACAAGCCCATAATTCATTCTGTGCTTCTCCCATACATACAGTACATTCTGCACGTGCACACACACACACACCTTTATACTTTCACTTAAACTGTACTTTCATTGTACTTTAATTTTAATATACACTCTCTTCTCTAACATACTTTCATCCATACGTGTTGATTCAACTTTAAGGTTATTTTTGTGGACTGCTGTAAATGGAGGCAGCAAACAACAAAAAAATGTGAATGAGGAATGCAGTTATATTCAGTTATATATGAAGTAAGAGCAGTTAGTCAAACTGAGCTGCTGTGAATAGAGATTTCCGGTTTTCAATAGAGAAACATCTTCTTTAGGGGGCTCTAATTGGAGAATATGGTAGAATTTGATTATAATAGTCATTTTCATCATTTTCTACATTGTAGATTAAGACTGGAGACATCATAACTATGAACCAATGCATGGAATTATGCGGTAAATAATCCGGTGCAAACAAACAGAACATGTTTTAAATTTTATACTCAAAAATAAAATAGCCACCCTTTTAATTTGGTGACAGCTTTGCACACACTTTACATTCTTTCAGTCAGCTTGAAGGAACTCCAATACATGCTGAGCATGGTATTTTATAGTTTTGATGTCTTCGACTTAATAAGTAACAAAAAAGAAAACCGAAAACTTGACTGATATTGTATGTATGATATTGTTTTCATTAGTGTATCATCACCTGAAAAAACCTGAATGATATATACAGTTGCAATCAAAATTATACAAGCCCATTGAAAAGATTTTTTGACAAAATGTACAAGCTTTCAGTTGTTTGAAATAAACAAATCAAACAAGAACAATTTAAATAGCTCAAGAAAACTAATATTACAAAATTATTCAGCCCTGCACAACAAGCATCATAAGTACTTAACAGAGCATGTTTTCTCATATGACCTGCTGCAAATGTGAACAGCACGGTCGATCTACACAGAGCACCTTGAGCTGGCGGAAGTCAGACAGAGAAAGCATAGAGAATCCTGTGGATTTTCAAAATAAAATACCCCGTGCAAACTGCTGGTTGTAAAAAAAGTTGCGTGCAGGACAGACCAAAATCACGGCGCATACGCGACGTGCCAGAGACATGTGCAGTGGGGTTTCGGAATTAGGATCATTGTCCTGTTTGGAAGGTCCAATGACACCCAAGCTTCAGCTTCCTCCAGATGGCATGACATTTCATTTATGTTTTTGAGCCTATTGGAGCTGACCTTTGAATCAGTAGTGGTATACGTTTTAGAGTCCGGGCATGGAGCCCTTCAACATTAAGTGTGTGCCTTACGTGCAAATTTAAACTAGGTCTTAGGTCTTTTGCAGTCATTCGAGTGTTTTGACCACCTGCCTCCTCAAGAATTTGGTGGCAGCTGTAGATAGCTTCCTCTTTCTGCCACGTCCAGGTAGTGTAGCCACTATTTCTTGAACTTTAAACTTGTGAATTATGCTTCAAACTGTATCTCTAGGAACATTCAATACATTTTCTCTTTTTGTATCCTTTTCTTTGTTTGTGCAAGGAAAATATCTCTTCTCTCTAACTCTTTGGACAAGTCTCTGGACTTTCTGGCATATTTCTAACATGCAGCATACATGCATATACAAGTAAGGTTGATAGATACAGTGTATGTGAGAGGAGAGTGTACTGATGTGAGACGCTGAGTAAATTGCTTGCATGGCCCTTCATCCACATTCTTATGTTTGTGACATAAAAGTCTACGCATCTTTGTTTCTGCATTCCATGTCTGCTGTGTGTGTGTGTGTGTGCGCGCGCGGGTTGGCTCTGTTAATTCTCTCTGACTCTTGGACTCGTGGTAATTTGTTGGCAGCTTGTTCAAAAGAATGGACGCTGAATTATTCACCTTTTCTCTCTGCAAAAGGATGTTTTTTTTTTTTTCATTCCTGGCTTTTCGTCTCGCAAATTGAATTCTCCGTGGGCGCACTCTATTCAACTGGAGGATATTTTAAAATATTGAAAAATCAATTTTAGATAGAACTTAATATGACAATCAGTGCAGTAAAATAAAAAAGGAAACGATGCAATATGACTCAGTGTGCCAGAGCTTGTGAGGAAGAGAAATGCAGTCAGACTCTCAGTGCTCAGTCCTCATCAAAGACACTCAGAATGATAAAAGCATTCTTAATTTAGCTCAGCCTCCAATGATGGACATTTCAATAAGAGAAATTATATTTTTGATGTTCCAAAATGGAAGATGATTTGTCCAAAGCATCATGAACCGAGTACTAAAATTTCAACTGGGGAAGTTTTATGACAACTTAACCTGGAGTAATAAATGTCTGACACTCAGGTTAAGATGCAAGGTTTTGTTCATGGACTACAGACTGCTGAAGGTTTGATGATGTGAAAGATGTTTTCAAGTGGACTGGGTTAAAGTGAAGTGCAGGGGCAAAACATCTGATTTATTAGACAGAATATTTTAGAGCACTCATCAGTCTCAGTCTGTTCCTCTGATGCAGTCACTACATTCACAACCAGACAGCCAGAGGACATGAAGCATGATGAAACAGCTATGTGGTGTGTCTATTGCATTCACGTGTTTCCCATAAAAACAGGCAGTCATTGCAGATATTGATTGTTGTTACAGCAGTCTGTGGCGCTGGGTTGGAGTTTCACCAAAATCAGTGAATAAAGTTATAAAATTATGTTTTTTACAGTAATAAGTGAGGCCAGACCACAGAAACACAAAGAACACTAAGAAAGAAAGCATTGTGCAGGATGACTCAACTTTTTGAGTATTTTCAGTGACTCTAAAATTTGATGAAGAATACCTCAAAATACCTACAAAATGTCATTGTTGGAATTGATATTGGTGACGTATACGATAAAAAGACTCAAACGTGAATTTTTACTTCATGGGAATTGGGAAAGTGTTGAATGATTTGTGGTGTGTGCCGACTCCTTGTATGTAAAAATGTCTCATGACTCAGTGTTCCAACTGGTGGTCCCCATTGATCATCACCCAGTCTTTGAAACCTGCTGCACCTCCCTCTCTCCACCCTCCTCCTCACTGAAGTCCGTTGTTTTTATGGATTGGGATATAGAACTTGTAGTTCCAATGAAGGAAGAGCTCATTGCCACAGATATTTTAGACAATGGTGAATGAGGTGCACTGTGAGTGAGTTTTTATTGTACGTAATCCTTCAGTGTTACTCAACAAAACTTATCATGTGTATCCTTCAGGTAGAACAACAGTGAAACATTAAACATTTCAAACTGAAATTACTTTTAATCCAGAATTGTTTATTTGCCACCAGTCTGCTTCTTTCATGTCTTTGTTTGGCACACTGCAGCATATCTTGACATGTTACTGCCCCATGTAGATCAGTGGAATTGGGGAGCCCATTGGCAGGCCTGTGTATTGCATCACAGTACCACTCATAAAAGTACTACCCTATCCTGACTAATAAGTAAAGTTTTAGAATGTGAAGGTTTGGGGAAAGGTTCTACCAGCCCTGCCTCTAAACAGAAAAGATTTCTTCATTTTCTACTTTAACCTCCACTGATGTTTTTCTGGTCTTGTGAGGGTCCAATCTATGTAGTTAATTCGGCACTGCTGGACATTATGAGTCTTTATATGTCCAAGAAAGAGACGCCTCGGTTAAATATGCACTTCACAGCATGACACGTCTGATAAAATGGGGTGAGATTTTTTCAATCTTCAATTTCTCTCTCTGGTTTCTATTATTACATCTCAGCAAACTCATTTCAGCTGCTGTTAAATTATCACATAAAGTCTAAACTTTTTCCTAAACCTGTGCTGAATTCATCATCACTTTGTGTGTGTTCAATTAAAATTCTAATTCAACAAAAAAAAAAAAAAACAAGTGAAATTTTAAAAAAAAAGTGAGATTTTTTTCATTTTTGTGATTTGTATGGTTTGATGCACTGCATTGAGGTTGGTTTCCTATTTCTATTTCTATCTATTACTATTCTATCTATTTCTATATTTTTTTTATTATGTAATATTTTTGATGCTTTTCTCATCTCTATTAGATGCATGGGAAAAGAGAGAAGAGTAAAGAGTATACATGCAGCAGAGGAGCTCATCTAGATGCAAATTGTTCTTGTTAAATTGTTTGCCTCTTATCCACCAAGATGCAACCAATCCTACAAAAATGTCTGCAATCACATCACCTGCATGTTGAGCATGTGGTGCACTTGTACAAACTGAAACAGTTTGACTGTCTCAGTCATGAAAGTGTTGCTGCAAATGAGTAATACATTTTCATGCGATTGCTCCTCTCTGAATGATCTAACTAGAAGTGTTAACATCTGTAAGAATGGGTGGTTTGCATATGTTATATGTTAAATGATTAAGGTTGACGGCAGCAAAGCCTTTATTTATTTAAAAGTAAATTAAATCTCTGGTTTCAGCAGTTAAAATGTACACCAGACAGAGCCAATATGTGTTGACTTTTAACTGCAATGTAGGGTAGTTTGAGGTGCCACTTTGGGAAAAAATAAAAAAAGAAGGTGGGAGAGCTTCAAAGAGGCAACAGTGTGCAGCAGGGCGA
Source organism: Protonibea diacanthus (assembly GCA_028641955.1). Taxonomy (NCBI): domain Eukaryota; kingdom Metazoa; phylum Chordata; class Actinopteri; family Sciaenidae; genus Protonibea; species Protonibea diacanthus. Next base: position 1,716,469 of record CM053983.1, on the reverse strand, counting down.
GATGTCTGAGCACAGTGGATTAGAATAACTTTCAGCAGCACCAGCTCAGTGGAAGCACATGCCTGACTGACTAAACATCAAACCTTATGCAGCAAATTTTAAATCAGTCATTTGCACTCTGTCACTGAACCAGCTACTTGCGAGGGTTTAACCCTACCTTGGAAAGCCTTGATGTTTGGATCAGCCTTGCATATGCAGTGGATCATGTGCAATCACCACAGTTCAGGAGGCATTTCTGTCCACGCTATGGACATCTTACTAACGTGCAAGCTGCTTCCTCTCTCTGTTTGATCTGGCATTTGTCCTGAACCGTGCCTCGTAGATTTCTGTCCCTGTCACCAAGAATGTCTTGTACTATCATAGTTGCAGCTTCATTAACTTTGCCTTTGGCAAAGTCCAGCTGTTAGATCCTGCTGCAATCGACTGTCTGCTCCTTACTGTCCATCGGAATTTATAACACTAAAGAAGCCTGGAGAATGTGGAGACCCCTATGCTGACCTCTTGTCACCATGACAATGGATAGTGCAGTTGCCCATCTGGTGTTTCACTCTGCTAAACCCTCAGCTTCTCAATGGTAAGATCAGCTCACACAGACATCACAAAGAAACCAACCTTTTAGCTTTCAGTCTTTAGATGTATTTATACAAGCACAATTAAACTGCAATAAATTCCTCATTAGTTGCGTCAATCAACTAATGGCCACTAGAGGGCAGACAGACTCCAAAACAGGCCAACAGACCATCTTACACCATATTGCCAAATCACCTTACAAATCATGTTGAATGGACGCATAGACACAGAGCATTAGCATTCATTTGGAGTTGTGTTTCTGACCACCTGATGAGAGTATGTACAATACCATCTTTACCCTCTATTAAACTCTTTTTTGGTCTCTATTAGTCCTGAGAAAAATATCTTGCTCTTTAGCTGCTAAAAGCTTCACAACTGTCTGTCTGTCTGCTGTTGGGTGTTGAGCAGATTCAGTGGAGCCTTTCAACGAGAAACAGCTGCCTGCTGCTGAAAGTGAGGATTGATGAGAGCGATGGGACTGAACAAAAACCAAAACAACAAGTAACCAAAACAATGAACTAAAAGAAGGTAAAAAAAGCTCCACAGAAGTTAAAGGAACTAAAGAACTGGTGATAATTCATTACTATTATTTTTACATGTGGAACCTTACCACATAACATTTGATAGATTGGAGTTAATACCGTCAAAGAAATCATTCAAATTTTCCAAATTCCAAAACATCCCTTACGGATCAGTTAAATTCTGGTGTGATACCTTTAAAAAATATATACAATTCTGGAAGTTTTGTCATAAATAGGATGTAATGTTGTGGTACATACAGTATAAAGTTCTAGAGAAAAATGATGCACCCCTCAATAATGAAGGCTAGGCCTCGTCATCACCTGACACACTAAAACTGATGTCTTTGCAGGATTTGTCCATTGGAATTTATAATATATTTCATACATACATATATTTTGTAAATTATTTAACAGTCATTCATATTTATTTCATAATCCCTACTTTCCAGTTCATACATATTGGACAGTTTGTCCAGCGCCTTCTTCTCTGATTTATCAGGTTCATGGACACATTTGGCCTGATAGGTCAGGGAGGGGTCACATGATCATTGTGAATCGTCCTCTGACTACCTCTATCATACCTCTATAATCTGTTTGCCTGATGATAAAAAGTATTTTAAAGTTTCACTCTTCCTTGATTTTTGTCAAAGTACAAATAAATTGATGGATAACAGAACAGCAGATTTCCTTTTTAACAAAAACAGAAAACTGTCTAAACTCATTCAATGGCTACAAACCTCAATTTTCAAAAACAATATATTGAATTTTTCACATTGTGCAATGTATTTCAATACTTAGAGGTGGAATTAATGCAAACAGTATGAATGGAAAGAAAGAGAGATAGAGGACAACATTCTTGTCGTTCATATACTTAGAATGGCTCGCATACAGTATGCATATGTTTACTTGATCAGAAGTCATGGAAAGGCTGCCTTTTGTGTTGTTACTTTCATATCATATTCATACAGAGGTGGTGGATCAGAACACTCACATGAATCATTCTTGTGATGATGGTGTCCTGAAGATCGAGGCACTGCATCAAAAAAAATATTATTTTTTGCCCCCAAATAATCAAAAATGAATATTATTTAGATTACAGTGTTGTGTCTGATATGTACAGTTTGTGATGCCAGATCATGATCAAGTGTGTCGGGGATGTTCCCTCCAGGCAGCCAACAAACAGTTCACTAGCTATAAATTAAACCTCACTGCTTGCTCTGCAAACTGTAAGAATACATATCCAACTGATTTTTTTTAAACAGTTTGATCCATTTTACTTTTATAATCTAGAAAAAGGCTGAATGTCACAGAGGACACGATGACCTTAGTGACCTTCAGCTGTGATGTGTTTGTGCTGCTGCCCAACACAGATATTGAATGATGGATAGCCAAGGGATAAAAAAATCACCTTAAATGTAATTGATTTACAGATCTGACAAAAACCCTGACATCAGATGTTTTCTCCATGCTTATCTTTTTGACAGTTTATCTAACATTTACCCAGAATGCCTCTGAAAGCAAACGGCAGCATTTGGATGTCGCTGTGCTTGTGATTTGTGATTTAATAGCAATTCTTCAGCTCAGGAGAAATATGTTTGCATTTCCAGATAATCAATTTGACAGAGACTAAACGAACAGATTGATTTAAGCCAGTGAACAGCCAGACACCACTGCACCGAGAAACTTCATCCATCAATGGGCACAATTGCTTTCTCTGCCATGTCGCAGGTAAGGCATACTCCATCACCTTCCACAGAGAGAGCAGTCACACTATCAACTGCAGGCTGGTGCACCAACACCACACTGCCGGATACTGGCTGAAAGTGCACAATCAAAGCAATATTTGAGTCACTGAGTTAAGACTTTGCAGGCTTTGCAAAGATTAAAATATCAAATTTTGCATCCAAACACTCTGTTTCGAATAGCCACATTACAATTCAGCTCTATGGATAGAAATGTTAGCGGTTAGTCCACAAGTTTTAAATATCTATCTATCTATTTAGCCATTTATTGGATTTTATACAGACATTTAAACTTCCACAGGATGAATCTAACTCACTTCTGGCCCCATTTTCAGGTCAGAGGTTAAGGCTGCCAAATACTTCAAGTACCTGTAACACTAGAGACAATCCCTTCAGCCTCAGCTGTGCTTTATGTTTAGCACAAATTAGTAAGTGTTAGCATATCAATGCTTTAAATGCATTAAACCAAATGTAAACGGTCATTCTGTCATTATCAGTATTACTGACAGCATGCTGGCACTTTGCTGTGCCAAAGCCGCCTCACTTTATTTTAAAATGCAGATCAAAACTAAATTTTCTCATTTTTGTGTCTCTTCCTGGCCAACTGAGTGGTTAGGTTAATTCTTGGGCCCACAAAAAATAAAATATAGGTCCCATAAGAGTTCATAATGACTATATGAGCACCTTAAACTCCTTAAATTGGGCCAATAATAGCCTATTGGAAACTTATTTCATCAGGGGGATAAACTGACTAAGCTAATAAATTAGGCCTGTTATAAATCGATATGAAGGAAAAGGCTCTGAAAATGTGCTTTAACTCACTGGTTCATCAAATTTGCCAGACATTATTGACATACAAAATGGTGTTTTCAGAGTTCAGGCTAACCAAGTCAATATAAAAACCAAAGGTGCTGCTTTTCTTCATAAAGACAGCATCTTGCAGACATGTGAAACAACAGGGAGACATGCTATGGCTTTGGTCTTACAGACGTGTCTTTAGTCTTTACATTATGAAATGTTGTGATGAAATTTAATAGTCTTCCAGTGAAAGGCATCAGTAGTATGGATTGCTTTGCTCGTGAATTAAGGACAATGTCAAAATGCAATTAACATGCTTCTAAATACACTCAGATGAGATGAAGCACCTGGTACTGGTGGTGCAGGATAAAAGAACACATAAGCATCATTATTTCACAAGACAACGGTTTTGAATGACAACCGGTGGTAGAAAGAGTACTGAAATCTGATGAGAGTAAAGAGAGAGGTAGAGAGAGATAGAGAGGCACAGATGCACAGCAGCAGTAAAACATTATACTATAAACTATGAACTGTAATGGAAATATGGTAACAATAATGAGTAATAATATAATATAATATGAGTAATAATATATGTAGTGGACGTCAGCAGCAGACCACAGCAGCAGATACAATCCATGAGAACCTGCTGGACGAGAGAGTACAGAAACTCCGGGGAAGAAGTTTAGTTAGTAACATGCATTAACATGAATGAGACACGTATGTTTACAGATGGGAGAGAGAGAGAGAGAGGGAGAGAGAGAGAGAGAGAGAGAGAGAGAGAGAGAAAGAGAGATGAGAGCGAGAGAAGGTTTGAGTAGGGTTTTCAGTAAAGGGAGATGTGATTACATCTTCAACCAATACCATGCCTGACTAGGCTTAACCCTGAATGAGACAGACAGACAGAGAAGGGGGAGAGAGAAGTCCCTTGGCAGCCTAGTCCTATAGCAGCATAACTAAGGGATGACCTGAGACAACACTAACTATAAGATCTATCAAAAAAGAAAGTCTTAAGTCTACGCTTAAATGTATTGACCGTATCTGCCTCCTGAACCCAAAATGGTAGTTTGTTCTACAGAAGAGGAGCTTGATATCTGAAAGCTCTGGCTCCCAATCTACTTTTGGAAACTATAGGAACCACAAGGAACCCAGCATTCTGAGAGTGCAGTGGTCTAGAGGGGTAGTAAGGTACTATGAGCTCTTTTAGATGTGATGGTGCCTGACCATGAAGAGCTTTGTATGTAAGGAGAAGAATTTTAAATTCTATTCTAGACTTAACAGGTAGCCAGTGCAAGGAAGCCAAAATGGGAGACATGTGATCTCTGATCTTGGTTCCTGTCAGAACACGTGCAGCAGCACTCTGAGTTAGCTGCAAAGACCTAAGAGACTTATTGGAGCAGCCTGATAATAAAGAGTTAGAATAGTCCAGCCTAGAAGTAACAAACACGTGGACTAGTTTTTCTGCATCTGCTTGAGACACGATGTGTCTGATTTTGGCGATTTTACGTAAGTGGAAGAAAGCAGTCCTCAAAATTTGTTTTATGTGGACATTAAAGGTCAAAAACAAAAACAACTCCAAGATTCTTTACAGTGGAGCTGGAGGCCAGGGTGATCCCGTCTAAGGTAATTAAGTCTCTAGAAAGAGAGTTTCTGATGTGTTTGGGTCCAATTACAAGAACTTCAGTTTTGTCTGAATATAACATCAGAAAATTGTAGGTCATCCAACTTTTTATATCCTTAAGGCATGCTTGGAGTTTAGTTAACTCATTGGTTTCATCAGGTTTGATCAATAAATATAACTGGGTGTCATCGGCATAAGAATGAAAATCAATGGAGTGATTCCTAATGATGTTCCCTAGAGGAAGCATATATAAACTGAATAGAAGTGGTCCTAGTACAGAACCTTGTGGGACTCTGTGTGACAAACTTTGGTGTGGATGGAAGATTCATCATTGACATGAACAAGCTTGATCTAAAAAATAAGACCTAAACCAGCTTAGGGCGGTTCCTTTTATGTTAATTTGATGTTTCAGTCTCTGTAAAAGAATTTGATGGTCAGTGGTGTCAGCAATGCAGCACTAAGATGCCATTAGGAGGTTGTTTGTAACTTTGACTAGTGCGGTCTCCGTGCTATGATGCACTCTAAATCCTGACTGAAAATCCTAAAATAAACTGTTCTTATGGAGAATGTCACACAGCTGATTAGCTACAGCTTTCTCAAGTATCTTAGAGAGAAAGGGAAGGTTTGATATTGGTTTGTAATTGGCTAAAACCTCTGGATCTAGAGTGGGCTTTTTAAGAAGAGGTTTAATTACAGTTACTTTAAAGGACTGTGGTACATATCCTGATAATAAAGACAGATAAATTATATCCAACAAAGAAGGGCTAACTAGAGGTAAAACATACTTGAGCAGCCTGGTTGGGATGGGGTCTAAGAGACATGCGTATAAACCTATACTCATGCATGACAATGATGTGAGCACGTATAATATAGATAGTTAAGGTCTTCCACAGAACAGGGCCAGCAGATTAAGCAATAGCACAGGGCTTACCTTATTTGATATTGTAGTGAAAATACTTGAACAAGTTTACCATTAATCAAAGTACCAAAATCAGCTGACATGAATTCTGGAGCTTTTGGGCTCCCTGGGGCAAAAAAAAAAAAAAAAAACAACTATCTCATTACCCTTTCCAGTTTCCAGAATGTTTTATTCAAGCCTCAATTTTTCTTATCTGTGACAGGTAGCTTTGCAAAGCACAGTACCTTAACTAGGAAATACTTCAAGACTCGTGAATGAGGTGCAAAATTTCTATGAGCTACGGCACAGACATGAAATCCACTGCAGGCCCTCTTCTATGATAGTTTTGACCTTTCAGTGGAGAGTCAATACGCCTTTGGTTCTAAGCTTTATCGAGTGCTTGGTGCTGGGTATACCACCATGAGTTCATGTTCTGTTTATATTCTGTGTATGATCATATCAGTTTAACTCTATATTAATCATACTAGTTGATGCACCTGCAAATCAGTAAAGGCTGAGGAAGATCAATGTCCTAAAGAGCCCTGACATAGAATGAACGAATGGATGATAGATGGCCATATGGGCAATCTTTTCAATGGTAAAACTGTTTTGTATCTACAAAGAGACAATGAATCTTGTAGTTACAACCTCTACTAGTGTGTAGCCTCTGCTGCTCTATTAGCATTTTCAGCACACATGAGTTTAACAGTCTATATGGATTGGGTTTGTTTTCTTAATATTCAATTTAAGCACTGTGTTGTGTAACAGAGCAGAATATACAGTAGTTGTCAATCACAAAAATACCAATTTCAACATATTATTTGGCCCTCAGATATGTACACTCCTCCTGCAACAAATTTGTAGATTATGAGTGACTGAACACAAGACAGAATTTATTTTAGATTAATAATGTTTCATGTAGCAACTGTCATGCATCAATTGTCACAGACAGTCTCCATCTGCATAAACAAAATACCCCTGCCAATTAGATAGACAACTGGCATTTCTCCCTGCAGCTATCACTGTGAAACCACACACACTTCTTCCAAAAAAAAAAAAAAAAAAAACAGAAAATATTTGAGTTTTTCCTCGATATGAATTCTGTTTCTGTTGTGACACACGCCTATGAAATATAAAATATTACAAAGTAGTTTCAACTTGAAAGAAAGCCTTTCCACAATATTGTTTTTGTTACTAGCATTCAAATTTTACATGGAAAGAGGCAATATTCATAAAACAGCTTTGAACTGTATTTTTTCATAGATACACCGGTACATACTTTATATGTGTCACAGTTATTGTAAAGGTGGACAGCATATATTGAAATTAATTCCTGCCCCAAATTCTAAATCATTGAAATGTACACCCATGGGGCTGTTAGTAGCGTTTACCTTCTACAAGTATAACTCACTTTAAGAACAATATTGTTCTCCCAAAGACCAATTCCAGCATCATAAATGTTTAAGGGAGTGGAAAATGAACCAATTTACAGTTCTGTTGCCCGTACAAAGCTTATATGTGTAGGTAGGTGATTGGCCAAGGTGGCAGAGAGGGAAGAGATGCGGTTGGAATTTTAAGTGACAGAAAGTGATACAGCATGTACAGTGTACAGGGTCACACTGGCCTTTTACAATCCAAGCACAAACTGAGGACCAACGCCCGCCACTGTCATATTAAACTGATATGAGCCTTTGAAAGTTGGTATCAGTGTCTGAACAATGACTGAAGGTATTTAGCATCAGCACATAGGCAGTGTATGAGTGGGAAGAGATGAGGCTATAGCTCCATCAAAAATGACATTAATGTATGCATCATAACTGACGCTCCCTAAAAACACAGTAAACTAAATTTTACTCAGTTTTCAGGACAAACACACACTGATTCTCTATTTATCTATCTATTATCTTCAATAGGTCTATAGCTATGCTTGCTTCCAGATATATACACTGTAGAGAGTAGCATAGGAATATACCATAGATACATACAGTAGGGCAGGAGGTCAGTGGTGGAGGGGAAGCAAAACAGTTCAGTGCATGTAGGGAGGGGGTGGGGTGGAGGGAGAAAGAAAAGTACATTACATTAATAAAGAACATTTGACAACTCAATGTCTGATGCTTATCAAGCTGGTGCTTCATTTTACGTAGACACTTGGCTTGTTTTTCTGCTAAAAGCCTGTACTTTCAGGCCTGATGGAAACACTGCCTCCAATGAACAGGTCAAGTTGGGTGCGGAGGTCCTCACTCCAAGCAAAGCTTTTATAGCCAAATAGAGTTTGAATGGAGTTGCTTTAACCCTGACATCCATAAAAAATAGCAAAAGTGATGCTTTTTACGCTAAATGGGCTGTTTTTTGTAGCAACAATATTATGTAGAGGTTTTGCTCCGCTGTGTTTCAGAAAAAAACATGGCACATCATCAGAGCCTACAATTATCAAAAATTTCATTTTGTTTTCATTTACAACCATGCCATAACAACTTATGACCTCCTCTGACACACCATGCTTTGCTTTAGAGAAGTCTATGAAATGTACTATTTTGTTTTCTTTTTCACACAATAATCAAAGCAGCTGTCACAATGTGTTAAATGCAGCCTCTCTGGAGTACCTACATTCCTGCTGGTCTTAGCGATGTGATGTATGGTTAAATTCCTCTTTCCTGTCAATGGCCTATGCATTGCAGTCCTTTATACCTTGCCCTTGAGGTAGATATGGTGGAGTCTGAAGCCAAATCAGTGCTTGAGGCAGAACTAGGGACTAATTGGCTTTGGACTGCACAATCATACAACATATCAGCAAAATGTTTTGCTATAACATCAGAATTTTCTCCAGGGTTGAGGACTGACACTTCAAGCCTGGAGGCAAATACATCTACATCAATATGTTGATACAGTACTCTATACTATACTCTATACTATATAGTGAGGAAGTTTTGCATCAACTATTTCTTCAGGAAACAAAAGGTCAACACTGGAGCACTGAATAGTTTGTGATGAACTGATATAACGTTGTTATCAAACAGTAATCAATGTCAGGTATCCATTTCCTCCTATTGGGATAATTGAAGGGGGTGAAGAAATGATATATCACAATAGAAGCCTGTAAGACATTCTGCAATCATAACTGACGGATTGCATCCGTGATATCTGAACTAGAGAAATCTCGATGTTCACCTGTAACAGACAAATACAGATGGTTCATCCAATCACCTGCCAAGATTTTTCAAAGTGCCTGGGTTTTTAAAATAACAGTTTCCAATAACTACTTCCCAGATGGTTCTGTGTAACCAACCATTTGCATATTCAGGTTATGCAAATGCTGCAGTAGAGGTATGTAAACCTTTGATGCATGAAAGAGTATGAAGCTGGAACCTGACCTGTTAAAATGTTACTTCCTCATAGAAACACCACTCCTCCTCTGGTTGTATGAACATGATTCAGTTTGGCTCTTTTGATCTCAGCACTATATCATGGTCATTCAGCCATCACAACACTTCAGCATTTTCTAGCTTATGCTGAGGCCCTTTGATGTTCCAAATCACTTTCTTATCCTATAATAGTGTAATTCACTTTAATTGTGCCTCCAGTAGTTGCAGAAGCTGCTCTTTAAAGGTACAATATGTAAGATATTTACTGTATTGAATCATAAAATTAATGTGCTATATCATCGGTTCTTAAGGAAACATGCAAGTTGAAATACTTGCTTGTTCAATCAGTCAAGTTTATTTGTATAGCCCTTTACAATAGCCGAAACGGTACCCAAAGTGCTTTACAACAAGGTCATAAAACAATACAAACAGATACATTCATAATCTGTACATAGATTACATAACAAACCAATACGATTAAAAGTGCAGTAAAAAACAAAACAAAACAAAAAAAAAACCAAAAAACCCCATAAAGAAATAGAGACCTAAGAAACAAAACAGTACAGGCCTAGTCAGAACTGAACGCCATTCTTAAAAAGTGGGTCTTAAGCTTAGATTTAAAAAGGCTGAGATCAGTAGTGGCGCGAATGTCAGGTGGCAGTTTCTTCCACAGTCTGGGAGCCGAAAAGGAAAGGAGGAACGATTGGCCCACTGTTTAAATCTCGACCTAGGGACCTCTAACAGAACCTGACCTGAGGAGCGCAGGGCTCTGCCACAATTGCGAAAAGTTAAAATCTCTGACAGGTAAGAGGGGGCTAAACCATTAATGGCGTTAAAAACAAACAACAGAAGTTTAAAATCAATTCTAAAACAGACTGGAAGCCAGAGGAGTGACGACAGCACAGGGTTTATGTGTTCGCGTCTGGACGTGCTTGTTAAAAATCGGGCAGCAGCGTTCTGGACAAGTTGAAGATGGGAAATTGAGGACTGACTGAGGCCAACGAAGAGGGCATTACAGTAGTCCACTCTGGAACTGATGAACGCGTGGATAGTTCTTTCGAGGTCCTGCTGACTGAGAAAGGACTTCACTTTTGCCAGGAGACGGAGTTGAAAAAAGCTCATGCTGACAGCAGAGCTAATCTGTTTGTCGAATTTGAGTCCATTATCGAAAGTTACACAAAGATTTTTGACATGTGATTTAAAAAGGGGGGCCGGAGTGCCAGTGTTAGTGGTAAAAACATTCAACATAAATGGTGAACCAAACAAGATGCATTCAGTTTTGCTGTTGTTTAGGTGCAAGAAGTTCTGTGCCAGCCACTGCTTTATGTCTGTAATGCAGTCCAGTAGCTTATTAAGTGCAATGTTTGGTCTCATGGGCAAATATATCTGCAAATCGTCGGCATAAAAGTGAAAAGATAGGTTGTGTTTTTTTATAACTGAGGTAGCAGATACAATGAAAACAGGATAGGGCCGAGAATAGAACCCTGTGGCACACCACAGAACAAGGATGCACTTGAGGAGCAGTGGTCGCCAATCACAACAGAGAAGCTCCTGTTTGCCAGGTATGACCTAAACCACTGGAGAGAGGTGCCACAGATGCCAACATGCTGCTCTAGGTGAGATATAAGGACTGAATGGTCGACCGTGTCAAAGGCTGCTGTGAGGTCCAGCGGCGCCAGCACAGCAGGATTCCCAGCATCCACAGATAAGGCGATATCATTGTGCACCTTTAACAGTGCTGACTCTGTGCTATGTCGGGATCTAAAACCAGACTGAAATCTATCGACAATAGAACTGGTCTCCAAAAATGACTGTAGTTGAATAAAAACAACTTTTTCTAAAACCTTAGAAAGAAAAGGTAAGTGGGAGACAGGTCTAAAGTTGGAGACCACCGAAGAGTCAAGATGCGTTGTTTTAAGGAGGGGCCTAACCATAGCGTGTTTGAAGGCAACTGGAACAGACCCTGAGCTAAGACAAGTGTTGACAAAAATCCGACAGCCAAAATGTCTCTTTGTTTATGTTTTGGCCTTTGTTATTCTGATCAATTAGTTCTGTGTTCGATGTGCGGGTTTGCCAGGTATGAAACAAATCTATGGCAAACACAGCGCACTACAACGATAAAAGCAAGTGAGCGCAGCAGTTTGACATAGTTGGACTCAACCAGACCTAAGAAGCCTCGTCCTTTTTCAAAGAAGATTAGCAACCTGAAACGTTCAAAAATACGGATAAATATTGGAGATGTATTTGAAAGATGGAGACTGCTTAGGACGTTTTATATATTTGCATATTCCCACTGCCTTCCAACATGAGTGTCTGTCTGTACTATATATTGTCTGTCTGGATAATAATTGTGCCATTAAATGCAATTTTCAAGGTTTCTTCAGTATTTCTTTCTGTAACTGTTTGTAGCACATAACACACTCGAACACAAAAGCACGATGCAGAAATAGAGTGGAGTAAGAGTTCTTGGAAGTTTTAATCGAAGGCTAGGCAAGTGTCAAAACCAGGAAATCAGTCAGAGAAGGAATAACTTAACTAGATGGGACGTTTGGAGAAACAGGCAATGGTTCAAGCAGGCAGGATCATACAAGCGAAGCAGCATGCATGCTAACCTCGTTACAGCTTACACACACATTGAATCATATAATAATTGAAATAATAATAATAATAATTGAAACTGGCATGGAAATTATATCTGTAGCACTGTGTCTCTAAGGACATGTCAGTCTGCAACATTGCAACAATTGACCACACAACTGGCTGCGATTGTGTCCATTTGAAGAAAGTGTTAGAGTTTAGTCAGCTTTGGCTGTTCTTGGTGCTGTAGATGTCTCCACAGTCCTTTTAAACAAAGTCCAGACAAAAAGCGACTATTTGAGCTAGCTGTCTGTGCTTCAGAACAGCATTATTCTTTTCTACACATTGTTTGAATAGCCAGAGTTCACCATGGGTGAATCATTTAACATATCTGAAACTAAGAAAGAAAGACAAGATAAAACTGCTGCAGCTCAAACTGCTACTATTTGAAGCAAAAAAAAAAAAAAAAAAAAAAAAATAGACCACTTTCCGTGGTCATACAAAGATGGCTAGAAAGCACAACAACTCTAGATTAGATTCAGGGAAATATAGTGGTTTGAGTAAGTACTTTATTAAAGCGATATCATTTAGATTTAAATCACTCTTTTGTTAATGTTAAAGGAGCTTTGTCGCCATGGTTACAATAATGAACAGTGGCAGTGGTTGAAACAGGAAAGTAGTATCAGTGTACAGTGTTGTCCCTCTATCATGACATCACTCCATTCCTCCTTTGCTCACAGCTAACTACACTCATAATTACCACGACCACTAGAGGGCCTCATCACTTGACCATTAATGTCAATTTGCTTAAACTACAGACGCTCTTCATGACTCTTTTAGACAAATGTAGCAAGGCCAGCTCTGTACCAGAGTGTGCCGAACCCAGCAGCAAGCACACTGCAAAGTGCATTAAGAGGACAGTCTCTTCTGTCTACTCGCTTTCTGTTGTGCACTTTTTTTAAGCCGCTGTAGTTAGATATTCGTGCATTTATTGTGAGCTGTGCCCCACCAACAAAAGTCCTATTCCGTGTTGCAGCGAAAAATCTAAGAATCTAAGAAAAATCTTTGGTATTGTCTCTGAACACATAAATAAATAGCTATACCAGGAGGGTTTCATGCCAGGGGCCACATGGAGAAAAGATAATGGGCTCTAGTCCTGTACCATGAGCCTTTTAATATAATCTGAGTGAGACTGAAGCACTTTGTGCTGTACACTTAATCCTAACGGGAGCAATGATTCTGGGCCTTGGACTGAAGAACTGCTGTCAGGTCAGCTGTAAGCCTTGTAGTGGAGATTCATAGTACATCACGGACAGTCCATATCGGACCACTGTCTGCTCTTGTTCGATGTCATGAGAGAAAAGTTTCGCTTACATATGTAAAGCCAGTTAAACTGAGAATCTGTGTGGAATGGGGAATGCCAAAAAATGTCACACCTTCATTGGACAATGTCATGCAGTTCCAACAGCTGCTTACTTGTTCGGGGGAAGTATTGCCCAAAAGAAGCACTGACTAGGAAGAAAAAAAGCACCAGGAAGAAGGAAACACAGCTCATCGATTGGCTCTCTGATCTTTGGTTCGCTGGGTAGTCCATTTTCTTTCCCACTGGAAGTGAACCGCACCAGGGTTCATGTGCAAGCGGACTGAGACCCACGTTTTCAGATGAGTTTGCTTGTCTGGTCCGCACCAGAGTTCGGATGAGGTTTCACACCTGCCCGAACGAACTGGACTATTCAAGGAAACAACCCTGGTCCATTTAAAGCGGATCAAATAGCGCTGGTGTGAAAGCGCCCTAAAGCCCTATTCACATAGGGGACGTGAGCGCTGTGGAACGGCTGCGACGCGGTCACCGGACCTAATCGCTGCCACTCTAATCAATGAAACCATTCACACAGGGCGCGCCGCGGAACGTCTCAGCAGCGTCTCCGCTCTGCAGCGCTATCATTCCGTAGCACTTCTATTTTTGATGCAAGCCGTTGCTAAACCTCGTGAAGCTCAACAGAGCAGATTGCACCAGACAGGAAATCCAACACAGAATCAATGTAATACACTTCCACCCCCTTTCAAAATAAAACACAATACGCAGTTCATGTAGCCTATCACAACCTCACATCAACATTACGTCATGACCGGTGGCACCAGGTCAGCAGTCAATCGATCAAAGGGTCTCAACAACGAACAACGAGAGACTAATTGTTGAAGTGGAATAACACACAATAATTTATGACACAACAGATCCTTTTTATTATCTCTCCCACGTCGGAGAAGCAAAGTAAGCTGCTTGTTGTTGTTGTTTCCTTTATACACAGTTTATTGCGGGGTCTCGCATACATTCAGGATTCTCACGTGATCTTGCGTGAATACGGCTGTCTCGCTACGCTGCTGTTACACTGCTTTGTATTTCACTTCACATTGTATTGTCGCTTTACATTGTATTTCACTATAAGCTCCAGCTGCAGATCTTCCTTCCACATCAACACAAAAGGTTAAGAAGTGATAATATTGCAGGCAGTATTGGAGGTATTATTTAGATAAGAACAGGACAGTCCTCTCTGGGCTTGTATTAAATGGTACAGTAGTTTTGTCCTTTACATTAGATTCGTCTACTTGTCTCTAAACACCAGCAGTTTACTTTGGTCATGTGCTGTTTGTACAGCACAGCTGGACAGCTCAAGTCAGTTTTTGAGAATGCTGTAATGCATCTAACCTTCATTTGACTGGAGGATTTGCTGCCTGCCAACAGCCTCATGAAAGGGTATTGTCACTGACTGATATTCTGTGCTGTCTGGAACTGAGTCCATTGTTACGTCAATACAAGGGTATCTGTGAAGGACTGATCTGTGCTCTCACTCCTTCATCAAAACAACACGTTCTGTGCATTGAGGTGAATGCAATAACACAAAGAAATGACTACAAAGAAAAAACAGGACATGTACCAGTGGACCTTTCAGGGTTAGCTTCTTATTACAGCTGCACTGATCCAAAGATATTTGTGGAAAGTTCAAATAGTGGTTATTTCTAGAGAAACATTAAGCCCTGGTTGCCATAATCGTGAAAGGATAATCACAGGGTGACATGCTGCGCTCTTGTCAGAGGGATTTCTGGAGCAGTATGTGGCTAATTTGAACTCTCAGAGAGGCCCTCTATAACATGGGTAAATGGAAAGAAGAAAATAAAAGGAAACGTGGCAAAGAGCAGACTACAGGGAGTGAAGGACAAGAGGAGGAGGACTTGTACAGTACACTGTATGTCAAACTTGAAAATAATGGACATGAAAAAAGACGTAATAAATGTTATTTATCAGATTTCTTGAAAATACAAATGCTTGGAAACGTAAGAGAGCTCCAGAGATCTGTCTGCTTGAGACTTTGACACCAGAGTACTACAATACTTGCTCTGGGGGTGATAAAAACATTAATTGATGCATTGATTTGACTGAAAACACTTTCCATGCATCTCTTTCTTTCCGCTTGCATGTGAGTAAGTTGCAAGTGACTCTATTCTATGTTATTGAGCCAAAATGCAAACCAGAACCAATCGATAGCAGTTAACAGTTAACAGTTTATTAAAAACGTGTAGTGATCTTCAACACAATATCAGAGGTAGAGTCTGAGTGAAGGTGATCTGGAATGGTGCAGGACTGGTGGTGGCAGAAAAACAGGTGAAGATGACAAGAGTCACAAAGTTGAGCTGGGGTCCGGTCAAATAGTCAATTTTTTTAGGAAGGTTTCTCACTGTGTGAAATGACCCAGAAGTGTTAACATAGCCGCCATGATAAGAGCTGTTCCAATTCTCTAACTGTAAAGGAGCTTCAGTGCTTCCTTTATTATCTCCTTTAGCATAGGATACACCGGACCAACCTTTACCAAAGGAAACAACACGGTCAAAGTGCATGGGGAGTATCTAGTAAGTATCTCAAGTATCTATTCGACTGTACCCCTGGTCTTTTGCCATGTGCAGATCATATTGGTTGATGACACCCAGGTGTATCAGTGATTGGGCAGCTAGGGTGGGAGGGAAAATCCACACCCAGCAGCACATTCAAACAGACAGAGATAGATAAGACATTATAACACAAGGAGAGGAGGAAACAGCAGAAGAAAGTGGAATGTTGAGGCAAAAGCCTCATCATTGCTGACATCTCTCAACTTACAGCAGACTTTTTTCTGCACTATTTCAGTGCATTTCCTATTGATATTCATTTTATTACAAAAAAAAAAAAGCTGATTCTGTTATTTATTTACATTATAGCTACAGTACTTTGGTCCAATTTTAAATTGAGTGGATTGCGAGTGAATCACCATTTTTTTAAACTCAATATATTTAAATTGGACTGTTACTGGTAAAAATGTAAAAATGTATACAATATTTGTGGAATAACAAAATAAAAAGAACAAGCACTGAAAAAAATGAAACGTAAAGACCAATACAAAATGGAAATTTGGGTGGGTGGGGTTGGACACATGGCACAACATGGCCGACAGACATGAATATTATTTCTTACTTTAAGTCAATAACTTTTTTAAAGTTCTAATTCAGCTTTTTACTAAAGTCTTGGGTATACTTTTTGATAAACAGGTCCTGGCTATGTAGGAGGCACCAGCTTGTTGTTGTGGTTGGCTTGATCTGCAAACTGATTGACCAGAACAATCCTCTTCCATTTTGGCCTGCCACCCATCCCTCCTACCCCCTTCCTCCTCCTCTTCTTCATCACCCCCTCTGGCTATATCTCATCTGAGCCTATTCACAGCACAGGCCTGAATTAAACATGGCTTCATATAATGTAAGAGGCGATTGCACAGGCCGGTCGATAGGCTTTTAATCCCTTTCCTGCTCTCCTCTCATCCCCATTCTGCAGTTGTAGTCTCCCAGCTAAATACGCTGTGGCTCTCATCTCTGTGTCCTTCAAGCCCTCTCCCTCTCTCAGCTGTGCACCACTTTGGCCAGCTAAACACTTTCTTTCTCTCATTCTTGCCTGGCCTCGGCCCCTCTCTCTGCCACTGCTGGGTCTCATCCTGTTCTCCTGAGGCAGCTGCTTTGTACTCGCTGTTATTCCGCCTGTGTGTCTTGTGTTGTGTGACCTCCACATGCTGTAGCATATAGTTAAAAGGACACATCAGACTGAGACACAGTGTTAGTGAGCTCTCTCTTGACCTCCAGTGTGCATGCTTCCTAAATTCTGTGTTTACTCGTACAGAGTGAGTCAGTGAGTCAGGTAGCAAACCTGACTCACTGACTCACTTCAGCTAACCAAAGCCCCTGGCCTTTCTTTTTATATCAAAGTTCGAATAAATAAACATCATTTCCCCGGTGCACGGTGGGGAGTGGTAGAAACAGATGCTACACTTTCCTAATGTAGCAGAAGCTAATAGCTTCCTGCTTACCAAGTAGGTCACTGAAAAGGTCTCTGTCAACCTTTTCACTTAAAGGTCCAGTTTGTAAGATTCAGGAGCTTCTATTTAGAGAATATGGAATATAATATGACCATGTTTTTATTAGTGCACACCTCAAAATCAAAAGTAGAAAGAATCTTTATGATTTTGTTACTGTTATGGAATTTTCTATTCTTGTATTGTTCTGAGTAACACATATATACTTTTAAATGGAATATAATAAATGCACACACATGGACACACAAAACACAAACATACAGACACATTACGCAAGGTTACACAAAGTCACGTGTGGGCCTTGAGGTCCTCAGCAGTATTAATTGTTTGGCTTTGACTGGCAACAGTAGATGCCAGCTTATCTCAGCACTGTGGTGGCCAGGGTCGAAGAACTCTGGTGCTGCATGCTTAGACATAATAGATAGCTTGCCATTGACATTCCAGTCTGCATAAACAGACATCTGTGTCTCCAGACTAGAATATGTTGACAATGACACCATCCTTGGTAAATACATTCTCTTTTACCTAATACTGGGCGTATAGTATTTGTGGTGTTATCTTGGGGTTTAAAGTCTATCCACCAGCACGAGTTCAGCAGAATGTGAGACTGACTCAGGCACTTCTGATGCACCATGAGAGTGTCTCTAATTCTCCTTGGCCAAGCGTCAATAAATAATAATACAGCATAAGACATCAGAGGCTCCTGAATACTTTCTTTCTTCCTGACCTCACCATTGACCTTTGACTTCAGCAATTTCTCCACACAACAAAAGTTTTCTAGCTTCCGTGGCGTCTGTACATTTACATGTGCATCAATAGTTGACTTATCACTGGGACAATGTCATACACTATTTTTATTTGTTTCCAGAGTTTTCCAAACCTAAAACTTGAATTATAAATTCCCATCATAGAGAGTAACAACTGACTGATTTGCATTTGAAGGTGTCCTGTTTACAGATGCTCTTTTATTAATTTGAACTCAATCATTGAAAAATGAGGAAACAAAGAAGCAAACTTTCCAGGCTGTGAATGATTTGCTTGTACTCAGAATCAGAATCAGAATCAGAATCACTTTTATTCGCCAAGTATGTGTACACACATGAGGAATTTGCTTCTGGTTACACTTTGCTCTCTTGGTGCAGACATCAAACATATATAGATACAGGCACAGTTAAAAACAGTTAAAAAACAAAACAGAGGAGTGACGGGTGAACATAGACATAAACAAGAACAAAATCAAAACAAAACAAAACAAAACGAAACAAAATCTATTTACATGTAAAAGCTATATATATATATATATATATATATATATATATATATATATATATATATAGCTTTTACATGTTATATATATATATATATATATATATATATATACACATAAATATCTGTGTGTATAGACAAGGAAGATTTCTTTTCGGTGCAGTGGTGACACAGTGCACGGATAAAATAATAAATATAAATATACAGTGTGCACAGTATGACAGTATGAGTGTAGATGATATCTACATAGATAATTTGTAATTTACAGATATTATACAGCTGATGTTACTGATTTACTTACTTTGAGTCTGGTTTTAGCTGTTCATCACAGAGACAGCCTGAGGGAAAAAAACTGATAATTGCTGTGTCTCAATTCAGGGGCTGCATCCTTCGAAGGACGCAGCCTTCGCGGCCTTCGAAGGCGACTCCTTCTGAGGGTCCTTCGAAGGCTGCATCAACTGTTGTTAAATGAGACGGTCTAGCCTTCGAAGCTTTTCCTGGTTGCGTCACCAGCTGTGCACCTGCCTTCAGTTTTAACGTAGCCGTTGAGAAAACATAATAAAATATAAGTAATTAGTAAAAGTATAGGTGGTAATAAGTAAAAGTAATTAAATATAAAATAATACAATATTTACATTTAAATGTGAATTCCTCGCTGCTTGGTGTCACCGCTTGGTGTCACCATTGTTATGTTTCCTGGCACTGAACAGCGGTGTGCAAAGGATCTTGGGATATGTGAGGCCGCGAAGGATAGTTGTGGTGCATCCTTGAAAAAGAGGGAAAAGAAGGCTGCATTTGAAGGCTGCATTTGAAGGAGGCTTCGAATTGGGACAGCCTTCGTGCAGCGAAGACACAGCCCATGTGTCTGGTTGTTTTGGCGTGCAGAGCTCCGTAGCGCTTCCCAGAGGGGAGAAGTTTAAACATGTTGTGACCAGGGTGTGTTGGGTCTGCAGAGATGTTATCTGCCCGTTTCCTGACTCTGGACAGGTACAGGTCCTGGATGGAGGGCAGGCTGACACCAATAATTTTCTCTGAAGACCTTATTGTCTGTTGCAGTCTTTTCTTTTCCTGTTTGGTGGCCGATCCAAACCAAACAGTGATTGAAGAGCAGAGAACAGACTGAATGATGGCAGAGTAGAATTGTGTCAGCAGGCTGAGCTTCCTAAGCTGGCGCAGGAAGTACAACCTGTGTTGTGCCTTTTTGAGGATGGTGACTGTGTTGGTCTCCCACTTCAGGTCCCGGGTGATTGTGGAGCACAGAAACCTGAAGGTTTCAACAGCAGACACAGTATTGTTGGTGATGGTGATTGGCTTTATTGGCTTTATGTGAAAATGTAATTCTGAACAATCAACAATCATTTGCATTGAAGATTTAACAGTGATCCAAACTAACAAACTTACATCTTCTATTTGATGTCACAATGTTCTCAGAGCATTTCCACCATCAGTGCAGATCAACAGTTCTCCTGTTCAGAGCAGTTCATTTGATGAGCTTGCAGAGCTGCTTTTTAACAGTCTTGCCCCACTTATTGGCATGTTGACTACATCGAGGGAAATACTTAGTTCACTTTTTTCTGAAGTGGAAACGCAGAGCATCTCTAATTAGTGTCAAGGTCAGCTAATTATCAGCAAAAACCTTTGATTCCTCACAAATGAGAGGGAAGAACATTGGGGAAACGAAGACAGGTAACTCTGCTAACAGCATCTTTCTTTTTTCCTTCTGTCTTCATTCAACCTCTTCTCACCTCTCCTTTATAATTCTCTCTATTCTCTGTTGCATCTCATCACGTGGCTGCTCGGTATTGTTAGTTAGGGACAAAGCGCGGGTTGTGTGGTTGATCTGCTCTGGTATTTAGAAAGCTGATGTCAGATGCATAGCAGTGGCCTTCTGTCTCATTAAGATGGAAGTGGCTGCTCGGCTTGAACCTCCACTGGAGAGCACAGCAGTAATTGGTAATCAGAGAGACGGGACAAGGCATCCCTTGCTGGCTGCATGACCTCTCCACGCTCCTGGATGCCAACGTATGTAGACTGCTATGACCTCGCTTTGGAACAAGAATGAACATTGTGCTTGACAAGTGCCTGGCTGCGCAAGTAAAGCTGCTACTGTCTGAACAAGGTTTCACCAGTATGGGCTTTTGATGCTTGATCTTTTGTAGTTATTACGATTGCTTCAAAGTCCTTGCTCCAAATATATTCTGAGATGTTCTGTGTTGAAGGGTAGAAAAGCTTACAAAAGCCTGAGATTTGCTACCCTTTCTTTTCTCTACCCTTTGTACTTTCTACACAAGCAAACTCTTATTTTCTCTTCATATCAATAATTTAGGTGTTAACTCACATGGAACTAATTGTCATTGTTTTGTAACTTTTACAGTGTACTGTAAAGGTGTGGATGTAAATTTCTCTTTCAGAAGTTCTTTATGAAGTACAGTCTGCCTTACTGTTATGTTATGAGTCAGTGTGATCCTTTCTGCTTTGACATCCATCCATTATCCATTGCAGGGTCATGGGGAATGGGGTGTGCAGGGGGCACTGGCAGCTGACATTAGGCTGTCAACACATTCACACCTATGGGCAATTTAGAGTCACCAATTACCCTGGATGTCTTTGGACTATTAGAAGGAGCCATGGCTCCTTGCACCTGCAGGTACAACACCTACACCTGTGCTACCTATCATCTGTTATGACTACAATTATATTAATATTTTGATGTGCTTCAGTGCAAAGGTATGCATGAAGTATGTCAGATGTGAGTGCATGTAAATCAGGAAAGGGAGGCAATTACATGATGAGCCAAGATGGAGTTGGCTTTGCCATGCTGATGTTTGTTTTGCTCTAGGTAATAGGTGTGGGCTGCCCATTTTATTAACCTTATTTCCTCCTGTTTATCTAAGTTAGAGAGGTTAGTTATTGTGATTTGTTTTCTTTCACTTCTTCAGGTTATATTTGATGCCTTCTGAGGTAGCCTTGGTTTGATCTGTTATTTTGGCCATTGCCCACCCTGAAGTCTCTTCTTCAGTCTAGTTGTGCTAAAACACATTGTAGGTAAACCCCCTAAATTGTTAAATGTCAGCAATCTGTGTATGTGGCTGTTTGAAAACTGGGGAAGATGGGTTTTATTCATGTTGCGTTTCGGCCACCCAGACAGAGAATAACACCCTTTCTTTTCCTTGTGGAAATTTCTTGACTTTTTCTCATTTAGGGTCATGGACTTATGTATGAAACATGGACACACTGACCTGTTGTGAATGTTGATGATGTTTGTGGTTTCGGTTGTGGGTGTAGAGAGATGCCCAGACACAAAACAAAAAAGTTTTAAATGTTGAGAGATGGGAGGATATCTATAAAATTGCGGTATTTAGGTGCAATTTCCTCCTTGTCCATTTTTTCTCCATGTACCCTCCATGCACTGACTGCCTGTCATCATGTGATTGGTTGCACACACTTTCAGAGATCATATCATCAGGTTAAATGCAGGTGAGAGACTGACCGTCTACAGTTCTGAGTGACTTTAGCTGCCCTGTGTTTCCACTTTGATTTAACCATTCCATTTCACATTGGACTTATTTAATGGCAGTTTGGACATGACATAAATCATAAATAACTCATTATGATGGCTCTAAATCCACTCTGGGCAAACTTCTAATATATCTCTCCAAACTTATTTCATGTTGATTGTTCATTGAATGAAGTTTCTTTTCTTTTCTTTTCTTTTCTTTTCTTTTCTTTTCTTTTCTTTTCTTTTCTTTTCTTTTCTTTTCTTTTCTTAAGTTACTTTGGTCCTTACATATTGGCCAGGTCTTTCTCAGAGAAGAAGTTTTCAGCCTTAATGGGAAGTTTGAATAAAAAGAACTAGAAAAATTTCTAAAGAAATTTTGAGTGTGCCTGACTCTGGCCCCGTCGTCGCCATGCATTAAATAGCTATCAGTGTTTGTGCGTGCTTGTGTGGTCTTGTGTCTGTTAATGAGAGAGTTTTACAAAGTCTTTTATTTTGAAGGGACTCTTATCTTGAAGGACTTTTGTCTTGTCTGTGTGTGTGTGTGTGTGTCTTGTGTCTGTTAATGAGAGAGTTTTACAAAATCTTTTATTTCGAAAGGACTCTTATTTTGAAAGACTTGTCTTGTCTCTCTGTGTATGTGTGTGTTTGTCTTGTCTGTGTGTGTTTGTGTATGCATGTGTGTGTGTTTGTCTTGTCTGTCTGTGTGTGTGTGTCTGTGTTTGTCTCTGTGAGAAAGAAGGATAAAATGGCCGACATTAAAAATGTAGTCTTGATAGTCATTGATATCATACAGCGACTTCAACAAAGTTAGTCAAACGCAGGCTTGAGGTTGCCAAGCAACCAGGGTGAGCTTCTCAAATTAACATGGGAGTATTCACAACAATCCAGTTGGCAGGTCAGCAGTGGTGGCCAAGTCACTGCACCTTCTCCAGGCTTCCAGCTATTGTCTTCTCTCTTGTGCCAGAGCCAACAGAGGCCTCTTTCTGCCACCTCCCCCAACCATCAGGCAGATCGTGGCCCCTCTCTCCTACTTTTCTCAGCAGATTCTGAACAGATTGAGCTGGGAATCCATGACATCCTTCTGCCACGGTAAACAGCTTTGTTGTCCAACCCATTTCCTGGCAATTCTAGATCAGTTGTTGGTATTTGGCCTGTCATGTCTTCACAGCCCTGTGATGGTGTCTTGGATTTCCTCCAAGAGATCAAATTATGACATCTTGTCTCAGGGTTGTGGACAGTGTTTTCTATTCAAATTGACCCTCATCTTCTACCACTGTGTTGACTGTAACTTTGTTTCACCCAACAGTAAGTGACTATCCTCAGCCCCTCTTTGATAAAGGTGGTGGTGTTCAGCAGGCGCCTTGGCCAGATGCCTCTTACTCCTTACCTGCTCTATGTTGTCTACAAGTGGTGCCATCAGTATCAGCCCTGGATCATAGCTGCCTTGAGCCATTTACAGGATATGAGGGTATCATTTATTGAGTGTTGGGCAAGAAGGAAATGTGGAATAGTTCCAGTTTCCCCAGTGATGTGGAGGTTCTCTTACAGAGCTCATACCATGTAGCTTGAGTTCCAAGCTCAAAAAGATTTAGCTCTTGTCCTTTCTTTCTCAAGGCTTCAAATTTCATCCTGAAACATGCATCTCTTCTCCCAAAGGTTGGGCCACTACTGGTAATGTAAAGTTCCTAGGCCTTATCTTCCAATGCAAGAAGTTACACTGATGTCAATGGTCTTAAGGGAGCATTCCGCCTGGGTCACTACAGTGCTGGCAACCCACTACTGCCCAGATCTTGGTCCTTATGACAGCTTAGTGGATTCTCTGTAAGGAGAGTCTGTACTTGGCAACTTTGTACTCCTATGCTACAGAAGACAGGAGGAGTTGGAGCTGTCCTGATCTTATGTATAAGGCGATAGATATACATATTGGCTGTATCCCCAACCATCTACAAAGGTTCTTAATGACTTTCCTCTCTATTCACTTGACACTTGATTCACTTGATAGGCAGTTCATGAATAGGAAGGGGCCATATAACAAGACAAGTATCACTTGCATGGAAAGTTAGATTTACCAACAAGGCATGCTTCTGACAGTCTTTTTCAGCCATTCTTCCACCTTCTTCTCCATGTGGGATATGCTGCTTCATTGTCAGTGGAATTACTTGAAAACAGTTGTATTATGTATTTGTCGGCTGGAGGAGCTTTGTCAAATCTGAGAAAATGCACTTGGAGCTTGGAGATTTCTGTCACGACCCCTTCTCTGTGACAGGGTCCCATGTCTGTTGTGAGTGAGTGTATTTTTGTTATTTTCAGCTGTTTAGTATGAGTGAGATTTGCCTGGTGATTTTTGTTTGTCTGTTTGCTCCTTCCTTTTCCCCCTTGCCCTCTTTCTCTCTCGCTTCCTCTCTGCATACCTGCCTGTCATCTCTAATCCAGCACACCTGTCTGTCATCAAAACATCACCTTCACTACAAGTACACTGTACCAACAACCAGTCCCTACTGGATCATTATGCCATGCACAGTCTGTGTATGAGCCACATTTCTAACTCAGTATTAAATCTAGTTTGCCATTGTGTCAACCTTGTTAGTTAGCTTGCTGGTCTCCAGGATTACCTGTCTGCCAGCTCACCTCACCTGTTTGCCAAGCCCTTTATTTTAGAATAAAATATCGGCACACCAGGATTCGGTACCTTGCTCAAGTGCACTCCAGCAGTGCCCAGGAGGTGAACTGGCAGCACTCCAGCTACTCCATACTCCATACTTTAGTTCATGCTGGACTTGAACCGGGTCCCAAGCCAAGTCCCTAGAGACTGAACTGCAAGCATTACTAAACCAGTCCCTGCACCTCATCCAAACTCTTGAAAGCCACCATCTAACCTTTTTGCAAATCTTCGAAAAACAAAGAGAACTTTAAATTTGTAACATAAAGTCTGACTTACAAATTTGGGTGTTGAGACTTAAAGACACCAGTGTTTACTCAAAAAATATGCTAACTTCTATTGCAGGAAGTGCAGAATCCAGTGTCTTTGGATGAAGTTTGATTAACCTTTATTTGTGTAGTACAATATGTGACTGACAAGGTGATACTAAGACAGAACAAATACGAGCAGGGAAACAGTTTGAGACTGAATGCACATGATAAATAGAAATGAGTAAATTCAACTGTATCTGTGCTGCTTCGATCATTGTTTCGATCATTGTTTTAAATGATCAGTGATTCTTCGAGTGCAATAAGTCGGTAGTTTCTTTGTTATTTGTTGTAATAGCTTCTATATCAACTTTGAGGTTTGCCCATTACTGAAGTGATGTTTTGGATTTCTTTATTTATCTATTTTGTTTATTGGCATCAAAAGAAGAAAAAACAAATGGCACCAAACCACTATCATCCAACCATTTTTAATTTCTTTGTTTTTGATACTTGACAGTTCATAGAGGCATCAGAGATTCTCAGTACCTAACTTTTGAATTTATTAACAGAAACACATCAAAGCCAAAGAATGTCCCATTTCTGGACTGAGTGACAACAGAGATTTAAAAAAACACCAAGAATATGGAGACAAATGAGTGAAATAGGACAACACATAAAGCAAAGTGATGTGGTGTCATTGAGTTTACTGCAACAGACCGCCCACCCTGTAACAACCTCAACCACCATGCTAATATTTAAAAAATATATCTTTTCATGCCATAATCGATCAGATGTATCATACATAATAATATGACTGTCATACTCCATATATTATTATTATATCTATATATAGCCTAGGACTGTATGTGTACAAATAAAAACAGACAGACACAGCCATTCAGTTTAGTAGTCACACACCTTTCAAGTGCAGGCCTGTTTGATTTGAATCAGAACAAAAGATTTGACACACAGGAGGAGACTGTTTGTATTCTCAGTGGCAGTGACTCATCAGATGAAATTCAACTCCCAAAGCACCGTCTATCTGTCTGTCCTTGCTGATTTGCCTTTAATGAGAGTGTTGTGTGACTGAAATGACATGAACCAATCCTCCAAAAACATTTGTTGTCTGCAATCAGCAACAAAAAAAAGTGTATTTCCACAACCTGCAATCTCCATAATTATTTTGGCTAAAGGGGCTGGTGTGTCGGTGTGTGTTGCGATGGTGGCCGGGGGAAGAGAAAGCCTTTCAACCTGATTTTCTCTCAGGCAATCTTTCTCTCTGGCTCTGGGTGTTCAGGTCCTCCTCCTGTAATCGCAAACGCTGTGCTCCAGGCCTCATTACCAACTAGGATAAGAGAGAAGAGACCGCCAGATTGATGAGAGAGAGAGAGAGAGAGAGAGAGAGAGAGAGAGAGAGAGAGAGAGAGAGAGTGAAATCAATTTTTGTCTGATGGTCCAATTTGCTTGAACCCCATATGAAAAAGATTTTTGAGTTATAAATTCAACTTGTAGGGAAGGTAAAGTGCAACAGTACACATTGGAAATCTCAAATCTCTTTTATTTAGAATGAATAGATGGGCAAAGTTGTGTGTTGCAATCAGTGTTTTATTCTTCTCAATTCATTTCATATGTCATGTTGTACAGAGTAAAGAACAAAGAGAGATTAGAAACTACCTAAAATGAGACAGTAGATCTAAACCTACACTGACTAATAGAAATGGTGTTGTATGTTATGAAATTATTATATTAAAGTTGTGATGACAATGGAATTCTGACCAGGACTATATTACACAACGTTTCTTGAACTCATTACTTTCACAAAAGATGTATTTTGGTCCACATTACGTTTCTGTCAAATGTGGCAACATCTGGAGACAGACATTTCAGTGTTTTGAGCCAAAGTGCTGTGCTAACTGCTGTAGCTGTGAAGTAGAGCCTGTGGAAGTGCCAAAAACGGCAGTTCCTCCTGTCCAACTTCACAGCAGAAATAAACATGTTTACAGCCTGGTACAAAAAACAGTTTTGGTCTAATTTCCCCATTCATGACAACTGTACTGAGGGTGAATTTATATACAACTCACCTGTTCAAATGATATTAAGGCTTAAAGTTATGCAGAATTAACAGCAAGGCCACACTGATTGGCAGGTGGGTGCCATTACAGGTGGCTTGTTTGAGCACCCAGGATTCATTCAGCCCATCTTGGCTCCACCCATGTTCCACAACTTTGCACCCATTTTTAGGTTAGCTGAAAGGTGGTGGAGGCAGGACTGCCAAGATGGAGACAGCCAGAGCCACCACACTGATATTCACAACAGCTGGTTAGAAAGCTGTGGTGACATCACAGATACAACATCTGTGTTTTATACTGTCCATGGCTGAAACTCAACATTAACAGCTAACATTTTATAATTAGCGCTAAACTGGATTACTAAAATAGTTTTGCATTATGCACATGCTCATTTCAATGTCCAGTTTTCTTCTTTTAGTTTTCTTCATAACGTTTAATTGTGGTTGTCCTGTGCAATACATTTAGTTCATTTGACATTTTCTATTTTAAATTTACATTTTCCGATTAAATTTTAACTCTGGGCACAATGATACACTTCATACACTACTGATAAGCTTCCTAGACAGCAAATTCATCATTGTGGTGTTTGCTCCAGTTAAACACTTTAGTATTATGGGAAGTAACAAATACTATATTCAGTACTACCAGGGTTTTATTGTGCACCTCTCAGTGTGCATTACTGTGAACCCACAAACTCTCAAACTATCTGTGAGGCTGTGAACAGATGACTTGGCAATGAATTTGCAGTGACATTGCAAATTCCTCCAAAAGAGAAAGACACATATGTGTATCTCTGTGTTGGGGATGATTTGTATGGTCACTGAGTATTTGTTTCTTCAATGATGGGCTATAAAAGCCCAGTGCTAGGGACAGTACAGTGTCGCTGCACAGATGTGTTCCAGAGTTTACTGTTAGATTGTGGAACAGTCACCACAGCTAAACGATGTTGCTGTAGTTACGGTTGATGACTCACCGTGCCAGAGAAAAGCACTGTTTAAGACTGTTTAAGTGATTGCTTCACATTTCCACTTAGCACTAAATATTATTGAACTGAGTTCACTGTTGTTATGTACTCATGTATTGATGTGATATTTACAGTAGATGTTCATTCTACATTTAGGCTGTTTCCAGTCGCAGCATCAGTACATATGTGTCATTTCTGTTTCTGCACTGCCTATAAAAAGTGGTTCCCCATTGAAAGTTTGAATGTTTGCATATTTTGCTGCACCATTAACTCAGTTTCTAAATGAGAGAACAGTGGTACTATAGAAATGTTGACAGCAAGATTTGCAGCCCATGCTGATACTAACCTGTATCAGTGCTAGAGATGGTTTTATAAGTGAAAACTCGTCCTTTTAAAAAAAAACCTAATTGCTAATTCATACAACAGACCCAAGTTGAATTTTAGTGAAAGAAAGCATGATAGCATCAGCAAATTCTTACCTTATATGAACTATATTCACTAAACTTGATTACTTTGGGATTTTAATTGGATAGTCATGGTCCAAAGAAGATGCTTCTAAATGATTGTGGTCACCCTCTTGCGGGAAGTGCAATATAATAATATAATAATAATTATATTCTTATTTTCTCTTTGAGCAAAAGACATGTGAAAAACTCAATCAAAATGAAACTCAAAACTCAAATTTCTGTTTTCCTGAAAAGCAGCCTTGTGGCTGAGCAACTAATGCTTTGTCTGGAATTAAAGGCAGTAACAGTGTGAAGTTGTTTTCACCTCTAATGGGAAATCCACACTGGAGACATTTATAGAAGCATTTTAAATATCACTTGCCAATCTCAGTAAAGAGATATGCCTCCATTTTTTTCAAATATAGGAATGCACACAGGACCTCCTCCCAGCCATGTTGTTTTTACACTGTATTTTTCTCTATGGTGTGCTAAAGAGTAATCTCCACAGACCACTGTTAGCATGTTGTGAATTATGAATTATTAATAGTATTTGTAATAATGGGCGATGAGCTTCCTCGCTATAGGTGAATGGTGAGTAGAGAAACTAAAGTCAGTGTATCAATAAATGTTTTCAAACTGTTTTGGTTCACGCAAACCAAGAAAATGCTGCACAGTTGTTTAGTTTCATTCATCATTTCACCATCTTCATGCAATCTGCCAATGCCTCTGACAACAACTACCCCAGTGACTGAGGTTAACATACAAAGAAATCTAATATCCATTTCTTTTCGAGGTGGGATTATTTGGCCAGCAGGTCAATAACACTGACTGTGAAAGCTCCAGTGCACTCTGTGTTTCCAGTTAACACACACATTCACACATTCCTGTCTGTAATGTTAACCGCAATGTACAAATTGCTCATATAATCCAATATACTGTCTTCTCCTGATTCCTTCCTTCCTTCCTTTCTTCCTTTCTTCCTTTCTTCCTTCCTTCCTTCCTTCCTTCCTTCCTTCCTTCCTTCCTTCCTTCCATCCATCCATCCATCCATCCATCCATCCATTATCTGTAACCACTTACCCTCATCAGGGTCACTGTGAGGTGGAGTTTATCCCAGCTGACTTTTGATGAGAGGCTCAACAAGTCACCAGTTTATCACAGGGCACCATTCACACTCACATACACACCTACAGGGAATTTAGAGTCACTAATTAATCCACATAGTAAGTGCATTTTAGACTTGTGGGAGGAAGCCGGAGCACCTGGAGAGAGCCCACGCAAACAACCACATGCCACCTCACGGTGGAGCTGGAGCCTATCCCTGCTCCTGATTCATACATCATAAATGAAAGAAGGCTGGAGGTTTCCCAAAACCTGCAGTGCAACTGCAGCAACTCAACATTAGCTAACGCTAATGTTAACCAGGTTTTTGCCCCAGGGGTGTGACTCTCATGGTAAGGTTCAAACTTAGCATAGACCAAAAGCTGCATGGTGACAGTGATAACTTTTACTTGGACGTGACTGAGGTGCAAAAGTTTTCTCATGCACGAGGAGGATGCACTGCTTCATTAGTAGTAGTGCCCTGAGGAGAAAGTATGCTGCAACTGTATACAGGAATTTGGTGCCAGCTGTCATTGTAGGACTGAACCAACTACCAACTCAGCAGCTGGGTTAAGACCAAAACCACACAACCCTCTAGAAATAATCCAGAACAATGACCCAACAGGCTCAACCCCTCATTTGAGCAGATAAAATCACCCAGCAGTTCTTAGTGCGTGTACTGAAAAACTTCTTAAGAGTAGTAAATTTGGAGTGAGTTTTTTTTTTTATTATTATATTTTGGTCTTTTTCTTGCCTTCACAGGACAGATAGAGTTGAAGATAGACAGAAATGTGAGGAGAGACAGAGGATGATATGCAGCAAGGAGCCACAGGCCAGAGCCAAACACTGGCTGCTGCCCCTGGTGGAGCAAGGGTGAGCTACCAGGGCACCCTGGTCCAGTAAATTTCTGATATCAGTCAGCCTGCTGTTTCTGCTCCACAGGAGCTGCTTCAAACAAAGTTTAAACAAACTTTACATAGAGACTGTCAGATATGTGGAGGTGTAAAGAAGGCAGGGCTCAATCTCCTTCCACAAGGTCTTTTGTTCACTCTTCAAGCACACACACTTCACTTAACTTTTCATGACAATTTCAATTCATGAAGAGCGATTGGAGAGGCATAGTTGTGCAGTCTGGAGGAGGCTGTGACAGAAGGCCAGACCCTGCTAACATTCAGGACTGGAACTGAGAGCATCGGGACAGCAAACAAAACAAGTGTAGCTGCTGCGTGTCGCTCGGCTCTCTGCTTCCGTCGCCTTACTTTGTACTACTGTTTACTGTTAGTTAACACCAAAACAAGAGTCTGTAAAAGTTTATAGCCTGTCTGTGTTGCTACAAAATATTCATTCAAGTGACAAATGAGATCTGACTCTGGGCATTCTGATGATTTGTATATGATGTATACTAACTGCTATACATCTGTTGGACATCAATCAAACTTTATAAAACCACAAAGTCAAGTTACTAATAACACTTTCAATTTCCACAATCTTCCACAAACTGTTTCTGTTTTAGTCAAATGTCAAAATTAGTTTTAAATAGTTAGTTTTTAGATAATCACAGTGCAAACAGTGTTAATACTTTTCACTGTTAGGTTCCTATTGGATTATTCTGCACCTCACAAATCCATCATGACTAACGATAACGACTCTCTTATCTTATATTGATGCTGATATAATAGCTTTTCACTTTAGTTTCTTATAGATCACAATAAAACTCAAACAGGACACAAATATATGCCTCCAAATTTCTAAATAATGTTCTTCAAATGAAAATAAAGAATCAAGATTCTTTCTTCACGAGCTGATTCTTTGACTGGAGCCATGTCCATATCTGCTGCTTCAACCGGCTGAATCGTGGGAGGTTGTTTCAGAGGTTGTCAAGCACTGATACATGACGCGGGATGTTAAGAGTGATTCCACATCTGTGTTCATGTCTGAGGGTGGCAGGCCTTTATTGAGCCTTCTTCTGTTGTACTTGGTTTTAGAAGCTCATCATTTAATCTAAGTCAGTTGGTGTATCTCAAAAGTATCTCATAATCCTATGAAGTACAAGTCAGATTCAGTGAGTAAAGGAATGTGGATAGATATAGCTCCCAGCTCTATTTAGTGGTCTGCTTACTGTATTAGCTTGATTTGTTTTTGGAAACAGTGAATCACTCTAAACTTTGGCAGAATGATGAATACTGGACAGGCTTGAAACAGAATGATTCTATTTCTACAGACCTTCCAGCTGTGAGACTTTTTAAAGCAATTATAAGAGTGCTTTGACAGGACTGTGGAGCAATTCAGTGTGCAGCAGAATACATTAAAAATGACCCTTTTAAGTTTGACACTTGATGGCTTTTACATGTCATAGTGTCAGCTGGTGAAAACCATGCTGGTGGCTACAGCAGTGACATGGCTGAATCAGAACTGGGCTGAAAATGCTTGTAATAAGAGCACTTTACTGTCCAATCCCTCCCTGCAGATACATACATATTATCTCTCTCTCTCTCTCTCTCTCTCTCTCTCTCTCTCTCTCTCTATATATATATATATATATATATATATATATATATATAGATCAGCAGCATTTCCACTACAGCAGACCTCCAGAAAAAATGAATCGCAATCATAGCAACATTTAACACTATTTGACGGATGCAGGAGCACTCTGGAGGGCAGCCATTTTCTCATAGCAGCATGTTACTGTCCCTCCTCCAGGGTTCTGAGTCAGACCCAAAGAATGTTCTCACTGACTTGATGTCTTGGTTTGAAGTTAAATGTATCTAAAAGTGAAGAACTGGTGATAAAAAACTGATAATTGATTTTAGGTGGAACAGATGAAGTCAAATAGTGCATCATCAGAGAATTCACCTCCACCCCAAACTAAACTCCTTCTCCATCAGTCTTGTCATCCTCCGCTGTTTTTATCAATCTTTTATCAAGAGTCTCCTGTTATCTGTTTCTTTCACAGCCTCACAGTAAAAGGCACAAACACCCTGGACACTATTGTTAAAATCTATTCCATGATCACTGGAGTGAAACAAAGGGACTTGATTTCTTTTTGCCAACAACAAATCCTCCAGAACGCAGCAAGGATTCTGCTTTCTTCTGATTGTGTTGTGTGCAGTCATGTTTAACCTGCTCTGTATCAACAAATCAATCAACAAATTGCCCCCAGTAGGACTGAGGAAGTCATTTCAATTTGAACATTTTAGATCATTTAATGTGTGTGTCGTTATATGGGAACTTTCAACAGATGTGAATGTGTTTGGCTCTCTGTGTTTGTGACGTGTACAACCCATCAGTCTACACAGCGCCCCATGCTGCTGGTCCCTTCATTCATACGCTCGCTCAGAGAACTAATGGTCATGTTTTTTTGTTTTTTTTTCTGATCTGCCAGCCACTCAAAACACTTTTCTAACACTTGTCACATTCCCTCATTCACATACACACACACACGGTCAGCACGATCAACAGCAATGATTTAGTGCTTCCTATCCGAAATGCTCACGATCAAACTAAACTTACACACACTGCTGCTGCTGTGAGTTTTAAATACACAATAATTATTTCTTTGTTTTGTTTTTGGTACAGTATAAAAGTCTACAAACCTGATAAATATGTTACATAAATAAAGCTGCCTTGCTTCTGTACAGTACATACGTTCTATGCTAATTGTATATTGTTTGTCACCTTCATGTTCTTTATTGCCATGACATTCATACTGTGGGATCAGTGAAAGTTTCCTCTGTCATATCCACCTTATGTACATAAAGAAACCTGCCACATAAATCTGAATTATTTTAGCATCCTTGGCATCTAGACCATAGCACTGCCTGTACATAGTGGTTTAATGTTTAATGTTAAACTTGTTTTCAGCTGTACTACACTAAGTGCAACATGAAACTGGAGTCATATTCCTTGCATGTTTACATAATAACCTGATACCTGAACTTAATAACACATAACCTGACCAGATAAAGTGATTCTGATTTTAATTCTCAAACATTTAAACGCCCAACAATGAGCTGAGAAGACATTTGAGGATTATAGGAAAAATAAATAATGACAGCTTGTTATTTTTTTTTTTAACTTGTAATACTCATGAGTATTAAAAAAGAAAACAGACAAATGACATATGAAACATGCATGTTTCATAAGTCATTTGTCTGTTTTCTTGTTTCACTGTATCTTTTCATCATTTGATCGTTCTTTTCACAAACAGGTGTTAAAAAAAAACAAAAAAAAAAAACAAGATGTTATTTTATTTTAAAATATAAAAATTAAAAACTCCAGACAAGGAGATTTTTTTTTGTTTTTGTTTTCATGGTCAAAAGATGATGAACACAGCTTAAAAAATGTTTTTCATTTTCATTTTTCATTTTGCCTGTCATCTGCAGAATTCTGACTGTGGTCAGGTGAATCATCACCATAAGACAGTACACAAGATGGATAAGAAATACTTGTGTATAAAAATTAAATAAAATATACACTACACAATATAACAAGAGTTGTATACACTATGTACACCTTTCATGTGTACAAATATGCATGGATTATTGTGGACCTATGTGGACATTTTTCTGGATGTCAAATGTTATGTTTATTATTCATATATCTCAAACAATTTTCACCATGAGGCCCAAATCATTAGAAAACATTAATCATCAAGCCATCACCATTTAAAATTCATCCAGACTGAAAAATCTTATCTTATCTTATCTTAATGTGCTCAGGGGTTTAAGCCCCTCGTGTCCCATGGGTGAAGTAGTAGAGGGTGTTGGATCACAGAACTGTCATTGACTATTTATTTGTAGCCCCCACAATTCAACTTTTCATGCTGCACACTGTGGAGGGGGGCAGGAGGGGAGTGGGGGCGATCAAAGCTCCCTTTCATTTCAGCTCCAGACTGTGGCCTCAGATCAGGCCTCCATCACTGCAGGGATGTGCTCCTTCACCACTAAAGTGTATATCTTGTTGTGGTTGTTTCTGTCTGATGGCGTCGCTTTGTTCCCTTTTATTCCTGACGCTGCCTTTTGATTGGCCTGATACGTTGAAACAAAATAAGAGGAGTGTTCGTGTCAAGCAATAAAAAAAATAAAAATAAAGAGTTTCTATCTTAACGAGTCCATGATTTAGTCTGAAGAAGGGTGACTTTGCATAGAAAGCACTGAAATGATCTCCTCTGCTTGGCAGTCATGTATCATGTGGCAGATGTTACAGAAGTGAAAGACATTATCTCACCTCATGTCAAGATACTGCCACTTACTTCTCTGAACACAAATTGAAGGAGAAAAGCTTCTCACCACAGTCTTTCAAACAATGTTACATGTTCAGCATGTCCTCTGAATGACTGAACAATTTGCCAGTGACACAAAACAACATATATGAGCAGTGGAGTGCAGCATAGATTAGTTAGATTAGATTAATATTTAATATTTAATAGGTTTTTATGTTATTCAGTCAGTGTCATCTAAAATCAGCCTGGAAAACCTGACGTGACTTTTCATTTTCTTTGCACATTTTTCTATCATTCGTTTAAATTTTATTTTGGTAGGTTGGAAATCTTTTTTGCAAATGATACCTAAAGAAAACAGCATGAGTCCAACGTGTGGAGATGCATCAAGGTCTCAGTGTGTCCTTACAACTGAATCAGTTTATCCTGGTTCTGCTGTCCCTCGTGGTATAACTGATGTTTCAGAGGTCTTTTTACACAATACAGTATTAATGGAAATTTAACAGCTGAAGAAGTGACACACAGAAAGATTTGTTATTTTTGGTGCAGACTGTCAGCTTTGAACAGCTTCACTTCAACAGCTTCGCTTCACAAACACATACTATGTATTGATATTTGCATTTGCTTTCAAATATAACTGCCTGTGTGATGCACACAGTAAATGTAAAGGATATTTTTACATCGCTGTGAATATTATAGAGGAACAACTTCCATCAACTTAACCCTCTCCGCTGACATACAGGGTGGCAGACACTGATCCATACGGATAAGGCTTGAGAAACGGAGGGTGGTTGGTTGAAGTCCAGTACGGACCAAAGTATGGAGGGTGGACTGGTAGCTGGAGAGGTGCCAGCTCACCTCCTGGGCACTGCCTGTCTGCCCATCACTCCACCATCTCTCTGCATGTCTATTAACCCTTTGTGTGTGTGTGTGTGTGTGTGTGTGTGTGATTGTATCTAGGGTAGAGTGCTTGTAAGCATTGATCCCTCAAGGGATCAATGAAGTATCTATCCTATTCTATAATTTACCACCTCTAACCTCTTACAGGTTGTAGAACTGACGGGAGGTCTGTGTTCCTTTTAGCTTCTCTTTGTTTCTAATGTCTAAGAAATAAAACATCTGATATTTGACATCCAGTTCACTCCATAAACTGTGACATGATCTCCAACATAGCCGCAACATAACCTGCATCCAGCAACTAAAGATGTGTGACTGATCAGTTATTTAATAAAGATCATGAAATAATCATCTTCATAAGAAACACTTTATTAGTTTCATTAGAACATTATTTTATTTTGACAAAACCGTTCATGTAACAGTGTGAAAGTTTTAATGTTACAGCCATATTCTTTGGCTTTAGTGAGGCCAGCAATGAATGTATGAATCTATAAAAGTTATCTTTGGTTCACACACCACACTATAAGAAGTGGGAACTGTTAGCTCATGTTATCATTTTTCAACCATCAAAATAATTCTATGATTCTGACAAAATAATCCTTCTTTGATAAAGTATTTTCAAAAATATTCCATAAACTGCCTGTATTTATATACAGTATGCATCATGGTGATAACTGAAACTGCACCCTGTGTACACTAACTCAGACTCAGCCTTAATCCAAACACTGTAATCTGAACCTCCCTGACACTCCATCACCTCTTCAAACTCTCTCTGAGAGCTTGTTTGTCCCATATTTAAATGAGAGCTGCTCACATTAAATTTGTTGGATTCAGTCTCTGGGGGATGAGGCTGACTGTTTGATAAAGGTCATCTTCCTGCAGCTGAGACCAACATTGATCTTAAAGCTGACGATCAGGTGCATGTATTCACATTCCTGACATTTTTTGCCATCCTACAGGATCAGATTGGGGCTCACCCCGTCTGTATCCTGGACAGTACCACACCTTTATACCCAATTAGTGCCTCTGATTCCCAGACTGGAAGTCTGCATTGGTATTCGGGTGAAATGTCTACGGGGGTGTCAAGGCTGAACTATCCAGCGGATAAAGGATTTTAATGTGCCTCAGTCCGACCTGACACACACTCTCCTCTGCCGTGAGGAAGCTGCAGACTCGGTGTCGGTGAGTCCCCTGGTCCGGTGTATCCCCCCCCCCCCCACTCCCCCCTGTTGCTTTAAGCAGTGCGTCCTGTCGTCCGACAGGAGGCGTGTCTCCCCTACGGCCGGAGCGCAGCGCTACCAGATGCAAGTGCGAGGGAAGCGACTCGGCTCCTCCATAGGAACAAATCAACTTCTTTGTGCTGCTCTGGTGACTCTTCCCGGCTCCAGCTCTACCTAGGGGTAAGACCATTCTTTCAAACTTTACATATATTTACATGTTTTTGCTGCGCTCCTCTCTGTGTTTTTTCGCTTTTCAGGAACAGCTTATATCTTTAGAAAACAGATGAGACCGAAGTAGGAGCCGTTTCACGTCGTTTCCAACCGGGAAAACGCGCAGAAAACCGTTGCGCACCTCACCGGACAGGTTTGAAGTTCGTCTGTGAGTTTTTCGGGACAGATCCGTTTCTAACCGGCGCCCTCAGACCGAAAACAACATTTAAAGGTCTCAGAAACGGACTCCGATTTGAGCTTTAATCAGCCTCGGATAGATGTGACCTCCCGTGTCTTTGCCCGACCTCTATTTGGAGACGCTTGTCACCTTTTCGGGTTCCTCCTCCTCCCTCTCCTCCTCCTCGGGCTGATGGATTTTGCTGTTGTGGGATTGAAAGACATTATGGGGGTCGTTAAATGCGTACCGTGATCCGCTTTATGAATGATCCGTAGATAACGTCTGGGGCCGGATAGGAACTCGCGGGGAGACAAGCCGCGCATTTAAATCCCACAGTTGACGAGCACATTAGCTTTAAATCAACTTTATCATCACGCAGCGGTGCCCGCTGGAGCGGCTCCGCTCTGCCGGTTTAAAAGCCTTTTTCACGCGTACAAAGGAGCATTTGTTGAGCTGTAGCTCGATCTGTAAAAAGAGCGGAATAAAAACAAACACAGATTAGTGTGTACTGGTGCCAAGCGTGCTTTTTCTCCGCCTGCCAACCCCGCAGCACCTTTCTGTCCGTTACGCACGGCCATCTGAGAACTACGGCTTTTGATATTGAGTTCAGGGCTGCTCCTTCTTATCATAACCTCCATGTGAGTTCAAATACTGCAGCTTTGTTCGTCACACAGGGGGACAAACTAATTCTAGGCTCAGAAAACCATAAAATAAAAAGAAACACGCGCATAGGTGTGGACTCCAGGACAAATCATGTCCATTCTGATTCTGAAATCACTTTAGAAATGATGACACTCAGCCTGCAAACAACTTCCGTCAGTTCATTTCAGAAAAAAAAAAAAAAAAAAAAAAAAAAAAAAAAAAAAAAATATATATATATATATATATATATATATATATATATATATATAGTTTAAATAAGATAAATAAGTATTAAATAAGATAAAAATGTTGGGCCAGTTTGTGTTTTTTTGTATGTTGGCTGCGGTAAATCAGTGCTGGAACAATATTTAACCTTTAACCTTAAACTGTGTCATCATGTGAACACATTCAAACAGAATAAATCAGTCCCTGTCCGTGGTCCTGAAGCCTGTCAAAACCTTCAGACTGAGGCTCTGTCCGTGGTGCTGAAACACCCTCAAACCCGGCGAGCTGTGGCCTAAATGTTCAGCCTCCGCACGATGTCGAAAATCTCAACAAGATTTAATGTGAATTTAAATTTAGAGAATTGATGATATTAAATGTTTAATTTTTGTCTCATGTGTTCATGCAAATATACTCTTCATATTAATTCACCTCATACTGCTGACAGCTTTTATTAGCTCCATGTTTAAAGTCAGCCTGACCTCCATAATGCAATATTCCCTCTCCTCTCTGAGTTATGAAGTTCAGAGATTAATCTGTAAGATTTAGAAATTAAGCATCATATGGATCAACCAGAAAAAAAAAAAAATCTACACATCCTGGAGATAACACAATGCTTCTAAATATCCAGTAAAACCAACTCACGTGGTTTTCAAAACGTCCTGCTTTTTCTGAATTATTATTAAATAACAGGACAGAGGTTTGAGTCGAAGAATATCAGGAAATACTGAATGTGCCACTTCAAATTCTTCGCCTTTCAGACCGTGTAAGCACGGCCAGTAATTCAATAGTCAAGTCAAGGAGCCGATGTGGCACTTGTTTCGATCACAAGTCAGACGGCACACATGAAATTGATATTTGATGTTGAGCGTTTTGGCGCTGCAGCCTGAGTCTGAGGAAAAAGTAGAAAATATATAATAAAAAAAAGTAATAATTCCAGAGACAGAACATGAGTGCTGGAACATAACCGCTGTGAGCTGAGCTATTCATCATGTTGAGTGTACAGTGACAGGTTTGCTGCGCGGAGCCCTCGCATGAGTCCAAGCTTGAGTGACTCCGATCAAACACGGGCGATCTTTTCAAATTCATAGATTGGCTTTTATGAGGCTGTGCGCTGCCAGCAACGGCCATCGAACCGAACCCAAAGAACCCGAAAATATCTGAGCGGAGAGCGGCTGGCTGGCTGGCTGGCTGGCCAGAGACACGACACCAGGGGAAGAGAGGAATGCAAGAAAGGAGGGGAGGGAGGGTGCAGGCATGATCATTTCGGCAGGCGATATAGATCAAGGGGCGAAGTGTGGTCAGCAGTAGCCGTGAAACATGCCCGATCCATCCTGTGTGCTCTCCCACTACTAGTGTTGGCTCGACGTCAGATGCTGTGCGGCAGTGCAGCAGGAGGAGCTCGGGCTGGCGAGGCTGTTCACACCGCCGCTTCACTCACTCACTCACACGCTCACTTGGTCACGCTGGATCTCCACAAACCTCTCACCCCTCCTCCGATCTCTGTCTTTCAGTAGATGGATTTCTTCAAGCTCTGCCCTGCCTAACATGGATGCCCAGCCACCTTCACCACCACCACCACCACCTCCACCATCATCTTCCTCAGCTGAGTCGGAGGGCTGTTTCTTCTTGGCGCAGTGAGCTGGACACGCAGTGCTTTCCTTTTTCTTTTTCTTTTTTCTTTTTTTTTCTTTGGTCAGATGGATGTGGGGAAACCGTTGCCCAGCTCGCCGGTGGTGATCATGCCGTGATATTTGTAAGCCGCCCTGCTTCACGTTAAAGAGAAAACAAAAACAAATCTGGGGAATTTACCGATTCAGGGAATAAAAATCCTGTGCACCACACAAGCACCATGAAGATTACCTCCCTGCTGATATTTAATGCGAGAGTCAGGTGCACCGTCAGGCTTCTACTGCTGCTATTACACTGTGTGGGATATTCTCATGGGATGCCACACGTCTTGAGATTTGGTGAGCTACTTCTTCTTCTTTTTTTCCACCCTCACGTCGCCCTAAAAGTTTGGGTTTGTGTGTTTTCATCCCCATAAAACATGTTGCTCCCATCACGACCTGTTGGAGACTCACTTTTCCTCACTTTGGGGGAAATAGTGGAAAGTTGCTGTTCTAAGCTTTTCAGGAACAGCAGTGTAAAGATAGTGTATCCAAAGAGTTGGCGCACACCTGCACTACTACAGTGCACAGCTGCCAAACAGAGACATGAACATGTGAATGGTGTACAGAGGGCAGACTGGAACTTGTTGCTTTTTTAGAAAGTTTCCCACAGAAAAGGTTCACAGGCATCACACAGCACACCTCCCTGTGTGTGAGGCATATCAGTGTGTGTGTGTGTGTGTGTGTGGTGATTTAAGATGTGATGTCATGCTGTTATTTATTCATGATTTCATATTGCACACATGATGATAAAAACAGAGGTGGTTAAATATTATTTATCACAGTTCAATGTGCAGAATTCTTCAGAATGCATATTTTATTTTGCTCTGAGGGAGACTTTTTGATGACCTTTTGAACCATAATTTCCACCTTAAATTCCCCCTTAGGCAGCTCTAAAGTAGGACAAATAAACATCCCCATACAGTAATACAATATGTCTGTTCCAGTTCATCTCAGCTACGTGATACGTACACAGGAAACATTCCACCCATATTTATAGCTTCATCACATGGAAATATTCTGGTGTATCATTTCAAACACAACAAAAGGCCCAGTGGGTTTGAATAACTCAGCGTTTTTTTTAATGCTGGGGCCAGATGTTGGCATGAGGTTAAGGCCACTGCCTCGCAGCACACGGTGTGGCTGCAAACATCGAATAAAATAAAAAGAGAAAGATGAGAACACAGTGCAGAAACGTTTGATTTAATCACTCGTGTAGTTTAATAAGAAAACATACTGTAACAGATACAGTTATACACAGACACGCTGCACACACGTTGTGTTGAATATTCCAACTCTTTTTTCTTTGTGTGGATCGAAGGAAAAAGCACGGAGACTCTCCAGAAGAAAAGTCCTCAATCTATTAAGTCAGTCAATTAAATCCACCACGTACATTTCTTTAATTCATGAATGCAAACTGACTGACGCTGCTCTAAAAGGTGAAATCCTGCTGCGTGTCAGTAAAGTCTCTTTATGTGACATTACACTCCCAGTTCAGAGTCATTCAGTCCCTATATAGAGGAGAATAAGGCTCATTCCATTTACACTCCATCATATGATAACAGTCCTGTACTGACTGTATTTGACGACAACAACCGGAATCTGTCTGATGGACACGAACATGCCCCGTGATTACTCCTCCTCCGCTACATTAGAACACATGTTCACCAGGTATCTGCATGGACTTCATATGTGTGTTTTTAAGGTTTCTAACCTCAAGAGATAACTGTACTGTTGAGATGAAATTTTGACTAATTTGAGTTAGATGAGCAGAGAGGACATTGATAAAAAGTATCAATAAAAAAATATTAAAGGTTCACACTTCAATTAGGGTGGGGAAAGTTTAGAGGATGACACTGAACGGCGAATGGTCAAAATCAAAGCAGGAGACGCTGAAATATGATGGAGTCTCTCTTATGAAGCTAGACCTACACTTCCCATGATGCAGCTGAACAGCATCTTGCACCAGACATCCCATCTTGGTAAATGCCAGTGTCTCCCAAAACTTCACACCCTCAGTTTGTAACTCGGTTTATCTGTTAAAAAATGACAACATCAGGACCCTGGTGACATCATCAGGATGCTGGTGACATCATCATGGTTATTTTTAGAGACTTGACAAAGTTTATCCAGTGCCAAGCACACAGTAATCATAAAGTAAGTTGTGATGAGTATACTGAGGTTTACGTGTTGAAGTTAAATACAGTCATCAGACTTTCTTTAGCACTCAGTATTACCTTTAAATCCCCAAATTTCATCCAAGCAACACTGAGCTGGGAGGACATTTTGG
Source organism: Protonibea diacanthus (assembly GCA_028641955.1). Classification (NCBI taxonomy): domain Eukaryota; kingdom Metazoa; phylum Chordata; class Actinopteri; family Sciaenidae; genus Protonibea; species Protonibea diacanthus. The sequence goes on along the minus strand of CM053983.1, from coordinate 1,674,191 downwards.
GATGTGAGGCTGCTTTTGAGCGCTAGAATGAGATCAGCGAGTGTATATTTAAATGGGAGAGGACCTCACAATATTAGCTTCAGTTCGTCTTGCACCTTGACTTTTACGCTGTCAAAACTGTGCTTCTTCACGTCCAATTGGATTTTGACTTTGCAAAATAGGATTTCCTCTGCTTCTGGAGCAGCTGTGACTCAGAAAAACGAGTTGAAAAGAGCTCGCTATTAATGCAGTAATCCCACCATTACATTTCCAGGATGTGTTTTTTGACCATTCATTTGTAGTAGGTATTCTTCAAAATGGGAGCTCGCAAATGATTCAACCCATTCATTTGTTTGGAGAAATTATGGTGCGGGAGTGATGGATTGACTAAATTGGATTTCCATTTTGAAATTCAAGCACAAGAAAAAGAAAGAAAGAAAAAAAAACAGCTCAGAGCAAGAATGTCAGGCTGTTGTTTTTAATCAATCTGACCAGCTCCTGTGATAAAAACAAGCTTTTTACAGATGCCCAGAGTTCTTCAGAGACCTTTGGAGCAGAGATATATATACGGTTGAGATTATTTTTTAAAGCAGCCGTGCAGGGAATAAGAATTTGAATCAGGTTAAGAGCTCAGCTGGTGGTGACTGTTTAGCAGTTTGTGCCTGTTGAAAACAAAAGCTCACATGCTGACAATCACTGATGATAGAAGCCACATAACTGAATTTTCCTGCGGCCAATTGAAGATAACGCTCGATACAGATCAGCTGTAAGCAGCGATAGACTGAACCACAGCAACATGTGACCTTCCAGCTCTGTAACTATGACTCCAGCCTGCTGTGTCTGCTCAAACGTCTTGCAGTTTTTTTTTTCCTTCTGTTGTTGAATTGCAGACAGGTGAGGTCTGGAAATTGGATTACTTGTGTGGAGGAGCAGCCATGTTCAGGGTCACTTCCCAGGAGTACAGCAGAATGTATTTCACACATTCACTGGCTGAGCTGCTGGTGGAAAGCAGATGCTTTCCTCCTTTAGAAAAGTAGCATTAATAAAAAAAAGTTTAGGCCAAGGGAATGGTCCATTTATTGTCAGTATGGAAACTCATGTATTAAATACTAAAATGTTTCATCAGAGCCACAGAGTCACGGACATCCACGAGGTCCCTCACACCCAAAAGAAACAATTTTAAGCAGCTTGTGTATCTATAAATGCATCAATTTATACTGGCACTTTATGTCTCTGTGATCTCTGCGGAGCGGAGATTGAATCAGGTGCGTTGGTGTTGGCTGCTGTGCTTAGCATTAGTATGAAGGTCAGTGTCTAATGGGCAAGACGAGCTAAATGTTGCAGGTCGAGGCTAGAAAAACTCCCTCTTTAGAAAATAACTCAGTCTTTCAGAAGGCTGCCTGTCAATAACTGAACAGAAAAGTTCACATTACCCTCCAGGCTTCCTCCGGCCCCCGCCTCTCTGATGACTTGTAAATAAGGAGATTTGCAAAGAAATGCAAGCTGCTTGAATACAATGTGTGGCTAAGCGGATCAACGCAAACAGAGAGCATTAGGTATGAAACGGGAGGTGATAATCACAGCATCCTTCAAAGAACAAGCTCATTTCCCCATTTGTTTTCCAGTTTATCAGTGTAGCTGAAGGTGGAGGTTTGTGAAGAGACAGCTTGGAGATGTTACTCATCGTTATAAACATACAGCTGTGAATGCTAGAAGGTGACAAAAATGTGTATTAATCCACAACGGAAAATAGTTCCAAGCATTGTTTCCTCCTAAAGACAAAACAAAATAAAAAACATCAGCCTTATAAAGAAAAATCTGTACTACTTTTTTTTAACAGCTGTTCACATTCTGCGTACAACAAGTCCTACCAATGACAGTATAAAGAATAGACAACATATGCATGATGACACCCGCAGATTTCTAAAGAGCTGTTGTAAAGCTTGGAGTGGTGGCTCTGGCGACTGCCATGTTGGCAGCCCTGCCTCTTCTACTTCCTGGCTAATATAAAAATCGGCAAAGACTTGGTGGCCAGAGAGACCAGAGGCAGACCCAACTGCACAATGGTGCTCAAACAAGCCATCCAAAATGGCACCCACCTGTCAATCAAAGCAGCCACACTATTAATTCTGCATAACTTTAAGCCTTAATATAATGTGAACAGGCGAGTTGTATATAAATTCACACTCAGTACAGTTGTTATGAACGTGGAAATTAGCTATAGAGACCAAAACTGTTTTTTGTACCAGGCTGTAAACATGTTTATTTCTGCTTTATTTCTGTGAAGTTGGACATTTGAACATGGGGCCAGCCTCAGTAATTACAGTTTTTGGCACTGGCTTCACTTCACAGCCAATGAGGTTGCCGCTTGGTCCTCACAAAAGACAAGATTGGTAGTCGGACATAAGTCCAACTTTGGAATTATGTCCATTGTGGAGGAAGCCCATTATGTAGTGAAGCAGAAATGTAGAGTTTGGAGGTCAGGGTGGTGGATGGTTCTGTACTGCATCTGATTTTAATGCAGGAGCCTGAAGTTTGTTTCTTCTCACAGACCCAATCTATACCTATACCAGACAGGTCAAATGTTATGAAATATTGGTTAAGCATATGGTGGTGCAGTGGTTAGCACTGCTGCCTCACAGCAAGAAGGTTCTGGGTTTGTGTCTATGTGAGTTCTCTCTTCTTCCACTTCCACCCACAGCCCATAGCCATGCAGGTTAATTGTTGACTCTAAATTGCCTGTAGGTGTGGATGTGAATGGTTGATTGTCCCTTTGTGCCCTGTGAAGAACCGGTGACTTGTCCAGAGTGTACCCCACCTCTTGCCCAATGTCAGCTGGGATTGGGTTCAGCCCCTGATATGGATGAGCAGTTGTGGAAGATGAATGGTTATAGACTAAAGGTTAGGTAAGCACAGCGGTCAGCAACCTTTTGACACTCCACTCTCTAAGTTTGTTTGTGGTGCTAATGCCAATGTTATGCTTTGTTTTTTCTGTGTTACACAAAGTCACTTTTCTGTGACACTTGAGCCAAAAATGCTTCAGTCAACTCTGTAACAAAGGCTAACAAACTTGTGGTCTATCATTGCCCCGTCACTCCTAGGTTTGATTTGCTGGTTTGCTTTACAGTCCAGAACAATAGGAGGGCGCTATTCTGCAAAGCGTAAATAACTTTAAAGCTGTCAGACAGTCTGGCAGTGACAGATGGTAGAAGCAGAGAAAGTCTGATGAAAAAAATCACTTCCAGCATGTTTATCCACTTCAGTCCAGACAAAGAGGCTGAACAGGGGAGGGAGAGGGGTTTGAGAAACACCATGTTGTACATACACATCAGCTTTAACCCACCTGCACAAACCCACAGCCAAGGCTTTAATACAAGAGTCTTTATGCAAACCATGTAAGACCAGAAATAGCATCGCAGTCGTAATTGAAAAAGTAGCAGACTGCCCAGATGTCTGGTACTGATCCTGAGGGTGGAGTTGATGAGCAGTGAAGAATAGCTTTTTTTTTTTTTTCATTTGGAGCAGTCTAGTCACCACGGACCTAACTGTACATTTGTCAAAAGGCTGACTTCTGACCTTTTGCTCCGAGCCAAAACAAAAAGACCAAACTGTTCTCCTTTTCAGAGACACATAATAGTGCGTATGACTGCGTGACGTGTCCTTTTTTTACCCACTCTGTGTGTCTGTGTGGAGAGGAGGAAGTGTGTGATGGTTTCACAGCCTTGATAGTCTACCAGGGGAGGTTTTAACATTGTTCAGGCAATTTTTATGGACATCCAAAATGCACTACAAAAACACTATGATGTAAGAGCTCACCTGACTGTATATCAGCCAAGCTTATTGAAGATATGATTACATCAGTATATGTTGGGTAACAAGGAAGGGCAGAACAGAAATATTAAAGATATATTTCACAGATGTTCACTGACCAGTACATTTTTACATTATAAATGTTCTGTTTATACATATTTGATTTGATTCATTTAAATGTATGTACATATATGTATATATGTATTTACAAGATTTAAAGAAGTTATCAGATAATCTCTTATAATCACTTTTACTGGCATGTGGTATGTGAACACATACAAGGTATATGACTGGTTTCATGTTGCTCTCAATGTACATTCACAGATACTGACATAAATACAGCTGAAAACAAAGAGCTTCGAATGAGACAATAGTACAGTGGTGCAGAGGGGAAAGGATAAAATAAATATGATTTATGTAGCAGGTTTCTTAATCTCTCCATCAAAATAGTTTTTTGCGATATAAAAATGAACAAAGCTGGACACTCGGCCACCGCTCACCATTTGACCTTTGGAGTTAGATCATTTGAGATTGTTAGAAATATCGTTAGAGAAAATTCAGTCGGAACTTTGTAATGGGTGAGACTGTCTGAAAGCAAGCAGCATCTCTGTCTCTAGACTCTATACTAGCTGAAAGAAATTGAATGAACTCTAACTTACACAAATTCAAAATGGAATGCAGCACATTCTATTGACTTATAGTTATTTCTTTTTTAGCCATCTTGTGTAAATTGCATCCTTGGGTTCATCAGGAGTGCTGCTGTACAGCTGTGCTCACAGGGAGAACAATCTCCAACGAGAGAATGTGACAATAACAGCGACAATAATCATTTCTATGTTCATCATGTGGACTGCTACACTTGCTGGACTGCCCATTATATTTACTGCCTGCGTTGTCACACTTCCTAAATTTGTGACGCCACATGGGAGGTAACTGCCTGCAGAACACTGCAACACATCCTCTCCTTGTATTTTTCCACCAGGATGATGACACGAACAGCTTCTCCCAGTCGGCAAACCTTGTTTACAGAAAAATCCAACATGACGTGAACGCAGCATCACTTGAACAATGAGCAGCCGACTAGCTCGCAGTACTTATCTGACTGTCTAGTACTGAAAATACACACTTTTCAGGAAATAGATAAATGGAAAGGAATGTAACTATGCAGGTTTACTGCAGTGTGTGCTGTGCTCACTTTAAATTGTGTTTTGTACTCAGCTGTTGGAGACTGCATTTCCCCTGTGTTTGTGTACCGAGTAGCAGAGTTTTCAGTCAACTTAATCTACACCACGGCTAGTGAAGTAAGAAATGTTGAACACAATCAGTAGTCACAAAAATAAGGTTCAGGTTGAAAAATGAAGCAGGTTATGGTTTATAAATTGGAGTCCTGACAGAAAGGCGTACATCAAAGGAGATTGGATCATTTATATACAGTATTTGGCAGAAAATGCTGTTAAGCATCATTATAATATGAATCCAAGCAGCATGTTAAAGATTCAGCAGGGGCCTTGATAAGAACAGAACCAAGCAGAGATGCTGCACGAGAAGAAGATGACGTTGCAAGTATGTTATTATGTTACATGTTTCAAAAAATAGCTCATTTGCTTTATTTTGAAAAATGAGATGAGAAAATAAATCCCATGCCAGTACTGACGAGTGCAGAGGTTAGCATAGCTTAGCATAAAGCCTTGAGGCAGGGCTCTGTCTAAAGTGAGAAAATGTACCTACCAAGATGAATCTGTCTTTGTTGCTTGTTGAAGCTGTAGTTATGTGATGGTGCTATTTCTTGCCACTTTCAGCCCAGCAGCTCTCAGCTGGCCAGACACTGTGAGGATAAAGACAGATTTTAACCCCAACTGGTAGTCCTTGACTAATTTAAGATTAGTTGCCTGATTGATCAACAATCTGGCTTTATGGATGCAGCAGATCAGAAATTTTGGTCAGCTATCGAATTGAGCAGCTCCACAGTATATTACTTGTTAGGATCTCACTCTGCTTTTGGTTGTACAAGTACAGGTTTTGGTAACCTCACAGTGACAACAAGACCTACCATGACCTCTAGGGTAAGGGTCAAACAAACAGAAACAGAAACAGAAAGTTGGTGTACTATTACAATGGCCAGCTGTTTCCCCATGCTTCCAGTTTTCATGCTAAGCTAGGCTAACTACAGCCACACCCCTCTCTTCTTCTTCCTTCAATGCTAACAGAACAGATGGAGCCTATCGTTGTGAATGATCCGTACAGTAAGAATTTTTGTTTTTGATCTCACAGTCTCGAGTTATATCCGTGCTACTCCAGTGCAGTAGCACTGCAGTGCAGTTCAGTCTGCACTCGGCGCAGCAGGCAGAGTCAAATCTTCATGCTGAAATGACTGATTTTTTCCGGTAATTTGTTTACAGGCTCTACATCTTCCCTACTTGAATTAGCAAGCTGAATTAGAAGAAGTGTTAGAAGTCAAGGTTACCCAGAGCTAGCAACAAAGCTATCATTTCAATTAGAGGAATGATGGTTGAACTACATCTGACCTCAATCAGGCAGCTAATCTGATTTTGATGGAACTGTGTTAAGATGGATATTTTAAGACAGAAAGATACAAGGCTTGTGTAGCATCAAGGTGCTAAGGTACTTAGAAACTCTGAAGGAATGATTTCAATCCTATCAAAAATACAAAAGTGCCATTTTCTATTAAACCACAGCATGGTTAATCAATAACCTTGCATGCTGATGAATGGATATGCCATGTTTCAGTGTCATACTGATGCAGCCTAGCAGTTGTATCAACATCTTCATATATGACTGTAAATGAAATAAAAGAAGTAGAATTCAATTACATTTCAGCAACATTTAAGGGAACATTCGTCAGCTCGTTGCTAGGCAGTGAATTCATGTGGATCGATCATAATGGGCTTGTCTCTTTTCTGTGCCTTCAGTTTAAATTTGAGTGGGGAAGTTTGCTCAAAAGAAGCTTTGCTTTTTCTCTTAAGCGTTAGTGCCGCTTTACATTGCCACTTTTAATAATCACCATGGCCTGCCTGTGGGAAAAATCAACGTGTAAGAGTCGTGTCCATTCTTGATTCAAAGCTCCATTTCCACTGTCTACTTTTCACTTTTCACAACGCGCCATGTGAAATTGCTTTTCTCTGACCAACTTATTTCTCAGACTGTCGACTCTCATCTCATCTCCCTGTGTGCAACACACTCGGAGATGCTCATTGGAATGCACAGATTTGATTGGTGTAGCATATAACTATGCTGGTTAAATTACAAATGTCCTGGCTCTGCAGGGCGACAGAAGTATTTAAACCCAGCAAGACTTGTCTAAGTAGGCTAACTGCATATTAAACACAATATTGTAGACAGTGTCATACATACTACAATGATTTCTATTACCAGAAGCTCAGTTATGTATGTGATTTGTGTGTCATGCACTACAGTATATATATCACAGTCAAATGTCAGGAAGCTCTGAAGGTATGAATAAATAGATCATATGATCATCTATGAACACTCTTATGATTTTCTCATTGTAACATGACCATTACAGAGATCAGACAAAAATCTGCTCTCACTTTCCAGCATATGAGGGAATGTGCACCTATACAAAACCAATAATGCTGAACACGGGCCTTATATATTTAGAATGGAATTCACTGCTGTTCACCTTCATGTGCCTTTGTGTTCATTATGCCTCTCTGCAGCACAAAGACGGTTTGTACACTCTGCCATCAGCACTTCCTCCACCCGTAAGTGCTCTGCTCTTTCACTCAAAAATGGTAAATAGCAATTAATTATTGCAAAACATGTAAGCATTTCTCTGTCAGTCAGTTAACAGGCAGCACGGGGCAAAGGCAAAAGCTGCTTTATGACATTGGGATGAGGACATCAGTACAACCTTTATCTGTTGCCAAAGCATTTTAGCTAACATCTTTGGATGTCATGCTGCAGTGATGGCAGGGTGATAAACGGAGCCGCCCTGATGGCTTCAATGATTCATCTGAATAAACAAAACGTGCAAAGGACAGCTTGGATCATAGTTAGTACCTGCCTTCATCTTCTCTTCCAGCTAAATTTGAGTCACCTGGGGGGCTTGTTTCTCACCCGTCTGATAGTCAGACTGCTGGTGTATGTTCATCAAACAAACCTCATTTTAAAACTGGTTAGTGCAACTGATAGCACTGATGATCAGAGCTATGACAAATGGGCTACCTGGTGCCCCCAGGTTAATGATTTGGATGTGATGACTTGGTTACCAGTAGTGGCTTGGCAGGCAGAAAAATAATAAACAAAAAAAAAGCAGAATGGCCAGGGTAATGAAAAGGTTACAAAAGTTTTTATTCCCAGCCAAAGTGTATTCAGCACAATTCTTTGTCATCTGAGATGCATGCAGTTTACCGTACAAGCTGCAGGTGAATCAAGGTACCATGTCATGCAAGCATCGACCAACCTAGAAATTTGGTCTACTGAGCATAAGCTGCCTGAAAATACAAAAACAGTGGTGCTTGTGGCAAGAATTCAAAAAAACAGAGGTGAAGCTGAGACAGAGCTCAACATGGCTGATCAGTGACAAACAGAGATCCTGATCCTGGGAGACCAAGGTTAGGAGAAGACATGTTCACTGAGCTGGCCATCACATTGTTACCATAACGATGACTGAATGAACTGGTGAAGTCTGGGAGGTTGAACTGGTGTTAAATACTGAATGGGATGATTGGAAGATGAGCAACAGGTGATCAGGCAGGTGAGGGGGAACTAGAGGCCACGCCAGACATAGTAAGACGAGAGGAAATTAAGAGATGAGGAGCCTCATTGTAACAAAATGTTAGCTTCATATTGGCGTCAGGTAGAAGGTTAGATGTCCTAAAATCATTTAGAATCATCGTCTGTTAGCTATAAACATCCACACATGTCAGTCTTAAACCTGTTCACTGAATGGAGCACATCGTACGTAGAAACTGAATAAATGTTTATTGACTTTGAAAGAATGGTGCAATTGTATATCTGTCATTATATACAGTCTGTGGGACCTTCAGCCAGGAGCCATGTTTGCAGAGACTGAAAGAAGTTGAGCACTTTCACATTATGGCAACAGTCACTGTATCATCCTGCATTGAAGCTAAGTCAAGCATATGATGTGTCAGTGACTCTTTTTATGCCCTTGGCAGCAGAGCGCATGTTCTACCATGGCAGCGCTTCCCCTTCACTCGTTCTTTCCTGTAAAGGAGTGGTTTTATTGGGCTTGCTTAAACAGATGTAGAGAGCTGTGCTCATGTTTTATAAGGTGGAGGAGCCGCGTTGCTGTTGTTTCTCTCCAACCATATGTGATAGGCAACATAAAGATAACACTTACTGCTTTCTGTTACTGATAATAGGGATTCAGCCTTGTTTTACATTCTAAAACATCTATGGCTTCAGGAAGTGATGCATGTATTTGAGTTATGATTGCTTATATATATATATATATATATATATATATATATATATATATATATATATATATATCCTGATTCAATAATCCTGATTTCCTGTAAACAGATTATTAAGCAATTACAAACAGCATTTGACAAAAACAATACCGTGGGACTGGACCTCATGGTCTTCATCAGTAGTTTGGAGGTAAAATTCAATTTTATTTACATCGTATGAAATCCTTTACATACACTGTTTATTGTGCAGGTCTGTGTGTGTCTACAAGGATTGGTCTATGCATTTGATATTTAAATAATCATATCAGTGCGTACGTGCAAACAGAGCCACTGTCATATTCAAAATGTCCTCTGTAAAGGCGACACATGCAGTAGAATAGGAAATAACACCCCACACTGGTCTGCTAGTTGTTCTAGTTGGCTAATTTTCTCTCTGCCATGTTCATGTCTACTCATATCTGTGCTATTCTCCTTGCTGTTTTTACAAAGCATGAGCAAATGAAATATTTTACTCAAATGACTTTATTTGCCTTAGTGCTGCCAGTCTGAATTATCAGCTTTCTTAAATTGAGTTTAGCAGTGGTGGCTTTGTGAGCATTACACTGTGTCTTGGCCCACAGCCAACACACTGCTGGTAAATATATTTAAATCAGTGCTAAGCTGCTTAAAATATTCATATTTCACTCATAGCCAGTTTATAGAAATTTGAAACTATCTCAGGCTGGCAAAATCAGTTACATGGATAAAATATATATCATTTCACATTTTGGGTGACACAAAGAGAGCGGGAGCTGGTGAGCGGTGGCGAGGCGTTAAGCCCCCCGTGCGCAGTGTGTATTTTTCTGATATGGCTGGCTTTAGATGCTCCGGCTCTCCCGGCTGAGAGAGGCAGGAGGATGCATGCCATGTTCCTCTCAAGCTCATGATGCTGCTTCGTGTGTGAAGCTGGTTAATGTGCCACGTCAAATGGTTATTCTAAAAGCTGTTTCTCTGCATCCTTCCTTTCGGCTTGAAACAGAAAGCCCCTGCCCGCTGGTGGTTTAGCCAAATACGGCATGTATGTGGATATAATTAGCTGAGTCTTAGATGCTGACTGAGGCTGAGCTGGAGGTGACTTACCGTGTGGACTAACAGTGACTGAGACGCTCTGTTCCTGCTGTACTGGAACACACTGAGGACATAAGTGACCAGATCCATTCCCTGTATCACTGTCACTGTAATACGAACCATGACTTCTCATGACACGCTGTCCTCTGCTCTGACTCTTGTATCCTTGTGGTATCCTTGAGACACTGTGCACTAAAAGCTGCATCCTGGTGGCATGATGCCTCTGTGCACTTGAGGGTCACAGCTGTCTGAAATAAATTACATTTTCCCAATGCTCTGTTTTGCCTGATTCAGAGTCACCTCTGCACATTCTGATCCCAAGTCTTATGACTCCTTTTTATTTACACAGGCTTTAAAATTCTCTCAGGGCATTAATAGAGTTTTCCCTCATTCAGTGTGAATTCATTCTCTGCTATGGTACCTTCAATCTTGTGTTCCTGAATCATACATACATACAGGCCATGTGCTCCATGTGGTGTCCATTTAGTGTCTATATGAGATGCCTGTTTAACATGTAGTTATGTTAAATGGTTGCAAAGTGGTTATGTTTAGGAAAAGATCATATCATAAAATATGCAAGTTATGTGACATATGAGTCATGTTATTACTGTGGCAACAATTCAAGTGACACAAGTGACATAAGTATGTCATTTAAAACTTTAAATAAGTCAGTGTTGACTTTTGGTTTGACACTGGACATGAACCCAGGTCTCCTGGGTGAAAGTGGTGTTTGTTTGACTCATCCATCCACATAGGCCAAAACTCCTAAGTGGACTTTTCAGACTGATCTTTGGTTCAGTCATTCATTTCATAAATCTAGCATCATCATCAGTTTAAACATTTTAACTGTCCAATTCTTTTTGTGACCAAACACCTGAAAACCACTGACAGTCCCATCAACATCAACAGCTAATATTGTCATGCTAATAAGCTGATAAACTAAGACGCGGTGAACATCAATAAGCATCCAACATTATTCATTTAAACATCAGTATGTTAGCATTGTCATTCTGAGCATGATAGCAGAGAACAGCTAATGCAGCTCTGGACTTTTCATCTTGTTGAAATGTAGATCTGAAAAGTTTGTAACTTGCTCCCTCATGGAGGGCAGCAAAAGTAGTCAGCTTGTATTTAGTTCTATCCAAGAATTTCACAATTTTATGTTAACCTAAACAGCTGGTTTAGCAGTTGTTAATGTTACTATACTAAACTGAAAACATCATTTCTGGCAAAAAACATGTTAAGCGTGCCTACAGACTCAACTTCCGCACAACAGCTGTGCAGAAAATGAAACCTATGGATCTTCAGCGTAGCTGTCAGAGGGGGCGTTCCATCACCTGAAAGCCCTCGATTTTCCACCGAGTCTTCCAGATGTCTCTATCTTTCCTCCCGCTGCCTGGCAGACAGGTGTTTGGAGACCAGAGCTGTATATATTGTAAGTAAAAGCCTCTGATTGAGAATGGCAGAGAAGCCTCTCCAAGTCAATAACTCATTTGGAAGGGGTTATGAATTAGAATGATCTTGCTGAGGGGAAGGTAGACTCCAGCCCATATCCTGCCTCGAGTCACAGAAGAAACTGGAATAATAATCCTCCAGGAAAATCGATGGCAGAATGCAGCGCCACGGGGACAAATACCTGCAACAGCCCCATTCTGCAGCACACAACTCTTATCTGTCAATCGACAGAATTTCTGCTGATATGCCATAAATCCAATTCCCTAAAATGTCATATTAAAATTTCAAGCCATTTAGATTGGCTTGTGGATCGAGAATGACAGCTTCCCTCTCCCAGGGGCTGGGATTATATGTCAATAATGTCCTCAGTGCCAGGGAGGTTCTTTCATTAGCTTGTATTTAGATTGAAGTGTCATCCATATTATGAGAGCCTGCTGCTGCGATTCAAAGTGTCTCAACAGTGTGTGTGTGTCTGTGTGTGTTTGCCTGTTTGTCTGTCTCTTCCTCAGCTCTCGACCTTAATAGAGTCATCAGTCCGATAAGTCGGCAGGGTGATGTGTTGGGAGATAGGCAATGTATGTGGAGTGTTACAGTGTAGTGGGGTTTACAGAGACAATCCTCAAACCTCAACCTTCAGTGACAACTCAAAATATTTGAGTGCATAATTGTTACCACACAAATGTTCATGGAAACATTTCTGCCCCTTCCTTCAATCAGTCAAAAACTCTAAATATGAGCTAATGTGTAATCAAAAGTTAGTTTATAACTTTTATTAATTACATAATTAATTACATAGCAAGCAAGATGAATACATCATCACGTTTAGATGTTTTTTATGAGTGTCAAGTCTAATCCTGTGTTTGTTGGATCTACGTCTCCATGGTTACAGTGTATATTGGAATTGCTTACATTTAGTGCAGATAATCCTCAATAACTTTTCAACAAGATCACAGTAATATTTATTATGATTATAATAATATATTTTTACAGGATGTTGTGCAGTTCTGGCTGAGAGCCTGACTGTTGTTGCAGTGTTTCTTTTTATTTGATGATCAGACCTATTACAGATCTATTTTCAGCTATGACAATGACGAGTATTGGTGAATGTTTTTCGATAATGAACGATGAACGATAATAAACATGCTGGGGTATTTTTTTCTTTCATCAATACCTAACTGTCAGCTGCTGGTGGACGTTGTGTCAATCAGGGTGGATGCTGTGCTGCTGTTTAAATACATTAATACACTTACAGAGCTGGTGACTCTTTGGTTGGTGCTGGCCTCCAGCTGAATTTCACCAAAACACGTCATGTTTCCTGGGTTAGTGGAGCGTTTGCTATGTGTGGGTCGCTCTCTCTATTGTGTGTCATATCTGGGTTACAGATAAAACACTCTGGGGACCAATTTGTCTGCCTTGAGGTGCTCGATCACCCAGAACCTTAGATTTAACCTTAGATTTTTAGAACCTTAGTTTTTTTTTTAGATTTCCTGCAGCCTACATTGTCAGAACGGTGTTAATTGAGTCTCTCTGGCGTTCGTTTCTCCAAATCTGTTTAACTCTGTGCAGTGGTTGTCAGTCATGTGTCATCATGACCCATAACTCAACAGCTCATTAGCAGAATTTCAAACAGAGCAAACAGAACAGAAATTAGCTTTTGCAATGATCAATGATCACATTGCTCACATTCAATGAGTGCTCTACTTTCATAGGATGAGAATGAAATGTTTCTAACTCTAGTAGATGCATGCAGTAAAAAATACTTTGCAAATGTTTTATTAGGCGGCCATTTCGCAGAGTTTACCATGCACCAGGTTTCAGTCGTTTCCTTCCTTCCAGTGAGCCATTGGTTTCAGGTAATTTCAGAGTACTTTGAAAAGAGACTTTAAACTTGCAGCAGATAGCTAATCCTTCCCAGGGAACATTTGGTCACCTTTAAAACTCTCAATTTGTGCATTCAAGAATGATCTGTACCTGCGCCTGGACTTGGCTGCTGTACAGCTCTCTCAGAGCGGCTAAAACAGGCACGGTGCCAGTCAAGTTCTGGAGCACACCCAAGTTGACACGGAAGCTGTGTTAGCGGTTACCAGAAGCAGTTCACTTTGTGTTTTTCATGACGATTGAAGCTACATAACATACACCGTCCTGGTGCCATAAAATCTCAGGAGATTTTTCTTGGTGAGAGGCTAACTACTGTAACTCCAGTGTGCTTTTAGGTTGATCAGATATGATATGTTAAGTCCAGCCAATATGTGCTGTCTAATATTTAAAGGAGTCATATTCAGTGAATGTTTGTCCTCTGTGCTCAGTGACTGTACACACAGCAAATAACTGTCCTGAGTGTTGCATTCAGAGACATGCAAAGAGAAAGTTGCTCTCTCTGAGGAAGTATCTCACACACTGCTGACTGGAGAAAAAAGAAACACTTCAGGCATTTCTTGGAAGTGCTGCAACATCACAACCAACAGGATCACTGGTTGTGGGTGGGTATTTTATTTATTTGTGTGTGTGTGTGTGTGTGTGTGTGTGCGTGTGTGTGTCTCCTACTGTTATCTTCACTCTTTGAAAGTTTGCATGTAGGATCTTTCCTGTGTGCTCTTTGTCTTTTCTCCCCTCTCTCCTGGGCTTTTAGTCAGGTTTCCCCTTCTTGAACTGTGATTCTCCTGATCTGTCCTTTGTAACTCAGAGGGGGGAAATCTGTGCACCTCAAACACCTCCTCATCTCACTGTAACTCATGATTGTTCACTATGGTTTCGAGTTTTCACAAGTGTGTTGGTGTGTGTGTGTGTGTGTGTGTCTGGTGTGTGTCAGTGTGTGTTTTCATGCGGGCTGGCATCAGTACAGTGGGAGGGGAGCCGCTTTGATTTCCCAAGACGTCTCGGTCAGGCCTCATCGCTTTCAGACAGCAATCTCTACTTAAAGAGGAGGGAAAATGTTAGGAGGAGGGAAAGGGCAGAGAAAAAGAGTGTGTGCATCGATGCGTTTGTGTTAGAGAGAGAGCGAGAGAAGGAGAGGATAGGATGAAGGTCAGTTGGGGAAAATTTGCAGAAAAATATGAAGACACTTTAAAGAGGAGAGAGAGCAAATAAATGAAGGATGTTTCCTTTGAATTAAACATAACTGTAAACGGCAGTGAGGATAGGGACCTCACACTGTGTTCATCTGAGCTGGACAACATTACGCCTCATGAGCCTGTTGGTACACAGAACACTTACACACACTGCTTGTCTGAGCTGCTCTTGACTTCTTTACTTTAAACTCTATAAATCTTTAAATTATGTCTTCATACTGAATCTCATACGACTTGGTCAGGTCCCTCAGATTCAAACTATGATGCTGTTAGACCTTTAAAATAAAGCTTGCTAATAATGAATAATAATGAGTTTAAACCGTTGCAGTTTGGTTAGGTCTAGGAACACAAACTGCTCAGTTTGGCTTGAAATAAAGAAGCCGTTGTTGTCTTTTTTTTGGGACATGAAAAGCAGTATTCTGGGTTTTTGTTTGACCCATCCATCCATCCACCAACCCCAAACCTGCTCCAGTTGTGGAGTCAAACGTCAAAACATTACACCAGACAGGTGCATCCACAAATGGCACTAGCACCTACAGCATAGTTTGAACCCTAGGGTGACTGACCAAGCTGTATTTGGCAAGTTGGGTGAAATAATAACGACTGCAGTGCAAATCATAGTCATCAAAATATTCTTTAGGTTTATCAGAACTAGGTTCTGCACTGCTCTTTTTTTACTAGTGAAGAAAACACAACTGCCAGTTTTTTACTGTAATAAATAGAAGTAGAACTTTCTAATATTACAGTAAAAGGATAGTACTGTGGATTTCATGTTTAAGATTGTTTTATTTCATGTTTTACAGCATGAATACAAGTTTTTAAATGTGGTTTCACTATACAATTCACATGAAAATATCAATTGAATATGAATGCTATACAAAATAAATGTTTTGCCATTAAGTATAAGGGTGTTTTACTCTGCAATGTAAAAACAGTCATACAGAGTCATTTAAAATACAACTTTATTCTGTATATATTCCAATAAATGCCATACAAATAAAGTTTTTTTTACAGTCAGATGATGAAAAATGAAAGCAAACTGTAAAAATATGTCCCCACTGACCGTGAAAATTCATTCTTGGCCATTAGAACTGTCACTTTGTGCTTAACACAAAGTCCTCTTACTATCTTCTGCGTGTTAAGTCACATCTTGCGGTATTTATCAGCAGATTGCTGAGCTGTGATAGTTTCAGTTTTAATGTCTCAGCATCCAAAGTGACTCAAAATTCTGAATTTAGTCTGGTGGAACTGGTGAAATTTTAAAAACCTGGTTTTCAGTTGTAAAATTCAACCACATTCCATTGCTTTCACTTGTATTTATTCAGGTTTAATGGATAAAAAAACCAATGCTTCTTGCCCTGCTACACACTGACAAACATTCATACCTGGATGCTGCCCAGTACAACCACATCTGCTCTGTTGGTCAGTGGGCACTGCAGGGGTTAAGTGTGTGGCTCAAAGGTACCGGGCCAAGTGTTGCTCTTTCACTTTCCTGTCACGGGTTTGAAAACCACGATCGTTCACTCTCACACTGGAAGAAAAGAGACATAAACTGTCGGATGTTTTGGAGGAAATGTGCGATATTCGAACACGAGCATGATCTAATTTAAAAAATCCCAAACTGCTTCTATTGGCCTTCCGTAGCTCATATTAATCTCCCAGTGCAGAGGCACAGACATGTATCTTATTGGCTTTATAATCCATCAATAAGCATCTTTCCGTGCTGAATGCTGCTCTCTGTGTGCTATACTGTACCCTCATCCTGTGTTACTCTTTAGGGGGAGTCTGCTCAGCTCTTCTACCAGCATCACTTCAAAGGCTTCTCAACTCTCCTCTCATAACTGTTTGGGGCTAGAGAGGAAGTGCTGCTGGAAGTGCATTATAATATCCTGAGCTGCAGATCTGCTCACCGTTTCTCAGATTCAGTCCAGAGTTCCACATTTTTCTGACTGATTGTTGGATGTATGTACTAAGACACCGATGTTATGGTCCACTGAGCTTGCCAGATTTGCTGTAAGTCAGAGATATTTGTTAACCTCTAAATATAAATAGTATTAATTGGCAAATTTAAGCATGTATCCAGTGATTTGAATCAGGGAGGCTTGTTCAACAGTAAAGTATATAGAAAAGGTCTAATTTAACAAGCAAGCGGGCCTTTTCCCTGTGAGGGTTACAATTATCCTAATTGAAAAAGCTGGACATGGATTGAAACTGGCAGTCTAATTAATGGACTCTTTTACAAGCTTCCATAGAAACCTCTGTTCAGTACAATACTTACACACATGGGTGGGTTCACACTAAAGTCTATGTATGTATTCCCCATTTAGCTGACATCTGTTGGTATTTGTAATATGTTGTTTTTTTCAAGCATGCAAAGAATAATGCCTTTATGCTCCTGTCTTTGTATGTATGTTTAATATTAGTCTAACTGACGTCATGAGACAAAGGATTATTCCATATTTATAGCATGTATTTAATAGGAACACAGGTCTTATGGTGAATGGTAAATGAACTTATTAATATAGCAACTTTCTGATCTATCAACCACTCAAACATATTTACACACACTCATACAATGAGGCAGAAGCTTGCTTGCTCAAGAGGTACTGGGAGAGCTGGGAATTGAATCTGGCACGCCAAGTGCTTAAAGTAAAGGATTAAGTTTAGGTTATAGTCTTCATTCTGTCTCTGAGTTTCATCTATCGACCAACAGTTAATGCCATATGGCAAACCAAACTGTGAATTTGAATGTGAATGGTGTTGACTCTTTTGGTGGCCTTTTCATCCGCTCCTTGAAATGTCATCAATAACTGTTAATGGCTTCCCTGTTGTTTTTCATTTTTATGCTGTTATCTTTATTTCCTGGCCCCAATGCTGACTTCTGAATGTTTTATGTCACTGACAGTAAAAGGTCCAACTATGAAATGCTGCTCTTCCCTCAGCATTCCTTTTAATGTGTAATCGACATTAATCAACTAGTTGGAGTTGGGACACATACAAGCGCTATTACAAGTAACACCTGTTCATTTGGCTCAATGTTTCACCATAATAATAATAAAAAAACATTTTCCAAGTGAGGAAGAGAAATGATTTATATGCAGCGTGGCATGAAACCACCTGGTTCTAAACAAGATTTAATGGAGGATGCAGTGTCTACATTGTTGCTATTTTTTGCTGCAGCAGGTTTGTTTTTCGCATACACTGTAAAAAAATGACGTAGTACCTGTGACATCACTTACAGGTTTCTTTAGAGTCATTGTGAAGCTCAGAATGATGTCATCTTGCTGGCCGTGCTCTTAATTATGTTTGACTTTAAGCTTTAATATAATTTGAACACATATTTCTATATGTTCTACATTCACTCTCAGTACAGTTGTCCTACATATATTATCTGTAACCGTTTATCCTCATCAGGGTCATGGTGGGGCTGGCCTATCCCAGCTGACATTGGGTGAGAGGTGGGGTACACCCTGGAGTCACCAGGACACATAGAGATAACCAACCATTCACACTCACATTCCCACCATAAGTGAGTGTATACAGTGCATGTTTTTGGACTGTGGGAGGAAGCCAGAGAACCAGGAACCTTCTTGCTGTGAGCCGACTGCACCACCGTGCCGCCCACAGCTGATGATGAATAGGGAAATTAGCTAGAGAGCAAAACTGCTTTGGTACCAGGCTGCTTATTTCTGCTGTGAAGTCCTGACTTGTATTTGCAGCCAGCCTCAAGTGTCCGTTTAAGGAACTGTGTTTTTTGGCACACACACAATTCTCTCAACTATCAGAATTAACACTAATGATTATAAAGTGTACACCGATGTTTCACCTAGCACTTCACATTAACACCTAACCTACCTAATACCTGATAAATAGGTATGTATTTAAAAAAAAACTGATTTTTAAATCAAGTTTCTTGCAGCTTTAACAGTGTAAATTATATTATAATATTTTAAAGAGTGCGCTCTAGACCTGCCCGATATGAAAAGTGTCATGAGATAAGTTTTGATATGATATGGTGCTATATAAATAAAATTGAATTGAAAATTGAATTGAATTAAAGCTTAGGTTCAAGTAGATTGCCAAAGTTTGGCTGCAAGCAAAGCTGTTTGCTGCCTCATCTCTCTCCACCACCCAGACGTCCTCCTTATGTTCTAAATGTTTTTGATTTACACTGCAAATAATTTAAGGTTGTCTGACTTAAAAACAAAATAGGGATTAGCAGTAGGCTAGTAACTGTCACTTTAAGAAGAAAAAACCCCAGCACTAAACAAAAAGCATTAGCAGAAGGTTCTTGTAAGCATGTCAGTGTAAAAGTGTGTGTGTGTGTGTGTGTGTGCGTCTATGGCTCATATATCTGTTTCAGTCTTTAAGCGTCTTGCACGTACATTTGTTTTTCTGCTGAACAGTGAGAGTGTGAGCACGGGTGAGTGAGCATTTACATATGTCTGTGACTAAGCCCATTGGCACAGTACAGCATGATGCAGTGCTACTTGCCTCACTGTGCCTGTCTGTAGTTTTCTGTGTCCTGGTTGTAATCCTCAGCACTGTCTCTGGGGGAAAGCTGGGGATGCTAACAGCAGCCAAACTGCAGGTTGCTGCTGGAGAGAACAACAGGTCAGTCTGTCCTTGCTTCCTCGCTGGTTGAGACATTACATTCTACAACAATATTTCAACATTTATAGGTGATTTGACCAATTTATGAGCTAGACTGATATGTTGGTTAGTTTCTATCCCTGGAGGCTGTAATGTTGAATTGTGAAGTGTTTGATGGAACATTTGCTGTTGTTGGTGAATGGCAGTGTTAAAGTCGCCATTAAACAGAAAGCGGAGTACTTTTTGCTTCCTCATTTTTATGTGCTCCTCGCTAAAACAGGTAGATAGGCTATTACCATTTACAGTAGCCAATAGCGAGTGTACATCCCTACTGCTGTTCATTGCAGGTAGTGGTATGAGTAAGCATCAGCATCTACCTTCCGGTGAACACCCAGAACCAAAAACAACCTCTGAAACCAGCAGTGGTCAGTCTGGAGTGGAATGCAGTTAGCCTATTCCCAAACCTGTCTAGCCCAGCAAGTAGTTAGGCTAAAGCTAACTCATAAATCACAGAGATTTTTTTTTTGTTCATCAAGAAAAGACAAACACTGAAATACCACAAAGAATAATTGAAAATACTGAAAACATGACCAGTCATGCTATCACAAGGTTATTTTTTATAGAACCTGACCTGCTAGTTCCATGGGTTAACATAGATCTTCAGACAGAGAAAGAAGCAGAAGAACTGATTGAGAAGATTGAACTGTGGTCTTGCCACTTCTCTCTGACAGAGACCTCCATTGCAGAGACCTATGCCCTCTTCTCTCTGTCTTCCAATGAATCAGAGGGATGTCGAACTACCCAGGTCACTGCACATGGGATCTTATCTTATTCATTAGGAACATGGATAACAATTGGACACTAAATTATTAATTCAAGGTTTGCAAGTAAGAGAATCTCTGGCATCTTGCTCTTTTGCCCTTATACACCCCCAAGTCACTCAGTCCGGTTAAGAAAAGGCAGATTAAAGCCAGTAAGTAGTGATACACAGTGACTCAGGCTGCTTGTGCAAGCACAATCTGAAAAGCAGCCTTGGGGGAAATGTAGCAGAGATGCTGCATGGGTTTCTCTTCCTCATTCGGAGGTGAAAATAGGCATCGTGAATCCACTGAGAGACAGGAGTGTTGGCAGGTGTCCCATATGGAGGAGTATGAGACAACCCCATGCTGCACGGCAGAGTGAAAGAACTAACATCAACACCGGGTGGAGTGTCTGCATAGCTTGGGGACTAAAATATGACATAGAGGTCAGAGAAGCAGTTGGAAAGTCAGCTTCAATCCCAGGACCAACTGGGAACATCTATGTGAAGAAAGCAATAGATTAACACTCTAATCCTTCAACACATTCCTTCCTTGAGCAAAGTGCTGAAACCTCAGCTGTTCACTGATCACTAGTAGAAGACTGGTTGTATTTGGCAGCGTTGTGTGGTTTGGATTCTTAGAAAAAGGTAAATTTATGGAAGATGATACCTGAAGCAAAGCTTCCTGGAGCCAAGCACAGAACATGAAGCACAGTACCCTGCACACAGTTGCTATGAGGACAATGTCTTCCCTCTGAGCAAGTTTGATCATAGTTGGAGAAAGCGTCACAGAGATGTAGCCCACTTCCTGTTTGGTACTCTGTTACAGTAGAAATGGTCTGCAGTAAATGACACAGCAGAAAGAATACTGTTTAATCACAACCATAGGAAGGTGTCTACATCAACAAATGTATATCTGTATCATTGCCATAGTGACGGCAATAAATTCTCCCTTTTGCATTAAAGCTGCATGCTAAAATATGAGATAAAATCCATTTACATAGAGTTTAGTGATTTTTATGGTGATTAATTCAAACAGTTCACTGAATGAAACATTATACACACAAAGCTAAATTTTGCTCTCCTGAGACTTTTTTATATTCTCTTTTAAGACAGATTTTCTCTTGCTTAACTCTATTGAATTTCATTTTTCTGGTACTTACAGTGTGCTGTGATGAATTGAATGTTGTAATCACAACATGCTATGTCACATATGGTAAAACCTACATGACAACGTAACAACAAAGACAGATCACCTCATTGTTGATCTGTCAGCAGCCTGCATTCTTTGATCAACACTCACACTGCAGGACTTGCATCTTCAAGGCATGTGTGCTATATATATATATATATATATATATAATATATATCTAAATGTAGTAGTCAGGGTCAGTGTTGGACTTGGATTTTATATTTCTATATTGGAATGATCAGTTCACTATGCACTTCCAATTGTCTTTAAAATTACCTGGTAAAGTGGGCAACAGCCCCGGGGTCGCAGAGTCAAGAGCTCTAGATGTCATATATTGTCTACAGTTTGTTTGTGATCATTTGATTTCTTGTACATTTTTGGTGATTTGCACTTAAGCAAGATGTATGAACTGAAGATGAACTGAAGTGAAAGGCTTTAATAGTGGTCCTATCATTATTATCATTAACATGATAGCAAGTCCGAAATAAATCTATGTTTAAGCAAATGATCACAAACTGAGGGGTTCAGCAGATTTCTGCATATCCTCTCTGCAGGCTCCTGACCATGATTTTAATGGGTCACTTTTCTCTGAGCAACTAGCAAAGTCCAACTCTTTTAGTGCCTGCCCCTTTAATAACAATCTAGCTTTGTTTTTTTTTTTGTTTGTTTTTTTTGACATTCTCCTCCATTTATGTCAACAAATGAGGCAGAAATAAGGAAAAAAGTTTAGTAATCAGTGTGTTTTCCTGTGTGTCTGTCTCTTCTTTCTCGCTTTGCCTCTCTTGCTCTCTCTCTCTCTCCTTGCTTCTTGCTTTGTAAGCTGAACCTCTGGAGGGCGATGGGCTAAAAAAGGAAACAGGACGGTTTGGCCCTCGGCTCTTTTCTCTTTTAATAGGCCTGGTATTCCTGCTGGAGCAGGCAGGAGTTCACCTTGATGTCACATATCAGCGGCCGGCTCACGGCTCAGGGCTGGCCTTCCCTCACTGGCTCACATTTAAAAAGAGGTTTGGGGAGGGTGGGAGGGATGGAGGAGGAAGTCAACAAATTCTTTGACCTTCTTTTATCTGCCAGGTCTACTGTGAAGAGGCAGGGAGTGTGTGTGATTTCATTTAAATGTATACTGCATGTGTGCTTGGCAGCTTATTTCTAAAACACACTTACTCAGGATGTGTTTGAGTAAGACTTTCCTTAGTCAGACCAGTCATCGGCTTTTGAGTATTGCTGCACATTGCACCTACTCATTTCTCATTCTTTTCATTCCAAACAAGAAAAGGAAAATTGCATCACTTCATGGATCAGTACGAGAGTTAAAGGGCTATTACTATTGTGTTACAACCGTCTGGCATACAGAGTTGAAATAGTGCAGGGTACAGTCAATAAAACACTGAATCAGAACAATGTATGGAGCGATAAGGTCAACAATGCTTCGAGATTTGCTGGTAAAATAAAGCAGGGATGTCTAAACAGCCATAATGATTACAGTCCAGGTTAATATCTGAGCATTATTTAAGTTACAATGAAATGAAGTTACCTAATTCTTCTTTTTTTTTTTCCAGACAGCACGTTAATCTAACGCGCGACAGCACAGAGGTTGACTCCCAGTAAGACTATGCTGGTTACAAAACCGTTGGCTGCACACAATTCAATTTCCTATTCTCCTTTGCAGTCAAATCAGTCATATTTGACACAGATAATTCCCTTTGTCTATCCAATTATTTGAACTTTTGGTGCAAAAACTTCTTCTCTCAGTCATGCAAGACAAGCCTGTTTCTGTGCACTGCATATACATATTTAAAGGCCCAGTGTAATATAAACGTTGGTGGTTTTGTTTGACTGAATCAGCCTGCACTGTGGTGGCAGCTGTTCTCTCACGAATAGAAATTAGCAGCAGAAATATCAGATAGCATCATTAGCAATGAATGTGTGAAGCAGGTGTTTAATAAAGCACACTGCACTGTTAATGCGATCTAGGAGGCACAACCGCTTCATGTTGTTACGTCAGCTGTTAATAAATAGATTTACATTACACAACACACACATACAGTCCTATATGACCAACAGTGGACTGTCACTCGACACCTATCAAGCGTGGACTTCTGATTTTGGTCATTTTGAAAAAGTAAAAATTGAATAGACAATTAACTCTTATGGTCTCATACCTCATATTAGTGCATATTATTTATTTATGTATGTATTTATTAAGAAATTGTCCAGCTGGGACTTTCATACCATTTTGCCCCATTTGTCTTGTTAAAATGAAAATTTCATAACACACACTGTAAGTAATAACCAGAAAACGACAATAATTTCATTCGAACTCCATACAACATGAGAACTTTACTTCTGACTGTTACACTAAGTCAAGTGAAGGTGAACCCTTGAGTAGACATGAGATTTCCAAGGGGAATTTTATGGTGTCATAATATCACATATATGGTATTTTGCTTGTGCTGAACTTGGCTGCCTCCTGTGATGGCTGTCACATTTTGTTCAAGCATATGTCAGGGATCATTGCTTTAGGTGCTTCTGTGGAGGAGTACATGTTACTGAGTTAATCTAGACTTTTCTACCATCTCACTCTCTCTCTCTCTCTCTCTCTCTCTCTCTCTCTCTCTCTCCCTCTCCCTCTGTTATTCAGTCTCTTGCTGTTTGGACAAACACTTGACCGGAGCATCCAGCAGGCCAGACAATCGATGGCAAATGCCCATGGCTAAATCAAATTACTTCAGCTCGATTTGTAGATGGGGACAAAAGAAGGGAGAAGAAAATATAAAACAGTGCTATTTCTGGGGTCAGTGACTGTCTGAAGAAGTTTTTTTTTTGTCTTTCTCCATCTGGAAAGATGCACAGTTTTGAGTCAAACTCCAGCTGAGCAGATCATTGCTGTGAGTGTTGTGTGTGCAACGGAGATGATGAAGCAGTGGGTGTTCAATGCATTGTGAACTGTTACTGTAATATATACTGTAATATGCACATAATATACTTTCTCAAATAAAACCCAGCAGTAATGGTAGAGTCTCAAATTATAGCCAGCACTAAAATTAAAGACCTTATTTATCACTTATAAAGGCTTCTTTTTCCACAGCACTTATTCCATCAGTACAATTGTCTATGCGTGTTTTCAGACTCAAATTATTTCATAAACTAATCATTTCCAGTCACTGCTTTACTTCTACTTCTCTGTTCTATTTTTTTAGTGTAAGCTACTGTTGAAACGCTACACTTCCTGTAGGTGTTTCAAATGTAAAGCCTTCCACAAGCAGTACATTTAGCTCTTTCAGCTGCTGGAAAGTTGAACTACAGTGACTGGAAAGTGATTGAGGACAGTATTTCTTTTAAAACGAGAAACTCACAGCAGCACAGTGAGGAAGAATATGATATATGATTTTGTTATTGGACTGATGGAATTAATGCTGCAAAAATGTACAGCTTCCTGAATTTATTCAACTGGTAGGCAGTAAGTTCATATTAACAGCAAATTCAATCAAAAGCAGACCAGAAAACCTTCTGACTAAAATAAATAAATAAAATGTACCTACAAAACAGAAAAAAACAAATAAAATCCCGATTTTGTGATCAAATAAAGATAAACATGTTGCTAATAAGGTGTAAGTGACCATATTTAGACTTTATACTATTACATTGTAGATTAACTCTGAATACATCAAATCTATGGAATTATTGGATAAACAAAAAACATGTAAACAAAGTGAAATGTATTGTCTACTTTAGATTCTTCTTTGATGACATCTCTCTACACTCTCACTCAGCTTCATGAGGTCGTCACCTGGAATGATTTTCAAAAGTTGATTAGTGGAATTTCTTTCCTTCTTAATGTGTTTGAGACCATTAGTTGTGTTTGTTAGGGGTGTGTTGGCATACAGTAAATATCTCTACAACTACAGCAGTAATCCATATTATGACAAGAACTAACAGTCCACCATCATTTTAAGACATGAAGGTCAACCAATCTAAAAAATGTAAGAGCTTTGAATGTGTCTTCAAGAGCAGTCACAAAACCCATCAAACACTACAATGAAACTGACTCTCATGAGGACCGCCCAATGAAAGGAAGACGAAGAGTTAGCTCTGCTCCAGAGAATAAATTCATTACAGGTTTCCAGCCTCAGGAAACACCAATTAACAGTACCTCAGATGAGAGCTCACAGAAATGCTTCACAGAGTTCAAGTAGCAGACACATCTCAGCATCAACTATTCAGAGGAGACTGTGTGAATCAGACCTTCATGGTCAAATTGCTGCAAACAAACCAAAACTGAGGAAAACCCACAAGAAGAAGAGAACTGCTTGGGCCAAGAAACACAAGAAATGGACATTAGGGTGCTAATCTACACTTTGGACTTTTGTTTTCAAAAGTCTTACATTTGGATGTTTGAAATGATGTTATCTGCATGTGTGGTTCACAGGGTGAAGCTGCACAGTGAAGGAAACACAGCCAACAAGTGCTCAGCATACTGTATATGACTGTAAACCCATTCCATTTGACTAAGTCATGAAGGCGTGAAGAGTGTGCTATCATCCAAACAAAAGGTGGCTACTTTGAAGAATCTATAATCTAAAATATGTTTTGCTTTGTTTATACGTTCAACACATAATTGAAGTTATTGTATGGCTTTGGTATCTTCAGTGTCGAAAATGATAACAACTAGGAAAAAACATTGAGTGATGGATATGTCCAAACTTTTGACTGGTACTACTTAATATATGCAAAACACTGGAAGGTAATTAGTAAGTAAGTTTGTTGGAAATTTCATTTGGTGCTAATTATAGGGTAATTGGAATGTCTCTTGAAACAATGGGCATTTGTTTTATAACTGATATTTTGGTAACATTCAGCCAGTGACAAGTGTGACAGTGAGCCAGCATGCACAATACCAGGAGCCTGTAACTGAAAGTGCTCGATGGAATTCAGCTATCATTCATTTCATTATTTACACTTTACTTGTACTTTTCCTTCTGACATTTCAAAAGGTCTTCAGAAAGGCCCAGTAGATTTATTATTCTGCATGCTCAGCTGACCTGCTGTGCGCTAAAGTTTCAAGCTATGCTAGTAATGTATTGCAATTTATTAATTGGGTGTGTATTAATTCACCATTGTTTTTCTATGTAATCAAATGACATACGACATCTTATAACTACAAATTAAGTTCTTTGCAGGAACATTCCTGGAAATTATTTAGACATTGTTAGAAAATTACAGCCCTGTCAGACCATTGACTGATTCTTTATTGTTCCTATTTAGACTTTTTCTTTCATTTTGGTCAGTTTCTGATTTTGTATCATCATTATTCTGGTCCATATTTGGCCTCTTTGCCTTCATCTCCAATTCTTTCCTTCCTGTCTATGTCCCTCACCTCTGCCTCCAGGGCCACTTTGACAATACATGATGCAGGTGTCATGCTGCAGATACTAAGCTATCAATTTCTCTGTCTAATGGAGTTACGGCTGGCCTCCGTTGACCCTTAAACAGTTTGTGGTGGAGGAGGTGGCCACCGGTGGCGGCATTAGTGTGACATTCTCTCCTTGCCTCCTGTTTGTTCTCTGCCAGCAGATTTCATTTCAGGGTGAAAAGATGGGTTTGACAAAGAAGGACATTTAATGCAGGGCACTGATCGATTTGAGGGGAGATCTGGAGGTGAGGTTGTCTGCACACGTCCTCAGACAGTGCTGGGTGTTCTATCCTGGTTGTGGCCTCAGGGCTGAGCCTTATAACACCACCACTGCCCCCAGCACTGTCTCCTCCTCCTTGATATTTAGCTGCTTTATTTTCTCAGCCAGTTCTAGTTGGAACTCTAGAGGTAGTTTGCATTTGCTGTATCATTAAAAAAAGGCCTGTAAGAGCTGAGATTTTTTTTAGAATCTTTATGGAAAGACCAAGTCTTCCTCAAGAACATACAGCGTTACACTAGTGATCTCTTCAAACCAACAGAAGACCACACCTGTGACATCTTCTGCAAAAATATCTACCGGAGTGTGAGGGGACAAAGCACATATACTGTAGTTAGGAAATTAGTTAGTATCCCAAACAAAAAGCTAGGTTAATCTGATTCTCATATACTGTAAATTAATTTACTATGATAATTTATTGGTGACAAAGAAAAACAAAATGTTGACGGTGAGAAACAATATTATTAATGCTAACTTAATAAGCACAGATGTCTGCTTATTATAATGTATGATTATAATGCAGCAGAGAACATCGCAGGTGTATGGCACAATTGCAACAACCATGAATCATATTTTATCAGGTCTGTGATTCATTTTTGTTACTTTCACTGTGTACTCAACAAGGTAGATGCTGAGATTTTAGGTTATAAACAAACCAACAGTTTATCCTGATTGTTTAATCCTCTTTATTTAAAGGGAAAACTGAAAATAAACCCACCTGAAATGTTGCTAGTAATCCCTCATTGCACAGAAAAACTGTGTGTACACGACTATAGTCAGTATGGTGGTAAAGTAAGTCAGCCTGCAGCTGTAATGGATGTTTGAGCTGACCCTCTGTAATAATTTTACTGTTGCCGTTGTTTTCTCTTCCAAATTAGTTACTAACCTCAAGATTTGTTTCCTAGCAGCCTGAGCCTCTTTTTCGTGATGTTGTCACACACAGATCTATGCCTTTAACTTAATGAGTATAATATTAATACTGATGTGGATGGAGACACTGGTCATTACCTCAAACACAACAGGCATTGTTTATATGTTCTGAGGATGCCTTGTGGTCATGTGAATAATGACTGTTGACTGTCAGAAGCAGAAGCTGAATAATCACAATTATTGTAGTGCCATGGTGGATGGATAGATCAACAAAGCTTGTGATTTGTCAATCTGTAACCCTTAAGTTTCCAAAGCTTAAACAAACCATAATGAGAGAGGTTGGAGATCAGACAAAGCTATTTTTTTTTGCATGTTTCAGGTCCCTGACATTCCGGTTCATGGTACTAAAATTGACTACATAATTTCCCTTAATGGGAAACAAGGCGGCAACAGCAGCACTGCACCAAAGCCATTATTTTCAATGGCTTGAGCTGCAGCACCACAGGTTTCTCTGCTTTGAGCAAAGTGAAGTGCACAGTGCACTGCACTGGGTCTGAAAAGGCCATTTGAAGCCAATTACTAATTTTGTCATTAGATTGTAGGACTTGTTGAAAAGCCCCAGCTTCTTTCCTATATCTGTCAAATTTGGTAGAAAACTCAGAAAAAGCAAGAATTGGACCTTATTATTTCATCAGGTAAATTCAAATTGATTCTTTAAGTAGATATTATTATTACCATAAGCCAAATATCAGACAGCAAACTGTTGTATAAAACAACACTGATATTGCTATGCTACCAGGCTAGCACAGATAGTTTTTGCCTGGCTGTGAATACATTCAAATAGGTGAAAACATACTGCTGCCTCTCAGCCCCTCGACACCTGCTCCTGAAATGCTTCACCTTTCTTTGGAGGGCCTGGGAATAAGGAAAGGTCTTGGATGGATGGTAAGAGATTCACTGACGGCTGCAGAGTTGTTTATAAATGACCAAGGAAAGGTCTGACATTCAGATTTGTCTCTTACCTGCAGATTCAGCTCGAGTGGAGCTTAGAGGAATGTGCACCCTGCTGCTAATTGTGTTATTTCTGGACAGTTGAGGCTTTCTTCTTGCAGGGCCACAGCCATTGCCATCTGCAGCACCTGTATATTTTCTCTACAGTTTCTCCCCCACTCACCTCTTCTACAATAACCATTACATGTCCTCCAGTCTAATTATCACCATCCTCTTTCCTTCTCTCTCCATAATGGGTACCAGGAAACATTAAGAGCTCCAGTGTAGAAATTAACGCTTGACCCGCAGCCTCCTAAATGAGATAATGTCTGTACATTTACAGTAGAGGGGAAAAAAAGAGTCAGGCAGTGGGTGTGCTGGTGGGGAATGGGGGAGGTTTGGGGTGGAAGACTGTGATCTCCTCCTTTGCCTTTTAACTGCTGTGGGAATTGAGAGATAAAGTCAAACTCAAAAAGCTTGGTGTCTATAATCCAGACAGAGCGAGAAACGCGACACAGACACACTAAGAGGGAAAGGATCAAGAGGGTAGGCAAGAAGAAAAACCTGCTCTCATCATCCCTCTCTCTTTCTTTTCAGCGACTGTCATTACAGCAAAATGCCTGGATTCTTCTCCTCCTTCTTCTTTTTCCTCCCAACATCCAAAAGCAACTTCTGTTATGGGAACTGGATTTCAAAATTGAAACAGAATTGTTTAAAAAGGGGCACACATAAGAAGAGGTAGAAAGAAAGAGAAAGAAAGAAAGAAAGAAAGAAAGAAAGAAAGAAAGAAAGAAAGAAAGAAAGAAAGAAAGAAAGAAAGGAGGGTATTTACTGAGAATGGCCTGCGTGTCATACAGACATTTAAAAGTTGATATCAGTAATGATCTTGGAAGTTCTCAATGTTTGATCATTTATGACAATTTCCATGTTCCATGTTTCCACTTAGTCTTGACGTTAAATGTTGTTAGGAAGTAAAGCCTTCAAAAAGAGTGTTTAGAGCATGCAGAGCTCTCTATAGAACATTTCTAATGCTGGTCCTGCTACTGTTAACTTCTGATAACAACACTCAGCCATAATTAGTGACCCATACACTGCATGAGCCTGACAATATGCATATATAAATAATATTGGCACAGCAAATAACATTTTTTTAAACAATGAATGAATCTTATCCTATTCAAATTTGAGAGGCTGGAAGTGAATTTTTGACATTTTTGCTTAAAAGAAAATTTTGCTACAAACAATTAAATGAATTAACTATTAAAGTATTTATGGTTTCAGCTCAAGAAAGTGTACAGAGCAAACAAACTGATAATTTAATTCTTGCTTTAGACTAAACACACAACTGTGGCATCGGAGTAAGGCTATTACTTTTAATGGAGAGAATGCTGCTGTGCTACAAGCCAACTTACAACTCTATCTGTCTGGATAATGATGTCCTGCATTGTATGTATTGGATTTAGACCATAGTGGCCATAGTACGATAACTGCCACAGAAGTTGGTGTCATTTTATTAAATATCTGCTTTTTTAATTCTTTTTTGATTATTTGCTTGCAGTTGGTTTAAATTGTGGTGGAGCACAGACTGTTGTTACAAATGGTTTGATCATGAAGTCTAAAAAAGGTTGATAATTGGTCTATACATTAAGATTTATTGTTCAACCCATATGGCAAAATGTCTGGTACTATGCTGATGATACCATTTTGTATGCAATCAACTGCACTCTGATCCCTAAATGACAGCACATGGGAGATGACGACATGATTATGCTTATTTTACTGTAGTGAATGGAGGAGAAGTTTATGCATCTCAGAATTCCAGAATTATTATGTAAGTCTTTCAGTCATACTAAGAAAATTGTGCCTGCATTCACTGCAATGTAGCTCATAACAGCCTTGTTGTTTTGCAGGCTGGGTAGTGCTGTACATAATGCTCATCACGTTATGAAACATGGTTTAGATCTCTGTCAGCAGGCCAAACAACTACAGTTTGGATGAAACGGCTTCATCCTCTGGGGAGCATGGATGTGCTCACTAAGTTTTCTATTTTTCCATCACTTTTCGATATTTCTTGTGTACAAGTGGAGATTTTGGGTGCTGTAGAGGGAAGGTCAAGGGATCGTCTAAAATATTTAGCAAACATCCTCTTAGGACCATAAAAACTCATGTATATATCACAGTTGCAATGGCCAACCAGTGCATCTTTTAGCTTTGCCCCTCCCCCTACTAAGATAAGAAAAACAGGATTCTGTTGAGTTTGCAGACAAAGAATTATAATATGGGTTGGTGGAGGGAGGAGGGGTGAGATAGTTATAAAAAGAAAGTGCATATTCTCCCAGATTTGGCTAAGGGGCACAAAGTACTTCCTCATCTTGGCATAATGACGCGAGGAGTCTGTGTGTCCATATGTTGGAGCTGGAGGCCTTGGATTCAGCAGGAAACCTTATTAGCATAGCATTGGCTGCAAGACATTTGCCTCACACTTGTCTAAAGGTAATGAAGAATCATCGGAGAGAGCGCGCACTGCGATCAGGCTGCCATCTGTTACCTGCTAACACCGCTCACCCTAACAATGAGGAAAAAGCTGGAAATACTACACAGCCACACCAAGCTGTGTGTTCAGATACGAGTGCTTGTTTTACAAATGATCTATTATCTGTTTTAAAAGTGGCTGACATTCTGTTCGCTCCGTGCCGTTGGCCTTTTATCTGTCTCCTTGTCTGCCTGTGCCACTCTTACCCTCTCTCTGATTTATCGTTTCTATTTTTGTGGGCAGACAGACTGGGATTACGATTACATTTGGTCATATTCAAGTCCAAACATCAAACCTGAAGCACTGATTTAGATCAATCGTCCCATTCTTTTAAAGACTAATAAAGTACATTCAGAATGAAAATAATTAATTAAATTAATACAAAGTAGTTGCTTTGATTTTAGATGTTGCACATCCTTTGTTCACCAATGGTCAAAAATCAATTAATGCAGATTTAAGAGTAAAAGACTTAAGCACAGCTGGTAAGTAGTAATATAATATAAATCTTGTCCTAAGAATGGTGCAAGAGGGATGCAATAATCATGTCAGATCGCACCCTTTGACCTTTTTTTTACATTCATCCACACACAGTGTTAATGCTCTGAGTTGTAGGATCAGAATCAGTATGTGGAGGTAAAGCTGGTTTGGTGCATCCCCTAGAGGAAAAGGTTGTGGATTGTTAAAGAGTAATTTAACACCATAGGTTCACATTTTGAGAACATAGTCGCCATAACTTATTATGGCGTATCCTGTGTGTAATGTAGACATTGTTACCTAGTTTTGGTCAGTGATACATTTTGCCTGATTGGAGGAAAGGTAGGCGGTCATGGAAATAATCTTCTGCCGATCACAAATTAAAAAGTAACTTCTGGATAGTAGTTCTACTGATCTCTTGCTTGACTGACATCATTGGGCAGGGTGAAAAAGACAATTATTCATTAGATAGTGCAAATAAAAACAAAAAAATCATTTCCTATCATAGAGCTGCATTACTGTGCATGAAAACCACAAACAGCTTTGTTTCTTTCAGCATACTAACTGACTGCTGTAAGAAATGTTCTGATCTGGTTGGCCTTGTGGTCGACAGAACTGGCCTGAAGCTGCACAGCACTGATCATTTCGGACTGATTTCCGATCTCTTAGAAAGTTGTCTGTGTTGCCTCATGTTTGCAGACGAAAGAACAAAGACCCATCATTCTCTTCCCTTCTTGATAATGCAGCACGGACTGAAACTGTGTTTGCTGCTCAAGCTGTTCTCTAGATATTTATTCATTGCTTCAGCGATGCTGCATACAAAGAGCTCATCTGGAGTACTTATGGATGGAATTTAGTTTTTTTTTCTTGGAGACAGACATTTCATATTGGAAACAGCAATACAATAATAATTTTCTTCAAGATTGCCAGCATTGCACTGAATAGTTATCATAACAATTAAAAAATAATATCACAATGAAGCAACCTCTAGGGCTTTCATTGGGCTTAGGCCAGTGGTCTATTGTTGTTTTCATACAGCATTTCAGAGAAATAATCCAATCTGCTGTGGAGTACAGTAAGAATGTGAGATGAACAAACTTGAAAAGAATTATATCTGACATGTTAATGACCACAAGATTTTGTGTGTGGTTCAGAAAAAATCCATTCTGGCCACAACACAGGGAAGAAATTGGTTCCCCAGTGTTTGTTTCAGTTGTGATCGACACACCCCAAAGACAATAGGCAAAATCGAAACATGGCAGTAATTCTTTATGGGGGAATAGTTACTTGGTGGGTAGTTTTAGATTTTGTTGCCATTTGCACTGTCTTCATCCTTGGCGTGTCGTTATGGTAGATCCAATTAAACTTGCTGCAGACATGAGAAATGAGCAAAAACGAAATCAATACTGTATTGAGTGTAAATTCTACCCTACTCTATTTTGGTCTTTCTTTCAAACATGGCTGCATGTGCACACACACAAACACACGGAGCAGTGAGACTGTTAGTTAACAGAAGGCTGGTATCGAGGCAGTGAGGTGGTGAATATTGATGCCAGCTGTATTGACTGAGGACCTGTAGGGTTTGTCTTCTTTTATCCGGTGAGTCTTCTGCCTGTCTGGCGGACTTTATGGAGCATCCTGTGTATGCCTGGCTGCACATTATAAGGGGCGTGGAGGAGGCCCATTAAAAGAGCTGAAGAAACACACTTTGTCTACTTGTACTACTGTGAACGGCACAGTTCAATCATGGCAAGACACAGTGTGACACTGATTTTACAGTATATAATGACCCTCAACTGGTTCACTCCTCATCATGTAGAGGCTAGCTTATGCAAATACTATATCCAGCCCTTTCTAACCACATACAACCACGCAGTAATACAGCTGTCATCCAGAAGCCACAAATATCTGCCATGCAAAATCCTGAGGAAGCATTTGTACCTTACAAGCAACTCTATATAATAGCTACTATTAACTAACTACTTGACAATCCAGTGACTCCTCCACTTAAGGGGTTACGTGATTTCCTTTGTACGCTCAAAATGTATTTGTCTGTAGCCAACATATCTCAAAAGCTTGTTTAGCACTAAAGGTAGTGTACACACTTATGATTCCAACAGGAGGACACCTGCTGATTTTGACTCTGCGATCTTGCCTGTAGCACCACTGTCAGGCCAATATTGATTTCAAAACTGGTACAACTAACCAGGGAGATTATTAGGCCTTGGGAGAGGTCAAGACTGCACTGAGTTCTTCTCACTGCTTAGAGGTAGAGTATACACACTGACTGTATTATAGCATCTAATGCATTTTGATTATTTTTCCTATTCTTGTCAGTGGAGTGTAGAGATAGGAAATGAGAGCTGGTTTGATCCAGAGGACCATCTTTGCACATGGGGCACACGTCTTAACTCAGAAGCTTGTAACAGTTTGACTTGGTGCTTGGAGTGCCAGTTAGGTCAGCACCTAACACAATATTTTCATCATGTTTGTGATTCAGTATTTTAAGGTTATTTTTAGGTTAGTCAACCACACACAGCACTCAGGCACAGAGCATAATAAAACAAAACACTCATATTGTGAACCCTCAATAACACATACCCAAAAGCAAAAACATACAGTACAGGCCAGCAACAAACAATAAAACCCCAGCACAGATTATTTTCAGTTCAATGTGTATTCATTGTTCAAGTGCAGGTAAATAAACAATAAAGAAAAAAGGTACCTCCAGTATGTATTTTCCACTCCAGTAAATTCCTACAACAAAGCAAGATTCATTTCTGTTCCATGATCAGTTCAGTGACAAAAAATATAAAATATATAAAAACATGCCAGTTACCTGGTAAATCCATGAGTCCAGTTCAAGAAATCTCTAAAAAACTCCTAAAAAAGCCTAACAATTTCCCGGGCAACACACATTATCTCCAAACAGATCAGATAGGACGGCTTCACCACTACCTCGTAGCGATGATCTCGAATTTCAGCGTGTTCACCATTTACAAAAGAGGTTAACGAATGGATTGGTTTCTGAGTGGAGGTGTGTCTGTGACAGAGATGTGAGTGAAGAATGATACCAGATAGCTGCAGGGTTACATGTTACATGTTGACATATTTTGAAGACCACGGGGGTAAAGCCATGTGGGGCCTGGATGCTGGATGCATAATAGGTGTGTGCCTTGTGTAAAATCTAATATTCCTCCAACTTATACCAAGTTTTACAATTAGATCAACCACCAAAACTGTTGGATGGACACATAACTAATGGAATCCTTTTAATGCCTGTCTGCATTGGAATTCAAAAATTGAATATGTTCTGAATCCAGTTGCTACTAGTGTGATACCTATGAGTTTAAAAATGTTAAACATTAATTTATTGCGAGTTTTATGAGAAAAAAACATGAAATGAGAAAAAAACAGAAAAAATATGTTGCACATGGCTCTGGCCATGTTACTGTAGTTTTGAGAACTGCTCCATTGTGAAGTGCTGTTTGTGGCCCTGTGGGTTGGAAGCCTCTGCATGTTTGAAGCCTTATATAACACCACCATTCAGCATTAAGTGGCACTTATTCAGATTAGTGCAGCGCCGGGCTGAATCACCTGTTTTCACAACACCGGTACCCACTGAGTGGAGAGCATCTGGGCTTTGCCAAACAGGCTTTATATGATCTGCTGATTTGTGATTTATATTAGCTGAGATCTTAATGGCCATGAAACATCCTTTTAGTGTTTGTATAGAAGTTTATGTGTTTTAGGAGGGAAGTGCATGTACTTATTGTAGATTCATTTAAGTATCCACTCAAAGAGAAACACAGTCCAATATTTTAAAAATATTTTCATCTGTATAATGCATTTCTTTACTTATTGTCACCCTGACATAATGCAAACTTTAAGAGTACCTGTGTGGTTTCGTCGTTATGAAGTTATAAAATCATTTCAATATCACCACTGATGGTTGCTGTGGTCCAACTCTGGTACCAGATTCAGACAAGCCTGCTTGTATTGATGTTCTCCCCATTACATGTGGTTATTTTATGGTTTCAATGCATGCTTCAGTGAAAACCACATGTCCAAAAGACAAAACTGGTGAAGAAATGACCTGCAGCAGAGTACCAATGTTCCAGACTGCATTTAATTCCATTTAAAAACACCATCAACTTGATCAAAATATAAATTCACTAGTTGTTTTTCTAAGTCAGAAAGCTGATGTCTGGAGATTTTGAGAATTGTTCAGACATTACTTCTTCTGTTAATGGATCCAATTAGCAAACATGAGCCAGACAGTCAAGTTAGTTTATTTGAATCCAATGCAGTGGCAGGATGAGATCCAGCGGTGGGTTTTCCAGAGTGGTGCAGGGTTTGTGGTGGCAAAACTCCAAGGAGCAGGTGCAGAGATGAGACAAAGCTGGACATGGCTGAGAGGATTTCCTGAAACACAAGGAGACCAAGGTTAGACAGGATTCACAACAAATACTTGTTGTAGGTATTCATTCAAAGCTGTATAGGGTGGCAAAGGGTGTCTGAAAGATCTGGTGCTGTCTGGGAGGATGAGCTGGTCTTTTCTAGAGCATGGGTTGATTGGATAAGGAGGCCACGTAGAGCAACAGAGCACCTATGGCATGACTTATTACTTCTCTCTCCAATTTCGCAATTTCGGCATCATTATATTAAACTAAAACACCTGCATTTTTAATGTGCTGGTCTGGAAGTGTTCCCACTGTTCCAAAGTTGTCCGATCTCTGACTTGTGCCTCAGTCCTTGTGTGGAAAGCCTGTCACAGACCCTTTAGGCAGCCAAATCACAAATTGCTGCATCAGTGTGAGTTGGTGACATGGTGAATAACTGTAGAAGGCTAAAAGGCTCACAACTCACCTGTCTTCATTCGCTGTATTAATCTGTTTTAAAAAGCTGACATTGCCGACTGGCTGGTGCAAAATGCCCACAGGAGTGATCCATCGTCTGTTTAATACCATGAATGAGGAAAGACAAATTGTGACTGATTTGGTGTTCCATAAATAAGAGCTCAAGTAAAAGTGTAGTGCAGCAATGATACACAGCTGTTAGAAGTGGAGGCAGAGCCAGCGCTCTCATTGGAGGGCTTGCAGTCAGCCGGTGACGTGTTGTTGATTTCAGTTTCAAAGGCTTTAATGGGTTACACAGTAACACTTCATTTGTTGTAGTTTGTGGTGATTGTTGAACACTGCAGTCCAAAATGTGGCCATAAATTCGCTGCTGTAACCAAGTTCTCAATTTTGAAATGACAAAATATGTATGTAAGCATTTTTCCATCCAACACCCCTATCAGCAGGATCACATCATTTATCTATGCTTTGCAAAAAAACAGTTCAGACACGGTTTGGTTAGGTTTGGGTACAAACCTGATTGGAATGGGAAAAAACCTTGGTTTGACCAAGATTTAATGACAGAGAAATTAAAAAGCTGGGACTGACAGGCATGGAAAAAGGTGCTTACAGAGATGCTACCCTTGATTCATTCACAGCACTATTAAAACACAAAGTCCAGAGTCAAACAGCGCTACACCAGCAAACAGGAGTGCTAACATGATTGATCACTAGTTTATTTCACAGTTAATGGTGATATCCAGATAAATAAGCATACAGAAAGCATGCTTATTTATCTGTGGGTGTTCCTGTGTCTGTGTGTTGCTTGGCAACCATTCTGCTAAATACCACTGAAGAACTACATTGTTTGGAAAAATGATTTGTTATCAATTCATTATTGCATTTTTGTTATGTTGCTGTGAATTTGAAGGGTATGTGTAGAAACCATTTAGTAAGAGCAATAAGCCATGTGAGGCCATGATTTACAGTGATTTTAGAGCAGTTTTGCTTCATGCCTAACAACGCCCTTTAGCTGTTCTCAAATGACTGTGGTCACTGGAGGTGTTACCTGTCAAACAGCAGACAATTACAACTCTAACCTCGGTCATTGCTATTATATGTGCTCACAAATTGACTAAGAGTTGACAGACACCTGAAGCAGCGGTCCTCCCTCAGGACCGCTGAGTGGAATGCATCTTGTTATCATTGCACCTTTTTCGTGTTTGGCCAATAGACAGTTCAATCATCTATTCAACTATTCCTGTGTGTGTGTGTCAGGGGAATATAATTAGGATGATGTAGTTATTAGGGTTTCAGATCTCTCTGTGATCCCAGCCCATTGTATGTGGATGAGGCTGAGAGAAAGGAGTTAATTGGAGAGCATGTTCAGACCGTCATTTAGACCTCAGACCTCATTAACTTGCAGCCTGAGAGATGCAGGAGGCGGGCTGGAGGGATTGGGTGACTAGTGAAAGGACAGGCTTCGACTGCCAGTACAAGATGTAACAGACAGTAGTGTGGTATTTATTTGCTGTTAGACTTACAGTATGTTTCATTCGACACCCTCTTAGTGGTAACATCCTCTGTTTGCTGTCGCTTCGTCTGCAAATATTAACAACACCCATTGGATTCATATGCAGATGTGTATGATGATATAATACCTTGGAGCTAACATAATTTGGATTCCATGTTTTATCAACGTGATGATGTTGAATGTATTGGCTGCTTTGTATGGGCAACCATCCATCACCAGCTTCTGCTAGTGAATTTTTCATGCAGTATGAAGATGTGTTCAGACAGAATGTAGAATGTGAATTTTCTCCTTGCGATATTAGCCTGAATTTTACTGCAACTGTTACTACAGTTTATGCTACAACAGCTGACCCTGTAGCAAGGTTGCAACATACATACCAAACAGGTTTGAAGCATGTGCCCGTGGATATGTTTGACAAGCAAGACAACTATACTAACATTTCAATACTAACCTATACCTCCTTGGCTCAGTGCATGGTTCTGGAGTGTGATGTACATCTTCTAGAATACTTGGACATATCTAGAGTGATGAACAGGGTGTTTAGATCTTTGATCATCAGAAATCCCTCAGCCAGACAACCCAGCTCAGGATCATCAGCCCCCGACTTGTGTACAAGTGGTGACTCTTCTACACTTCAGTCCTACGCTGTTGAGAATTCACTGTAAGAAATGTACGGCAAAGTCTCGGCACCCAAATTCATTGCCATTGCTCTATTTAGCCCTTTTGCACTCATTGGCTTCTTCAGTTCCAGCAGGACCACTTACTTTGTAGACTTCGATATCCATGTCTGGGTGAAACAAAGTGGTTGCAATGTTTCCTGGGAACTTGAGCTGTCTTCTGCGGACGACTTAGAGCTGACAGTCACGGCCAGTGGCAAGAAGCCCTCCCGATGGGCTAAGACTGCTGTTGTGCCTTCTGATGCGGTAGTCATGAGTACAATCATTGTTCTTTAAGAAAGCTAACATGAGATGGCTTCAAAGTTGTAGCAACTATACGTATGGATATCATACTCACAACATTTTATTGTCTGTTTTCTATTGCTTCTAATGCTCCTTGACTTGCAGTGCTTGCTTTTTACTTTCAGCTGTATATTAAATGTATTAAATGGCAGTGAATGGATGTGTTACTAGAGCTCTAAGCATTAACAAACTGCATGAACACAGCAGCAATGTGTCTTTTAAGAACAATGGATGATGGAGCACACACAGATAGTGGATACACACATACAAACTCAAACCACATTTCTCCATCAAACCCCAGAAGCACAAACTTTATTTGTAGGCTTGCCTGGATAATGTTTTGTTTCCACATATGCACTTCCTCCGGCTGGTGAACTAGGAAGAAAGTAGAATTGTTAATAAAATGGTTGAGCCTGTAATTACTTCCTGAATTATTATTAAGTGCCTAATGTTGTTGATGGTGCTGCCTCCCTGAACACCCTCAGGCTTAGAGCACAAACCACCAAAGCAAAGAAGTTATATGCATGCTTTTCCCTCATGTTAAATATGTACAATGGATAACTGCTGGAAATATTCATCACCTGGTCCCTTAACACAAGCATTTGGCACAATTTACTAAAAAATATTCTACTTATTTATGCTCTCTGGTAGAAACTGTTCCAAAAATGGACAATTATTTGTAGTCATTTAGTGTTCCCTCTGGGCTGATCATGTAATCCTGTTTCCCTTCTGCGAAGATACAGTAGATTTCTAGAAATTGCATCAACAAAGCCACAGTGTGTTTTGTGTTTTTACACCTTTTACGACTAAACCATGTCCAACTGGCTTCTGTTGTGTTCCTGTGTGTATCTGTGTGCTCATCGCATATCTGATTTACAGAGCAGAGAGGAGGGAGGCTGAAACCTCAGCGCTCCACGAACCCCCCCTGGTGAAAATCACTTAGATGAGCATGTTTTCTTGGATATTAAGTATTGAAGACAATTACGTTCTTCGCTCAGCCTTCATCATTGCCTCCCTCTTCCTCTTCACCACATGCTCTTTTGTTTTCTTCCCCTTCCCTCTGTCATGGCACGTGCCTGCTCCTCTGTGGAAGAGACTGTTTAACTCAACAAGAACAAAGAGCAGCAGTCGTGTCTGCGTTGTGTCACACAACTCTTCAGTCGATTATTTTTACCTCCTCTATTTATAATCTTTCCTCTGTCCTACATATGTCTTAGACAGCTCTCCTGGGAGGTCTTTGTCACTAAAAAGCCTGCTTGCTCTCTTTCTGTCTGCACCTTGTGATTCGGTCAAAGAACACAGCAACAAAAGGAATAAAATAAAATAATAAAAAAAAACCTCTCTCCTGCTTTTATATGTTAAATGGAAAAATAACAAAGTTGCTTTGATCAGTTAGTTTTGATGCATAAATTGATTTGTGACTAATGTTAAAACAAAATGAGATATTGATCTATGATTGGAAGAAGTTTTTTTTTTTTCTGATAACAGCTTTTTGTGTTTTTATTTTTATGATATTGAAATGTTTGTTTTTTTAAAGATTATTCTTTTGGCCTTTTCAAGCTTTATTTTGACAGAGACAGCTGAAGAGTGACAGGAATGTTGGGAGAGAGAGAGATGGGGAACGACATGCAGGAAAGAGCCACAGGTCAGATTTGAACCCTGGGCATCCACAGCAAGGACTGAGCCTTTGTACATGGGGCGGCTGCTCTACCGACTGAGCTAAACGCTACCCTGATATTGAGATGGTTTTAATCTCAGTCTGTGACTTTTACTTCACCCTGTCTGTGCACACAGAAGTTTGAGAAAAACAGGCAACGTATTATTCATGTTGCAAGAAATTTGTCCCGAGTGTGGTGCTATAGGAAACCTCAACAGTTCATCATCTTAGAAACATGCATGATTCACAGTATATGTATGCATAGTCTCCCTACTTTTACACAAAACCATGCACACAATATAAAACAGCACTTCAGTACAGTATGTTCAGTATCGTCTTTCTTTCCCCGAGGGGTGCTGCAAGAAGAAGACTCCAAAATAGCAAGTGCTGATCCTCTGGGGAGCATGAATGCAATACAAGCAGGGGTTAAATTGGGATTTGTTATGTGAGGGGAGTTGTAACTACGCCTTGACTGAAAAAGATAACCATTGTCCTGATTTAAAATGATGTGCTCCTCTGAGGAGTACCGTCATGCCCATATATTGTCTGGACTGGTCCCCACAGAGGCTGCTGCTGCTGCTGGAGAGCGGCTCTGCATGATGACAGCACTGTGTAATCTTATGTGCTGGGGGCTGAGCCCTGGACAGCTCTGGACCAAGTTAACCCCTGAGAACAACGTTTAAAGAAATCAACCTCAACCTCTCTATATCTCTACCACTGTGGGGAGGAAATGGGTACCAAAGCTCCCTCACCTGGTATCGTGATCTCATAACCGCTGGAGGTCTTGTGACAATGACATATCTTTTTCAGGCATTGGAACACACAATGGGCACTGTTCCTTTCTCCCTAATTTAATTGACGCTGATTTTAATGAATTTGTGTTCTCTGGCAGTCAGAATGTTGAAAATGCTGAAATGTTCAATTCAGATTGGCACAAAGTGCTCTGACAAAAATATCCAGACTGGGATCAGTAGTCTTCATCAGCCTGAGTCATAGTTATGAGCTGGTTAACTAGTTCACATCCTGCATGATGTGGGCTATGTTGGAAGCTGTGCTGTGCACTGGGAGTGGATTATAGAGGAGGGTGCCTTGCTGCTGGCTGCTTTCTTTGTGCAGGGCTTCCATTCAGCCGGTGGCCCTGTCCCTCTGCTCCATATCTCTCCATTGTTGAACTGCCCCCATCCACCTGGTAATCCCCCCCTGCCTGTACCTGCTCCCACAAGAAGCTCCTGCACTGTCTGCCTGCCGGCTTGGCTGGTTCTGATTACACTACCTGTGGATATTCACGCCGCATTCTCCTCACACTTAGCCATTTGAGGCGTCTGCATCTTACAGAGAAAGTGAGAAATATTCTCACCATATTCCCACCTCTAGCAATATAACGTTTACACCCCACTATGTGTTGCTATAGCTTTGCACGCGCTCTTTTTGAGGAAGGGTGTGTGCGTACAGGAAAAAAAAGTGTTAATTTGGCTATTAAGAAAAACTGTCTATGACTGTCTATGTTGCTGCACACACACGGCTGAATATGTATGTGTGTGTGTGTGAATGAAAGCGGAGGCGTTTGGAGTGCGTGGTTGGTCTATGAGGCAGTGTAATGGAAAGCAGTGGTGGTGTTAGTGTGGAGTGTGCGTGGGAATGCTGCGTTTGGACCCCAGCAGGTGTTGTTGTTGGTGGCTCATGTGGGAGGCAGAGCTGGTCCTGGGTCTGTGCCACGCTCAGGCTCTGTGCTGAACTGCACTGTGTGGGAGGATCATTGTGTCATCAAGACTGTTTCCCTGGAGCTTCTTCAAGGGCTGAGTACACTTTCTGTGCTCACCTCTCATTAGCCAGGTGTAGCTAAATATTTTTATGCAAATTACTGATGCATGAGATGGAGAAAGCCAAGTGACCCTTTGCTAAAGCCCTAACTGAACAGCAACAGTTCAATCATAGTCACAGAATTAAGGGTCTTACTCTTTGTCCATTTTGGATAAGTTCAGGCTTCAGTACTGAACTCCAGCGTTAAAC
Source organism: Protonibea diacanthus (assembly GCA_028641955.1). Classification (NCBI taxonomy): domain Eukaryota; kingdom Metazoa; phylum Chordata; class Actinopteri; family Sciaenidae; genus Protonibea; species Protonibea diacanthus. The sequence continues at coordinate 1,631,213 of CM053983.1, read as the reverse complement.
ATCAGTGCATGAGGCATACTGTATAAACAATAAAAGATAATCTAAATCTAACAACTGTAGACCTGTCGCCTATCACTTTGTCCAAGAATGTTTTCAAACATTCAAACAATTCAAGAATTATGTTGGTACCTAGAACATTTCAATAGCATTTTTACTTTTAAGAGACCGTCCATGCATCCATCCATCTGTCCATCCATGCAGCCAGCCATCCACCCATGCATCCATCTGTCCATCCATCCACCCGTGCATCCATCTGTCCATCCATCCATCCATCCATCCATCCATCCATCCATCCATCCATCCATATAGTACACACATGTACATACATACATATATACATACATACTTTCTCCAGACATATACTTAACTGGTCTTTATAAAACATCACTTGACTCCAGTGGTGTCAAAACATTATGCCAGATGGGCGTGTCCAGAAGGAGGAGCAGCTACATACTGCGTCATACTGAAACGTGGAGCACTGACTGAGCTGCTGTGTTGAGGAGAGGAGAGTGAGGCTGCTCCTGCTGTGGTGCTTGTAAATATTATTATAGGGAAACATTTATGAGTTCCACAAAGTTGTCAAGACTTAACAACAGTGCAGTAACTGAGCTCTAACATGTGCACACACATACACAAGAGAGAGTAAAGAAATACACCTCCAGACCTACTAACACTAAATCCAGTCTGCTGAATATATCCAACATCTCATCATCTTTATCCTCAATCGTCCTGTCCACTGCCCTTCAGGCAGTCACAGTGACATCATCTGTAGCATTTAGCAGCAGCAGCATGTAGCAGCCAGTGTCTCGCCATCCTGCCCATTAGTTACAGTACATGTTGATGTCTGCGCTGTAGTACTCCAAACTAAACACTGTAGTTTGGACCATATAACAAAAGCTGAATAAGCCTGAGTGAATCCCCTGATGATCTTTTACCCCTACAGTCATAGCAACACTGAATTCTGATTGGCTGTTGGTAGGGCAAATTAAAACATGTTTGTAATGTGATAGGTCAAAAAGTCAGTCTGTCTAACAAGGAATAGTGTCTCTTATGATGAATTATTCATGACCATTTACAGTATGACTGCAGTAAATACATATGTGAATATATTTGCCCATAGACACCATGCATTTGAATTCATTTCTGTTATTAAGCATAGGTCACTTACCCAACTGATTGATTTTTATAGATATATATTAAAGGTTCAGTATGTCAGATTTTCAAATATTTTTATTCATGATAAAAATGATATTTAATATTCATAACTATGTTTTCATTGGTGTATAATCACCTGAAAATTACAATTATTGTGTTTTTGTTTTTGTTACCTTAGAGACTTTTATATATACAGTCACAGTGTGTGTTGTTTTACACACACTGTGCTGTACTGCTGTGTTCCTACTGTAGCCCAAACTAAACACTGGTCCTTTGGCACATTTCATAGTCTTCGTAGTTTCTCCATCATGCTGTGACGGAGAGACTGAAACTGGTCACAGTGCAATGTAATGCACAGTGGAATAGAAATAATTTTCCATAAGAAAACGTCAAATCAATCTTCTATCTATGATCTTGCTGTCTTGTGTGATTGGGAGGAGAATAAATTGACCGACTAATAACTAACAAGTAGCCACAAGTGCAGTATCTGTGGGGCAGGTCTGGCCACCAGGGCAGCAGGCCAAGGCACAGAGGTGCGAACCAAAGTGCAGACATGCTGGTGCAACCCTCAGATACTTATAGGAGGGGGTTCCCTATCCTGTGCAATAGTCAACATTGTCTCTAACTTTAATTTAATTCCTCCTATTTTCTGTACTATTTGAATAAGAAACAAACAAATAAGAGATGAAACACTTCACAATGAACGTGGCAGTGTTTTCAGTAAGGTGACATACTGCACCTCCAAACAGCTGAAATGCCTCAAAGAATTAAATGAGTGTGAATCTCATGGCGTGTCAGTGTGCTTAATAGTTTAAATGCTGTTTCAGTGTGATACACATCAAGTAAACATGGAGTTCACTGCCACACATACAGTACACACACACACACACACACACACAGTTGTTGTGATACTTCAGTGTCAGCGCGACTCTGTCCTTGTGAATTAGCACTATAATATGACTAGCAAATACTCCCTAAACCACCACCATCATCATTATCAGCTCGCACAAATAAACAACTGCAAGCAGCAAAAGCATGTGCAACACACCATAAAGCCACACACACACACACTGCACATATTCCCCAGTTGCGTGGCAGCTGACTCTGTATAGCAGCTAACTGCAGCTAGAGATACACGTTCTCTCAAATAGGGAACAATTTCCTCCAAACGCATGGTAATGTTTGAAATAAATAAGCTACATTATGCATAAAAGGGAAAATGATTACCCGCTTTTAAAAGCCTTTATGAATATTTATAAAGTGTTTCTGTCGCTGCTTATTTCCCTGCCTTTTTGGATATTCAGTCAGGAGCAGCTAATAGAAAAGCCTGTGTTCCCTCTCGCTGTTTCAACACGACTCTGACGTGGACATTAACGGCTTTAATGTTTTGACTTTACATAAAAAATATTACCTTTGATTGCCGATTGAATTTTCATTTCTCACGGCCTCTTTCGGGGGGGATTTATGCCTTTTGTGTGCCTTTATACGCGAGCCCGACTGTGTGTGAGTGTCTTTCATGTTTTAAAGGAGCCCGCAGGCATGAGGCTGTCTAGGACAGCTTCTCTCTCCCCCGTAGCTGTGATTGTCAGGGTTAGTTAAAGGCAGAGGGGCCAATGTTCCCGTGGTTTTTAAGGACAATGTGATCCGGTGGCGGAGAGATGAAAAGGGAGAGGTAGCTCATCCACCCATCTGAGGGGATTTTCCCTTCAAGGGCCTCATCACGATCTCTCCAAACGAAACCATTATCTCAACATTTCTGCCCCAGGCGCTCACACTCTGACTATTCTACTCTTTCTTTTGCACACACACACACACTTTCACACCATATCCTCTATATGCTCCCCCCTGAACTTCTCCACTTTTTCCTCTTTTTGAGCGGTATTTTGGAGATGTGAAGGGGAGATGAAAGATGGGAGGTGACAGCCGCAGAGAGATGGTGGGAATGGAGAAGAGGTGGAGGTGTCAAGGGAAAGGAGGAACCAGCAGGGAGGAAAGTGTCAGAGATGGAGGAGACGGTGGCGGAGTAGGCTATGTGCGTGTTGATGTGTGTGTGTGTGTGTGTGTGTGTGTGTGTGTGTGACTGGAGGTGACTCTTAATTCATCCAGGGAAAGCTGAGATTTGGTTTGCTTGTCATAACAGATGCCTCAGCCTGCCCAGAGGGAGAGCTGTTCTCCACCTGCCGTGATTCAGTTTGAAATGTCTCTTAATGTATTAGTCGGCCATAATGGATCCCATGGCTCATACCTGCAGACATGCCTGCCTTTTACACACATGCTGCAGCTGCCCACCAACCCCAACATGGAGAGAAGGGGGTAAAAAAAAAAGCAGGAGAAGACAGAGTGAATGAGAGAGGGCAGTGATCATGGTGGTAACGGTGAATAATGGTATGGCTGCAGGACTGAAACAAATCACCTGTAGACGATTCTATTATGTGCAGTCACAGAGGAGCTGTTCACAACGCCTGCTGCTCTGCAACCTGCTTAGAAGCTGTTCCGGACACAACCAATGAAATGAGAGTTTAATTATGTGTATTCTTGTGTGATAGACATCAGAGAAATGATGCAGACATGTTGGAGGTACTGCCGGAGCTGGTCTAAGGGGGTCAGGAGCTGCTGATTAGAGGGGACTAAGAGCACCTTGAACCTGATCCAACTACTTAATTATTGACATTAAATCATTTAAGTTCAATTAAAAATGAATAAGACTTAAATTAAATGTAATTATTTTACATATATATATATATATATCTCTTATATATATATATATATATATATATATACTGCATTAAAACAAGCAAATTTCTGACCCAACCCCTATACCTGGAACATGCATTCTACAGTTAAATATAAATGAGAAATATGTTCAAAGGATTATGCAAAAAACAAACAAAGGATAACAATGACATGAAAATACAAATCACAAATAATAAAAAACAATAGCTACATTTTATATCATCTACAAATGAGGAAGAAAACAATGTGTGTCTCTATAAAGGAAATATTTTCTATTGTAACGTTTATTTTTTGTTTTTTTTAAGTTGTAGCACAGGCCAACAACAAAGAGGAAGAGGAGAGAAGCCGGTGCTTCTACAGATATTTACTGTATACTGACAGTGCAGACAGATTAATATTTGAATTGAATTATTATGCTGATAGACCACTTATAAGACTAGAGATGGGGATCATACACAAGCACACATTCTAATAATAATCTTTATTTATGAAGCACCTTTCACAGGTAAGTTCTTTACAATAAAGGAGATCATATTTAAAACAAAGAGGCAGTATTGTAACTGAATAAAAATAAAACTACATGAAGAGAGTAAAATGAAACCTTTCATAAAACATAAATGGAAACAACAAAAAAACATTTTAAGAAGTCTGTTTTTAGAAGTGATTTAAAAGACAAAGCAGAGTTTGCAGCTCTGATCTCCTCAGCCAGGTCAAGTCTCGACACACCAAGAATCTCAGGAAAAAAACGCGACATATGCCACTAAATGATCTGCTAAATAACTTGTGGCCATGCCTCTCGGGGCTTTATAAGTAATATCTTAAAATGAACTCTATGAGCAGCAGGTAGTCAGTGTTAGTAAAGCCAGGATGTGATCATGTTTCTCCTGGCAGCAGCAGAGTTTTGAATGAGCTGAAGATGTAAGAGGGATTTTTTACTGATGCCAGAGAGTAAAGAATTACAATAATCTTAGCGACTGGTTATAAAGGCATGCATTAGCATTTCCAGATTTTTGGCAGAGAGAAATGTCTGATCCTTGAATGTTTCTAAAAGGCAGGATTGAACCATTGATTTAACATTTTTGTCTAAGCTGCTGTTTTCTGAGGTGTTCCGTTACTTAATGAGACAAGAGAACTGATACTGTTTGATATTTGAGTATCTGCATCTTGAACAAACAGAGCAGAATGTCAGGATCACTGAACAGGACAGAGTTTTCAGTGAGAAACAACTTTAAAATGCTTGGCAAACAATGCATAGAATGTCAAATCTATGAGGGCATAGATAATCCAGAGGGCATGTTTGTATTCATATATGTACAGTCTGCTCTGACCGTGGGACAGTTCATTTTTTGTGAGAATGATATGAGAAAAGTACACCATAATTACATAAGCTGCAAACGTTTAGAGAAAAAAATAAATATTGTAAGTGCATTGTACATTTTGCTTTGGAATGGGACTCCCTGAGGTGAGTTTAAGAGTTTGCCTTCAGGGCTGAAGCTGGAAGCGTCAGACAGAGCTTCACTTTTAAAAGCAGAGAGCTGAATGTTTGAGGATGGAGGATGAAGAGTGTGAACTGTGAGGAACCATGTATGTTAAAACAAGACATCTGCATACAGAACATATGACTGACTGACTGACTGAATGTTCTCTAGCACTCAGTTCACTGACATACTGTACACGCCCTAACCAATTCAAAAAATTAATACATTCAAATCTATATATTTATATGTTTTCTAAGTACATAAAATCTTTCTATTATACATTTTTATTTCACATTTTGATTTGTCTGATAATCTTTTATTACATTATGATTATTATCATTTCTGCACTGCACAGACAGATTTCAATCACTCCTCTTGTCTAAACTTCTAAAACTTTGAATGTAAGATGAAATTAAATCGATTAAAGCAGTGCTTCCAAGTGAGTAGGCTTCATAACTTAAATATAACCATGTTTACATACTACCAGAAATACATGATGAAACACTATGAAACCAGTAAAAATAAAATAAAACCAGTGTATATGATTTAGTGATTTAGATGTGTAGTTGCTGACTGCAACACCCTCCCCTCACTTGCTCACTCCTTGTGTGAACTATGGTGACCACAAAACGTGTGAAAAGGCCTTATCTAGATCTAGATGTATTTTCAGATGATTATACTCTTGTGAAAATATAATTATGAATATTATACTCAATTTCTATCGTATTCTGTAGACAGAGCCCAAATCTTCCTTCTATGTGACACACTGGACCTTTAATGTCTGTGTAATTTCATTTTCATTAACAAAATAATGCAATTAAGCACTACAAGTTGCAAAATATTCATAATGACAACCTATTTTCCTCATAGCATGAATAGAAATCGACGTAGTCTCTGTGACGTCACCCACATGTTTCTGAAGAGATCAGTGTAGAGGTTCTGGCTGTCACCATTGTGGCTGTCCTGCCTCCAGTAAATGAGACTACAGAGCTTAAACACTTAAAACTTAAGAAGATGAAGTATTTTGACCATGGTGTAGTTCATTTATAGCCTAATGTTAGGTTTTTACTTCAGCCATTTCCATTTAGATACACAGAAAAGAGAAATCATAAAAGTGTTCATTAGTGAAGATCTTTCTGAATAAAAGCTGTTGTTGATCTTATTTTATGCATTAATGCATAGTTCAATGGAAAACTCCCTCTGGCTCCTTGTTGAGGGATCCACATACAATATATATTTGATGATTTGGAGAACATCTTGCTGGTAGGCTTTGGTGAATGAAGGCAGAGGACAGTATGTGTTTATTATGGAAGAATTATCCTATCTTCATTCAAGAGCGTAGATTTTCAGTTTGAGAGCATGATTTCTCCTTCTCGTGCTCAGATTTATTCTCCTCGTGCTGACATTTCACTCACACTCAAATATGTCCTGTGCACACTCAGGTCTAAAGTCTACGCACTCAGATCTAAAGTCTACAAGCTTAGATCTAAAGTCTACGAGCTCAGATCTAAAGTCTACAAGCTCAGATCTAAAGTCTACGTGCTCAGATCTAAAGTCTACAAGCTCAGATCTAAAGTCTACGAGCTCAGATCTAAAGCCTACGAGCTCAGATCTAAAGTCTACGTGCTCAGATCTAAAGTCTACGAGCTCAGATCTAAAGTCTACGTGCTTAGATCTAAAGTCTACGTGCTTAGATCTAAAGTCTACGTGCTCAGATATAAAGTCTACATGCTCAGATCTAAAGTCTACGCACTCAGATCTAAAGTCTACGCACTCAGATCTAAAGTCTACGCGCTCAGATCTAAAGTCTACGTGCTCAGACCTAACATCTATGCGCTCAGATCTAAAGTCTGCACGCGCAAATCTAATGTGCTCGCACTCAAAACAAGTGTGTCCTCTCAGGTTGAGGCGTCTGCTCAGACTGAAGGATGTCCCTCCCTGTGCTTAAATTAGTGTGTTTCACCAGCCAATAGGCTGACAGCTATAAATAAATTATCATTACAGTAATAGAATCCATGTAAGCTGATTATCTTATTGAAACGTTTAACAAGAGATGATGGGTGAATAGGCTAGGCTACGTGATTAAAAAGGTATAGCCTAATGACAAATAAGCTATGGTGATTTTTGCCTCATTTTCCTCAGGCATGCACTTATCAAAGCAAAGAGCCTCCTGTCATTCAATAAAAATAGTGTTTATGAAGTTATTCTGTCACTCTGCTCTACACCGCCTACTGTTTCTTTGTTGTCCCTCCCCACAAGACCACAGAGTCCTTTGACTGGCTAGAATATGTCATAGATACATGTTGATACATACTGATTGATTGAAAGAGAAACTAGTCTACCTAGTAATGGCTGTCCATTCGTCGAGTGCGTATGGAAGTTGGCGGACACCTGTTTTTGATACTTAACCATTCAACTGTCATAACACTGCTGTGCCAGTAAGAGTATTTGTAGTATATAAAATATATCCAATCCAATATAAAATTAGAAAAAAAAAAGTATGATAACTCTTTTTAGGGTTATTTAAGATTAATTATACATAAATAAGCTGGTGTCTTAAATAGGTGATGATTCAAATAGCTGGCTAATATGGTAAATTGGTGTATTTTAAGAGAGAAGCAGTTTTACAAACAGACCATATACCCACCCCTACGCAGCGCTCAAAAACGGCGAGGGAACACACCCAAGATTGGTCCACACTCTAGCTGTCTGCCTATTGGCTGGTGAAACACACTAATTTGAGCGCAGGGAGGGACATCCTTCAGTCTGAGCAGATGCCTCAACCTGAGAGGACGTGCTTGTTCTGATTGCGAGCACATTAGATTTGAGTGCGTAGACTTTAGACCTGAGCGTGCACAGGACATATTTGAGTGTGAGTGAAATGTTTGTGTCCAAGAAGAAGAAATGTGAGCACAAGCATGTGATGTTTGAGTCCAAGCACACATTTTGAAAGAAAGCAGCAGAAATCTGAGTGTGAGCACAAAATGTGAGCATGATGAGAATAAATCTGAGCACGAGAAGGAGAAATCATGCTCTCAAACTGAAAATCTACGCTCTTGAATAAAGATAGGATAATTCTTCCATAGTTTATCATTAGAGGACAGAGGGCGCAGGAAGCAGGAAACAGGAGAGTTATTGGAAATGCTGTTATAATAACAAACACTGGGAAAACACAATGCTATAATAGCACCATCCACCTCTAGATTTATTGATTTCCAATTTGGACTTTGATCAGCTCACATGTTACATGTGTTGTGGTGATGGAAGGGTTAACTCTCGCCCCTGCTCAGTTCTATGTGGCAGATCAAATGGAACAAGTTCATTACAGAGACGAGGCGGATCGTTCCGCCGCATCCATCATCCATCCATCAGCCATTAGTTCTGTCTCTCAGATTCCCAGAGAACCTGTTGGGATCCGGGTGACGAGGCAATCAGCCTCTGCCTTTGATAGAGAATCTGAGAATTCTATGAAGCCAACCCGGCTGTGACCTTGAGGCTGCGGCGTGATTTCATTACAGGGGGAAGTTGAGACAATAGAGGCGAGGCATCCGAGGAGCACAGAGAGCTGTTTGCTAAATGGAAAGTGCACTGAAACATGATCATTTCGCCGTGTTGGCACTTAGTGGAGACGTGTGAGAAACAGAAAGACACAATATGTGCACGTGGCAGACACACAGAGATGTCAGGGTTTCAAATGAAATGTCCGATGACTGATAAGATCCCCAGTTCAGTGAGTGTCGCCAATTCCCTCATGAAAGAGACCTCCTTTCTGAATGAATGAAGACATTGATCTGTCCATTCCATGCCGGCTTTTTGGCTTTCAAACAGAGGTTATGTTATGGAAATGTGTTGTAATAACTCAACACAAACATAACAAAACAGAATGTTTGAGCATTCCACAGCTTTTCACAGAAATAACCACGATGCTTGCACAATATGGAGAACAGTTGCTGGAGAACAGTTGAAAAACACTCTGTCCTCAGGCTGCAGCAGAGATGGAGTTTATAACTCATGTCATGGTTGAAGACTTGACCATCACACAGAGAGGAATGTTCTTCCTTCACTTCTCACAGCTTGATCCTGTAAAATAGTCTGTCATCGATTTATGATACAGAATCATATTCTCCTGTTACGTACAGTGTGCCAGAGTTATGAATGACAGGGTGTCTTTTAGCTGCATGGATTTTCATTCTGTAAGCAGTTGGCATGAAAGACTGATGGTTCGATGATTAGCATTTCTTGTGCTAGCAGCAGTGCTCTCTGGTGGCGTTATCACTCTGATGGAATTTTTGGTGGAATGACATTTTTTACATACGCAATGAATGAATCTGGTGTCAGCAGCAGGTTGAATTTTACTCTTTAACCAGTGCACACCCACTATAGATGAATCGCCATGAGCTTTGCCTCAGACATTCATTCAGACAGGATGAATTGTGATACCATCCTCTCACTTTTTCCACCAGCTCAGTCCCCTGTCAAGTAGACTCAGGTCAAAACCAGGTAAAGCAACCCAAATAAACAATAAAATCCTTAAAAGAGCACAATCCAAAAGGCAGGCAAGGTTTCCAGTCCAAACAACAGATGCAGGTGAAGCCAGGTGGAACCATAGACGGTATAAAACACGGACGTAGTCTCTGTGACGTCACAGAGTCATTTCTGAGCTCATTGTGTTGGCTCTGGCCGTCTCCTCACTATTCCAATAATGGGCAAGAGGTGGAGCGTGAGTTGAGCAGAGGCTGGCTGAACGACGCCTGACTGCTCAAAAGAAGCCATCCGTGATGGCACCCACCTGTCAATTAAAGCATCCACGCTCTTAACAAAGCATAACTTTACGTAATATAATTTGAACTGGTGAGTTGTATATAAGTTCACCCTCAGTACAGTTGTCATGAATGGGGAAATTAGCTATAGAGACCAAAACTGTTTTTATACCAGGCTGTAAACATGTTTATTTCTGCTGTGAAGTTGGACATTTGAACGTGGGGACTTATGGAGACTGACTTGTTATGTAGCCAGTCAGCACTTTTGCACTGGTTTCATTTCACAGCTATGGAGGTTACTGCTTGGCTGGAAAGGACAATCAAAAACACAACAAAGACAGGAAGCAAAGACACAAAGAGAGGGAAGAATTACATAATATAACAGGAAACACTGAACAAGAAAAAACACGACAATGTCCATGTTTGTTTTTTATGTACTGGAAGTACATTGCCATTTATCTCTCTTTGGTGGATGAGGATACTTAGTGTACTATTATGTGAACTCATTGGTGCTGGTTACTGTGCATTCTACAAAACTGGTGTCCACACACAAAAACACACGGTGCTATCACTGCTTAAAATGTAAAGACATAAAATGTATTACACATTTACAGCATTTAATGTAGAATTAAACTGACAGCCTTTTTGTATTATAAATAATCATGTCACAACAAATGTTTTCCAGAGCTCTTGAGGAGATGACACAAGTTGTACTCTAAATATCTCAGAATATGAACTCCTTCCTGCAGTAGCCTTTATGATAATGTGGCAGCATCCAGTTCAACTGTGTCTGTGCTGTAATGTAAATGTCATGAAGTCTGAACTAGTGCGACCGCCGTCATGTCGTAAAAGTTATTCAAATATGAGACTGACACGTAAAATTGCCAGCACATTAACATAATAAAGTGTGTGTCTGAAAGGGGCTTAAAAGCAGCAGCTAAACATCTCAGTCCTTGTTGTGCACACACATCTCGCTCCTGTTCACACACACACACACAAACACATTCCCATTGAATGTACTTGCAGTGTGACCCAGAGAGCAGTTCGAGATGAGCGATGCAGCCGTGAGGAGATTTGTTTAAAAAAAAGCCTCACGTTCCATTCTCTCTGTTATCAGCGCACCGTGCTGGGCTCTCCCGCCATCTGAATTATCTTTTCTTGACAAATTAATTCAGCACACACTTGACGGCGACTGTTTTTTCCCTCAGAAAATATAATTTCTCTACGTTTGATTTGCTCCCCTTTTTGTTTTCTCATTATCTGTTAAACATGTTGTGTACCTCTCCACCCATTCCTAACCCTCCACCATTTCACAGAGGGAGGAAGAAAATGAAAAGTCACACTGTGTATCTTCATATGAAAGTGCCCAGGTTCAATTTCCCTCCTTCCCACTTTTCAAAAAATATTTCTGATAATAAATAGGTCTAGGCTGCAATTCAATGGGAAATGAATCCAGAACACGATGATAAATGTTCATAGAATAATTCCCTGGATGATAAAAGGAGGGGACTTCCTTTTTGGTGGTGTACAGTGCTGCCTTCCCTTTCCTCCATGTATAATATTCTGTTCCAGCCCAGTCATTGTGTTATTGGAGAGATTCAGAGATTTACAGCTTGCATATAGCAGTATATAGATACAATAAAAGACTACCCTTTTCCATTTTATCTTTTCAGACTATCTGTAAAAGATGGAGTGATACAGATTATTCTGATGAGGCTGGATAGTGTTGATTTCTTTGAGGTGGACGATGACCTTTCTCTGTAAAGCTAAAGCTGAATTTATGTAACAGCTCAAATCTGTTCTAATCAGCAGTTATATATATCCAATGAAAGGGGTCACTCATGGAAACAAAGCCACACAGTTTTATCATAAACTCTTCTCATTGGTTTCTCATTTGCTTTAGTTCACTGCTGTCGTGAGCCTGCAGTAGGCAGCTCTTTCCAGTGACAAGGCTCCAAAAACACTCTGTGCACGACCTGCAGCAGACAGACAGTCAGAGGCGAGCTGTGAAACATAGTGGAGCTTTCAGCAGCTAAAGGGACAGATATCTGTCTTCTGCTGGAGCTCAGGTGAATGTGTGTTGCTCATGTCTGCTGTGTAAATAGGCATAATTACTAACATCATCATATACAGTAATTTGATGCTATTTCAGTGCTTACAGCTCGTTCCACTACTCCCAAGTGGTATTCTTTTTTTTCTTTTTTTTTTAAATGAATGCTGTTCTAACTTAATGGAGTTGGTGTCCAACTAAGTACCAATCACTGATGTAAATATTGGCAGTGATACTCATGCAGCGCACCAAGGCCCAAAGCTGAATAGTAGACAGAGAACAGAAGTGTTATAATGAATGTTTAACAGACCCAAACTGCAAACACCGTACAGCACCAAACAGTGTCAGTGAGACAGATTATAATCTAAATATATAATATAATAATAATATAATAAATAATTTATAATCCAGGTTAATGACCACCTGACACTGACATGTGTGCATCAGTTCAGAGCTCACAGAGCTCATTATGTCATTTATTCTAAGCTGTCCTTCTCTCTATCCTGCATACAAGAAACAAAACATCTATACATTGATAAATAAGATGCTAAAAGCTGACTGTAGACAGAAAAGAACATGCACATTCCAGTCAGAATCATCAAACGTGGAGATACGTGGTTTTCATCAGACAACATCAACGTGTTACATTCCAAGTACCAATATCTAGTTTTATTCATGCTTTTAATAAAGAATAAGACATTAGCAAAGATGAGTCACTATTTGTACGAGGTTTTCCATTTTACCAATGCTCAAATGTTTTTATTTGTACTTTTTATTATACAAATTAAAATATAATCTCTTAAACATATACTCATATGTTGTAGTTGTATTATTGATCACGGCCCTCCATTTTACTGAAACCTCTATGGGCAGTGGGAGGGAGAAAAAGAACAAATCGTCGCTATTTTCACCTCGTGTACTCTTCGTGGAACCTACTGGACATTGTGCTTCTCATCTTATTCACTTTGTGCACATGCTGTCCTCTCTGGCTGCTCACGAGCTGTGTGACGACAGGAGAGCTGCTTCTGAGGACGCTGATGCTGTAAATGAACATCAGTTGAACTGAATGGATGAGGCTTCAGCGGTGATTACACAGTACTGACGTTTCACTTGTACTGTGTGTTTGGGCTCGGAACGCGCTCAACAGCTTATTGACAGTTTCTGTAAACACTAATTCTTTGTTGGCCGTGAGAAGGGAATATTGGCACAAACAATTGGATACTGGCAGCTTAACTTCAAAATCTGTTGGTCAAAGCATCGGCTCTACAGTGGAGAAACTACGAGGTATAAACAGGAGAGAGGGAAGGAGGCTGGAAGACGAGGGAGGAAGGAGGAGGCATGTAAGATCCAAGACTCCTGTGACCTGAAGAACCTCTGTTCAGGGCATTAAAGATCTGCTATTGATCCCATTATGGCTGGGTGACTTTATAGACAGCTCTGCATCGGATCCATCAGGAACTGTACACCTTAATTAATCTGAACCATGGACAGCAAAGGAAGGCTGTGTTTGTGTACATGCTAGATCATTGGCTGACGTTTCCTCCTTTCCTCAATCAATGCCTCTGTCGACACTCCTTCATATCTCATCAGGGTCGGGCTGATCCCTTAAACGGACTGGGATTACATCACAATGGAGGGGTCAGTGGGGGCCATCACGCTGGTGCACTGGGAGAATATCGCCTCAGGAGGAATGCGCCTCTGACTCCTCATCTACCTCATATTTTCCCCTTTACTTGAGATAATATCACACACCCGGCGGAGCAAAGAAAATCAATATGCCTTAGCTAAGTTCAAAACCAAAGCTACTCATTAAAAAGAGAGGGAGCAAACACGTTGCTCAGAGTATTGGTCCAACCCGAGCAAGTTAAGCTGCAGGGATTGTTATCATTGTTAAGCAAATAGATCCACAGAGGGAGAGATAGAAAGGAGAGAAATAATAAGATTTACTCCCTGTGCTATTAGTAAACTGTATCTTCCAGCAGACTGATGGTTGTGGGGGTGGTGGGGGTGGAGGGGGGTATCCGCCCCCTCGCAGCGACTGAATGCTCACCTCAGCACACAGGGAATTAGCTAACTGTTGATATGTATACGAATATAATATGCAGCAACCCAACACCATTCTTTAGATTGCTAACTTTTTCCAACTTGCCAACTTTTTTTTGTCAGCAATTTTAACAGGAAAAAACAGATCATTACTCATGGGAAGGATGACTTTAATTGAAAGAGTTGCTATAAGGATGAGTTGGAACTCATTGTTCCCACAATAAAAGCTATAACGCCCTTTAGCAGGAGTACAGTTGTGAAAAATTATTAAATAGATACAATGAAATATAATATTTCCCACTGACATCACTCAGTAGCATAGAGGGTAACCAATAAATAGCAGGCAATCAATAAATATTTCAAGTAATCATATTTTGGCACATTGAGGCATGACAAACATGTTCGTCTGATTTGTGACTGGCTGATAGTCATCCATTAAAATCATAAGTTGACTGTTAAGTGGATTCAATGTGCAAACACCAGTCACAGTTTCACACTTTATGATAAACAGAGGTGAAATGTGCAGTAGCAGGCGGAGATCTTGCTGCAGGTGCACGGCTGGTGGTGGCAAGATCCACCAGAGATGAGACAGGGCAGAACATGTAGCAGGTGGGTGACAGGGGGACATCCAGAAGAACAAAAGAAAAAAGGAAACTGAACGATCAGGCACAGTCTGGAAGGCTGAGTCAGCAGGGTTTGACTGGATGACAAGGAGAAGGTGGTGAGGCGATCAGATAGGAAAAACTGTAGGCCACACGCAGCAACACAGACAGACAGCTGATCTGATCTGTCAGCTGTTCTAAATGTTTGAATCCATGATGGAATGATCAAAACTGAGTCATTTTAATACCCTGTTTTCTACTGCAAGTGGACAACAATGTTCTCTGTGGTATCTTGATAATAACGGACTTGACTCACATTGTGTATCATCACTACAGGAGCTTTTACTGTACTTTGCTGTAATAGAATCACAAACAGGGCTCAGGGAGGGTGAAAGATATTAGTTTGAATCAGATTCAAGGTAATAGTCGGATAATTGCTTCCCTCCGCTTGTTTCTTTTGGCAGGGTTTACAGCCGGATGAGAAAAATTGAATATTTCCTTTCTTTTCCTCGTACAGAGGGTCCATCTATCATAGAAATATTTGTGACTTTTACGTGGTATGGGTGCTGACATGGGTCACAGGTTTTAGCAGAGTGGATGAGTTTCTCTGTGTCGGGTGACCAAAACTCTGCTGTAGATCTTCACAGTGGATTGGAGGGTGATGCGCTTTCTGCCTTCCAAGAATCCATTCCCTCCCATTGTGGTTTGCTCATTGACATTTCCAGATGTGAGTAGTTCACAAAGGCTGTGACTGAGGAGAGAGGCTGACATTTTGTGTCTCTGTGAGTGCTTGACAATGGCTGAGAAGCACTGACATTTATGAAAGTGCCGAGCTGAGCACTCCTAAGATTTTCTATTATGAGAAAGAGAGGAAAATTACACATTACACGTTTATATCTGTTGCAGTAATCTGTGCTCATAGGATGTCAGATAAAAAGGAAAGAGAAACAGATGAGTGGAAGGAAAAGAGGGAAGAACAAAGTACAGGAAGAAGGTAACAGAAATAGGAGAGAGTGAATAAAGGACAGATGATAGAATAAATACAACAACCTAGTTGCAATTCTCAAGTGGCTCACTGTGTGAAAGCGTCGTCAGTCTTTTCCTCCTAAACCTCCCTCAACTGCTGCAGACAGCTCCCTGAAGTATAGAATGCCTTCTGCTGTTGATCTTGTATGAAAAAGGTACAAACTGTTCTGCACAAACAGACCATTGAATAATAATGACACCGCTCTGGGAAACAAATTCACAAGTGCCTGTACAAGATTTGCATGGGCTCACAGAGATAGAATACAGATTGAACAAGGATAACTGGGGTATAAATCAGATTATTACACTATTAAAGTCCACAATTAAAAATTAAAAATGCTCAGTAAAGTATTTCAAAAAAGCTTAAAAGCACATTTACTCTGAACTCCATCATTCTAGACTCTAATATGCAAATAGAGACGCTGTCCCTCAGCCACCTCCCATGCTGGTCCAGTCACACCAGTTACATCCTTTAAATGAGGAAGTCAAACTGGTTCTCACTATGTATATTGTATCGATATAATAACTGTTAATGGCAGTGCTCACATAAACTTTGATTGCATTACAACGTATCAGACAGTGCCAAACAGACATGCATAGACCTTATACTGGGATTAAAAATACGTTTTGGTTTTGGTATAACTTACTGGATACATTTTCAACCCATTTCCCCACAGCCAATAATTTTTGATCCTAGCTGTTCATCAAGGCTTTCTGATGTGCAGAACTTTCCTGTGAAGTAATAAATCACAACATTCTGTAGGAACATGTCAGCATAACATTAATTAAAATAATAAAGCCCACCGAGGCTTTGGCTGCATAGGGCATTTTGGCCCATTTGTCATGTTTCAATCCAACCTCGTACTCGAACACTTCAGGCCCTGACAGAGATTTTTTTTTTTTTTTTTTGACTTTGTCCAGTTTTCAAGATTCATGATGGCCGATGTAATCACAACCAAATATTGGTGAGGTTTAAATTTGTCAACTGATAATTCTCTCAGCCAAGTAAGGACAATGACATAGTTCCTTTCTGTGAAGAGAGAGCGGACAATATTTTGACTGAACAGTAGAAACCTCAGACTATGTGAGAAGGTAAGCCAAGCTAACATGATGTGCTGCTGTTCTCAGGTCTGGCACAGTCATTCAACTGAGAAGAAGCATTTTGACTTCACTGTGGCTTTCTAAAGGATTAATACAGTACATCAGAATGAATCCTAACCACTTCTGTCTACAAGACAAATGTATGACAACAGTTGTTATGTGGCTGAGCTCTGTATGCAAACAGACTGATCTGATTTCACCAGTCAGCTTACGACAGCACTACCAGCAACGACTACAAGAGCCAAATAGGAAATGTATAGGTACAGCTGACATGGTGTCACACAAACAAATCAGCAGTGAACTAAAACTCATGTTTTTTCAGGCAAAGATACCTCAGTGGATATGTTTGCCTCCTAACACTCCACAGTCCATCATGTTTAGTATCAGACAGACATTGTCTTCAACTTCACTATGAACTTTCCAGAAGAGGCTGACCCACAAGTTGTGAGGTCACACAAATGTGTGGAAACATCTTAAAACAACACACCAAAACATTCAACATAATTACAAGATAAAAACAGTAATTGAGCGGAGTCATTAGTTTTTTTTCTAATTACCCATATTTCTACTGTGGAGCTGTCATAAATTCTCTCTCGTTGAACCAGTTTGGGTATAAATGTGTACGTGCTGTCTCTGTACCACTTCAGGAACCAACTCTGCCTCCAAGATCTTTCAAGAGAGAATACAAATTCTAAACAATTCAGTGAAAAACAGTTTGCCAAATGTACCCAATAAATCTTTACACATTCAGCATCTCACAATCACAGAATCATTGTGTGGAACTCACACACTGCATCCCACTGTCTCCTTGATCTCTTCAAGAATTCTGTTCATTTTTCTTGATGTGATGAATGAAAAAGAGTCCTAGTACCACAGAGTAGTACCACAGTAGTACCTCCTAGTACCACAGAGTAAGTTATATTTACCCTCCTGCTGCAACCCCATCAGCAAATCTAAAGAGGTCATTTCCTGAAGCAATTGTTCATTATATTTAAATATATAGGTAAGGCAAAGCAAGACAAATCCATCTACTGTATCTAGCCTAATATCTATCAAATCTAGCTAGCTATATCTTGTGATGTGACATCTAAACCATTCCCGTTGCTAGGCGACTGGACGTAGCGCCCTGTTGAGAAAAGCATTATACAGGGGTTTCTATGAGGGATATTGAACCTTCAGCATTTCTAGGTGTAGGTATGTAGTGTTAAGAACTGACTGCTCACTTTCTCACCATCACACTCCAGGTCACCTGTCATATCATCTGTTCCCACTCACAGAAAGGGGTTTGTACTGTAGAAGCTGTTAGATGATCCCACAATCACTCCGTTTTAAGCATATGGATGTTTTAAGTGTCCCGTTTTAAGTGCAACACAGCTGGTTGGCTGATGGAGGACAGTATTATTCATCCGGTCTTCCTGTCCATATTTTCCATTTAGCCACAAGTCTCATTATTAAATCTTATGAGTCATAATCGGGCACATTATTCTGTTCACATTCATACACATTCATATATCCCCCGGTGCTTTTGCATTTTTTTTTTTTATTGCCTCCATCTGGCCTCAACAACCGACCCCTTTAAACCACCCATCCGCCCAACCCCCCGGAACCCTGTCTACTGCAGCAGAGCCTCAGCTGTGATAAAGATGGAACATGCTCTCGGAGCTCGTCATGCTACGCTTCCCGTTCTGCAGCACTGATATTCTGACACTGATCGCCATCAAACTGTCAACAACAGACAGGAACTGAGGGCTGAGGGTGGGTGGAGGTGCTGGGGGAAGCTAGCATATTTTTCCTCATATATAATTTTCACTCAACAGAAACGATGAGCTGAAGCAGGATTTACTATTAATTTCTGTCTTTTCTGGGGGAGTAGGGGAGAAAATTAAGATAGATGATACTTAATGTTTGCCACGGGCCTGCACGAGAGACGTGAGAAAGGCCAACCATAGCTTTACGGGGCCTTGAGCTAAGTCATAGCTTGGTGTGGTAGGATTAGATAGGGCCTTTATTTCCTTCATGGAGTAGGATTAGGCTGACATGTTGCTCATGAACTCACTTGAAGAGTTCAGAGGAATGCAGAAGTCATGCATTTAACACCATCCAGGCAGTGAACCAATCACAGCAAATATAAGGTGCTCATCTGTCCTTTGCTCTCTTTGAATTCAAAAGAAAATTTGTTTGCAATTTACTGTCACAGCCAAAGTATTGATCTAGGTGCCAGTAGTGATTCAGTTTGGGGAACTGAAGCATTCATGCATACAAATTTCTTATCTTTCATAGGCAGATTTGCTAAGCCATGGAAGTCCACCACTGTTCTTGTGATAAAATCAATTTGAATCTGGAACTGTATGATATTTATATCCACATTCTGTGTAAATCTGTCTTTGAACTCTGCTGAGCCGCCCAGTATGTAAGTCTCTTAGCTCAATGTGGCCTTTACCCAGTGAAGGAGAGGGAGCAGGAGTGCAGCAGTCTAACCAAGTTGTTTTAGCAAAGCCAACAGCAGTAATGCAATTGACTGGTCTACTTAGATCACACATTTATCTAATCAGCTATGCTGTCGTCTCCTGCAGAACAAATATTAATGCGCGCTAACCAACAAATTTACCACAAAATATATCTCTGGATAAGAGGTATTTTCATCCCCATCTTCTCATTTGTTGGTTTGTCCAACTTTGTTCCACAGCAATTTATTGATACATTCTATAGTTTCTATAGTACAGGTGAATCTGACTTTTTAGCTGGCGAGCTGTTTTTAGCGACAGCTGTTGGTTGTGTTGCCTCGGAATCTGACACAGACACCCATGGGTGGCCATGTGAGAATGAATGCTAATGGCTTTTGTGACTTCATGCAATAATACCAGCAGGCCAATTAGCAAGTAAAATATCTCAACATGTTCTAGGGAGATTGGTGCAAATGTCTGTACATACATTCACGGTTAATTCAAAATATACTATATATACTGTGGCAATCCTTTGTATCTCTACTGCCACCAGCAGGTTGACATAGGTTAATAAACTATCTTGACATCTTTTGATGGATTAACATGTCATTTGGTGCCCACATTCATGTTTCCTATATGATGTAATGCATTTACTCTGGTGTTCCCTGACTGTCCAATAATTTGGTGGCCGCCGCCTCAGACATAGACTCTATCTGATTTTCCCTTCATGTACATGTCTTTGATAATGTCTCGTCTTGAGTCATTGACAGAAAGGCATTTACTGGAGAGGTTCATGAACAGTCTTGATAAATGTTCTTACAGTGCAGTACAATACATTTAGGAATCAGTTGGTCTCTATTGTACCCCATACTGTCTTATACTTTCTTATAACGTGAAATGCTCCTGAAAAGGCAGTGCAGATTCTTTCTAATGCCAATATCCCCCTGACTATCTCTGACTGTTCTTGAGGGTTGTAATGATTACACTGACTTCACTGCTACTACCAGTGTCATTATGAATCATTTATAACTTCTGAGGGGGTTCAATCGATTGGGGAGCATGGGGTGGGAAAAAGGCTTGATGCATGGGCTGATTAAGACATGGGTCTGTGCTTACAGGACATATGTCCACACAGACAGGGCAGGGACTTAATGGATTAGTCTCAGCCGTGGGTTTTGTATTTTTTGAGCCACCAGGGACTCAATATTCTGTAGCTCAGGGCACCTGTCAGTCACTGTTCTCCCTGGATACCAGAGTAGTGTTGTAATGTTGCATTCTACTTACAAATGCTCCCAGATTGTGCATGAAATTCTTGTCTCATTTTAAAAGACTAAGATAGACATCCTTAATATAAATTCCTCAATGTAAAAATCAATTCCACTGTTTGGATGAAAGTGAAACACAAATGATGGAACAATACAGCAAACATGAGCGTATTTTTAGATGTCAGCAACAACAGATGGCTCACATGTCTCAATTTACTACAATATATCATTAATATATACATGTATAACATTAATATTATACAGGTAGAGGACCATTATCATTAATAACATTCGCACATGCAGATATTAACTCATATGAAAAATAATTTGCTAACGCATGATGTTTCCAGACTGATGAACATGAACACCTTTCTTATGTACTACCAATACTGCACATTTTTTGACTTCTACAGTACAAAAGAAGAAAATAATGGAGACTTAACAGAAACAAAATTAAACAGAAATTTGTGTCAATTATATTAAAAATAAATGAAATTATTGGTCATGCTTTAATTAATCAGTAAGTTCAATGATTAAACATTTGGCCCTGACCAAATATAATGATAGCTCCCTCTAAACCAATTAAAGGTCCAGTGTGTGCATGATTTGGGAGTATTCCTTAGCAGGAATTTAATATATTATTAATTAGTATGTTTCCATGAGTGTATAATCACCTGAATATATGAATCATTGTGTTTTCACTGCTTTAAAATGAGCCCTTTATATCTACAGTGAGAGTGGATCCTCTTCCAGTAGCCTAGAACAGACAAACCAAACATTGATCTAGATATGGCCTTTTGCATTTTATGTGAATTTTGCAGCCAATGTTGTCTTACATGGAAGGAGAGGGTGAGACGTGGGAGAGTCTTTATTTGGTTGCAAGCATCAGTATTAGACTGAGACTGTTCCATTTGAGATTTCCACTGAGACTCCTTTACACTTGTGTCCTTTTCTTCATTGTACCTCATTTGCTATTAGCCATAAATCACTGTCATTCATAGTCATTTTTAGTGAATCGCCAAGTGATTCCACTCGATGTCCTGCCTTACCACACCCTTCATATTTTTAAAATTGGCTTTTTGCTCTACTACTCGGCACGATCAGTCACAAAGGTAATGCTTTGATTGTACATGTTTAATTTTCAGTGAATACTTTGCTTTTTGGGATCGTTATGCTTCGACAAATCACTGTGATAAGTAAAGAAGGTGGTGATGGCTGCACATGCTCTGGTCACTTGTGTGTCCACTGTTGTTTAAACAGATTGATGAAGTGCTGATGGATTTCTCTCTTGACTGATCACTGCTCTCTGGCTTTGATTCAGGCGGTATGCCCCGAAGGGACTGTTTCCTCAGGAGGTTCATTCACACACACACACAAGAGTAACTGACCGTTAAGCTTCTATAGTGCTTATTTAAGATACTGAATTGTATGCAGATGAGCTTTTGAGTTTCTGTAGGTGGAGCTCTTTCCATCATCTGTTTATCCATGTTACCCAAACTACTGCTTTTTCAAGCAGAATGGATTTCTCAGCAGTTCAATAATCAATAGGTGGATTTGAGGTGCAACAAGCAAGCAGCGACCGCCAGCCACAAAAACACACTCTTAGTGTTTGATACCTTCTCAGTGTATCAATTAAGAAAATAAACACGACAAACTCAATGACTTTTAATTTCCAAAATATTTGTAGCCAAGCGTAAAATTCAGGAGTGATCTGGAGACACATTCGTTCTTCTTCATATTACTTTCTGATGAGTATTGTTCTAACTAAAAGAACATGTTGCTGCCAGAATTGTGTTCACTGGCAGTGTCCTTCCTTTTTAAGTTCACATCTTATACCACATGGTGATCATAGAGACGTGGTATTGGTCGGGGTGGATGCATACAAAGTGTAAACATACCACAAACATGTAAATTTGTAAATTAAATACTGCAGATATGTTAAGTTTCAGCCTTTTTCTGACTTGACAAATATGTTTGTGAACAATATTTTATCATTATGTTAATATAAAATTTAATCACATACATAGTTCAGTTTATTTTGGTTAGAGCTGTGAACCTTTCCTGTTTTTTTTCACATCTCCATATGCTTAAAGGCCATCTGTTATCATTTTTTTTTTTTTTTTAATGATTACTGTTATTAAGATTTGTGAATGTGTCCTGATTTAAATAGATTCAATAGAGAAACATTTGTGAATGAGGCCTCATTGATTGAAAGAGGTTGAAGCAGTCGGGAGGACAATAATTTAGGATTTAAAAACAAATCCAAATTCTAATCTCAGACTCACTCTCATTAAGATGAGAACAAGTAAAACGTTGTCACGTTGGAGGATTTTCTTTCTTTTCTTCTTCATCTAATTTAAACTACTTCATTTCCATATCCCTGTGTCCGTGCACACAAGTGAGCAACTTTATCATGAGGCTCCATGTGCATTCATATTCAAACGTACCTATTTAAACAGTCTCCTCTCCAACACTGATTCACCTTTCTGCAGTGGTTCATCTCCACATTTACAGACCCGATTCCTTTCAACGGAACTGTCGACATTCTCTGTAGGAAAACGGCGCTTCTCGTGTGTGAACGGACCCATTCCAAACGCTCAGCTTTCCAATTATAGTACATCCCGCTTAACTGATGCTTATTAATTTCTTCAAACTCATTATGGCATGCAAAATAGGGTTCTCCCCTGAGATGAATACTAATGAAAGAAGAAACTTCTCGACAGTGCTGCTGCTGTCAGAGGTCTTTCTGTTTAGATGTTTGGTTTAAGCTCCGGCTTGCAGACAAAAGAAATACACCTGGAAAAAGAGCATTTCTAGAGTCCAATAGTGAAATCACTGTAAGGTAGCATTGATCAGTATCTGTGGTAATCGCTTGTGACAGGAGGGACCTGCAGTACTTGTGGAGTGGTGTGTATGGATTACGTCTAGACCTGAAGAGGGTCCTACAGTAGAGTGCTTGTAGTTGGAGTAAATAAAGCTCCCCCTGACTGACACTGAGCCAGCAGGGCCAGGCCATAGGGCTAACCCAAACAAAACACTTCAATCTCTCACCGTTGCTCTCCACTGCTCCCCAAGGGCTTGATTGATTGATTCGCCGGCCAATCAGAGTACATTGATCTCAGAACCCGACCCCCCCCACCCCCAACTCCCCAGGCCTCCGCTCTGTCCATTCATCTGCCGGCTGTCAGAAGTACTCACTGGAGGGCTGTAGCTGTGGAGAGCCGCATTTTTAAACACACTTCTACAGCTTTCTGATGAAAAAACATTCCACACTGCCTCATATTGTTACTGAATCCTCCCTGGATCCAGTTGCTTTAGCTATCACAAGGCTCATGGGTCATTCATGTACAGTGCCATGGTATTAAAAGCTTGATTAGTTACGGTCTTAAGCATATGTGTATCTTTTTATATTTCCTGAACAGACAGGCGGACTGGCAGTTGGAGTACTTCCAAGGCTCTGATGGACTCTTAGTTGAATAATCTGCACAAAGTGAGCATCTGGATTGGAAAATAACAGTGTTTTCTTATAAAAAGTCAAAGATACAAATGTATTTATATGAAAAAGAACATAATGAGAGCAGTCTAGCACAACTCCAAAGCATTTTGGTAACAGTCAGCTGATTGCTGAGTGAAATCTGCACCTCTTCTTCTTAGATCCATAGCCCAGTCAGCTTCGAGCACACAGATGTCACACAAACTGCTGAAATTACATCCATAAATCTACTTAGAAATTCAATAGAACATAGATGCTCCTCATCCTTAGCATCTCGAATTAGATGCTGCCATGATCATTTATGATATTCTTAAGTATCAAAATCAGTTGTTTGCTGTCTGCCAATGAAATCATTTAGACAAAATATTTGAACTGAATAAATGCTGTTTCATCATCAAGGTTCTTACACACAACTCTCTAGAAATCACATAGCGGTGTTTGAATGAACACATTATTGTAACGCACTGGAGTTACAGGCAGATGGTTGGTGTGAATCACAGGCCAACAGGTTTATGTTCAGACTGTGTTCTCTGGTTGGGTTTAAACAATTAAAGCAATTTGTTATGGCATTTAGTAAAGTAAAAAATATTAAATGATGCTGTAGTTCACTTGTCCATGTGTAATCTTCATAAGCAGAGATTCCATAAATGATGTATTAAGGGGGCCGAGATTTTGGCATTGGAAGTGTTTGGGTATCTATTTGTAGTGTGAGTAGTACTGACCAATCATGTCTGAGTGTGCTTTAGTTGCATGTAGGGAAATAGTCAATGTGAAAAGGGAAAAAAAAAAACAACCTTGGCCAGAAACACAATTTCAATTCATATAAAGATAGCTGTTAATGGAGACCAAACAAAATGTGTCTTTCTTGCCATTCTTGAATATTAAATTGCTAATTGAACTTAAAACAAAGTCTTGGCCTGAATATACCTTATCCATGTATCTGCTGACTACACCGGAGGCTCTGAAACACTGGCAGTTAACCCCAGAGGGTTAAATCATCACCAGACAATAGCCAATGAGTTTCTGAGATTGATCCATGACTGTTTGATCCTGAGGCTCCCGATGCATCTTGCTCTCATTTTTAATCATGTAGCAACTATTTTTGAGGGGATCCATTTCTTTTCTTGACTTCAGTAATAGTGGAGGGTGTGTGGATGTGTGTGTGTGTGTGTGTGTGTGAAGTGTTTTCTTTTCCTTTTCTGTCAAACTGATTATAAAAGGTTTTCAGGTGTAATTCAATTTTCTTCTGAATACGCCTGTTTACTCTGATTGAGATGCAAATTCTTCTAATTCTAATTGTTAGCATAATAGATGGCTCTATGTAATCATGACTACTGGCTATTTTCAAAGCGTCTTTCCAATTATAACAATTCATCTCTAGGAAATTACTAATAACAGTCTTCTCTCTTTGTTTGACAGGGGGGATATTCGAGTCCATTGAAAGCGGCCCATCAGGTGCTGAGGAACTAGCCTTTAAATTTGCTTTAAACACAATCAACAGGAACAGAACCCTACTGCCAAACACCACGCTCACCTACGACATCCAAAGGATAAACATCTATGACAGCTTCGAGGCCTCCAGGAAAGGTATTTATGTGTTTGTGTCTGCAAGATCTGCCTCTGGCGCTTGGCATGCTCTTGGCTGCTATTTGTGTGTGCAAATATATGTGTGAGCAAAATGTGTGTATGTGTGCACATATGCTATGCCATAACTGCTTTGCATTGTAAATGTATTCCCCCGTTCGAGACTTGCGAGCTGCAGTGGCTTAGATTGTGACAATTATAATCAGGCAAGGGAGAAATGGCTGAGCACTTCAAATGTAAACAGAGTGAATTGATTGGTTCCAGGTAATGACTCAGCGGCAGTAATTCAAAGACCTGTTTGGCCCCCAGAGACAGCCAATAAAGTACTATAATCTATCAGTTTTGTGTGTGCATCAGGCTGACATTTCAAGTCTCTTATCAATTACGGGCCATTATATCCTGTCTCAGTGATTTAGCCAACTCCCTTATATCAAATAAGGTGATTAGAGTGCACAATCCAGCAAATACAAAGATGTGCAGTTGTCTGTATGTGTTCTGAATACAGTTTCATGAAAGCAAGCTCAAATTGATCTCACTCACACCTTTAGCATCAGATTCAGCTTTGCATTGTGGAAATGTAAAGGACAAGATGCTGTGTTTTCATTATCAGCAGAAAGATTTACAGACGTGACATCCATTGCACGTCTGTCCGTCCTGGGAGAGGGATCCCTCCTCTGTGGCTCTTCCTGAGGTTTCTTCCACCTTTTTTCCCTGTTAAAGGGTTTTTTGGTGGGCAAGTTTTTCCTCACTTGAACCGAGGGTCTAAGGACAGAGGGTGTCACTCCCTGTACAGATTGTAAAGCCCACTGAGGCAAAATGTGTTTTGTGACTTTGGGCTATATAAATAAAATTTGAATTTGAATTTGAATTTGAATTTTGGTACACTACATGGCCAAGTGAACAAGTGTTTGGGCCTTCCCAAAACCAGCCTAAATGTACTCATGCTGAGGGATTTGCTCCAACTCAGCTTCAAATGTCATAATATTGCATTACATATTTGTGCTGTCTGATCTTTTTAGTCTGTACCTCTTTGAATTTTCCTGTTTATCTTTGCCAGTACACTCAGCCAGAAATAGAAATAATTAGCCTCCACAAGGCTTCTCTGAGGGTGGTGTCATTCTATACTGTTCTGACTGTCAACAAATCCCATAAAAAAACAACACAAACTGTCTTTTCTGTCTGAGTACTTCCTTAGTGTGCATTCAGACAGGCTCAGAGATTACAGCAACAGGGTTGTCCGGTGGTGGGGGAGTGTGGTGGTGGGGGGTGAGGAGAGCTGAGGTGGGTTGCTGTGGGCGTGTCTATACCTGCTGAATGTAACCACTGCTCTCTGTTATTGTTACTCTATGTCTCTTGACCAAAGCTCTCTCTTTCTCTCTCTCTCTAATCATCAGACACAAATCAAATTAAACTTCTTTGTGTCATTATTTTTTGGCCTAAATTGCGAGTCGGACTCAGATTTAGAAGCTGGTACATGAAAGAAACAAAGTCAGATCACACACACAGGTAGATTTTCAGAGTTTAGTCAGTGAATCCTCCTGGATAGTCTCTGCTTCAGAGACATTTCAGGCTGTCTGTGGAGGTTTGACCGATCTGAGTGTCTGATTGGCGGCCGGAGCGTGGCGTGGGGCACCAGTTTTCCTCTTCTGGTGCGTTTTTTTTTTTTTTTTTTTTTTTACGGCAGCCCCTGTGTTGCGGACTGCTGGTGCGGAAACGCATGACCCTCCACTGAAATGAATTGAAAAACCTCAGTTTTTGCCGCTGCGCCTGATCCTGTCTGAACCCCCGCTTACCCTGCCAGTCACTCACCATGAGTTCACTAGCTTTTTTTTTTTTTAAATAAAAAATAAATCCTGCACCAGGTGGACAGTATAGCTTTTAGCAAACATTAACATTTGTTGTTAGGTTTTTTTGTTTTAATTACCTGTTATGACCACCACCACACATACAATTCAACTCATCTAAGAGTCTGAGAGATCTGACATTTCAAACTAGGATGCTACCTACCTTTGAAACACGGGCCCACTGTCCAAGCTACTGTATCTTACTACTTAGGGGAGAGAATGGTCTGAATTGAACCACAACGAAAGGGCACAGCCGGTCAGTCCAGTCCTCTTCTTCTGCGGCCTGCTGTGCACTGCTCTTGGCTCATTTGAGTTGATTTAGGTAAACAAATAGATGCAGACAGGAATGAAACCACGGTCTTCATTCATTGTCTTTATAATACTTTCAATAAAAGGGTTCTCTGCTACTAGCAGCACACCATTCTCTTCTTTTAGTCTCCTTTCATGACAGTATTCTGGGCAGGAGGACAGTGCATATGGGGTTGAGTCAAACTGATGACCATCCTTCTCACTTGATATATAACCCCAACAGTTTCCTTGGGAGTTTATGGTCTCAATCTCTAGTTCCAATTCCTCTCTTCCACACAGCACAATGTTCATTTTGTAAATTATGGTCCCATTTAAAGTAAAAGAGACCATAAACCCCTAACCCACCTGCAAGAAACCAAGCAGGTGCCAAATACCAAACTTGAGCCTTCAGACTGGCACAACACATACCATAGTGTAGCTTTAAAACATTTTGGACAACAGTTCAGCTTTATGGCACAGATGAAGATGTATCAGGACTAGGTGTAAGATAGATTCAATGTTGGTTTGACTCTACACATTGGATTTGATGATAAGATAAAATATACATCATCAGACACATACTTATATATTTCTATAAACTAAGCAATGCTATTGACATATAGCATATATATCTAATAATTAATAGTTCCATGCAGACATAAATTACAGAACCCTTGTTCACATCAGTCCATTTCCCCTGCAGCTTTGTAAGGAAGCCATTGGACTACTGGTCAACATGAACATAATGCAAATGTTTCTCTTCATCAGCTTGTGACCAGCTTTCTCTGGGGGTAGCGGCCATCTTTGGTCCCTCTCACAGTTCCTCTGCCAACGCAGTCCAGTCCATTTGCAATGCCCTGGGGGTGCCACACATCCAGACCAAGTGGAAGCACCAGGTATCGGACAACAGAGACGTTTTCTACGTTAGCCTCTATCCAGACTTCTCCTCCCTGAGCAGGGCCATCCTGGACCTGGTCCACTTCTTCAAGTGGAAGACGGTCACTGTGGTTTATGATGACAGCACTGGTAAGACATACCTTTAGAATTCTTCTTTTGTTTTTGTGTTTGAGCTTACTCACACTGAGGTACATCCTACATAACTGATTTATTTACTTTACTGAATTAATTGTGAAATTCTATTCCTATATTCTGAACCTGACTGAGCCAAACACACTGTGTCACACACACACAGACAAAAGCAAACAAAGAGAATATTTTCACCAACTGGTCACATGATACATTCTTTGCATGTAGAAACAAAACACAGAGACAAGAACAAGACCTCTTGCAAGAGGTTATATTTTTTTAATAATAAAATGATGACTTTCTCTTAAAAAGATGCAAAGTTTCATTTTTACTGACAAAAAAAAAAAGAAAAGAAAACCATGGTAGACCACACAAAAATTCTCTGTCTGTCTTGATATTTATTATGATCTTAACTTACTATGCTAAGCAAAATAGTTTTAGCCAATGTCATATAACAATGACGTTCATAACAATGCAAATTACTAAAAAAAAAAAAAAAAAAAAATGGCAACAGAACATTGATCAACTCTCATGTGATTCACTCCATACACAGACACAAAATAAAATGGCCTTGATTATTATTTCTGACTTTCACTGCCTTTAATAAACTGTTGCAGGTTGCATGTAACAGCTATACATTAATGGTCACAATGACATTCTGATGACCAGACATGGTGTTTACTATGTTCACCATCTTAACAAATTGTATGCTAACATTTGCTAAGCAATGCTAAACTTAAGTAGCTAAGGTTGATGGGAATATTTGGATTTGCAGAGTTAGAAACTAAAGTAATGGACAAATACTCAACTAATACTGAAGTGATGTCTATGTAAGGTAATGGCAAAAAAAGAGCAAATAAATAAATCTGTCATGGCAATCCAAGCTCAAGCTCAAAGTGGCGCTAGAGGAACAGTTCAGTAGTTCAGGGATCAGTATTTGCATAGTCTACATGTTTGCGCAAAACGCTCTTTAGTCTGGACCAAAGTGGTGGACCTTCAGACTGACAGACTGACATTTCCATCCTTTGAGCCATGCCTCTAGCATGGTTAAAAATAGCCTCATTTGAAGGCAAAGTGCCTAACTGAGTCTTTTCCACACATTTCTGACCCCTTTTTTATGTCATACAGCAAAAACCCTGTAACCTAAGATGAATGATTTGCAGCACTACTATTTGTTTGCTGCATTTCCTATATCGACACGCACATCCATTATGAAATCAGTGAAACCTGTATGTTTCCACCATATGCTTGTGTCTGTTTAGTATTTTATATTTTCTAAAACTGAAAAATTGATTCAGTAATAAATAATAAAATGTATCTATAACTGAAACCAATGTGGAAAAGCGCTATAACTGAGCAGCTTTACTATTTGTCAGGGACCTATAATACATGGAGTTTGTGAGGGTGCAGGAGACATGCCTTCCTTGTTACTCAGGGAAGCAGCCCTTGTTCAAACCTTGCTATTATTTCAGTCCAGGTCACCAGGCGACAAATAAGCCAGCAGGCTGGGTACATGTACCATATGCCAGGGGTCAGGGTGTGCCAGCCTGAAGACAGGCTGCCAGGCTTCCCACAGCACCATCCAACAGACTCGCTGGGACTCGTTTGGCCTGGATCACAGTACTGCAGTGTGTGTGTTTGCTGTGTTTAGCATTCAGGCCAGCTCAACTCTGCTTTCTGGAGTCATATGCTAATTGCGTGTACTAGATTACAAACGAGTCAAATTGTCAGGACGATCTTCAAATAGCAATGCAAAACATTGCAGTTCATGAGCTCATTTTCCTCACAGACGTTATTTCTGTTAAGATGTCATCGGGGTCTGGTGAGCAGCATATAGCATGAAGCAGATCTCCAGGCCAACACACATTATTATAGTTTAGTAGCTTTATTATGTTTAATTCGCTTTTAAGTGTTTTTCTAATTGAGTGAATTGTTTTTTTCTTCAAAAATGTTTAATTGTTTTGTTTTTACTACTGTATCAGTAAGATATAAGAATAGGTCTTACAATAGAACAATTTGTGATGACAATTAAAGCAACATTTGTAACTCTTCTACCATAAAATAATAGATTTTATTTAGATCATGTTAATGCTAAACTGACCTGACTTGTAATCAGGTGAATGTTGTCTTTGTGTTCTGGTTATGATCTCCCATGAGAAATATGTAATGCGTTACCTGTGAAACTGGATAATATTTTATGGAGAAAATGTTTTCTGGTTTTCCCTCTGATGTCCTTCATCTGCTTCCAGAGTTTCCTGATGGACAGTGAAGTAAACTGCTGCGGATTATAGCTGCTGTTAGCTAATGTTAGCTCAGTTTGTTAGCCGTGCTGCCTGGACTGTGAGCTCAGAGCACCGAGGGAGTTGTCCCACAAATTAAATGTTTTGGCTGTCTGTGACTCAGGAATGAACATTCCCACAAACACACACTCTTTGAAAGTTAAAAAAGTGGTGAACATATTCTAAACATAGTGTACACTTAAAAAGATTTGAAGTGTTAGCCACATACAGAAGCTAGTTCTGCCTGTCTTCCACTCAAGCTGGGTGGAGTTGTGCTGGAATTACATGAAGTCACTAAACTGTTTGAACCATTAAATATGATAATAGTGTAACCGTCATACCTAGGTTCACCCAAACAGGTGCAAAGCTAATACGAGAGAGTAGATCTAGTACAGTATGTAGACAGTGAAAACATATTTTAGGTGGCAAACAGGCCTTTGATGTGTCACAGTAGACAAAGCGTTGGTGTATATAATCAAATTAATAAACTACATTAAGTTGCTTTAGTTCCATGATCCTTGTGATTTTCATGCTGACTCACTGCCACACTGTCATTGAACAGAAAGAAGCTATCATTAATGCTATTTGCAAGATACAGAAGAACAAACAGACTTTCCTGGTGAAAGCAATTGCCTTAAAAAGGTCAGATTTAACAATACTTTTATTCTAAATGCCAAGTGTTGCTGCCATTTCCACCTTTAACACTGACCTCTTGCCAGGAGGTCAAATTGTGCCAGGAGGCAAACTCAAAGAAAATACTAGAAACCAAACAAACCAACAAAATGCGTCAGAGGTATAAAACTGTGGATTTGTAATAATTACCCGGTAACCATCAATTCCTCTACAGATATAATAATTTGAGATCTGCTCTGTCTTTATGCTCAATTTACATGAGCATAAAGACTATGGTGGTCCTTCAGTTATTCAATATCTTGAGGAAAAGTAGTGTGTGTCTGTCTGTGTGTGTGTTATGGGCAGTGTCTTTGCCCTGCAGGCCTTGTCGGCAGCTTTAGGGAGGAATTGATTGTCGCTGATCCCACCACCTCCGTTAATTAAGTTGTAAAGTGGACATAGCTGGTTCACTATGGGGTTAATAGTGGCTTGATTTTCTGTCTTGGTGATGGGAAATGAGATCCTGGCTCGACCCGCAAACAGCTTCACCTTCTCATTGTCGCCATTTACACAGGTGACCTGATTGTGAGGACAGATAGCACTGATGGTGGACACCGAGGGCAAACAGAAATCAGATCTGATTGGAGTCCTTGTAGAGGTTCAGGCAGGATTCTGTTTCATTTGAATTTTTCCTTACTTCGGTATGTGAAGCACATTGGCTGATGTACTGAGCAAAGTCAGCGCAGCAGAACATTTATATTATCATATAATTCTCATGGGTCCCCCTCCCCCCCATGTCTGCTTTTCGGGAATGGGATATAAAAGGGGTAGGAAACAACCTCTCTCTTTGTGCTGTTTCTCCACCAAGCGGGGAGCAAACAAGCAAATCAATAACCATAATGGGACTCCTCTAACGGCTCAACTTTATAATGGCAAAACTGAGATGGCAGCAGCATGTGTTATAGCTCTCCCAACCAGCCATAACATCCATACAACTACCTGGAACACCGCTGCCGCCACCACTGCTGCTGCTGCTGCTGCTGCAAAGTTTGATTAGGCCATAAGGGAGAGCAGGCGACTATACAATAAAACACAGGCTCGGAAAAGGGCTACTTCTTTCTTCACAGTATGGAGTTCATACTCACCTCCATCTGTCAGTAACCAAACACAGTCTTTAGTCACAGCAGCCATGGCTGGTGTACAGGTTAGATAATGCTTCGGTTTACCATATAAATGCTGATACTGGTAAGAAAATCAGTGTAATCTAGACAACTCATCATTCAATTCAATTTAATAAATCTTCATTGTCCCTGAAGGGTAATTCTAGTGCACGGTGTCACAGTGGGCTGGAGCCTATCCCAGCTGACTTTGGGTGAGAGGTGGGGTACACCCTGGACAAGCCACCAGTTCATCACATGGAGACACAACCATTCACACTCACATTCACAACTCTGGGTAATTTAGAGTCACCAACCTGCATGTCCTTGGAGTAACTAGAGAGAACCCACACACACATGGGGAGAACATGCAAACTCCAGTTCTACCACTGCACCACCATGCCACCCAAATAGAGCAATGCAATAACAAAAAAACACATAATCAAAAATAAGAAAGAAAACACATACCATACATACAGCAGCAATAAAAAAGACAATATTATAATTGCAGCAATTGGTCAATGAATTGATTAGTCACTCAATAGAAAATTACTATTTTAATAATTCATTATGCCAAATATTCTCTTTAAAGGGGAACAAAATCACTTTTTCAGCTCTTCTACACTAATATATATATATATCAATCCCAGAGAGAGGGGATACATGAATGTGGGACCATTGGATACTTTGAAACCCATAATCAAGGCTAACAAAGAAACATGTATTAGCCCAGTGTTCCAACATTCGTAACCGAAATCTACTATCACAACTATTAATGAAATACGACAACGATGCTACGGCAAGGGGGAGCAAGGACGACAGGTCAGCGGGGGGATGTCATCATCACCCCCACAACCAGAGATTGGGTACCAAGCCCCAACAGCTACCAACAGCCTCAACACAAGAGCTGCTGACCTGAGAAGGAAGATCGTGACCCAACTTGCCAAGTTGCCAAGTACCTTCAGAAGATCTACTAGTCGATGTGAATGCTGCTCTAAAGACAATCTCCACAAGAACCATCACTGAGACCAACAAGCTGATACACAGTACAGCAACAGTAATCGTGGAAATGCTTGGATGCAGGGTGGGCTCGGGGCATGACAAACAGTACCCACGATGGAAGAGATGATTAGAGGCCAAGATAAAGGCAGCACGGAGAGAAGTTAGCCAGCCAGCTGCAGAAAGGGAACATGGTGAAAAAAGGGGCACCCAGGAAGTGCAACTCACTCTCCATACCAGAGGCACTCGAAACTGCCAAACAGCGACTAACAGCTCTGGCCACCCGGTTGAAGAGATACACCAAGGAGGGAGAGGCTAGGAGAATAAACAAGCTGTTCTCCATTGAACCAGCCAAGGTGTACTCTAAGTGGCAGGGAAACAACAACCGGTCAGACCCACCAAGAGCTGAGGTGGAAAAATACTGGAAAGACATATGGGAAAGAAAGGCATCACACAACACCGATGCCCAATGGTTAGTGGACCTAAGAGCTGACCACAGCAACCTCCCAGAACAAGAACCAGTAACCATCTCAATGGCAGACATCCAAGAAAAAGCGTCAAAGATGAAGAGCTGGACAGCACCAGGCCCCGATATGATCCATACGTACTGGCTGAAGAAGCTATCTGCACTCCATGAACGCCTAGCAGCACAGATGAACCAGCTGCTGAGGGATGGGACCCACCCAGAGTGGCTAACCCAAGGCAGGACAGTCCTAATCATGAAGGACCCCAGAAGGGACCCATCCCATCCAACTACCAGCCAATTACCTGTCTCTGCACAACATGGAAGGCCCTTTCAGGCATCATTGCGGCAAAAATGAGTAAGCATGTGGCTCAATACATCAGCGAGGCACAGAAAGGAATTGGCAGTAACACCAGAGGAGCCAAGCACCAGCTACTGGTTGATAGAACAGTCACCCGAGACTGTAAAAAGAGACTGACCAACCTGTGCACTGCCTGGATTGACTACAAGAAAGCCTACGACTCAATGCCGCACACATGGATACTGGAATGTCTGGAACTGTATAAGATCAACAGAAACCTAAGAACCTTCATCCAGAACTCAATGGAAATGTGGAAGACAACCCTAGAGGCCAAGTCAAAACCCATCATCCAAGTCAACATCAAGTGCGGCATATACCAAGGAGATGCGCTATCACCACTGCTGTTCTGCATAGGACTGAACCCCCTCAGTCAGATCATCACAAAGAGCGGCTACGGGTACCGATTCCGTAGTGGGGCCACAATCAGCCACCTGCTCTACATGGATGACATCAAACTGTACGCCAGGAATGAGCGAGAAATAGACTCACTGATCCACACCACCAGGATCTACAGCGATGACATAGTGATGTCATTCGGATTGGACAAGTGTGGCTGGATGGTCTCAAACAGAGGCAAGATGATCCGGACTGAGGGGATTGACCTACAAGGGGGCAACATAGGTGATATCCAAGACAGCTACAAGTACCTTGGCATCCCACAGGCTAATGGAAACCACGAAGAGGCCACAAGGAAGTCAACCACAGCGAAATACCTCCAGAGAGTAAGGCAGGTCCTGAAAAGTCAGCTGAATGGTAAGAACAAGCTCCTCACCATGCATGGAGGGTTCCACCCCAAGTCCAGCACCCTGAGACTATACACTAAGCGGAAAGAGGGAGGCCGAGGGCTAGTGAGCGTCAAGACCACGGTCCAGGATGAAACATCGAAAATTCGAGAATACATCAAAAAGATGGCCCCGAGGGATGAACTGCTAAGTGAATGTCTCAGGCAGCAGAACCCTGATGATGAGAGTGCAGAGGAGGAGGAACAAACAACCTGGAGAGACAAACCCCTACATGGCATGTACCACCATCAGATAGAGGAAGTGGCTGATATCAAGAAATCCTACCAGTGGCTGGATAATGCAGGACTGACAGACAGCACAGAGGCACTAATCATGGCAGTGCAAGAACAGGCCATAAGCACAAGAGCCATAGAGGCCAGGATCTACCAGAGTAGATCAGATCCAAGATGCAGACTGTGCAAAAAAGCCCCTGAGACAGTCCAGCACATAGTAGCAGGGTGTAAAATGCTAGCTGGATCAGCGTACATGGAGAGGCACAACCAAGTGGCTGGGATAGTATACAGGAACATCCGCAACCAGTATGGAATTGAAGTACCCAAATCCCAATGGGCCATACCACAGAAGGTGGCTGAGAACAACAGGGCCAAGGTTCTGTGGGACTTCAGCTTCCAGACTGACAAACAGATCCTGGCTAACCAACCAGACATAGTGGTGGTGGACAAAGAGCAGAAGAGGGTGGTGGTGACAGATGTGGCGATCCCAGCTGACGCCAACATCAGGAAGAAGGAACATGAGAAACTTGAGAAGTATCAAGGATTGAAAGAGCAGCTGGAACGGATGTGGAAGGTCAAGGGTAGTGTGGTCCCCGTGGTAGTGAGGGCACTTGGGGCAGTGACCCCCAAACTGGGAGAGTGGCTCCAACAAATCCCAGGAACAACAGCTGAAGTCTCAGTCCAGAAGAGTGCAGTTCTAGGAACATCGAAGATACTGCGCAGAACCCTCAGACTCCCAGGCCTCTGGTAGAGGACCTGAGCTTGAGGATGACACAAATACCATCCCCTGCCGGGGTGAGAAGGATATATATATATATTTTATTTCAGGGTGTGTACAAACACCCCCATTTTCACTGTGAAGAAGGCAGTATGGTGAAGCTCAGAGCCAAGTATGGCAGTTGCTCCACCGTTGACTGCAGTGAGCAGCACAAGTCTCTCTATAGGCCCCCAGCCTCAGAGGACCTGAGACAGGAGTGGATTAAGTATATTTTTGATGGCCAAGTCCCAGCTACAGTAAGCTTTGTGCATCTTTTGTCCGATTACCACAATCTGGCAGCTATTTATGTCTCGTATCAGCTTTATTTGCTCTGTGATGTACACTAATGTAACAACAGTAGTTTGTTAGTTAAATGTCTGTCTGGGGCCTCTTCGTTTTCAGGGTCTGACTCTGGTTCAAACAGTTGCAGGTTGCAGTGGTACGTGTTCTCCAGCAGCCAGACATGATTCATAAGGATGTCTTATGCTGCAATATTTATTGAAGCTTGATCAAGGAGATTGCATGTGATGCATATGCATATGCTGGTGGTCAGACTTCATCCAAACAGTGGCCTCGCATACCAAAGAGAGAGAGTCTTCTCTGATATGATTTAGTGCTGTCACTCTGTGACCCTGTGTAACCTAAGGATAGAAAACTCCATAACAATGTTGGCTGATAAGATATGACTCACAGTCAACGTTCCACTTCGTCCCAAAAGATGAGGTTGAGGACAGAAGACATTTTTTTTAATGCATGTTGAAAAAGGAAGTGATGACACAAAGTTGGAAATTGCCATTGTATGTTGTATTCCCCTTTAGCAGAACCAATGCCACGAAACTAAACTAAAATTACGCAGACATATGTGTCCACATACTTTTGTCTAGACTCCCTATAAAGTGTTTTGAAGGGTTCTAAAATTTAAATCATTTTCATCTTCTCGGGAGCATGAGTTTAGTGCATTCATATTTTGGTATTTCTGGTCTGGTTGTTGTGCTCGTGGAAAGTTCATGGATCAACAAGACTTCTAGGAATCATCCTCTGGAGACCCTGAATATCTGCAGTATATTTTATAAGATAAAATGTTGGGTGGACCTTTGACTCTGCTGCTAGCTGTGCAGAAACATCAGGCTCAATATCAGCCTCGTCAACCCTGTTCTGTTAATAACCTGGTTTCTATGGCAGCAGCATCCTGAGGCCGTGCCTGAGGTGGCAGAGGAAAGAAAAGAGATGTTGTATTACCCCCGGCAAATCACATCTCTATTCACTGTGACTCAGCTCAAAGTCATTTTAATTTTCCGGTACTATTTTACTCGTCTCTGTTTGTCTGCCTTGGGAACTCTCTTTTGAAGCTCTCAGAGCAAAATAAAATAATTTAAATGTACATGAAATACATTTTTTTTGCTGCATGCTTTCCTCAATTAAATGATAACTTACATCCAGAGTCCATGTCCTGCTGGATGTGGTGGGGGCTGTGGTGCTTGAAGAAAGGTCAGCCTCACAGCATGTTCGCTACAAGTAATATGGATGACTGCATGGAGTAATTCCAAAGTGATCATTTGAGAGAGGCACGAATATGATTAAGAGCCATGTCTGACAAGCTGAGTTGGTATTTAGAGAGCTCACCCTCCTGTCTGATCTTTGTTAAACCCTGGTGGAACATTAATGGGAATTAAAAGTCTAAAAGCTTTAACAGAGACAATCTTAAGAGTAGTAGTGGCAAGGATAGTTGTAGAAAATGAACTTAGACTATGTCCAGTATAGTGCGTATTCATTTTATGCAGGCCCCCCTAACTAAATTAACAAAAAAACAGGAGTTAGCAATTAAATTAATTCAATCAAATCATGCTCCAGGAACTTCTTTTTGTAACCAAATAAGTTCTGCTTTGGTTTTACCAGGTAAGACTCATAATTCACACCTGATAATAATAATAGTAAATAACAATTCAGAATGTAAACACAAATGTGATGATTTAATTCAATTTAATTAACAGCATCTTAACACGGCTCAAAGGAACAGCAAAGCAGCACAAACAGTGTTTCTGTTAAAATAAGGAAGCTCATAGTGTCACAGTTGTAGGTATGATGTGACAATGTTGCTGTTATAAGTAATCAGTGCTCAGTGCATGGGCCATCACGTTAAAAGCAAACAGCATCAACAGTCAATTAATAAGGCACGCTGGACAAAATAAAACTGAATGTACTTGATAAAAAAAAGGAATAAAAGCCTGCCTCTGTTCAATATTTGAGAATTTACAATGTTCTGTGTCTACAGCATATTTAGCCATGTGAGTGCGCCTGTTCTTGCTAAAAAGAGTATATGTATTCCACTAGTGAGAGTCCTCTCAGTGTACTTCAGAGCGAGTCCCAGGACCCCTCCAGTAATCTGTTTCAATTTGATGTGTGTGTGTGTGTGTGTGTGTGTGTGTGTGTCTCCACACCAGCAGTCCCAGTCCCATCATACGCTCGACTACCACTCAAAAGCTGTTTAGAGAAGGGCTCACTGACTCTTCACAATTCACCATGCTAATCCCACTTTTGCTGTGCTGGAATGCTAATGGCAGCTGCGATGTTTTCTGTGGTCTTATGTTTTTGTTATTTTGAGTGAGTGTAAAATTGGACAGCCTATTTTCGTTTGCAGCCATTTCCAATTAGAAATGCGTTTGGTCACTAAGAAAATCAATGACATTTGTACCAGTATGAAACAAAAGGGCATCGAGTAATTTAGAACTAAAAATCATCGACTGCTTTCTGGCACAAACATGGACAATTAAATCTCTACAGACAGGATGAAGCAAACTAATTACAGAAGAGGAAACCTTGAGAGGCCAGCGAGGCTTAAAATATTATAACACCTGGGAACTAAAACTGAAGATTCCTCTACTACTGCAAAATAGCAGGTACTTAAATTTAAAATATTTCTCTCATCTATTTTTTCTTTTCTCTCACACTTTTTATTTTGTTTGTTTCAAGCTTTTTTGTAAATCAATGCAAGATTTACTAGAAAGCCAAAAAGAACAATTACAACATTTATATTTCAACCAACCTGTACTGAACACTGAATCTGTTCATGGTGGCTTTTAAACACTCACTGGACGTCACCGCTGCTGCATCACGGCAGTCCTCTAGAAGAGTTGTCACACTTTGATCGATTGTCTCTTTTGTTATTTGTCCATTAAGGTGCAGTGTAAAGTCCATATTTATACGAATTATTGGAATTACTGTTAATGGTAATGTTAATAATGACCTATGACACCTTCATAAGCGTGCATTTTGTATCACATTTTGTGTTTAACATTTTGTCTGTCACAATTCTTCAATATAATTATTCACATCAAAAATAATTTTATTTTGAAACAGACATGTTTATCCTGAAACTGAAAACTAATTCAAGATTTTGAGTGAAGTATCCGCAATCCAACAAGTTGTCCTGTGACTGAACTTAAGGTGATTTTCACATATATGATGCAGGAGCATCACAATGTCTGATAAAAAGACTTCTGGGAAACTAACCAAACCATATCATATGTTCAAATTTAGATTTCCTTTTTCCACCTTCACATGAAATGTTGAAACTGTCTCCAGCAGTATAGAGTAATACATGTGTGATTATTATTTATCATTTTGTTCTCTTCAGTTGGATGTAATGGGTCAGCATACATGATGAGTGCACATTTAATTGTGTAGCACAGGCTGCTAATGTATCTTACTGTAAAATAAGCTGTATTCATGCTCACACAGTAAATGTGTGGAAAGGTTGTCAGTGATTTAATGTACCTGCATGAGATCTTAAATAATTATTTGGTAGATGCAATTATAAATTAACAACAAGCGTTTTAAGTCATGACATCACTGGTTTGTATCAGTACATATTTATTATTGAACAACAAGATACTGTTCATCACAAGTGAACCTTGTTTTTTTTTATATAAAGAAATACTGAATTATAACACTTAATAAACACAGAGATGTAATGCCATGAGACATTTAAGTATATCTTTTGTGAATGCGTGACACTACGCTGAAGAATATTGTCTGTTCCTGCCATTGTTGGTTTTGTGGAGACAGCTACAGTATCACAAAGAAGCTTCACTGTCCTCTGTTATCAGCCGAGAAAAATGTATCTCCAGTTTTGACTGTCTTTTATTTGAACAGAGGATTACATATTTTTCTGTGGGTTGAGAAAAATTCAGGACACTCAGGTTCATGAAGCCCTTTAAATCCTGTTGTATAATATGAGCTCTTACTTAAAGGCTTATTCCCCCTGAGAGGAGCTCTGACTGGAGAATACTGTCCTCATATCTGTCTTCATTTCTTTTTCGCTGCATTTTGCTGTTGATGTTGATGGTGCACTAATGAAACCACATCTGTATGAAGTGATGACAAGGTGTGACGACAACACATAACCACACCAGATGCCACGTTAAAGTGGATTAATGAGTGTGGGCTGTCTGTCAGCCTCATACACTCATGAAGACACTGGAAGCGTTCAGAATGGTACAGCATCCAGCAAGGAGAGTGGAAGTAACTACACACACCCCTTAACTTGGAACCTGTTTTTTCTGCTGATGACTGACACCATAAAAATAAAAAATATATAATCAAATAATACAAAAGTTTTTAATATTTTTTAAAACATTATTATGATTTATTTATAAAGTCTCTACACTTTTCCCCCAATGAATATTTTCCATCATGATGCCGCATTCCATCAAAACAATTCTATGCAGAGTCAGTTATGTGATTTGCTGTTTCTCTGGTCTGAACAAGTGAAACAACCAATCACAGAGCTGTCTCTGTCCTGTTTGTGAGTGTGCCAGGCTCACCGGGCATACCTGTGGCACAGTTTAATGCATCATCATACACAGTGTTAATTTGGTTATGCTGATTGCACTGTCCGAGTTGATTTTTAAAGTGTCTATATGGGTTCATTTCCCTCTTTTTGGAGTTAAACGTTTACACTTATTAACGCCAACGAGTAGCTTTTCTTAACACTTCTATGTAGTGTTGGACATTAACTCTCAGAGGATCATGTGTTAACTACATGTGTTAGACCTGTAACATTAAAATAATGATAATACTAATGAGGACTGCTTAAATAAAGGTGGTCATGGCATTACTTCAACGTTCGTTTTGACATTTGCAATGCAACAACTTTGAAATTGCTTTACAAAGAGTAATAGCACAGGACAGTGTCTCATAGAAAGCTGGAAGTTGCAACAATCAATGAGATGAGTTCTGTTTAAATCACCTGTGCCTCAGGACCTGCCATGGAATACATGTGACACTGCGCTTCTGAGGGGGGTTATTAACTATGGATGTGACTTCACTCATGGTGCAAAAGATATTGTTTCATAACAACATCTGTAGTAATTTGATCACAATTTACTTAAACTTTGTCCTTAACACAGTGTCTCATGGCGTGCTGGGAAACCATCTTCTGCTGACCGGTGTGTGTGCACAGTGGTGGCGGGCTGATGTGAACACTACAAGTGTAAAAGCGAGTATCAGAGTTCAGAGTAAGAAGTTCAGAGTTAATATTTATACAATCACACTTACAGGTTTGATTTAGTGACACTTGGTTATTACACTCCATTTTGACACCAACTACTTTTAAAGAGAGCGTCAAATATAATGGATGTGACTCTATGAGAGTTTAATTAACTCTAGTCTTGCTCAAATTTCACTGACACCAAAAACTGAACTCTGAATTTGCTGGGTACATTACTGACAGGCCTGTTGGTTGAACTTGTGACAAACTTTGCCTATCATGACGTGCTATAGAGGAAACTTCATGGGATAATATTTGTCATGACACTGATCCATACAAAAAACATCTCCCTCTAAACATCACTGTAATACCGCATGCAAAACAAAATAACTAAAATTGTAGTCTATTTTTTCCCACCGGGAGTGTTTCAGAAGCGAGCGTTTAGCCTGCCAGACTTGGTTTACTTGCTCAGTTTTGGCCATTTTCCCGGTGCATGCTCTTCTAAACATGCTTCTACTGTACATGTGAGAATATGTTACGTAGTTAATTAGCTTTGCTTTTGTCTGTTTTTATGACCGACAGTTTGCACGGGGCATTTTACTTTGAAAATCCACTGGATTCTCTTTGCTTTTTCTGTGCCTGGCTACCTCCCGCTTGAGGAGCTCTGTGTAGATTGACGTGTGCTGCTCGCATCAAGCGTCAGAAATAGAACAGACGCGTATTCAACACGTAGCCGAGCGCAGAGACGCTTCTGAAACGGACCATGGCGGAGCCGGTGGGGTTTGATACATTGACTACAATGGCCACTTATTACTCAAGATGACACAACGCTCATGCAACGCGCTGTGGACGGGCATGGTGGGGTTTGGGCATTAGATACATCTTACAGTTCCACCGGGATGCATGGGCTGAATAAATGTTTGAGAAGCATGAGGTGAAGGAGTGGGTGTTCACTGAGGGCCCACTTCCTTACCTACACCTCTCTTTACATGCGTTTGATTAGTTTTAGGTCTACATTTAGTATCTGAAGGTGTTTGCTCTCATTCCTAAATGAATTACTTGAACTCATTTTGTGGCAGAATAACTTTTTTATACCCACTGTAGCATGTGGTTAGAACAGATATGTGAAGGGGTAGAGTTAATTGCAGGAAAATAGAGTGCTGGTTCAGGGAATGGACTCTTCAGCACAAATGATTTAGAGCTGGGAGAACTCTGGTGTAGCTAATAACAAAGACAATTTTTGCTGTTGTGACTGGCCCACATTTACAGCCGGAGGTTTATTTATAGTGAGGGAACAGCAGTATGCATGTTCTGCCTCCACATTCCCGAACAACTGTTCGAACCTTTGACCGTGGGCCTGCTTTAATCTTTCTACAACGTGTTCCGTGCATTTAATTGAACATAAATAAGCCAACTGATGTGGCGAGGGTCACATTAACCTTGACCCTGGGAGTATGCAGCTCAGTGACTCATCAGCCATTACTCCCATCATGCAGCGCTGCGGATCGGCTGTCTGGGGGAATCAGTTTAATGTCTACACGGCCGATGATGATTG
Organism: Protonibea diacanthus; assembly: GCA_028641955.1. NCBI lineage: Eukaryota > Metazoa > Chordata > Actinopteri > Sciaenidae > Protonibea > Protonibea diacanthus. The sequence continues at coordinate 1,587,635 of CM053983.1, read as the reverse complement.
AGCAGCCCGGTAAACGGGACTCTTCTTCCTTGTCGCCTGCGATGCGCTCAAAGGGGAGTTGGGAAAAGGAACGCTTGAGGGGCCGTTCCCTCACAAGGAAATTTATCACAGGCGGGCCGATCTGTTTTATGCTTAGGAGACTCCCAGATGGCCCCCTAATAAACGCTTAGAGGGGATGAAATATTCATGCAGAGTTAAATATGGATCCTAGAGCAGTCGCCGCGCATTAAACACCGTCAATACTGATCAGCGCTGACACTCCTCTTTTCTCCCGCTCCAGAAATTTTCCCTGCTAGATTCCCTGTGGGCCATGCCTGTAGATTTTGGAAAGGTATGAAGGAGGATTCAGCCATGCAGAATTGGTAGAGAGACGTGCTAGGAGTGAGAGCTGCAGAGGTGCTCCGACATGTGTTTATGATGAGCGAGTGCACCACTCAGATGTGTCTGGCTGCTTTTATCGATGTTAACTAACTAACCGTAAAACAGAGATTGCTGCTCCAGCAGCGGAAGCTGTTTTTCTCCAAAGACAGCTCACGCAACATCAAGCTCTCATAGGAGTCAGATATAACGCGCAAACAGGCACTTTTACTCTCTCACACAGCTGTAAACATGCAAAGTAAGCTCAGTAAGAGTCCGCTGATCATTCCACGTCCCACAAAGTGGCAACCACACTATCTGGGCACATCAAGAATATGTCAGACATGGTGACCACCCCAGTGAAATCATATGAGGAACTAAATGGATCAGCATGTGTCCATCTGTCCATGTGTCTGTCCATCTGTCATGTACAGTAGATCATGGATCACCAACTAGATTTTGTTAATTATTAGGGAAAAACCTGAGCCAGACCTGAAAATTACAATTATTACAATCTAAAATCTTTTCTGACAATATTTTTGATTATTTTGATTTATCCACACTTCCGGCCCTTTGAAAGAGAGAGAAACAAGTATCTGATTGGGTAGGCTGATGTATCCGTTAATTTTGTGGAGTTCTTCTCCAATTCTTTCTGTGTATTTAGGAAATTTAAATGGCACAAAGAGGTCAATATTCTACAATAACATATCAGTCATATTCTACACAATTAAATGTATGTAGGTAAAAAAGTACTAACTAAATCAAGTCCATCCGCTGATGAAGACTGCTAGATACAGTCAAATGCTTTATAAAAGGCGAGTAAGTAAACCTTAATCAACGTAAAATTATACATAATACTCAACATTCAGACTGTAATGTAGAGAGATCATATATGCAGCAAAAACTGTTTTTGTCCAAAATTCCTAAAGAATATCCACCAAAAATATTTCTAGCACATAACAAAGCCAAATATGTTAATATGTTTTCACTAGGGCAGTTAAGCGATTAAAAAAAATAATCAAATTATAGGCTCTGCGATTAATTAATCAAAATGAATCATACATTTTTGATGTGAAATGATGTGATTCTGCTGATAGGTCCTCAGATCAGAAAACACATCTGTGTGTCACTCTAAAGAACAAACCATGTATTTTATCCTTTAGTCTCACAGCATAAATGTTTGTTCCCTTAAAAGTTGTTTTGTTCCATCAAAGTGGAATTCATAAAAAACACACAGCCTCTTTTTTAAAACTAGCATCCATTTTACTGCATGTACACAAAAGTCCACGCACTCATAAATTTTGGACATGGTGCAGATGTCTGACATTGTCACATGCAGGTGATGAAATTTATGTCACGCTGACCTTTGTTGTCCCTTGTGGCTACACAAATATTAAATTAATAAATCAGTCTGAAGTTTGTATTTAACCCGAGGTATCCAATGTGACAAGCAGCACTGAGCTCCACGTTAACTGATTTGTGTTTAACAGGTGAAATTATACCCAGTATGTCACATCTGAACAAAACTCCCTCATCAGACTGGTTGTGTTTTATCATTACGAGTGTACACATTTACTCACTATCTAACTTTCTGTAAACAGGGTTATATATATTTTAAATCTATTTGTTCATATTTCTGCAATCGCCATGGTTACGGGGTGCTCTGTGCTTTGTTGATATTACACACAGTAGTGCCTCTCTGGCCAGCTGAGATGTTGTGAAACGCAGCTGAGGAGTCACTTTGTCATGCGATGGTTAAATGGAACACTGCCAGTGCCTCACAGGTCAACACTCTGGGGATATCATCATCAGTGTGCGACAGAGTATTTGATTTAATAAAAACCAGCGACCGGCTGCTGAAGCTGGTTTCCCACAGTGCAGTGCACTCATCTGGAAGCAGGAAGTAAACAAATAATGCCAGAGGCCAAACAGCTGGGGACGCTGGGCTTGCAGGCAGAGACACAGGAGACCACTGAGCTGGTTTAGACCGATGAGTGTGTCTGTGAGGACCGATACTGGACTGCTATTTTAAATAACACCTGATCCAGTCAGTGTGGATTCACCTGTGATCACTCTGACTTTTTAATTCCAGTCAGAATCACAGGATTTTTTATTCCACTTATTTATTAAACTTGGATCTTAAAATATTAGAATTTTACTGTGAATAATAAAAAAATAATGAATACAAAAACACTACATGATATTTAAAGCAGAAGTCAATTGCAGTTGTTGAACAGGTGAAACAAGCGCACCACTAACCAAACATATTTAAAGAATAAAACAAAACCATTCACTGTTTGTTTTATTTTATTTCATTAATATTCAGGGTTCTCTTCAGTATTCAGCTGTCTATGTTCTATGTTCTTTTCAGCATTGACAGAATTTTCTGCTTCTACAATCTAAATCTAGTCCAAGTCTGGTCACCAGCCATAAACTGTCTCTTCTGACAGTTACCATCACATTCTGAGTTTTGAGAGCTGAATAAAATAAATGTGACAGACATCAACTATGATTTAGCATATTTTAGGTATTTAGTGGGTGTTCTTCTGCAGACATGCCGACCAGCTTGCACCCTAATGACTGTATTACACACATTACACCCAGAGTGTTGTCACATATTCCATAGTGTCTATGCCAGTTTGATAGTTTCTGTTTGGACAGGTGCGAGAAAGTGAGCACCATACAATAAATACAGGAACAAGATCTCTAGACTGAATGACAAATTATTGATATGTCATTTGCCTTCAACAATGACCCATATTAATGTTTGCTGTTTCATCATATGTAATTTCCTTCCAAAATAAAAATGATTATAAAATGGATATGAGTATTTGCTCCTGATGTGAGGTTTAAAGACATAAAGGGAAAAGATTGTGGTCATGATGAGAGAAACAGGATGTTGTCTCTCATGTCACATATAATGTTAATCCAACATGAAACAAAGAAAAACATGGAGGGAAAACTCTGCACTCTTCACACAGCCACATTCTTAACTTCACCACCAAGGTATCAAAAATACTGTATATTCAAATTAAACCAATTATTTCATCATTCAGTATTTATCTTTATTAGCTGTCATCACACATCCAAAAAACAAGTCACAAATCAAAAAATAAAAAATAAAAATACAAAAAGCATATAATGAGGAAGTTATGTAAGTGAACAGGTTGAATTGAGTCATTTAAACAACAGACTGCTGCTGTTTTTCTGGAGGACAGTATCACATTGAGAAAGTTTAAAAAGCTTCCTCCCATTAGACGCACGGACACTGCATTCAAATAGAGAAATTTATCTGGCAAGCCTGCGAATATGTTGAAAAATAATCTCCATTTCAATGGAGAACCTTAAGATCCATTGTAAATAACCTTGTAGCTCTGCTTGTATGTCTGACATTTACATCATCGTCTGCTGCAACGCAGAAATGATTGATCAGCCACTGAGAGGAGAAACACTTATTGAACCTCACGGTGGAAGCTTATCTTTCAAAATTAAGATGTTTATGATTGGGCTAAAGTCACAGTCAATTTCCCCAACAAGGATGACTTCACAAATATCTTCTATGCAACAGCAAGTGGCCTGTAGAGGAAGAGAGGATTCAATAGTGAGCAGAGAATCAATGTCATCTATGATGAGTGATGAATGTCAGGGAATCTGCAGTATTGATATGTTTCTTTGTTCTCTTGTGCTTGTAAGAATATTTGTGCTCTCGGATCAAGGTCTGCTTATACGCAGGCGATGTGGGCTCAAAGACTGTTTAGATGCACTGTGGATAATATCAGAAGGACAAAAAAGGACAGAGAAAAATATGCAGAAAGAGAAGAATGACTGTTTGGAATAAAGAATGGTAGAGGGAAGGAGAGGGCAGCAGAGGTTGTTGAAGAGAAATGGATTTCATTAGAAATGAACTGACAACAGAAATATATCCCTGGAGCTTGCTTGTCCTCACTCTAATTATAACCACCACTGCCAAATGAATCAGGAGTAGTTGTTACCTCAATTACTGTGGAAAGATACATTTGAAATTTCCTTTTAGGAAATTCATTGCTGTCATGGGAGCAAGACTGTGCGGGCTGCAGTTGTGCAAATTTTTCAAATAGCGATGACTCTGGAGGCAAAAGAGGACATTAAAATGTATTTTTTTCTTTGTTCATTTTTTCCCTGCAGGTCTGATTCGGTTGCAAGAACTTATAAAGGCGCCTTCCCGGTACAACATCCGGTTAAAGATCCGGCAACTGCCCGCAGAGACCAAGGATGCCAAGCCGCTGTTGAAAGAGATGAAGAGAGGGAAGGAGTTTCACATCATCTTTGACTGTGGCCATGAAATGGCTGCTGGGATTCTGAAGCAGGTGTGTGTGCGTGGGTGTGTGTGTGTGTACACATATTTGTATTCTTACATCCTCGCAGAGGTAAATAATTTGAGTCCCCAAGTGGGAAATCCAGCAGGAGACAGATGTGTGAGTCTGAATACGAGCAGGAGACAGCTCCTTCCTGTTGTCTGCTAAAGCAAGCTTCCCTGTGGCGTTGAAACTGTGGCGTACTCTCCTGTTAACAATTTCATGACATGTTCTGTACGACAGGAGGAACTGTCAGTATAATTATGTAGAATGTGTTTCTTGGGATTCACCTCATATTGCATATAAGGTGATCTATAAGTCACAGATGAATGTGAGTGGAAGATATTTTGTTGAACTATGATCTTTATTTAACCATAACCCTTTATAGGGCACTCATTTAAAATACTTATAAAAAGACATTTTTTTTTTTACTTTTTTAAAACGTTTCAGTTTTAGGCTGCAAGTCAAAGAAGTTACCGTATACGGTCACTTGCCCACCAAAATCCCCAAAATCTGTGGAACATTTATTTCCAGATGAGATCAGACACGTCTTACAGAACTTATGACACTTATTTCAAAATATCACGCATGTGATACAGTGCAAAAAATGTTAGAGTGGGATCCATTAGAGGCCATAGCAATGCTACCTGTGACCTAACCTTCGCTGACTGGCTGGAGAAAGTCACGTGATTCTGCTCCTTCACTGAGAGACGTGGGGCACCACGGAGGTGAGAAGTAAGAATAGTTTTTAAACCAATTATGTCTAAATTGTGACTCACTCATCTCATAATCCCAAGATAACAAACTGTTTACTTGTGATCATGACTTCATTATCTTAATAATAATTTTGTATGAATTATCTTCATTTTCCTGAGGAAGAATGGGTCTTCCTCCTCGTCCACATGATGGAATCCTCTTGGGCAGACTGTGAAACACAGACGCCTTTTATCCTGTCATGATGACATGTTCACATTCAGATCACATAATAACAATGTTTGATAATAATAATAACAACAACAACAACAATAATAATAATAACAACAAATGGACTTTGTTATCTTGACATGCTGATCACAAGATGCTGGTTTGATATTTTGCATAACAACATATGAAAAGATGTTAACATAACAGGCTTAAAATGACTCACAAATATAAATGTTTCTATATTGTAAGTGCTGGTCAGGGTCACATTGAACTTACTGACTCACCGACTGACTATAAGATGAGTGCAAGAACAATATATATATATATTAGGGGTGCAACAATACATGTATCTCTATTGAACCATTTGATAGAGTGATCTTGGTTCGGTACACGCTATGAATTGAACAATATGCATTTTTATATTTATTTTATCAACTTCTGACGATGCACTCTGTGCTGAAAGCACAGTGGATCTGTGCTCGACTACTCCGCCTTAGGCTGCATTGTTGAGCACAGATCCACTAAGCTGCGCCTCCCACATTCAGTCATGGCAAAAGAAATTGACGAAGATAAACATGACACTTAATTTCCAACATCACATGTAATGTTGCTGAGAACATAATCTGTCATGCATTCAAAGGAACAGCTGGTCCAGTTATAACACACCACTAGTTAAGGGACACTTTACAGTGTGCATTTGTTGTTTATTATTCCTTTTGTGGCTATGATGCTTTGCTTTGCTTTGTGGCTATGAACCCCCCCCCCTCATGGGAGCGGGAAAGGAAGTCAGCCACAGCCATCTGTGCCCCTGGCCTATGGATCACCGTGAACTTAAATGGCTGCAGAGCCAGACACCAACGGGTGATCCGGGCGTTGGCATCTTTCATGCGGTGGAGCCACTGGAGGGGAACGTGGTCCGAGCAGAGGATAAATGGGCGCCCCAGCAGGTAGTACCGCAGAGCATCGACCGCCCACCAGATGGACAGCTTCCAGCTGATGTAGAGAACTGGGCGGTCGACGCCCCGCACCTGCTGGGACAGAACAGCCCCCAGCCCTCTGCTCGATGCATCAGTCTGCAGGACAAAAGGGAGAGAGAAGTTAGGTATGTGGAGAAGAGGCTCCCCGCAGAGGGCCTGCTTTACCCTCTCAAACGACACCTGGCACTGCTCCGTCCACTGGACCGGATCAGAGGCACCCTTTCAGGTGAGGTCTGTCAAGGGGCTGGTCAGCTCTGCGAAGTTGGGAATAAATCGCTGGTAATAGCCGGCCAGCCCCAAAAACTACCTCACCTCTTTTTTGGTCTTGGGCAGGCTGCAGTCATTGCTGTCTTATCTACCTCTGGATGCACCTGCCCACCGCCCAAGTGGTACCCCAGATACCGTACCTCCCTCCGTCCAACCGCACACTTCTTCGGGTAATTCCCGTCTGCAGTGTCGGACGACCTTGCATCAACACTGAGCACAGCGCACAAATCCCATGTCCCTGTCAGCCGTGAACGCACCCCCACACACTGCCCCACTAGCTTATCAAACCCTGGCCAATCAGTACCCAGAATCATGGGGTGCGTCAGGCGGGAGCTAACTGCAGCCTTCACACTATGCTTTTTACCCTTAAACCGAATTTCCACTGGTACTACAGGGTATCTGTGAATATCCCCATGCACACACCTAATATCCACACAACCTGCCTCTGTCAAAGCCCCGGGTCGAATCAGATTCTGGTGAACTATAGACTGCATGCAGCCTGAGTCCACCATCACCTGATGTGTACCCCCTTGAATCCTTATTGGAATGTTGTATGTCCCCCCTGGACCGGGGGAGGGTGCTGGAGGGCCGACAACCCGAACTACTTGGCTGACCTCCATGAGCGGGCACTCACGGCGGAAGTGTCCGGGTTGTCCACACCTCCAACACTCCTGCCCTGCCGCCTGAGGAACCCTCTGCGGGCTGAGAGCAGCGCCTGTAGCGGCTGGATCCTGGGAAGAAAGAAAAGGAAACGGAGGATTAGTTCGGGGAGGAGGAGTGGGTTGAGCGGGTGTGTGTGTGTCGGGGGGCCAGGTGCAGGTCTTCTCCGGGGTGCTGGCGTGGGACGGGCGGGAGAGGCTGGCCGACCCTCATGTGAACGGCCAGATGGTCCTCCGCCATGGCTAGGTCCGCTGGGCGGTGGCAGTGCACCCAGTCCGAGGTGGCCGGGGGGAGCCCCTCCATGAACTGCTCCAATATGATCTGGTCCAATAACCGACCTTCGCCAGCGGAATCCCCTGGCTGCAGCCATCGCGTTGCCGTGTCCTTCAGCTGCTGGGCGATCAGCGGGTCCCAGCCTGGCTCCCCGAAACCTGCAGCGATGGTCTTCCATGGAGTAACCCATCCGATCGAGGATGGCCCTTTTTATGTCCCCATACTGTCCTCGGGAGGGGGCAGGCAGGCCGAGTGCCGCAGTTTGTGCGTCCCCCGACAGCAGGGGGAGCAGCCGCACGGCCCTCTCCGCCCCGGCCAGCCGCATGCTGTCGCCGTTGCCTCGAACGTTTCCAGGAATGTCTGTGAGTCGTCGTGTTCGGACATTTTATGGAGCGTGAGTCCGCCAATCGAGGGGACCTGAGACACCGCCCCTGGCCAATTCATCATCACCTCCAACAGCTGGGTCTGTCTTTCCGCCTGGCCCTGGAGCACTGCCATTTGCTGCCTGCTGAGCACGGCTTGGTCCCGGTTCATGGCCGCGATCTCCGCCAGCATTTGTGCCAGAGACACAATCGGTTGCTGTGATTCCGTCATCCCTTGCCTTTTTTCCCTGCCGAAACACGTTGGGCGCCAATGTGGTGTGGTCCGATGCCACTGTGGGTTCTCAGCAGGCAAGACACAACCAGTGATGACTTTGAATATGTTTATTTTTGTTCACTGCACACAATCGCTCAGTCGGTGACATTCGCAGGCGTCTGCTCCCTCAGTGCTGCCGGCAGCCGTGAGCGTCCACACTCGTGTGCATGTGTCTGTCTTCCCCCCAGGTCCAGCACGCTACTGTGTTTTAAAAGGAGAGAGTGATTAGCTCAACAGGGAACCGGTGTGCTCACCCCTCTCACCTGGCGCTGCTCTCCTGAGCCCTCCCCACACCTCTCTCCCGCAGCTGATGCACCACGCCCCCTCCACAGATGCCATTGATATGGCTACAGTAGATGTGCTCTGACTGCTCTTTACTGCCTGTGTAAACAAGAAAACATCATTAAGTCACAGGATTTGAACCTGCAGTGCTTCTACCACAGATGACAGCTGTGTTACCAATACACTACAGCTCTTGCATAGAGTTATAATCTAATATGTTACAGCCATAATGATAACAACCAGAGCACAGCTGTGGTTACAGCCACCATCACAGTGACACCAACGGTTACCCCCACATTCCACCGGGCGTGGATGCGCTGTGTTCTGTGTGTAGCCAATGTTTCAAACTCCACCCTGCACCCCTGTGGTCCAGTTCAGAAGCGGGCCTCCTCTCGGCTCTGCAGGTAATATGTGGGTCCGTCATCAGTGTTTAGTTTGGCTGTGTGCTACTGAAACATGATGAGGTGTTCCGGGCACGTCCCTCTGGGAGGAGGCCCCGAGGAAGACCCAGAACACGCTGGAGGGACTATGTCTCTTGGCTGGCCTGGGAACGCCTTGGGGTTCCCCCGGAAGAGCTGGACGAAGTAGCTGGGGGGAGGGAAGTCTGGGCCTCCCTGCTGAGGCTGCTGCCCCCGCGACCCGCCCTCGGATGAAGCGGAAGAAGATGGATGGATGGATGGATACTGAAACATGCTGGTTCAATATGGAAAAGTTCAAAGGTGTCATTCTTAGGTGACACAAACATAATGTTTCTTATTTTCAGGTGATTATACACTAATGAAATATTAATATTAAATGGTAAATGGACTGTACTTATATAGCGCCTTTCTAGTCTTCCGACCACTCAAAGCTTTTTTACAGTACGTATCTCATTCACTCATTCACACACACTTCATACACTGATGGCATTGGCTGCCATGTAAGGTGCCAACTGCTCATCAGTTTGAGGAACTAACCATTCATACACATTCACACACCGATGTTGCCACCTTCAGGAGCAATTTGGGGTTCAGTATCTTGCCCAAGGACACTTCAACATGCAGACTGGAGGGGATCGAACCGCTGATCTCCTGATTAAACTAATATAAAAGGTAATGAATATTATTATAACATATATGCACTATGCTTGACTATCATGTAACACTCAGTATACCTGACAGGGTAGACCTCTACACAATTGCATTCCCATATAACCAATTTGACATATAGGAAATTTCCAATGGGTAACTCAATTAAGAAGTATTCATATTTCTCCTGCTTAGGATTCATCAAATATTAAGGATAACATGATTCACCTCCAGCACTCTGTCACTTTCCTGGGGTTTTTAATCAATGCCTGAGTGGTAGATTGCTGAGGAAGGTCAAGTATTCCTTTCATTAATATTGTCAGAGAGAAACCGTGTTAATGGGATGTAATGAACGACGTAACTGCCCTGCTCTGATATTCTCATTAACTTCACACCAGTAACTTAGACGTCGTAACTACTCTCAATCAGCTTTTAAACGAACAAACATTCAAAACATTTAAAGGTTCACTGAGTGTTCACAATGACTGGATTCAAAATAAGCAACCTCACCATGAGGAATGACTTTTTAAATTTTTCACTGGAAGTACAGTGTAAACAGATTTACCCTCCAAATCACAGTATTTTACTCATTGATTATTTGCTACAATAGATTCACATGGAATCGACAAAATCAGGCTTCTCATCTCTAGAAGTTAATAGTGTATTTTGTCAGCTTAAAGGATGGTGCTAAGCCTGACGTGCTAACAGGTTGAGGCTAACAAGAACAAGGCTAAAAAGTCAGCAAGCATCCTCACTATGTGATGATACATAGAACATACAGATGGAAAGAAAAGAGCAGCATCATTAAAATATAGCCTTTCCTAACCTGGTTTATATACTTATTCCAGAACCATATGCAAGAACTTTTAATGAGAAAAGAACTTGAGAATGAGTGATAACAGATGAGTTTGGCATGCTGTAACTAGTGCCATCACTGCTAACATTAGCCTAAACCTATTTTTCTCATTAACAGTGATGGAGGAAGTTCATTCATTCACTACTTACTTTTTTACCCCAGTGATCCATCCCCACAGTTTATAAGACTGAAACTCTGCATGTTCAGTCTTGACAAGCCCCTTTACTTTTGAAGTAATGCTAATCAATTCTGTGTGTTTTAAAGTAATTAGCTTAGCATTCTAAAGTTTGTAGCTTTTTCAGATATAATTTGAAAAGAAAATCCAAAGCTTGACAGGACTAAGTAAGGGTTTCTATGGTCTTATTAGGTAATTAATGTTTGGTTTAGTGAAGGCCAATAGTACTGGTACCATGTGTCTGAACACAGTTTAGCATTATTCCATAAATGGACAGAGACAAGAAGAAAAAGAGAAACTGGAGGAAGAAACTGCTCAGCTGTCACATGAACACACACTTGACACGTCAGGTGTAAGCATGTGTAAGCTGGCTAAGCTTATAGCTAACATCCACAGCTCACAACTCACAGTCACAAGTTTGAAAGGTTACTTGTCTGACCTTAGTCTTCTTATTTATCTTTCGTCAGAGCTAAGCTAGTGTTTTTTGTCTTTGGACAAATTTGGACTATTCTTTTTTTAGCTTGGTTAGAAAGGCCTAAGAAGCACAGATTGTAAAACCCTCTCATTCCCTCGCTCTCATTCATGCAGTTAAAAAGTTAAAATTGCTTCGAGTTGTATCTGAATGCACCTTTAAGTGGTACAACAAAAGCAAGAGTGCTTTCTCAGTTCTGTTAATAGCTTTGATCGATGTTTCAAAATCAAACTGCTATTAAAACTGAACAGGATGGTTTCTCTATTGGTGTGTTTTTTTGTCCATAAGTAATATTAAAAAAATGAAATATATGTCTTTACAAGATCCAGGAAATGGCACCATGTGAGTCACCACTGTGTGGGCTAGTCCTCAAACCAAATGCTGGAGGCTTTGTCAAGGTTTCTTACCTGATAGCAGCAGCCATTATCCCTTCCTGTCTGTGTAATCATCCCCTCTACAGTCCTAATCTGTGGTTCATATTGGTTTAGTGACTCTGACACCACCATATAGCGCTATACAGCTGGAAGTGGGATGGCACACAGCCAGAACACACACACACACACACACACACAGTCTGCATGATAATAGAATAATACAGAGTTAGGTGTTTTGCTGGATTGGGCAAGTGACATAGAATTAAACACGTCATTTATTTTCCAAAGCTGATGGCAGGAGTAGCTAAGGAGTGAGCCATGTCACTGAGTCAATCCTGCTGAGTGTTGCACATGCACAGGACCAGCAGGAGAAAACGGTGGTGGGTAATGACAATGTGTATAGAGCTGTGTTACATGGCATTAGGATGCAAGCAAAACTTCACCTACTGTATGTATCACACTGTTTACTGCAAGTTTGAGCAAGGTGAATAATTCAAGATTCAAAATTTCGAAAAATGTCACTGAAGTGCTGCGACAAGACAATGACAATATAAGTAATTTCTGACCCATTTGCAAGTGGAAACCAAATTAATGTTGAACCCTGTCATATCTTTGCCTTGTGGTACACTGGATGTCCATGTTGTCAGCCATGTCTTCCAAGTCTTTCTGGGAGATCACAGTGCTTTCACGAGCCACAGGGGGTAGATAATCCTTCTGGCATGTTATTGATTTGGCCAGAGGGTTGCTTCCAGTTGGAGACACCTGGATTACCTCTGTGGTAGACATCCGGGGAGCATCCTCCAAAGCAGAGGCCCCAACCATCTAAATTTGCTAGAAGCAGCAGTTCTTCTACGACATTCTACTCATTGTCTGAGCTACATGCTCTATGATTCCTGTCGTTGACAGAACATTGACTGGTGAATTGTGACTTTCTCCTTCCACTTTGGTGAGCTCCATACTACTCTGTTACTGAGAAATGTAGATCAGCTTCTTGCACTTTTCCTGGTTGACAGTGCCAATAAAGTGTGTTCCACACAGAGCCAATACTGGATCATATTACACACCATGTTTGTGTTTTCACACATTCAAATCACCAACATAAGCATCACACCTCACGAGCTGTTCCAAAAATTCTGCAAATAAACAGCAGCTACCAGACAATCTCCCACAACAGCTCCAGCATAGACCTTGTTACTGCAGGGTGACTTCTTTATATGTGTTTCTGAAAATTTCCCATATGTCCCACATCTATAGAGTCATGGTTTATTTTCCTCTATATTTCTCCACATATGCCAAATATATGAGATGGTGTTCTGTCTTTTGCTTTATTTAAATGTTTTTCTTTTTTTGGCGGGTGTTTGTTTCTTATCTTTGAGCCTGTGGCTACAGCAGTGTAGCAGAATATGTATGCCTCTTCACATTACATGGTAATACATCCGGTAATACAGCCACACAAACTGGCAAATGCATATGTGTGCAAAATATGACAAAATATTGTATCTGCCTCCCTATTCATTTCTCTCTCTCTCTCTCTCTTTCTCTGTCTGTCGCTTTCGTTCTTAGGCTCTCGCCATGGGGATGATGACAGAGTATTATCACTATATCTTCACCACACTGGTAAGTAGAGAAAGAGGCTCTGCTGCACAGTCACTTTGTCATCAGGTCTAACTCAGAGCTCCATATTCCCATGAAGATTTGTTGCATGCCCAAAAAATGAAACGCTGGCGCTCTTCAATCTTCATTTTCTCAGCTATTCATTTTATATTTATTACTTCGGATCATTCTTTCCCCCCTTTAATGTGTTCTCCAGAGCCAAAGAAAATAATAGCATAGTACTTTATGACATCAAAATAACTGTCTTTTGTCTTTTGCTTTATTTTTACTGTTTCCACTTCTTTCAGGTTTTCTTCCTTTTCTTCCTCCTAATTCTTTCAGTAATGTTTGTCCTTTTTATTCCTTTTCATCTTTTTCCTCAGATCTTCCTCCTCCTTATCTTTTTCCTCTTCCTCCTTCATATTTTGTCACCCTCATGGATGTTTTAAAAGAGCCGGATGTGTTGTTTAGCAACAGTGACTATTAAGCCATTCACTCACACCCAATGTGGTAGCAAGGTATCAAGGCATGGTTTATCCGAAGACCCTTCAACATGTGGATAGAAGCTGGACTGAACTGACGAACATGATTACTGAATGGTGCACTACCCTTACTGAGTCATAGCTGCTACAGCTCTCCTTTCAACATAGACCACCATTATGAAAAAGATGAATGTAAATCTGTTGACATGAATCCTCCATGAATCCAAACTGCAAAAAAGAAATATGACTCTTTGGATAGTGATTTTTTTTATAAATCATGAAGGTTTATATATATATATCATTTTTGACTGTGTGCTGAGCAGTACAGTGCAGGCCACTGCAAGGCCATAGAAAGAGATAATGTGCAGTGTGAAAACCAAGAAGCGTTTTTAGTGTTTACACTGAGAAAGTTTGAGGGACAGCTTAAGATGTTAGCAGATACTTTTCTGTAGCCTTGTAATCAAAGAAGAGGCCTACAACACAACTGTCCTTGAAAAAAGTTGTTCTGTGAACTTTCTACAGCAAAGGGAGATTTGAGGTAAAGCTTTTAATCAGCCTACTCTGCACCCTTAAGACAAGCTCTCTCTAAATATGACATACCGTCTTGAATATTCATGCAAAAACCACCTTGAATATAAATTATACCTTCTTATTTCTGTCTTGCACATCTGATATTACTCTAATTTTCCCAAATGTTCTGAATGCCTAACTGGAGAAGCATAGCTCAATGATGGTGATGACCACTGAATGGTGGATCTTTGACTTTTGGTTCAGTTCTGCTTTGCATAAAAGTCTACACTGCAGTTATGTTTTGTAAGACCAAATCTTTATAATTTAGGTTTGTACCAAAAAGCAACAGACCATCTGTCTGGATACATCTGGAACAATTTGTGCATCATCATGAATTACACTGTGACCTGTTTTGGAAAAAAAAAGTACACAGCCTGGTGGTTTACAGCCGGGATAAGACTCAGCACCTTCAAGTCTGAGGCCATGGTTCTCTGCCAGGAAACAGTGGAATGCTCCCTCTGAGTTGGGAGTGAGTTGCCCAAGTAAAGGAGTTTAAGTATGTCGGGGTCTTGTTCAGGAGTGACTGGAAAACTGGACATGAGATGGATAGGCAGAATGGTGCAGCGTCAGCAGTAATGTTGACAATGTACTGTGCTGTTGTGGGGAAGAGGGAGCTAAGCCGGAAAGCATGAGATAGGATGAGGAGTCCAGATATCGGGAGGGAGTTGGAGAAGAGCCACTGCTCCTTATTATTGAAAGGAGCCAGCTGAGGTGGTTTGGGCATGTGATCAGGATGCCTCCTGGGCGCCTTCCTTTGGAGGTGTTCCGTTCACATCCAACTGGCAGGAGACCCCGGGGCAGACCCAGAACTTGCTGGAGTGACTATATAGCCCATCTGGCCTGTGAAAAAAACCTCAGGATCCCTCAGGAGGAGCTGGAATGAGTTGCTGGGGAGGGAGATGATTGGAACGCCCTGCTAAACCTGCTGCCACTGCGACCCGACCCGGATAAGCCGAAGGAAACAGATGAATGAGACAAAATAAAGACTTCAACTTAATTATTATAGAGGCTCTTCCGAAGTTGAATCATATGTTAGGAGGTTCCTGTCTTGTCCCCACTAGTCAGATGTTTGCCTTTCAGGCTGTAGCAGGCCGTCGGGTCTCCCAAGATCCTGGTTGAGCAACTTTAATGAATGACCACCATCTTGGAGTTTTATTTCAGGTTCTGAAAATACATTTTTTCCCTCATCATCTTCTTCTGTCTAATTTTTCTCTTCTTTCTTATCTGTGTCACATTTCCCTTTGCCTCCACCTCCACTTTTTACTCATTAGTTTCATGAGCATTGTTAATACTAATTACTTGCAGTAGCAGCTGTAGTCGTAGTATTAATAGTAGTAGTATTTGTAGTAATAGTGCTTTTTTGCTGCCAGCTTGAAGTATGAATCATCAACAGACTGATAGCTGACTGAAAGCATAAACGTAAAAGCATCGGTATGTCTACAAGATATCAGTATATACAGTAAGGCTCTCATTTCATACTGATGACAGAGATTAGACACAAAATTGTGTCGCTATTCATTTTTTGCCTTGATATGGAAGGCAGAGTTTTTGATATTACTGTATGTGACTGTATACGTGACTTTGCTTTTGGTTAGTCCCCTTCACTGTGCAGAATAAAATGCAAAACACACACATACATTACACACACTAGTGAGCATTATCATAAGCTCCCTGACTGTGTGAACTCTCTCAGTTCATGTTCCAGGTCAAAGATTTGACTTGAATCAAAACTCTTTTTGAAGCTCCATCCCACTCTCATCTTGAAGAGGCTGCTTGCATTGCAGAGAACTAAAACTATGCGTTCCGCCTCCTCCTGTCCATTACTTCCTTTGAAAATTGACTAATTGTGGTTTTCGACTGTCTTGCTTTTCATCACTTTGGCTAAAAGGGAACATTTTCTGGTTTGAAATGAAACATCTTAAATGTGCATGCCTTCTTCCTGCAGCTCTTCAGCGTGCACAGTTTACATAAGATAATTAAATATCCCTCTAGTGTTTTCAGGAAGATGAAAAGTAAAACACAAACATGAATGAGGCAGAGGAGGGAGGTACAGTAAGAAGGGACAGAGGGGTGTCTTGTCATTTCCCACTGTTGTGTTTGGCAGACAGGGTCCAGTGCTGACAGCCTAATTCTCCCAGCAGAGTGAACAACCCAGCCATACTGAGGCCACATATGGCAGACGTTTCCCTGCCAGATTTTTCTTTACCCTTCACTTACCTTGTGTTAACTGTTTCGTCTAATACTGTGTGGAAGGTTTGGTCAGTCAGCTCGTCAACCATTGACCTGTTTCCAGTCTTTTGTGAAAGTTTTGATAAGGTTCACCACAGTCATTCTATCAAGAGTCATGTTTCAAAGAGAAATTAGGAATAATACATATGATACAAATATACTTATTGCTTTTCTCTGAGAGTAAGCACTAGCACAGCTATAGTGAGCACACATTTCTCTCTTATTAGTAGTATCACTAGAATGCCACGATAATATGGTAGGTATAAGTGGGTATGTCAAGAGTTGGTATCAAGCAATCCCATGCTCCGGGAAATGCTGCTCAAAGAGGAAACAGGACTCAATACATATAGAAGAATTATCCTATCTTTATTAAAGAGCGTAGATTTTCAGTTTGAGAGCATGATTTCTCCTTCTCATGCTCAGATTTATTCTCCTTGTGCTCACATTTTGTGCTCGCACTCAGATTTTTGCTGCTTTCTTTCAAAATGTGTGCTTGGACTCAAAAATCACATGCTTGTGCTCACATTTCTTCTTCTTGGACACAAACATTTCACTCCACTCAAATATGTCCTGTGCGCGCTCAGGTCTAAAGTCTACACACTCAGATCTAAAGTCTATGCACTCAAATCTAAAGTCTACATGCTCAAATCTAAAGTCTACGCGCTCAGATCTAAAGTCTGCATGCTCAGATCTAAAGTCTACACGCTCAGATATAAAGTCTACGCACTCAAATCTAAAGTCTACGCGCTCAAGTCTGAAGTCTACGTGCTCAAATCTAAAGTCTACGCACTCAAATCTAAAGTCTACGCGCTCAGATCTAAAGTCTGCGCGCTCAAATCTAAAGTCTACGCACTCAGATCTAAAGTCTACGCGCTCAAATCTAAAGTCTACGCGCTCAGGTCTAAAGTCTACGCACTCAGATCTAAAGTCTACGCGCTCAGATCTGAAGTCTACGTGCTCAGATCTAAAGTCTACGCGCTCAGATCTAAAGTCTACGCACTCAGATCTAGAGTCTACGTGCTCAAATCTAATGTGCTCGCACTCAAAATGTTTGTGTCCAAGAAGAAGAAATGTGAGCACAAGCATGTGATTTTGGAGTCCAAACACACATTTTGAAAGAAAGCAGCAGAAATCTGAGTGCGAGCACAAAATGTGAGCATGAGGAGAATAAATCTGAGCACGAAAAGGAGAAATCATGCTCTCAAACTGAAAATCTACGCTCTTGAATAAAGATAGGATAATTCTTCCATAAATACAAGACTATTTTCTTTTAATGAAGATCTTAAACATGAACACAGTCTCCTGGACAAAGTTCTGATTGAGCTGATGGCTCTAAATAATGATACCCATTTCATTTGACCACTCATTTGATATCTCTGTCACTTTGTTGTGAAGAAAACAACACTCTATGGCTGTTGAAGCCTTTAAAAACTGACCCTTGAATATTGAAGTGATTTTAACTGCTGTGCTGCTTATCAGGTTTCTGGAAAATGTAATCTTTACTGTAAGCACAGTTTTAGTGGAGGACAAACCAAATTGACTGTAGATCGATTGATGCTTCTTACAAAAATGCTCTTTCAGAGTCGGCTTCTCTCTTTACGTCTAATGTTTCGCCCATAACCTTTGAGTTTTCTATATACCAAAGGAAGATGTTTTCTAACACAGTTGTTCATCTTATGTACTGATGATTCAACCAAGAGAGTTTCACATCCATGTAAGCTTCAACACCCTGTCATCTTGTCCCGCCAGCAAATGAAAGACTTCTACTTGGATGCCCAAAATAACACCACCTTTTGTAAGCATGTACAAAGTAGAGTTCAGTCCAATTAGACTGGAAAAAGCAAGGAGGTGCTCTCTCAGACCTTATTAAAAGCCCTGAAGCTGTCCATCATTAAGGTGTGATTCCTGTTAGCTAAGATCACTAAATAGGTTTGTCTGACTTTGTGGGCTTTGTTGAATTTTTGGTTGTTTGTTGGTTTTTTTTTAGGTGTTTCTCAAACTTTCAATGGCAGAACTGTTGGTTCATCAAATCAATCAAACTTATGTCTGATATATTTTCCTTTTTTCCCAGGATCTGTTTGCACTGGATGTGGAGCCTTACCGATACAGTGGTGTGAACATGACAGGCTTCAGGATCCTCAATACAGAGAACAGCCAGGTGGCCTCCATCATTGAGAAATGGTCCATGGAGCGACTTCAGGCTCCACCCAAACCTGACTCTGGTCTACTGGACGGCTTCATGACCGTGAGTCTCTTTGACAAAATGAATGTATGAATGAATGAGCTGGGAAATGTTAAGCTCCCACCTAGTCAAGCTGTCTCAAACTCTTGGATTCATCAACACAACACCAGCGATGAATTTCCATGACATGGCATTTACACTGATTAGATCTCAGTGTCATGGAGGTTGTGTCTCAGTGGTCAGTCAAGTACTTTGATAAAAGCATCCATCAGCTCCAATGATCCATTTTGTCTTCTCAGGTAACTTTCACACCTGTTGTGTGGACCAACAAATTTACCTTTGTGATCTCATCAGTTTCACATTTACGCCAGCTTATCACAAATAAACCCAGAGGTAAACTGTAAACTGACATGTTCATTGGACATGTTTGGTGGACACATCATATGCAATAAGTCTATTCCTGTGACCGAAGTCTCGTTACAATTCAGTTGTTGTTGTAATTGTTGGCCACAGAGATGGCAACTGGACAGCAGATATGACAAATTATGATGACAGTTGGAAACCTGACAAAAACAAGGCATGCTTCTGTACGGTAACTAACCATTAACGTCAGCTTGATGCGGCTGCATCACATTCCGGCTTGGTTGCAGCTGTTCGACACAAGCCACTTATCCTACTGGTCCATCAGACAGGCAAGTGAAGTGCCTCTGTGATGGTGCACATGGATGGGTTGTCTTTTTCTGGGGCAGCTTGCATCCCTGATATGCAAAATTGACACGAATGTTTAGAAAGGCCTACGTGCAATTACCATAAAATTAATATCTGATGATGCAATTTATGATTTATTTATAATTTATTTTTTTGTGATTTCATTTAAAGGAGACATATTATGCATTTTTTACCAGTTTACACAGGTCCCAGGCACCTTAATGACATGTCTGTGAAATCCTTTGGTCAAAATTTAGTACAGCAGCCCTCTCTGTACCCTGTTTTTAGTGCTCTGTGCTCAGGTGTTTGATTTTAGCGTCTGTCCCTTTAAATGCAAATGAGCTGCTGCCGGCTGATGCTCATTCCGCCCCCCTCTTCTGCCCTGCATCCGCCCACCATGCTGATGTGAGGTCAGCATCAGGATGCCATGACAACAGGTGAGCACAAGCACTGGGCATGGCTGCCGGTAAACATGTACCATTGCAACCTTATATGTTTGAGCCAGAGTCAGATTCTGAAAATGAAGAGGCCCCAGAACACGTCAGAAAACCGAGGAGACAACAGGAAATTTCTGAATGGTAAGTTTATGTAAGACGTTTTTATATCTTTTTATATGTTTGAACTCTAGCTAACAGCTAGCACTAGGCTAATGGTACTACCCTGTAGTGTGTTTATGTACAGACTATTGGAAAGCTACGTATATAAATGTAATTAATTGCAAGTAATGTACATAACATTACCAAGCTGTTCCCCTTACACCGGTAACATACAAGCTCAGCCAGCATGTTTTCTCCACAACCGTACAGGTGGGAAATTAATTATGGGCCTCTACATCTGAGGGGAATAGAGCAGTAAGTTCTTTTATGCATAGAAGTAGTCTGTTACTATCATAAAATAAATGAGTAAGGATTAAAGTACAATAAAATATTGTTCCCTCTATCTTACAGATGTAGCAACTCAAAAGTTCCCGTGTTTCCGTGATGGGTCCTTGACTGGTCCATGACTGGTCCTTGACCGGTCCTTCACAGGTCCTTCGCAGGTCCGTGACGGGAATGTAATCCCCTGCGATGACGTAGTCAGTGAGGCACCGACTGGAAACGCCCCTAAGCAGCCTGGGTGAAAATTGCTGCAGCTGCAATGCCTCATTTATCCACGGGGAGGAGCAGTGATTTTAATGTTCTGCTCTCACCGTAGACTGTATGGAGACCCATCTGAACAGATACGCCGGGGTGAGCGCGCGAGCCGATCAGCTGAGACAGAGCACAATCATGGATGTGGCTAGTGGTGCAACGGATCATATTGGGGGTCAGGTGTTGAAGGTGGCAGGCTGAGGTGTGGAGGGGGAGGGGAGAATGAAATTCCATGCAGCAAAAACTTTTTAAAATTTATATGCAGACCAATAAACACTCAGCAAAGGCAAGCAAATCAATCAAAAAATAGTATAATAAATAAATAAATAAGTTGTCGTTTAGCAACAGTAGTGATGCTGCTGTGACTCAGGGTCAGTCTTCCGGGGACTTCTAAGTCTTTCATTTATGAAAACACAGTAAATAAGTCATCCTCCTGTTCATGAACACACTCAAATCACAAGGCTACTGTATAGTATACAGTAGTCAAACCAGCTGCAATCTGTGATCTGTGTGACACTGGGAGACTAAAAAGCCCACTAAGTGCAAACAAAAGGTTGAGTAATGAGAATGCTAATGAGGTGTTTGTACGAGCTCACCTGGCCTAAAGCTGAATACCTGCACAACTACAAAAGTCTTCCAAAAGGCTGTTAATCACCTGTAATTCTTCCTCTTTAAATGGAAGTTCTTGCTGCATGGAGTTTCATTTATGGTTCAGTTTATTTATGCAGGATTAGGCCTATGGGATGAATAAAAATGAAAATACAGTAAATGAAAAAAAACATAAATTATTAGTAGTATTTGTGGTGTCTATATCTATCATGTCACTGTTTACTAAATCAACAACATCTAGGCTATTCTAGGCTATCCTTACATAATTACTAATGCTTCCCTTCTCTCGCGCACTCTATACTGTATAGTATACGGTAGTCAAACCAGCTGCATTTTCTGCTCTGTGATCTGTGTGACACTGGGAGACCAAAAAGCCCACTAAGTGCAAACAAAAGGTTGAGCAATGAGAATGCTAATGAGGTGTGTAAGCTACGTCATCTCCAGGTAGAACAACCGTAAAAAGATTCTGTGAGAGAAGCGCCATCTTCAGGTCATACCCTGTAATTAAACAAATAGGTGGAGTTACAGTAAAAAATAGACACGCCCAGGAGAAGGAGGGGGGTCATTCCAGCGCTGGAACTTAGCAGGCAGTTGGCTGGAAGACAGCAGGAAAACGACTGCCATTCGGCTGGCTTTCGACTTGGATGGGAACTTTTGAGTTGCTACTACTGTACAGTGCTTACTGTTAATCTGTCATGTTTGTTACTTGTTATCATGTTACATATCAAACACTGAAAGCACACAAAACATTTAACCTGTATTGTCATGATTCCTTCAAACATCACACAACTTCTGAAAACAGAAGTTATTCAATATACTACCTAGAACAGCAGTCTGAAAAAGTTTTGGTCAGCATGTTTCACAGAATTTCAGAAGAAAAGATGGACACATGTTATAAAGGCATGTCACTGTATAGTTTAGACTAACCATTATGTACACTTTGTTTTAGCTGTTCCAGATACTAGGCCTACAGGAGCTCTGTAAGCTGGTGTTGGGGATTTCTTGGCCAGAGAATCAGGGTGGTACTGCTCAGCTGTGTGGTGTGATGGATATGTAGTCCCCAGACACTCATGGAAGCTACGCATGGTCAGACCGGTCCTTGATTGAACCTCAACACGTAGCTGGCTACAACCTCTTGCTTCCCTGGTCTTGCAAACTGGACTGTGAGATCCTCAGGGATGGGGATCTTCAGCACCTCATCCACGTATGGGCCAGAGTCTCGGAAAAGATGAGGTCCAACATAACCTATAAGATAATATAGGAGGGAAAAAATTAATATACTTATCAATTACCCAATTTACATAAGTTAAGAGCCCAGTTTTATGTTATTTATTTTTCACTTGTATAATAGATGTTTGCACTTACTGCCATTTTTAATAAAATGTTGTAAAACTTGACGGTTTGTTCTACTTTTACTGTCAGCTGTTGCTGTTGTTGGGAAGTTCAATCTGAATAGTTGCTCACCAGCTGATGTTGTAGCTTAGAGACGCCCAGCACTTTCATTGAAGTGGAGGGCTGCCAAGTAGAGTCTAGGGAAGAAAAAAAATAACAGAAATATGATTGAGAGCACAAATATAAATATACACTGTACTCATTCACTAAGTATCAGAATCACCTTTATTTACCAGGTGTGTACACACGTACACACAAACTGTCCATACATTAGATTAGATTAGATTAGAAACACTTTATTAATCCCAAAACTGGGAAATTGTATTGCAGCAACAGCATTTAATGTGATGGCATGTTGCAGAAAGGATTTCCTGTATCTGTCCCTTTGACAGCAGAACTGGAGCAGCCTGTGGGAGAAGGTGCTCCGCTGTCTGACCACTGTGTGATGGAGAGGGTGCAGTTTATTCAGCGTCCTCCTCTCCACCACGGTCTCAAACGAAACATATACAAACATATACTTACATTGAGAGCAACATGTAAACAGAGTCATATTCCTTGTGTGTACACACACCTGGCCAATAAAGTGATTCTTAAAGTTACTACTTGTTAATTGTTTGTTGTCCAGAAGCCTGCATGAACAGGCAGCTTGACATGTCACTAAAATCGGACAACATCCAGGTGGAGCTCATGGACTGAACTGATGCTGTCCTTATTGTATTGTAGCTTTGTTTACTTTATATACCCAGCTCCCTAAGACTGGATCTAGCTTCAGACTGTGCTGTAAAATAGTGAGGGGTCTCTCTTTCTCTCAAACAGAGGGGCACACAGACAATAAAAGCGAGGGAGTGCCATTAACAAAAGGTGAATGAGAGAACAGTTATCTTCTTATCGCTAATGACAGCTACGTTCAACACACAGCTGCATGTGGGACCGGACCTTGACCAGACTTATAACGTGCCGTGAATCTTTGAGGCCTCTCTGCGGGCGGCGGGCTGCCTGTCCGCATGCAGCTGTGTGTGCTGAACATAACGCTAGCTAGCTGTTAGCGTTAGCTCGTGGTAATCGAACAAAAGAAACACAAAGCACACTTACATTTACATCATCTGTAGTTGGTATTGCTCCTCTTCCGTGTGAGATCTCCTGCCGTCCTGTGTTGTTCTGTGTTCTGTGAAGCACACGACCGTCGCGGAGACACACATGTTCAGGTCTAGTCGACAGTGTGGGGACGTCTCCGGTAAAAGTAAACGTAATCCTCCGTTCTTCGGTGCTCTCAGGCTGGGCCAATATAGCGACTTGTGTCGGTCACTGCAGCCAACAGCAGAGTGACAAGCATGCCTAGGTCTGAGCATCGCCACATGGCCAGCCATTCTTCTCCGTGAAGCAGGAAATGTCAGAGCTTCACCTGAGCTTTGTGTTGTCATCACCTGTAGGGCGTGGTGGGTGGAGACTGGGTGTTGGCCTCTGCTGGAGAGACCAGGAAGTGGGTCTGGATTATGTTAATGAAAAATTTTGTATATACAAAGGGGACGTGAATCTTTTTGCATAATATGTCCTCTTTAATTTCTAAAAAAAGACGAGGAAAAAAAAAAAGACGAGGAAAAAAAAAAAAGCACTGCGATCTCGAGTTTCAAAGTCGAGATCTCGAGTTTCGTTTGACTGTCAGTCGCTCGAATATTTTCAAGTGCGCCCTGTTCAAGTGGATTATTAAGTGGATGGAGTATTGTGTTTTGCAATAACCCCTCAAACGTAATAGCCGCTGCCTACTACAGACTTTCGATATTGTAATAATGTAATAACGCAATGAATAACAGTCGTTGTGGTGGTGGTTGTTGTTGTTGTTCCCCCGCACGCAAGCAGCAGGCAGCTGGTTTGTCCCGTTGTCATGGCGACCACTGCAGTCCAGAGGATGCCCGGTTATTACAAACGTAATAAATCCCTGTAAACGTAATAGTTATAACGTAACAATTATTACGTTTGTGGGAAATAGCGTGTTTCGTATGTAGTAGGCAGCAGCTATTACGTTTGTGGACAATGTATTACGTTTGTGGGATTATTGCAAAACACATATCTGTAAACACACAAACAGATAAACACACTAGTAAACAAGTATCCTGTTAAACTGTAGCGACTTTGGCCGGACTTCCTCTGGACTGCACTGGAAGCCAGCTGCTGCTTGCGCGCGGGTAGGGGGTCCACTTGAACAGGGCACACTTGAAAATATTTGAGCGACTGGCAGTCAAACGAAACTCGAGATCTCGAGATCTGATCTCGACTTTTAAACTCGAGATCTCGAGTTTCAAAGTCGAGATTGCAGTGCCTTTTTTTTCCTCGTCATTTTTTTTTTTTCCTTGTCTTTTTTTTTTTCCCTCGTCTTTTTTTTTCTCATGTCACCTCGGGGGCTCCGTAGGGGGCTCCGTAAATTTCACATACATTTTGTTTCTGTCATTTTTTTTGACACAATCTGTGAAGCAGGAAGGAAGTTTTTCCTTCTATTCAGAGGATACTGATAGAAAACAAAAACAGGGCATCTTGATATGTTACAGTGACTACACTAAAATACAGCCACAAAGCATGTGTTACCAGATCAAGCATGAAATCAATGTTTTTAAAATAGAAAATGTGCCAGCAAAACAACTCCAAATAATCTTGAAATGTGGTTATTAAAGAACAGACAGAACCATGCAAGGTGCCAACTGCTCATCAGGAGCGGTATAACACTTCCTATCCAAAGTGGAAACACTGATACTAATCTCACCAATACAAGCATTTACAGTCCTCTGGAGCACTTTGGAGTTCAGTATTCAGTTTACTTACGTCTGTGGCTGTATACGACAAGTCACATGACTGATCAGTTCCTTCCACTCCACATGTCTCTTCTCTAAGACATCCATGAACTGATGGAACCTTCCTGACATTAATACATGAAACAAACGCAGATATATTTCCACTGGGTGTTCTGCATTGTTCAGAGGTTCATATCAAGCTGTTGGATTGAAACAAGCTTTCATTGGTATTTTGTTTGGCAAAATTGAAACTGAGTCAACATTTGTGACGTGGGAGGAAAGACGGAGACTGAAATCAGTGTTGAGAAGTGTTGCACAACCTGGATGCGTCTGCATCCAGCTGATGGTTCGGTTTGGTGGAGAATGGAAGCATAAAACAATGCAGGGACTCATGTACTGATTAGGGTGTATTCTCTTTGCCACTGTAGCTTTATGGGGTTGTAGTGATAGAAGTGTATCTGTTGACTGGAATGGACAAAGATAAATGTCTACAGAGTTGCTTCAAAAAATGTTGCCGGTCTCAGAGGGTAGGAATCTTGATCATGCAGGCCCACTGCACAGTTGACCAATGGGCCAATCTACCCAAAAAGTTTGTGCCTTTCCAGCTGCTTCTCAATTTTTACTCTACTGGTTTGCTGGATTTTGCAGCCATAGAGTCACTAAATATATAAAGCATTGTTCTGGACATAATAGACTTGTTAGTGTGGATGTGCAGCAGCTTCTCTCACTGTAGCTTCCCAGTCATCCTGAGGGAGTCAAATGAAAAACCTTGGTGCCATGAGTTGTGAGCCCCGGGTGTGATAAGACAAGTCTCTGTCACTGTGATCTGAAACTTCTCTGATCAGAGCACACTGCCTGTAATAACTGTTCCTCCACACTGCTTTTATTCCACTCTTATCTGGGAAGCCTGCCAAAAAAAGTCAACCCACCAGAGACAAGGAATGGGAAGAAAAATAGAGTAAGAGAGGAGAGAAGAGAAATGAGATGAGAGGAAGGAATGAAAAGGAGAAGGAGACGAAGGACAGAGAGGAAGGCCGAGCTGAAATCAGAGTTGTTGCATTTTAATCCCTGAGCGACTGCTGAGGTGTTAAACGTGAGGCCGATGTAACCGCTTGGCCTGATTCCAGTTGGAAAGCAATGGTGGCTGCAGCGGCAACATGTAGACTGTTGATTGAAAATAGGGGCTTACCTCTGGGGACGATTCCCTTTTCTTCCCTAAAAGAGGGAGATGTTGCTGAGTCATGTCTCTGGATTGATATTGGAGAGTGGGTGTTACTCAGTTTAAGCCCCTTTTGTTGGATTTGTGGCTCAATCAATACTGTTTCCCACTTGAGACCTGAAATGGACTGTGTGTGTAATAACTGTACCTTTTCAGAACACAAAAAAGCTCAGCGAGTGCCTTTATAGCTACCAGCTTCCAGCACAAGCTGCAGCATGGAGTCCTTGAGTCAATTTGATGTCTTCAGTCCACATGAGATCTTCTTATCGTCTTTGTGTTTATATTCATCTCTTTTACTCTCTCTGCAGAGAATCATCAGGCACGCAGAGCCGGGTGGTTATTTTTGGATCAGTGACAGGCGGAGATTTATGCGTGTGAGGAGTGTGCTGTGACCCTGCTCATCAGTGAATTAATGGCATATGAGTTTGAAGGTGGGGATTGATTAATTAGACAAATGGCAATCAGTCAGCAGCTAATGCATATTGACATGGTGAAAGGTTCCGTAAACGTTTGATTAACAGCTTCATTTGTGTGCTGTATTTACGGTTTAGTGTGCTTAAGTAGTGAACTGCTGATGTGCTGTAACTTATGGACTTGCTGATCATGACAGATTGCATTGAGTGAGCAGTCCAGAGACTTCACTTTCGCTCACTGCACCATTGTTTCACATTTAGTGGTTGATTTTGCAGTTTGAACAGAATGGCTTATTGCAGAATAATAGTATGTTTGGAGCCAAACTTGCTGTAATAATTCTATAATAATTTAGGTGTTGCTACTTCCTCTCAAATTGTATTCTTGGCAGCTGGCAAAAAACCTCTGCTAACTTTGTTCTTTGATGAAAGCCTTTGCAGTCAAACATGGACAAGACCACTTAACCACCTGTAAAATCAGACTTTTAGTCAAAAGGCTCGGTCACACCAGCATTTCTATCAGCAACATTTCATTTAAACAGTTCAATGAATTCGCTTTTGTTTATGTAAAATGGATGGCATCATGCTAGCTGTGTTACATCAAATATTTTCTATACCATAAGATAATGCAATACACTCTTCACCAGTGATATCAAACGGTATATCTCCTATGCAGGCGTGGTCTCCTCTCCCCCAGTCTCCGAACCTCAACAGATTGTGTTGTACCAGAGACAGTTTGGATGTTACAGATCATCTTTGAGCCGAAAGAATCCAGACAGAGGACCTGCTGCTGGTCTCCTAAAGAGGAGCAGGAAGCGGCTAAACCCATGTGACAGATACAGGAAATGACTCCTCAGCGAGGCGTCTCTTTTCTTAACCATCTCTGGATACATTGTTTAACATAGCACGGCTCCTCTGTAGGAGTATAAACTGCTCCATAAAAACAACGTGGTTTCATTGTTAATCAGTCATAATAAGACAGGAATGGGTGGCACAAATACATTAAACTGCACGGTTAGTGGTCCAGAGAGCCCGAGTATTTACTATGTCTGTGTCTGAAATCACTCCCTCCATCACCTCATTAACTACTCCCTGTATGCTGTAATATACACTCAGTAGTTTATTCTACGGTGAGCACTAAACTGAAATTGTATGAATCATTATCATTCCGATTTTTGTATCCATAAAGAGTGATGCATTGTAGGAATCTTTACATAGATCATACATTTATACTACTAGGATGGATTGCAATTAGAGCACATCAGGTAGTAAATAAGGAGTGATTTCAGAATATATCATGAACATTCCTGGAACAGCCAAATTAATTTGCTCTCTGACCAGCACTAATCCTCGTATTTGGAGATAAGCAGCTTATATATCAGTGGATTTTATCTTTAGGGGTCTAAATCGGTATTTACTTGCTAATTGCTGACGTTATATAAGAGCATAGGTTGTGCTGGGTAGTTAGTAGTAGTAGTATTGCTTTGTAGCAACATGTTGCTGAAACCTCTGCTGTTGCTAATGAATGTGCAATTAGCCTGATTTTTTTATATCACGACCCAACAGTGCCCACATATCCAAAAATATCTCTCTGTCCCTGCTGAACTTTTGAAACTCAGCACTGTTCACTGCTGAGTTGGAACATAAGCAATATAAGAAACAGGAAGTTCAAAAGCTGCTATGTGAAGAAATCTATAAGATCTTTGAAGTTATTTCACGTCCATTCAATGAATTACATATTTATACTGACAAACAGTTAAGACAGCTCTGCTGAGCATGAAAGTTCATCCTTGACCTTGGAAATCATTGCTTGACAAAATCATTTGTAACTCATGGCCCACTTACTGGCTCAAACACATCTCACAGTATTGAAAACCACGAGGGCGAATTAAAAACAGCAAAGTGCAATTTCATTTTTTTATTCTCACCTTGCTTACCTTTCACTCACAGCACACACAACTGCAACTTTTCTGACTGCAGCCCCAAACATCCTTCATGACGATGATTAAGTAAACACTGACATGCAGATGTAATGTCCTTGTGTTTGTGACATCATGAGGGCTTCTCGATTTTAAGGGGTGTAAGAAAACACATATACAGTAGAATGTACAGGAGGCCCTAACCTTGGCATTACATTCATTTCTGTTCAGAAAACTAAATGAATGAAATTGTTAGTTAATTAGTGAAGATGTAACCTCTCTCACAGGATAAGGTCTAGGTAAAGACCTGAACACAAGCTATAGTCACAAAGCCTTCACGACCTAAATGACAGAACTTATCTTTGGGAAAAATGAATTTGACAGGATTTTTTTAGTTTGGCCCAGTCATATCTGCTCACATGGAAGGGGGCGGAGTTTATGACCGCCTGGCAGCCAGACACCTTGGTCCGATTGAGATGTTTTAGTTTCACTTTTCTTGTCATCCATCTTTAGATACAGTTATGTTTTCTTTCTGTGTGACAAACCAGGTAAACTTATCCTGCACTTCATTCCTTTATGCTGCCTTCAATTAATGTGGCGGTGGAGAATCCCTGCCCCCAGTCGTGCCTTAACATGCACGACAAGACTGACCTTACAAGCTCCACACTCTCATTACCATAATGTCTCTCCTTGTTAATTGCTTAAGCTGCTGTCTGATTCATTGTGTGCCCCGTAAAATTGAAACAGGTTCAAAAAAACACTCAGGCACGACTGTAATTTCTGCATTTATCTCTTTGTCATAAATTGAGAGGTGGAGACGTTAACTTTTCCCCTCGTCTGAGCAAACCAGCTGACCCTGAAGCCATCAAGGTCGTCTCTTTGTTTGTTGCAGCTCCAAGACAGCAGTTGGTATTCAGAGCCACAGCGTCGCTGCTGAATCATTTCTATTCCCACATTACCATAAATATGCTTATACCTGTGGGTACATTTAAATGGGCCAGTGATGGAAAGCCATTTCTTTTTTGACAGATATCATTTAAAGTCTGATCCAAACAGAGTTATAAAAATGTCACACAGACATCAGACATATTCCAGGATTCATATTATCTGAGCATCACTCAAACAGGCATATGGTGGACACCAGGAAAGGATAGGATGAGTCATATGAGAAATATGTTGTTAAATAGCAGGAAGCTCCGCTGAAGGCTTACCAGCTCAGAATGTGTTTGCACTTTGCAATTATCGTGTGGCTGCCAATAAATCTATTTACATTTACTTCTATCAAGATCATGTATCTATGTATCTCTTAATTCATTTTTTTATCAAGCACTAAAGGCCAGTCATAACATGAAAACCAAAGATCTGCACATAGATGCATGCAGGAATATGAATTTACCTTCTACATTTTGTTGTCTCTTTACCTCCTCGCAGAAAAAAAGGTCTGTATTTGTAGTTGTAGTTTTTTTATGTATATTTGCTGCTCTAAAAATTTACTTTTGGTTTGTTTTCTGGGAACTTTCAGCTACATTTTAGTGACATTTTGGGATGTTGGCATCAGATGTGTTCTGGTTTAGGTTTGCAGTGCGAGTAATACTGAGATGAGATGAGGTTAAAAGTTCCAGTAGAAAATTAAAATAAAAATAACTGGACCTTACACTGCTAATATTTCAGTGTATAAAATAATTGACTTGATCAGTTCATGTGGATCCATTTATGACATAAAGCAGCACTGTCTGAAGAAAACACTGATGTTCACCATGTTGAATAATAAATAAAGAAAAATTGAGAGACATTCAATGAACTGAAGACGCATGCAACACTGTGAATACAAGGTACACACTGCTAATGCATGAAACACACTGTGGTGAAACTGTGTCCATAGCAACAACGTGTTATTCAATGCTTTGTTATACAGACAGAATGACAGAATTAACACTTTGACCAATACTCAACAGACATGTCGTATATATTAAACATGTAAAATTAAGATAAAGCATATTAGTTACATGACTCATGTCTGTACTGTAACTTTCACTCAGTTCTCATGTATTTGCATGTGTTTTCTGTATAGATGACTTTATGTGTTCATTTTCTGTTTTGTTTCTCAGTTTTTTCTGGGTTTTTTTATGTTTTCTTCATTTACTTATTTTTATTGTTGATCCGTGTTGAGGATGTTTCTTCATTGTAATAGAACGACTTGCTGGTCATAATGACATACTTCAATAGATTTAAGTTGAAACTAATATGTAATATGTATATAAACTGATGGAAAAAAATAGTGTATATATAATATTATAATAATATTTTAAACATCATACAGTGGCATATAATTAGATTAATATTCCCTTTGCCTGTCTGTGTTTTCAGCTTTTGTGGAGTCGTTTTGTTTTGTTCTGGCAGTCCTCATGAAGAGATAAATTGTTAAAGACCAATTTATTTCCCCACAAACAAGTCTCTATGTGTGTGTGTGTGTGTGTGTGTGTGTGTGTGTGTGTGTGTGTGTGTGTTGTGGAGGGGGTGATGGCTTGGCAGCAAAAGAGTGAACTGGAATAGTACACGGCTGGTGCAGGGATTGAGAGATGGGTTTTTCTTCTCTATCCTGCCTGTTCCTGTTCCAACCTGTCAGTCATGCTGTCTCGCTGGAGACCTCCTGGAGTGGCAGAACAGGCCAGGGAACATGGCCTGGACTGGTTTAAGGGGGCGAGCAGGTCCGGGGTGGGGTTATTTTAGGGGGTTAGATGGGGTTTGTGAGTGTTGACCCCAGGGCAAAGGCCTGTCAACACTTCAGACTTCAAAACAGACTTCACTGTGCATGTTTGATACTCAGATCATGCTCAGCTCTAATAGTTTTCCAAGATGCACAGTTTTTGTGTTGCATTGTGGGATATGTTGTGGCTTTGAAATGCGTCCAAAGCCTTTGTCTGGAGTTTAAGCTGTTTGAAGGAGTTGCCATTAGGGGGGCACTAATATTTGGTTATTCTACACTTTGGCTGCAGCCTCCACGCTCTGTGCCGGGATGATGCTGGTGGACTGTGCCCCTCTCCGCCTCTTAGACAGGGCTTCTCTCAGCTTAGTTTTTTCCATCTGTTCCTCTGTGTGCATCAAGGCATCTCTGTCTCTCCCTCTCTGGCTCACACACTTGGATCCGACTCTGGTATTGTCCAAACGCCGGAGAAGGAATTTGGCTGTGACATGTTGCTGGGACATTATTCCGGCAGCTGGCGTTACATGTGCAGAGACTGGCGGCACTTGGCAGTGCTGGTGAGGACAAGGAGCAGTGACTCTGGTACCACAGGGTTCACCCTGAGAGCCATTTAGTGTCTTTTTTTTCCAAAATGTTTTAAATGTTTTACTTCTTCTTTGAAGTACTGCTCAAAACCACCAAAGTTTTGGAACTTGTGCCATAGACTGACTCGTTAAGCCAGTTTAAAGACTAATAGGCTATTGACTTTGTTTTCCAGTTGAGGTGTCCAGACAAGATGAGATAATTTAAGATAGACTTTATTGATCCCAGACTGGGGAAATTCACTTGTTACAGAAACCCACAATATACAAGGTGGTTAAGAATTAATTAATTAATTAATACTCATAAAAATATAATAGAAAATCCAAAGATATACTTCTATATAAAAAGCAGGAGATAATTTCACAGTGTAAAAACAAAAAAATAATTTGCAAAGGAAAGTAATTGCTCAGCTGTCATGACCCGGCCCGACAGAGATGACAAAAACGGGAGAGACGCAGTGCATAGCCAATAGAAAAGTATATTTATTTATATAAGTAACACAACCTAAAATAATGCAGGTATGAGGTGTATACGTCAGTGGTTTCAGTCATGTAAATGTGGGTGTATTGTTCATGTAAGGTGAGATGTTGCGAGGTGGAAATAAAGGAAATGCCAAAGAAACCAAAGAGGTGTGGATGCTGGCAAGGGAAGCGAGTGACCCCTGGCATACAGCCACTAGCCCTTTTAGCCAGCTGGAACACCGGGCCCAGGTGCTCCCGATCAGGTTGATGTAGTCAGCTGATCACCTCAGAAAAAGACAGACCATTATGTCAGAGTGAAAACCCACGGCAGCCTAAAGAGTGTAATATTTAAGTCTAGTGTTATTCCTGGACATGCATGTCTGGCATAATTTGATGTGCTGTAGAAGACAGGTGACCGTCTGCATGTACACGGGTGAGTCAAACAGAGAAGAGAGAAAGACAACTTTCATCCATCATCAAAACCAAAAGTCAACATTTGCTTATATTTCACTTCTGTGATGTACTTGTTTTAACTCTGTTCCAGTTTGGTTAGGTTAACCAAACTGGAACCATTTAAAATGTCAGATACTCTCAGGAAGCTTTATTTTGAAAATCTCATTTGTTGCATATTAATTGCTGTTAACTTTACTGCAAAGCCCTGTGTGTGAAACCGTCCAACACTAGTACCTACAGCGTCCTTGTTTAAAGCTGACCAGGTTCTTGTTCTCGCACCATGAAAGCAGAATATGAACTCCTCAATATTTGTTAAAACATCATGCACACAGGAAGTGGTACATCAGGATGAATTCAGGTTTTTTTTTAAAATTAGAATATGTCATTGGATATATGTGTTTTAAATACACCAGGAAACAAAGCAAGTTTGCAATAATACTCTACACAACTCGAGAAAAAAAAAACAATTACAATTATCTGCAATCACATTTATTCATATTCTATGATGTGTTTTTCATTTCTGCAGTTTGTTCAGCAGTGTGTCAGGGTTTCAGGAGTGGGCTGCAGATTCGAGCACATTCAAACAGCTTGAGCTCAGCTCCTTGTTTCAGCCATGTTGTCAGACGAAGAAGAAATACGAGGTAACGTTTTAATTCAGAGCTTTAGAACATTGGAAACAATATTACTGTAGGGTCACTGAATTAATTTGACGGTGAAACAAGCATGAGGAAACAAATTGCTGCTCACATAAGTAGACTAACCAATGAGGAGCAGCCACAGTACTTTTCATTGGTGATGATGGCGTGACATTGACACTCAAAGAGGAGATATTCTTTGTGTCTTTAGTCTCATTAAAGGGAAGAACTGAGCTGCTATTGTCATCAGTTTACATTCAACATGCAGAGGCAGATCACAGTCCCTCAGTTTGTTCAACAAACATTTACACCTGTAGTGCATTTTATTAAGAAACCTTCATGAATGGATTACTATCATTATATCTATTATACTATCATAAGACATAAGTAGTAACTACTGATGATTAATAGTTCATTCTTTTGAGATAATACATCATTTATTTGCCTTTTAGAGCAGTTATTAATCAGGACCTTTGGGGTCTTTTTCACAAGTTCTAATGGACAGTTAAGCTACTCATCTTCTGGAAAACCATAATTGTTATTATATTGTCCTAAAATGATTTGCATCTTGGTACAACCTGATAACAAGTTTGTAATATAATAACAATGTATTAACAATCATATTAAATTAAAAATATTTGATGTATATTGTTTAAAAAAAACATTGAAGTTGTCAACATTTACTGGTCTTATTTATTAAAATGTAGACACTGACCCTTTTGTAACTGCAGATGATGGCTTCTAAATAAATGAGAATGTATTTATGCATTACCAACATTTACTACACTATTGCCAAATACAAAGTATAAACACAAGCTACAGCAATGTTTACAACCTGGCAACCCCAAATTGTTTATTGGCTTTTATTACAGTTCTATAAAGTATTAAATATTGGGCATAAAGACATTAGTTACCCCTTGAACCTGTTATAGCTGTTGCCTTATAACAGAGAAGTAACAATCTAAGAACTGTGTAGCTACACACCATCAGGCACTGTACTATAATATCTTATTTTCTTTTCTGGTCAGTGCATTATTGACACAAAGGTTTAAACAATGTTTAACAGTAAGCTTTTTTTGTTTACAGTAGCTGAGAAGTTTCACTCCAATCACTTTTCGTCTTCAGAGGAGAAAAATGAAAACATTCCATGAACAGAATGTCCTATTGCAAAGTAGTAGTAGTAGTAATAATAATAATAATAATAATAATAATAATGCATTTTATATATACATCTACTGTATATATGTGCCTATTGTGTGTTCCTCTCATGTTATGATATGTCGCAGCTGTGCAGGTAGACTGTGGGTGCTGACATCACCCAGTCTACAGGAGCAGCACCCACAGCTGGATTAATGACTCCCAGCTGTGTCACCGACAGGTTCCTGCCTCCACGGCGTCCCCATGGCTTACTGCAAAACACAGTCATAATCTGGACTCTGGAAACAGATCAGGCCACGCTCACTCATAACCCACCTCAACATGACAAGATTACAAATACAACTAACAGTGACTTTCATATTGGAATTTTTGGCTAAATATTTTCAAATTATTTAGTTTTTAAAATGTGGGAAAAAACTAATTTAAATTCTCAGAGCCTGAGTGAACATCTCAATCTCAATCAAACACATATTTACTTTATGTTCTCATACTTCTCACTTTATTATTTACATTGCTGTTATAAATTTTACTATGTACAGTAGTTTTTCTTTCATATTACAATTTCTCTCTGCTTATGTATATTTCTGTTCTACAATGGAGCAGCTGTGGGGTGAGCTAATTTCCTCCACGGGGTTCACTCTGAATCTGATGCCGTGCTTTCATCAGATATCTCTTCGTGTGGCTGGTGGTCTCGTCTTTTAACTCCTCCTTTGGAGTAGTTATGACTCGGACATACTATGGTGTCTATAATGAGCTGGTCTTAGCTTGGTCATTGCCATGAGCCATCATTAGATCTGTTACCCATGGTGCAATGTTCCTGACAGTGTGCAGTGGCAATGTAACGCTACATGTGGTGGATCAGAGGTTACCAATTCACAGGGGTGGTGTTGATGGTGGTGGTGGTGTGTCATGAATGTTTGGAAGAGAAATAAATTTGTTAAATATGTTCAGTTCACATATTGACAGAGGGAGTTTTGTGCCAGCCGCACACAAGATGAACTAACCTTCATTCTGCAAGTCCACAACCTCTGGAGAGCCTTGGAAACTGATGAATGGCTGCTGTACTACACAGCACCATGTTTACACTTGCTTTAGGTCACTGTTGGCAGCATATCAATTGCCTCTATACACTACAGTATATTGTTCTGCTATGATTCAGATTCCAGCACACTGGCCATATTAATGCCTGGAGCTAATTCTAAATTTCTCTGCCAACGTCCAGATCCCGCCCAGGCTGAGAAAGTTTGCAGACGTACAAAGTAGTGCTCAGAGGGTCCTTGGAGCAGATTCCTTTCTCTGCTCATTATCTGCTTGCTGGGAAAAACTCATCAGATTCACTTGAGTGTTAAGATTATTAGTCCTCCTGACAGTGTGTCTTAGTCACGGGACAGTGGATTCTGCTACTAAAGCAATATGGCAGAGCTCTGCTCATAGTCATGTCTACAGTCCGTTCAAGGCCTGGGTATTAGTATGCCTGACAGAGTAGGAGACTTTTTAATTAGCAAAGCTCCACTTATAGACTTAGAACTCATTTGTGTTGTTTTGGAGCAAAATCAAATGCAACATTCTGAGTGTTTTTCTTCTTTGTCTCTCGTTACATTCTGCAGTGTCCTCTCACTGCAGACAGACACACACAGCCAGGTGTGATAGTCATGTAATTGCACAAACCATAATAAAATGGAATGTGGCAAACCAGTGTACACACACTCAGTTTACTGGAGTGCTGCAGCAGGATACATCAGCAGGATACATCATGGACTCTGCTCTCTTTTATTGTGTAAGTTAAAGACTGGAGATGATTCAAAGATGATTCCCCATGATTAGTACACACAGGAGAGCTGAACAATTCTAGAAAGGTTCAAATGTTTGACATTTTGAAAATGTGATGGAGAACTCTGCAGTCTGCTGATGCAGGCGATGCAAAATACAACTCAAATGGAGGTGTGAGGAGATCACGCTTTTTGTATATACATATACATACGTGAATATACTCTATATATATCACTGTGTACAGATAGTTTAACATGAACAAACATGTATATATATGTGTGTGTATTATGTATACGTGTGTCCTAGAATACACACAAACAGTATACACACATACTAACTCAGTCTTTGAATGGCTGTGTGTATATGGAGATATTGTTGTAAATGTGTACTTGAAAATGAGCCGTGAAGTTTTGCTGTAAACTGGAGCAGAAGTCATGAACTCTACCATCTCTGGCATTAGTAAGACGACCTTTGAATCACCTCTACCTTGTTCACTTGTCAGGCTCTTTAGAGTCACTCCGCACAGCGGCGACAAGAGTAATTAAGTGGTGGTCAGTGAATGTATCAGAAGGCAAACTAAAATTCAGTTCATACCCTGATGCAGTTAATAACACAGCCACCACTGAGTCATCAGTATCCACAAAGGCCACGCTCATTATTACGCAAGTTGTGGTGTGTTGTCAGGGGACAGATCAAACAGTGTGGATGAGTCAGACTCAGGCCTGAAGATGTTCAGACATTTCAACACAAAGGTAGCTCAAACTCAAGGCCGCAGGGCTGCTTTCTTACCTTCAAATCAAAAAGACTTCAAGAAAACAAGGCGTTCTGCTAGCATGTTTGCTTTTTACACTATTCATCCCTTCACTGTGAGAGACTCTTATCAAAGGTTCCCTCACAGGTCTACTGAGGCTGTTTAAGCCGATAAATAGCTGTTCCTTAGTCTGTGGCCTCGGGGACTGTAGCTGGACTTCTATCTGCTGGGTACACAATAAACAAGGTCACAGTGAGGAGAGAGCTGTTATTCCGGTCTGTCATCACCACTTCTAATTCTCAGTTTTTTATCCAGCTGAGTATGTGGATGTCATTCCTTGGTGAATGATACACCACCTGATTTATGAACTCTCCAGCAATACAGCACACAATCACTGTGGTGGTGACGTCAATCTGAATGCAGGTTCATAGACAGTCAAAGTATGTACAATTGGACCCGTGGTATGTGAAAGTGGATGTTTTCCAGTCTCAGTCTGAGATTTGTTATGGCATCTGTGAAAAGGTTAGTCCATCTAATACTGGCCCTCGCCAGTATCAGACATAATTTGCATAAGATAATCAATCTACCAACTTACAATCTATGATTTCTTACATTTTAATCAGATGGAATACATAATTTAATTAAAATCTGAAACCTATGAAAATGAACGAGTGGAAATTTCACAAGATTGGGGAACAGTGATGTTGCAGTCTGTTTTGTGGGTGGAGGTGACATTTCTTTCTGCACAGGCATAAAAAAAAGTTTAAAAAAAAAAAGCAGTGAAAAGAAGCACTCTTAGTCAGGTACAGTACTTGCATGTTCTTTTTTTTCAGATCCATTAGTTCGGATGCGGCTGACAGGCTGGGGCGTGTACTTCCTATAGCACCTTCTCTATGAAATGTATATGAAATAATCAAAATTATCTTTGACCAGCAACAACAGTAACATTATGAAAATAATAATAAAAAAAAACATATTGATGCATAATCATAAAGTCATCTCTTACCAGTCAGACAGGAGGTAGGACTAGGAGCTAGGAGATATCCTTATCAGATTCCCAAACCACCTCAACTGCCTCCTTTCTATGTGAAGAAGCAGAGCTCCATGAATGTCTAGGCTCCTTACCCTAAGGGTGAACGCAGCCACCCTACAGAGGAAATGCTTGTCTTCACAATCTCATTCTTTCAGTCTGCACCCAAAGCTTTTCACTGTAGGTAAGGGTTAGAACTCAGATTGACTAGCTGATTGAGAGCTTCGCCTTCTGGCTGAGCTGCCACAGTGGTCCGCTACCTCGCCTGCATCACTGCTGATCCGTCTGTTGATCTCACCCCCCACCCCCACCCCTGTACTTGTGAACAAGACCAAGATACTTGAACTCCTTCACTTGGGGGAGGATCCCACTCTGTGGGAGCCCAACACCCACTGAAAACATGTTTGAATCTCTGATGGGAGTAAGGACACGGCCCTCACTCCGGACCTGGTGGCTTGTCTTTTCCAGGGGGTTGTTGACAATAAGAAACAAATTAAAGCAACTGTCATAATACACAATCACATGAATGACTTAAATGCTGAATTTTAAAGGTCTAATATAATACACTGGGTCAATGTGTAGGCTTTAACAATGTGTCATTAGACTCAGTGAGCACAAAGCTGACGCATCCCATTGTGCTTGTTTTGTAGACACTATTTACACTTCAGATTGACTTGGAAAATGTAGTAGTTTTCATTAGCGGCTATTAAGACTGAATGCATTGGCAACTCCCTGCACACTGTGTCCTCTGTAGATCCTGCAAACAACTGGGGATCAATTTAGTAGATTAGCTATGTGTTATTCACATACCTTTGACTGCACCAACAGGAATTTACAGTGGAGTCCATAGCAGTGCAAGGGCAAAAAGGGTAGATAAACTGAACTTGATTCTTTCATTATTACAGTTATCTTGCAAGAAAAGGCTTGAAAGCCAATAAATATACATGTATCTAAATTGACAGCAATTATCAGTTATCGTAAAGGAGATAAATGTACTGTATGTAATACAAAGGTATTCTAATGGTCAACCCACAGTTGTGTGAAGTCAGTTAAATGTTGTTTAAACATGAGTCATATCCAATTAAATTCCAATCCCAATCCAAAATTCCCAAAGCCAAGTGGTATCCAACCCATGTTTGGAGGAGTCATCACACCAGGATTCTGTTTCAGGGAGTGGGTTTATGGAAACTTGAAGTTTGTTAACCCGGAAATGAGGGATACTGTGTTTTCTGTTCCAGAGAGGCAACTCTCGGCCAGTTGCCATGGTAATTGCCTCTGTGAACCTCACCTGCTCACTGGCAGGTTTTATTTGAGTTCCTCTTATTCTTTAGC
Source organism: Protonibea diacanthus (assembly GCA_028641955.1). Classification (NCBI taxonomy): domain Eukaryota; kingdom Metazoa; phylum Chordata; class Actinopteri; family Sciaenidae; genus Protonibea; species Protonibea diacanthus. The sequence continues at coordinate 1,547,879 of CM053983.1, read as the reverse complement.
TGAAGCCCACAGACTGGAGGAAGTGTCAGACATGGCATGTCCTTTACTTGAAGAAACGGTTGATAATGAAGTGCAACTAATCTGCTGATATCTCTGTTGCCAGAGTGTGAGCAGACCCTGCTTGGATGTTTCATCTTTCCCTGATGAATGTTACCGATCATTTATCTGAACAATATTCTCAGCCCTTGTGTTGCTCATATTATCTTAGTTCAACGCAATTGCTTTGTCGTACATTTCTGTATTTAGACAGTTTTCAATATATCATTAGTGACGCTGAGCATATTTCATCATCGGCAGTAGAACTTTCCAAATTGTCACTCTTGCACTGAAACATTGAGGGTAAACTTCTAGAAGAAGAAAGAAGAATTCCACAGGATAGCAGGTATTTGTCTGAACAAGAATGAATTCATTTTAGTGTGCAGCTTTGAGCACTAATCAGGTCATCTTATATATTTGTTTCCTCCTATTGAAACCAAATTCTGAACATCTTTCTGAGGTCAGTTGTGCTGTGGAGGTAGAGGAAGACCATCTTCCTCATTGTTCCAGAGTCTCCAGCTTTGCTGTATTAGATTTTATGATGGAGCTACACGATCATCAACTATGTGATGTCATTTTTAAGAAACAGGCTCTCATTGTTTGACTCTCTGGCACAGCTGACAAAGTATTTATGCCATCATCCTGTAATGAAAATGAAGACTTTTTCTTTACACTAACACATTCTGGAAAATGTGGAATATTAAGTGTCTTCTCTCTGAGTGCTCCATCAGACAGAAGGGTTAACTTAAATTATGACTTTATCCAGAAAGGTATTGCACCTAATTTGAATTTGAAGGCATGCAGCCACACTACCTCTGAGCCACAGCCGCCCAAAGGTGTTCTTCCTCTGTACACACACACACACACACACGCACACACAGACACACACACACGTTTTCTTTTTTTCAGTACTCACACACAAGTACATATTCATTTGCTGCTTTCATTGATAAGGGCTTTTTCTCTTGTCGTTGACTAAACCAATTCTTCATCTCAGCACTAGTCAACTTGTTAAATCTGCTTTCTTAATCAGATCCCAGGGCAGATAATGCCTGTGCAGGTTTAACTGAGGTCATAAAACTGCATTGAGATGAGAGCTTTTGCTCTATTTTTTTATTCTCTTCTCTGTTTTCCTGACAGCTGCAAAGGTGTCACGTTAGATTAGTGACAATATCAGTTTGATATTGTATTCAGATACAGAGCTGCTAAATCCACACACAGAAAAAACATGTTTAAAGATTTTATTGCAGACAAAGTGAGATCACAGTAATAAAATCTAATAATAAAAATAAAATAATAATAATAATAATATCACAAGTGGTATCTCATGTTGAAAATGAAGGCTGTAATAGACAGTAATGATAATATAACAGAATGGCAGCAATAATGAAACACTGTTGTGTAAAATTTGACATCATTGTCTGATATGTTTTCATATTGTTAACAAATCCCGTGAAACCAACAATACCACATTAATCTGCCTCTCACTTTCCAGCTTCTCTTCAGTCTGTGGCTCTAAGCTCATTCATTGGTTCCTGTTGAAGGAATGTCACATTGTAGTGTTTATCAGACATGACTGGAAGAATTACTGCTGCATTTGTTTAGGACTATTTTCAGTCCACATTTGGTTTTCTCATGAGTATTTGGGGCAGCAGGATAATGTGTGTCTGTGTGTGTGTGTGTGTGTGTGTGTGTCTGTGTGTGTGGCTCATTTATATCCTTTTCTAAATTGTTTTTGGACAGTGGAGCTGTAGAGAACACAGAGGGAGGAAAATAAACTCCTTTCCTCTGGAGTCTTTTGATATTTTCTTTACCTTTGCCTTCCTTTTCTCATTTCCAAGATGAATTTTCCACTATTGCAACTTGCTCATCCCAACTCTGGCCCAAAAGTTGCATTTTCTTTGTTGATATATGTCCCATGATTTTTTTTCTTTCTTTCTTTCTTACAATCTGTGAAATGAAATCACAGACTGAAGTAAAAATATATGGGGCAGGTAAAGGAAACTACTGCAACTCCTGGAGTTCATTATTACATTCAACATTGTCAGATGATGAGAAAAGAGGGGATGTTTGTTTTATTATTTTCATCCACTCTCCATAAAGCAAAAGGAGGGTGTGGAGTATCAATAAACCCCCTCTGAAAGGATGAATGGTGCTCCGGCTGAATCACAAACTCAGTGCAGGAGAAAGTGTCTGACTTTAATGGCCATCTGCTTAATTCAGTGCTGCGTTAGAAAACACGAAAACAATCACAAATCTGGAATGTTTTTTAAATCAGTTCAACCTCTTTTAAAGTGATAACACTTGATGACTTTCCTCATGAGTAAAGCCATTAACGGAGGCTGTAAATGGATGCATTCATCTGGGCAGGGAGATGGAGGACTGTGTGTTTGTGGCAGTGGAGGTGGAATTGGTGGAAGAGCGTGGTGGGATGTTTTCTAACTTTGAGGGTTCTCTCCGGTCATCTTGTCAAATTGCTAATGGGGACATCCTAATGAGAGACGCTCAGACTGTTTCACAGAAAAGGAGAAAATGTGAGGGAACACAGGCTGACATTGCAAACCCAAATGGCCAATTGTGAACATGAGGTGGAAAACTGCCCATGGTATGTGAGACAACCCGAGGGCCTATAGGGGCCATGATGAGGACAGAGTGGAAGGAAGGCTGAGAGAGGAAAGGGAAAAACAGACTGTAAAGAGAGGGGAGAAATGTGAAATTTGGGTGTGCACAAGGGGGGGGGGTTAAAAAGCAAACCACAGAAGTAAAGAGACACAGGAGGTGGAGACAGCAGCGAATGAAATAGCAGAGCGCAGCAGAGTGAGAGCAGCAATGACATTAAATCTGTGGCTGAAAACAGATGATTTCCCATTTAACACTCCATTGAGTTCTCCGTTATCCTGGGTCCTGCCTGGCACTGTGACGGCACCACTGCTTTCCTTCTGTTTCACAATAACAACCCCTCAAACCATCCACACACACATGCATGCACGCACACACACACACACACCATCCCCTACACACCCCTCCCATTGTTCACCTACTGTACTGCTCAATATCCCCACCATAGAGGCTTTCATGATGTTATTAGTCAGTCTGCAGGATACTGGGTTGGGGTGGAAATGGGTATTGAGGGTGGGGATGGACGGTGTCCAAATAACAAAAATCTACCACCCACGCCTCTCTCTGTAGCTCCAGTAATGCACCACAATGGACTCAATAGGAGGCATTGTCAACAGATGTGTTTTTTTTTTTTTTTTTTGGGGGGGGGGGGGACTCAATTTTACTGAGAGAACACAAACAGCGTCAGAGGCACAGAGGAAGTGTGAAGGAAATGTTTGTTTTATATATTCTATATAATATAACACTACATTGTGTCCTTGTACATACACTTGTCATTGGTTTTTACATTTCTCTTATAGCTACAAGAATTTTTTTAAATGGTGACAGTGAAGTCTGAGTTTAGTCCCGATGCCTTTACTCTTCTACATAAACAGTCAAGACCATCACAGAGCAGACTGGCTGTTTTTGCCACCAGGTCCGATTCCCTGCAAAGTCTGACAACGCTTTACAGCACTGAAACCAGAAGAGCTTATGTTTCTTTTTTGCTAGTCACAGTTTTGCAGTGAGTAGTATCTTTTTTTTTTTTAAAAGAAAGCTGGAGGAGAATTGTCTTTGGAGCCTTTTGTCGCTCATTTAACAGAGAGATAATTGTCCTCTTCACACCGTCTGTATCTATGGCCTTACAATGCAAATATTGAATTTTATATTGGTATTGCAACAGAGCTCATGTTTCTGTCAGTTTATTATTATGATTACTTGATAACTTTAGCTTTTTCAACAAAATAAATAAGAGAGTAACTGAATCTGTTAGTTGTAAAATGTGTATGAACAGTAACTCACCCACTTCTTATTGCAGTTATTAATGTCACATAGCCACAGTCACTATGCATCCTGCGAACAGCTGTTTATAGAAGAAAAAAAAAAACAGTATTAAAACTGAGTTGTGTCTTCATGACACAAGGCAGTGGTGCTCATGGGAAGTGCAATCTCTATTCCAGCACGTTTTGTCCACAGGAGCCACCAGAATCAACAGAATGATAGTCGCTTTAACAACATTTGAATAAAAATCATGACAGTGTTAATGTTTCCACTGTCACTCAAAGCATACCCACACTGTCCTCATCAAGCAGATTAGTCATTTATGTGTAAGGATGTTTTTTTTTTGTTGTTGTTTTTTTCATCTTTAACTTTTAGTGTCGCTTATTTAGTCATGAATATTTAATAGATAACAAACAATGGCACAGTGCCTTTTTAACATTCAAATCAAAAACACTGATATGAATCCCTAATTCAAGTTAGAATATAAATGCAAGCTGATTACACTTAATCTAAATTTAATTTGCAATGTAAACCTGGATTAAATCCAATCTTAAAGGATAACACTGGTCTTATTTTGTTTTTATTAGCATCAAATCCCCTAAAGAGACTAAATCCAACAAACAGTGCGTTCTGCCAGCGCATATTTTCTGTGTAGCTACAGCCTGATATGATGTAGGTGTCACGTTTGCTCATGCAGTGTAGCTGGAATGCAGGGGATGGGACCCAAATGCAGACAGAGGCAGAGCTGAAGGCAGGCCTGGTGGCTAGCAAGCTGGATGCTAGCAGGCCAAGGTAAAGCCTGAAGGTTAGCTTGCTAGAGTGAAAGGTGAGAGTCAGATGTGTTTAGAGAGTCCTCAACCAATTCAGGTAACAAGCTCCTCCATCAAGGCACAGAGGGCATGTCCATGATAAAAGTCCATGCCTTCCTTCAGTCTGTGTATTTCCAGTCATGGGAACACCGGAGGTTAGACATCATCCTCTTAAAAATCTCAGCTGGGTCCTTTTTTTGGCCACTTCATATCTGTGCCATTAAACTGTTGTCATGCACAAATAATCATAATCATCCAATAATTTCAAACATGTCTTTTTCCAACATGCAAACTTGTTAGCTCGGCTGTTAGCTCGGCTGTCAGTGCACCACTTTGGTCCAGACTGAAGTGTCTCAGCTAGATGGATTGGCATTGAATTTTATACAGATGAATCCTACTGACTTTCAAAGTCAAAGATTTTACTTATTTGTAAAATATCTCAACTGCTACAGCACCAGAGTGTTTGTTTGAAAAAACATAATGCAGACAACAATATGATATAATATAGCTATGATTTGTGGAACTGCTGCACTTTGTAAATGAGTCACGGTTGTGTTCACTTAAAAAATATCATGTTTCCACTTTAATGGCAGTCTGTTTTTCTTTCTTCATTTCCTGATTATAAGAAGCATTTCCGGCATACAAGTGGTTTTAAAACATTAATAGTGTAACAGGACCAAAATCCAAACGCAGTTAAAAAAAACATGAGGCAGTGGGTGTGTGGAATGAGGAAAAGAAAGATATGGAGGAAGGCAGCAGGCCAGACGGAGAGATGGTAGGAGATGGTTGGGCGCTGACACCAGTTCTGGGTGTTGGTAATGAGACACAGTGGCAGTCTTGGCCCGCTTTAGGAGTGTTTGCCAAACAAAAAGTGTTAACTCAATTAAAGGCCAGATTTCCCCCAGGAAGAATGGAAACGTGAAATTATCCCTGCTTGTTAAACCTGCCACTTAATTTCACTCAAATTATTACTTATGATCCCAAGGACCCCTAGGCTAATTGTTTCTCTCTCTGCCTTCCCCTCCCTCCTTCTGCCTTCTGCTTCGTTTGCAGTGACAGAAAGAAGCTGTTCCATCAGTTCTGGTAAATGGCTTCATCAGAGAGAAGCTGTGAGCTCCCTCTGCTTTGGGTACTGTTGCTGTAGTCATCTGAGTAGCATCATGGCACTTTGGAAAATGAGCCTAAACTCAGGAAAACCCATTACATGTTGAGAACACATCTCAAAGTGATTCTCACCACAATGTATGCAATATGTGCTGCTAACAATGGACATTGCTAAAGGCTGCACAGAGCCTCAGAACAGTCAAGATCTAATTTTTGATCTACAAATGCACGTCCAATGAGAAAGTTGCATTGTGTTTTTTAGCAGCATCTGAAAACAAATGTATTAAAAATCAGCATGGTCAGTGGTCCTACACACAAAGACGTTGTAGGTGCATCTGTAGTGCCATATCTGAATGCAGCCATGTACGGTGTTTTAATGTGCTTTTGAAGTCAGGTGATGTATAAAAAGTCAGAAAAAAAAGCATTTGTTGGGGTGGATGGATGGGTCAAACACACAACCAGGCCTTCACCCTGGACACTGCTGTCTGAGTGAAACCAAAAGTCTACAAACTTATGGTGACAGGATGTGCTTGTTCCAAACCATGATCTTTTTCTAAACCTAACCGAGTACTTTACTTTTTGTGCCTTGACCTCACTAAACAGTGGCTGTTTAAAATGATCAACTGTTTCTCAGCAAGCTTCACTTTCAAAGTCTAATGAGATGTTGTATAGTTCTGCCACCATACTGTTCCTGGCCATGGAGTCCTGCACTTGCTAAACAGACACTTGAGGGGACCCTGCAGCATCCTAGTTTAAAGCCCAAGCTACTGTATTGGATGAGTTGGGAGTAAGAATGTGTTGCAAATGGGTCGACTCTTGTCTCGTCTTGTCCTAGAAATTGAGGACTTCCTCTCATACATGACTTTAATTGAACTGTTATGACCACAGAAAACAAGTTGTTCTTTTAGATGGATGAAGTCTCTCAGTATAACCTTTGAAAACATTCTCATGAGAATTGGTTCAGCTCAGTTCAAATGACAGGATGACAGATTCAGCTGTAGCATTTAAAGATCTGTTTGTTGAGCGCAGAGAGAAAGCTGAATGGCTGGAAATGTTTGAGGATGGAAAGTGATCACTATTCTCTTAATTGCATAAAATGGGATAAGCACAGAGGAGACATAATAGCTTCAGAGGAATGCAATGACATTATTTGTGTAGTCTGCACTCCCACCATGATACCACCATTGTACCATTAAATCGTGAGAGGGACATGAAGTTGAGTATTCACTTCACCTTAACTCAATACAATGAACCACTATAGTCACTGAATATGGGTTTAATGACAACAGGATGACGTCAGGCATTCATATTTGTTTGCTTGTAAAATCAGAAAAACTGACAGGTTTTATTAGTTCAAGTTCAAGTTGACTTTATTATCAATGCTGTCATATGTACAGGACATACAGAGAATTGAAATTGTGTTTCCTTCTTATCCCCGTTGCAAACAGCAATAAACATGTAGTATAAAATATGTAAAGTAAAAAATATAAAATAATTTCAAATACATACAAGCTAAAGACATCCAAGATAGACAGTGGTGCAAATATGGAGGTATGAACAGAATGAACAACAGAAACAGAAACAACATTAAGTATTGTAATATGGCACAGGATAAACATAATTTTCAGTAGACAGGATTTGCAGTATAAACAGTGAATATGATATAAACTATCTAAAATGAAATATGTAAACAGTGGACTGTACACAGTACAATTTAGTTTGCGGTTTTTAGAGCTTGTGGGGGCACGGGCAGAGAAAAAAGTTTCCCAGTGCTGGGAGGAAGTTCAGCATCCTGATGGCCTGGTGGATGAAACTGTCTCTCTGTCTACTGGTTCCCGTCCGGAGGCTCCTCATTCTCCTCCCAGAAGGCAGGAGGCTGAAGGATTGGTGGTTCCAATTACGCAGTCATTGGAAACCTTTTGGATATGAACAGGCACTTTAAAAAAAATACTTGCAAGGTGATTGGATGAACTGTTGATCATTATTGTAATTAGGGCAACACAGTCAGCCTATTACTGAAGCCAGTCAGAAGAAGAACATTAAAACCTTTCTCCATCAAGATCAATACTCTCCAGAGACAAATTCTCCTTGAAGTTTCTGGTCTTAAAGTCTTTCTTGCCACTGTCACCAAGTGCTTGCTCATGGTAGGAATTGTTGGATCTCTGTGAATAATACCATACTGTAAAAAGTACTGCTCTATTTGATCTCTTGACACTTTTCATATAGAGATGTTTGGACACAATGCATAGCTTGAAGCCTGGAAAGATGGATTCTTATGTAATTCTGTGAGGTCTTGCGAGTCCAGCTGCCTCACAAGTGTACCAGTCGGTGTTATCAGCGAAAAATTTGAATTTCCCAGTTGTAATCATGACTCCGATGTTTACAAGTGGCAGACTACATCCTGCATCAATGCATGAATTGATTAAATTAGAGTTGATGTTCCTTGTAAATTAATACTTTGCAAGGAGGAAAATATTTCTTTCAAGCCATAGCCATCAAATACTTTCCTGAGACCATGCTGGATATGTTGTAAATATGCGGACATTTTATGTTAAAATACTTATATCTGTATCTGTGCAAGTTTCTCTATTTCCTTCATTTCCATCAAACAGGTTCAGTGGGTTTTGTACTGCTCATGGAGGTGCACACATGACGGACAACGAGGAATCATTCAGCTGACTTCTAATTAAAAGGCTCTTTAATTGCATGCGGAGGAAGTGGATATCGGTTAGCATGATGAAATGCAGCTTTGACACTGAAAGAAAGGCTCATTCTGATGAAACGCTGCTCTGACATTGAAAGAAAAGCCCATCCTGAATGTCACCCACAGCTACGCCTTCTCAATAAATCACCATTTCAAGGGCTGCAAATGAAAAATTGGGTTGGTTAGATTTTCTCAAGATCGTGCAGTCAGACATCCATTATCCACCTGCATCTCTCTTTATTTGCACACATATGTGCTACCTGTTTTTGTGTCTGTCACCAGTACACACACACACACACACACACACACACACACACACACACACATACAGTGATCTGACCTAGATCACTGGAACATTTGCCTCCATATGCCTGCAGAAAAATCGTAGAGCACAGTTTCTCTAACATGCTCCCCTGGCAGAGGCTTCAATCTTCCCACCCTGAGGATATCTTAAGCAGAGGATTAGCTTTTCCAATTTGTGAATTGAAACTTGCATCATTGTTTCTATTTAATCAGGCGCTTGTTTCAAACTGACAACAACAATAGATTGCTTGAGGAGGGGAGAGTGGGACATTCTCATTTTAAGCTTTATGGAGAAATTGATAAAAAAAAAAAAAAAATGCCAGCATATCACCAGCTGTGGTAATCTTCCAGAAGAGAAAGAGTGAAGTCTCCACTGAACAGTGGAATAATTAAAAAAATAATCTGTATGCATTGCTAATGAATTTAAGGAGTGAGAGATCCATCCCTCTGAGGTGAAGTGCAGTCCAAGAAGACGTAATAGAGTAGCAGGAATCTCCAACAGTGACTTACAGCTGGATCGTAGAGCTGCCGAGGCGGTAACTCTGTCTAATATGCTCTGTTAGTGCTGCTTGTTATTGTGTTATTGTACTGCTGAGTTTCGTGGCATTTTATGGTCCCGTGTACGTTATTTTTCTTCAGCTCCCACCTGTATCCAATAAATGTTTTGTGTTGGGGATATTATAGTTTTCATAGAGAAGTAAATTATCATTCCATTACCCACATAGACCATCCCTGAAGTCAAAACTAGAGTTCTTCCTTCACTGAAAAAAATGAATTCATTGAACATGGTTAAATAAATTAGTATATGACAACATGATTTCTATAAGACAATCAGACCAAAAAGATGGAGGCTAAAGCTACATCTGCAATGTCTACTTTTTTTCAATCAGCAATGGGTTTCATATCAAAATTAATATTATATAATTTTAGATTTTTGTTTTGTTGACTTTTATTTCAGGTACTTTCAATAATGTTTTGTGAATTTCTTATTACCAAATGATGATCTCTCATTCTTAATAATTAAATAATTGAGTTTGTTGTCAAACTTTCACAGTATCCTTCCCGGTCCTTGTTAATCCACGTTCCATGATATCCAACAGTTCAAACATTTACCACAGCAAACTTTATTTGTATCCCCATCAAATAAAATGAAAGAAACAATCAGTGTTGAAATTTTAAAAATGAAAACCAGTTTCACTTCTTGAACTGAACTGCACCACTCCTGCTGACTCACTTCTCCAGGCTGCTATTTAAGGTCAGGACTTTCAGAGAAAAGGTTAGAATTAAAGACCAGACAAAAGGCTGAGGCCTGTGAGGCCACAGCTGGGGGGCAGTCAATCAATATAGAGCAGACGTTCTCAAACTTGTTACTTTAAGGTCTGCATCTGATGAGGTCAGAGGTTCGGAGCAATTTGCCATAACAAAATAACATTTAATCAACTCATTTATAACTTTTAATTAACGTTAGATTTCATGTGATTGAACCTGAGGCAGACACAGATCAGACAGTAAGTTAGTGTTTATTTCTCACTTAGACAACTCACAAATACATTTACTATAGTCGCGATATACGAGCTGACTAATTCTCCAATGTAACTTTAACGCGTGAATTCTGCAGCAACAACACACAATACTTTCACCAGCAGTTAATAATGTTGTGAATGATAGGGAAATAAAGAACATTAAAATGACAGGATTACTGTGAATCTTCAGCTACACAGTATATTCAATGTCTCTTGGAATTTACTGATCCATAGAAAATGTATTTCAACATAGAAAACATGAAACTTCATTTTGTATTAATAACACACGGTTCGGATTGAATTTGACTGTGAACTTCCTCATAAGGATAGAACATAGTGTTTGTCACCAATGCAAAGAGAGTATTTACACTAAATTAATTTAAATTCACAGATATACAGTATTTCTGCAGTGCACATTCTACCATATTGTATTATTTACAATATGTAAGTAAGTAAGTTACTATCTGCTGTGGAGATTCATGGTCATCAACCTGACCTTTATTCTTAATGCTAACATCAGCTCAAAATGTGCCCTTCTTTCCCCCTTGAAACAGAGAAACCTTAAATTATTTTCAATTATTATTGTCTGAAAATGTTCCTGATCCCCCTAATCATCTCTCTAGTGCCAGAATTCTGTGAAAAGGAAACTGTATTGTTTATTTTTTGTTACATCCAACACTGAAATTAATGTTATAGCCTCTAGTGTGTGATAGGACCTAGAGTTTCAGCCTGGCCTGTGTGGCACAATGGTTTATTAGTTGCCTCTTGGCCAACATTCATGTTAGATGAGTTTGAAACTCCAAATTGCCCATAAGTCTGGATGGGAATGGTTGTCTGTCATAATGGCAAGCAGACCTCTCCATTTGTCTGTATAGCTGCTGGATTCTGTGTGATATAAATTACATTAGCATGTGGTTGCAGAAATTAGTGTGGACTATTCCACTCTTGTCTTGTCTTCACCCAATTAGATCAACAAACCATATAACATCATCAAAGACTCACCAAAGAGTTATGTCATGTTTATTACATGTTTATTTCTGCTGTGAACTTGGATATTTTAAAATTGGGGCTGTAGCCACCAGGGTTTCTCTCTTCCTCTAACTTTAACCAAGTGTTGTAGTTGGCTAAACATAACCATGCACTAAGAAATAATCAATTTTGAATAAGTCGCCTTTGTTCTACCAACAAAAAATGATCCAATGTTGACCATGCAGTTCTGGACCAGGATGACCTCCACAGAATTAGTGCTTTAGAGTCTAGATGGACATACTGTATTATAGCTTGTTCAGTTCATCATGTCACATGTATTGATGCTAATCTTTGGGTCACATATTGGGTAGATGACCCATGGAAAGCAGCTTTGATATTTTAATGCTGTGGAGTAATTACATCTCAGAAGTGTTGACATGCGTTGACAGGGTAGATATTTGACAGAACTGAGATCAGCTTTCTGTCTGAGCCTCTAACTATTGATGTTTCAACTTGTTCAGCAGTAATCTGTTGGGGCATGCCGATGACATGATCTTGCTGTTTGCCATTTTCACTGCCATGCCTCAGATCCCAGGAGCTCTTGCCTTTTGTGTCCTGATTCCTGTCAAGTATCTCAATACAATGCTCATACCCAGCCTTGCTGTGTGTGTTAATGGCTTGTAGCGATCCTCTAGTTGTCATCCCTATCACTCTCATTGGCAGCCAGCAGTCATCTTCAGGACTCATTTCCTGGCATCATTTTAGGGGCATGTACGCTGATGGGATGTGGAGAGACACATATTGTCATTACAAAGGAAAGCCAGCCATAGTAATGATTCGGTTTTACACAGTCAATTTCCTCTCCTACATTATTGTGACACAATTCTATGGCGTAAATGGTGAGGAGCTGTCATCCCCCCTCCCCTTTTTTTTCATTGGAAGTCCCTGCTCCTTTTTTTGACTTGACATTTTATCTCCCCAATGCAAAATTGTTTTCAATTTAACAGAGTTTTAATATATAAAGGGAGTGGTCACTGGAGCCAAATGTTGGAGGGAAAAAGTGGTTGCCATGGGAAAGATTTTGGAGAAAACATTTGATTTCTGTGAAGTGAAAGAGTAAAAAACCCATCTGGAGTCTTAGCCGCAGGCAGAGTTGCAGAAATAAACAAGAGCCTGGAGGCAGTCCGCTCTGCTCCCATCTCACAGTCTGCTCTTTTATTTCTAAAAGGTTTTATGTTTGCTTTGCAAGTTGATCATGTAAAGAGGCTTTGACTGATGTGGGCTCTTGAAGGGCGATATCTATATTATGTTTTTTGAAGCTGCCAAAAGCCACCAATTGAGTTGGATCATTTCTTGTAATAAAATGCTATAGAGCACTGAGGCATGCCCAACGTATTATGAGTAAAAAAAATCTTTATTCTGTCTTCAAACTGCATGAATACATCAAAGCATTGTGACCAACATTCAACCAACATTACGCTCCATCCTATCACAGAGTCTGCATCGTTGTCATGACACTGTAGAAGTCGTGTGGCTGTTGCAAGGGTATAATTTTCCATCAGTGTTCTATTGCTGAAAGCAGACCAACAAGCAAAGCTCTCCTTTCATCTAAGGGTAGACACAATGGGCCTCACACAGGGACATTGTCATAAGAATCCCAAATCTGTCTTACTTATTTTGTGTTTGCTTGTACACGTGTTCCAAGTCGAATTCACCAAACCAAATTGCTGGTTTCAGCCCAATGAATGCCACCTGTTCATAAGGAGGCGTGTGTGTTTGTGTGATTTTATTTGCATTATTTGCAATTTGCATAATTGGTGCAGCCACAATTGCCATATAAGGCTGCCTCTTCTGCTTCACTCATTTGAGGTTTCATTCATAAAAATGTTACCCAAGAATATAATAGGAACATCACCTCACAGTGCCATGGCTTGGTAACAGAGGACATGGAACACTTCTGAATACAACTGCTAATGACATTTCATTGTGACAGAAATAAAGTTCAGTTCATGGAGTGGTTCAGCCTCCATGGAGTCAAGCTATAGAACTTCTATCTAAAGAGACTGACTCATTCTGTATGACACAGTCAAGGTAATATAAGAGAAGAAAATATTGTAGGCAAAGTATGATATTACAGTGAAACAAGACAAATATTTACTTCAGTAACCACAAGCCTGAAACACTACTACACACATGGCTAATAGACATGCAAGTGTGGAGAGATATGGTTGAGTGATTGGGCACCCCATGGAGAAGTTAGGGTTTGATGACTTGCTCAAGGGCACCTTGGCGGGGCCCAGGGTGTGAACTGGCACCTCTCCAGGTACCAGTTCACGCTCCATACTGTGATCCAAGCTGGACTTGAATAAGCCACCCTTCCAGATCCCTCCCCACCCTCCCAGATCCAAGGCCTAATCCATACAGAGGATGATACTGGGCAGAAACCTGGAAATTGGCAGCCATGATGTGATTAATAAGAATGCTAATTTAATTTAAAAACCTTCAGATTGTCCCAATTATATATTTAATTTTAGTTGATTTAGATAGAATAATTGACTCCAGAGTAGGCAATGCCAAATTACCTAACTTAACCTACTAACCTGACTAAAATAAACAGGAGAAAACAGGAGATCATCAGCAGCAACCCACCCCAACAAAAAGCCATCAGCATCCAAAACAAGTGTGGCCAGTTCGGAGGAGAAAGAGGTTAGTTCTGCCCATGCAGCACCACCATCTTGGCTCATTATATAGTCAACTGGCATCAGGAAGGAGCCAATTACCTGCAAGTACCATTAGCCAGTGGACCAGGCACCTCAGTGGGCTGCACACACTTATTTGCATGCATTCCCACTCTCACACACCTGTCACACACCATACAACAATACTGTCATTGATGAAAGAGATTCATTAAAGTCCACATGAAGTCAAGACTGATCACATGTGCTCTACAGTATCTGGCCCAGCAACAACAAAAAGTCATTTGTGAGTTTTCATGTGAGTATTTATGATATTTTAGTTTCATCAATAAAAAAATTGTTTGACTCATCCTACTAATATTACATCCAATGAAACATGTTCTCTCTTTTGAAGTCGCCGGAGTGGAGTGCTTCCTGTTTGATACAGTCAATGAGTGACTCTGTGGGCTGACTGGGCCTCACTGATTACTGTACACAAGCACGTAACCCCACTGCAAATGCCACAAGTCTCTCCCTATCTGCTTGTTTTTACAGGAAACACGTAAATAGGCGAAAGCAAACAGCATCCCTCTTTCTACTTCATGGAGACTTTAAGACACCAAAACCTGTTCCTGTTCAAAGCACCTGTAAAGCTTCAAAGTTGGCGGTTCGCTCTCATTTGACACGCTTGTTCTGAAACTTTCAAGCACAGAGTTCATTTAAGTGTGAACAAAAGCTTAGAGGCCCAACATGAGCCACAGAAACACTGCCTCACTACAAACTAATGTTCGTTAGAGCAAGAAACATACACCTCCACAGTTGCTCAGATTTTTGGATCATTTGCTCACTGTGATAATATTTCAAGGCAGTTTGGCTGCTGCTGCAGTTCATCCATTTCAAGACTGCTTTGGGCTGATATCCTTCTGCACATCACAACTTTCTGTTCTTTGACCTCTCATCAGTGAGACATTTTGAGTTGACTGGATTGTGTGGTAAAACCCCATGAGGCACAGAGCATCATACCACATTCAGAGTTCCTTAAATCAGTGTCTGGGCCATTGCAACATTGAACTGAACAGCCCTGCTCTCACATTTTAGGCATTGGCTTTATGTGTAAGAAACATGATTTTTGCAGGACTGAGTTGTTCAATTGGCCACAGTGGTCTAAATGCATGAAGTTGTCCAATAAATGGACACTGATAAGTTAAGCACAGATTAGTGACATTAGTCCTGCCTCATTATCTGGAGAGACTCCTCATGGAGAGTCTTGTGTAACGCTTGTGTGGCTCGACACCTACACCTCTTTCCATAGCTGTGTCCCAGAATACATTTCAGCTATTCCAGCCACAGTGACTGACAAGTGCAGTTGGACAGTTTGCATCTTTGTCACCTTCATTTGTCCCTTTAGCTGCTAGGGACCCATGACAAGCTCATTCCTCAACAGTCTGACACAGTGAAGTCCAGAGTCAGGCAATTTTTCTCATTCATTTGAGCCCATATTCAAGTTTGTTCATGTATTAATAATACTCAGTGTGAGATCAATGATTCAGAGTTTGAATGTTTCATGTTGGTCTATGTGCTGTTTCCAAGGCATCCTCAGCTCAAATCCTTACTATTATAAAATGCTGTCATGGTAAAGGTCACATTCAAATGAGATTTGTTTTGAAAGCCATGTTTATAGAACATCAGTTCTTAATTGCATCTTTCTGCTGTATGACATTCATTTGTGAAGAAGCAGAACATGAACACGAAGGAATGCACAGCAGGACTGTACAGTGAAGCCATGAAATATTAAAGGACACTTTGGGAAATATGCTCAGATGCTTTCTTGCTAAGGGCCAGATGATAAGATCAATAATAGCACTAATGTCTGTACGCAAAGTGACAGAGCCAGTCTTACTGTTTCCTCCTGCCTGCCTGCTGGCTCTGCCTTTATTATTATATTCATACAGACATGAGAGTGGTATCAAACTTGAAATAGGATTACAGCTTCTAAAAAAGCTTTATTAAACTGAAAAAGACAAAGTTTGGACCTATTCAGCTGTTCATCAAATAGGCAACATGCTAAAGATAATGCTGATGTCCTATGCACAATTCATTATATGACTTAATACACAAGCAATACATTTATACATTATCAGTGTCTGAAAGAATCACAAATCTCAAAACAAACAAACAAACAAACAAACAAACACTAACCCCACAAACTATTCCCAAAAAATGTCTTCATACATATTTTATTCATTTGTTGTGACCTCTCACTTGGCGTGGACATAGTGATCGAGTGTAATGATCAGTGACAGCATAAACTAACATTTTGAAATTCAGGTCTTGATTCTGTTATATCAGAATAATATTATGTGAAACTTTATGGACAACTTAAAGTTTTACAAAACATTATTTTAAGGTCCATGAGAAAAAATGTAGTCATCATTGCATTACATACCTGCCATCATCCTGAGCTCTCAACTGTCAACTGTTTATCACACACAATTACTCAACAGCACAGTAGAACAAAAGGTATCTAGGGTAGCCATGTATATACACTCTGCGCATGCAAATATGCGTGTAAGTCAAACTTGTCTTAGCAATGATTTGATTTGCGATAAAGAAATAATGTACCATCCAAACCTAACAAATGA
Organism: Protonibea diacanthus; assembly: GCA_028641955.1. NCBI lineage: Eukaryota > Metazoa > Chordata > Actinopteri > Sciaenidae > Protonibea > Protonibea diacanthus. Next base: position 1,531,235 of record CM053983.1, on the reverse strand, counting down.
AATTTGGATTTATTAGAGAAGAGCAGCATTAGAACTCTCACAGGTTAATGCATCAGTACTTTAACACTGACAGGACCATTCATTCCCTGTGATAATGGGTAATTATCTGCATTTTACAGCTAGTTCTGTTCTCTTACACAAGACACATTTTGAAAGCTAAACTTTTTCTGGAGTATTTTTTTTTATTTCTAATATTGGATAGAGAACAGGTGTGGGCAATCTAAAGTGTCTCGCCTGAATTTGTCTCTTAAACTCCATGGCACCGTGCTGAAAACATCATGTGGGATGGGAAGTGAAAGCTACACGGTGCAGGATGGAAATGAGATGGGGAGCGTGAGGGCATCCAGACTGAGACTGGCTGGTGAGAGCAGATTTTAATCAGAGAGGCTGGTAGCAACAGCAGTGCGGCCCCTGAGGGCCCGGGCATCACATCACATTATAACCCAGCCCAAACAGAGGCGCCAAAATGGCCGGGCCTGAAATAACAGATCACACTGCCAAATCGCATCATCATCCAACCCGCTGCGGTCTTAATCTGCCTCATCCTCCTGCACTAATGAAGCTAATGGAGGGAATAAGTGACATGCTCTTTCTTCTCTCTCTTTCTCTCTCACTCTCTCGCTATCACTGTCGTCTCTTTAATGGCGTCGCTGCTGATGTCGGGAGGAGACCCACACTCTGCTTTTGCTTGTCTGTGTTTATTTTAAAGCATGAACATGACAAAGTATAACACAATAAATATGTAAAGAAGCTATCTGGGTTATGGCTGCAGAGATTCATGTTTTATCAATCAATACAATCTCCTTAGCATTTAGCATTTGATGCATTGGGTGTCAAACAATCATATGCACCTTTATGCAGTGTCAGTTCAGTCTGTGGTCTCATCCACTGCTACAAACTTTTGTTAGTTTTTCTGAAAACATCTGTAACTATAAAACATCTGTAGCTGTAGCTTTAACCCTGTGAATAGTCAAAAAGTCAGACAGCTGTATTTTTAATGGCGAATGTCATGCTAGTTTTAATTTTGTTATCATTTATCACCTCACCCACGAAGACCAGCATGCATTCTTTCACAGATTCGGAGTCTGTGAAGGGCCTTTTCTTTTCCCGCCAAGATCCAGGATGCACAAAGAGAAGCTGCTTGAGCTCTCTCTTGGTCTGTGCATGACAGCACAGTGTAATATGGCTCCGATCATAAGATGTAATAAAATTTTGAACTTTGCGTCTCTCCTGTGATTCCTCAGAAAAGGTTGGTATTTCTCAGCGTGATACCTCCAAATATTATATTCTTTAACACACTCACTGCAAATAAAACACATTGGTTTGGAATTTAGAGATGGCAGCGTTATTAAAATAAACAAGTACTTGACAGGTAAGGGTTAAACTCATGGTTTTTATTGTCAGTTTTCTATCAGGGATGACAGAGACATATTTTCAGTAGAGCTCTCCCCTACTGTGACCATCAACAAACAGATGTTTTGTGAAGCTGCTAACTGTGGTCAGAACTCACATGGGAAAACCGTGATTGGCGGTGTGCTACATCTGTAAACAACCTGTCCAGTCAGTTTGACAACAGACATGAGAAGGAAGCGACATGATGCACCATATGAAGTGAACTTACTTTGTCATCAGATTTATGTATCCTGGGCCACTCTGAGGTTGCTACAGGGCTGGATGTGACCCACAGGCCACCAGCTGAACATTCCATAGGCTGCATGATATCACTGTTAATGTATACATTTTAAATCTATCTTAATATTATTTGATATGCGTAACATTTTAAATTATATTTATGTCATACTAGTGGCTGCCAACTCTTCAGCAGGTCAAGTTGACAGAAAGTGAAACAATCTTTACTCTTAGTAACTTTTACTTAATAAAACCTTTCCAATGTCATAGTGGTCATTATATTTATTAATTATAATAGCTAATGAGCTCCAAAGCATTGTAACTCCTACAATACACAGCATGCGGAACAGCTCAGGAACAGCTCTGCTCCGGAACGACAGCGTACTCTGTGTCCGCCAACTCACACATGATCCGAATGTGATGCACACTGGTGCAGCTCTGCTAGACACCAGAACGCACAAGATCTCGCAAATTCACGCATAATCACGTGATATTGCCGGCTGTAATCAATGGCATTCCACGCTGCATCTTTTTTGCTTTTTTGCTTATCTTTTGTGAGGTGTCATAAATTATAGGTTGATTTTGGACCTCCAGAATCAACTTCTCCTCATCCATGGTGTCGACGGGGTGAAAGGAAACCTGAAATCCTCTGACCTGTTGACTGCAGGTCAGCCCCGCCCATTATGACGTGTTCTTGTAATGACTCGATCTGCGGTGAACACGGAGAATTTTATTTTGAAAATCAACTGTGGTTTCCTTCCCCTCACAATCTGCTCTGTGCTGAATTTATGCGCCGTGCTCTGGCGTCCGTGAAAAATAGAAGCTCTGCGTATGTGTTGCGGAGTGCTGTTGGACGCCGCAGTCGTTCCGGAGCCGTGTCGCAGTGGAACTGGAGACCGTGTGAGCTGACACATTGACTAAAATTGAAATGTATCCTGACAGAGAGACCACTCAATGTTTTAGAAGTGAGCTTTAGATGTGCTGGTAGTCCTCCAAATGAAACCATAAAATATGTGGCTTCTCCATGCCCTCTACAATGACAGTCTCATCTGACGTCTTTATCAGCAGGATCACATCACAGCACATCTCTGCCTCCAGAATCGTTACAAATCACTGTTGAGAATGGATCGTGGTTTATGTTAAAATAGCTGCTCAGGTTAGGGGACCTACATTGTCATGGTTAAAGTGATAAACACATGGTTAGGATTCAGGAATGATAGTGAAAAACAATGTTGACTGCTGGATGGAAATGAGTGTTAAAGTCATTCTATTATCTCCTGTGTCCTTCTATTCATTGGGATTGCTTTGAATCTGTTAAACTAAGCTGTTCTCACATGGAGAAATTATATTATTCTGTAGTTGCATTGTTCTTGCTCTCTGCTGAATTGTGTTTATTGCTGCAGTTTAAATGAGGAAAATAGTGATTTTGTTGCAAGCTAGCTCTGTTGACGTGGTGCTGATGATGCATGTGTGTTTGTAGCTGTTATTGTGGAGTCCAGCATAATAAGTTAATTTTCATGATGCTTCACACAATTGTTTGTTTGTGTATGAGACTTTTAACTTTCTATTTATTTTACGACTTATGCAAAAATTGTATAGTACTGTCAGGTATCTCATTAAAACAATGAAGTATCTTCACGGTCATAATAGCAGCACGAGATTGTGATTGTGTGTATTTTTTTTAATGGATAAACAAGGTAGTGTGAGCGCATCAATCAGTCATCATTAATATACAAGCCTAAAAAAGTAAAAACAATAAACTATCAGAGAAAGACAAGCTCTGAAAATGCAAACTGGAGTCTTTGAAATATAAATAGTAGGGATGAGGGAGTACACCATTATCTGTATCTATTAACCATATGAACTATCTGTATCCGTATGCGTAATCGGAGTTGGTGGGGCCTAACCCGGAAGTTGGTTGGGTTGTCTTGAAATGGGCGGGGCTTTAACCGGTATGTCACAGTATTTTAAGCATGCAATTGATAAGGGGTGATCAGAAATTGTTATATTTATTGCTGATTGGAAAACTATTTACAGGACAGCATCAGCATTGAGCTTCAGATCAATGGTTTTGATCACGATAGCAAACAAACTATTTATAGAACAAGTTAACTAAGATAACTGACAGATATTTAAATCATGTATAAAGTGTTTCAGCCAATCACAAGAATGTGTAGAATTTCGTTGGTGTAATTTATTGTTCGTCCTGTCCTGGCGCAAGCGGCGTTTCTTGACGTCTGTGGACCAGTTGTGGAAAACGTCCCAGTGCATTAAATCAAACACAGCGATCCCCATAGCAACCGCTGTGTTTCAGAGGTAGACGCACATGCGCACTCACATACTGCTGAGTGAACTCTGCGGTCGTTAGCTCATAAGCAGTTTGTTTTCCGAGCTGTTCTGTATCGTTAAAATTAAACAAAATAACATGAAACACAACTGCTTACTCTCCTACTGATTTTAATTGGGACATTTTGCATTGAACGTAGATATTAAACATGTGGTACACGTTTGGAAGGCTGGGCGCAGAGGAGACAGTTTTCAAGACTGTATGTTTCCTTTGAACCAGAAGGACATGGTTTACGTGTTTTTATGAGGCTTCAAAATATGAGAAGAAGTGGATTGTGAAGGGCCCTATTAATGGAGACCTGAAAATAATACAGTAATTACAGTAACGTTAGGTGACGTGGTGCACAGTAATGTGATTTTACATCGTGCATAATCACGTTAGGGTTTCTCATCATTTTCATGTGTGTTATCTAATGTCAGTGCATGTAACATTAGACTGCTCTCGTTTCCTGAGTGGATTCCAGAGGACAATACACTGGTAACAGGACACGAGACGTCTCTTTATATGCAACAGCAGCCTGTGGCTATGACAGGGAATATACGTGTGTCGGTAATGGTGCACACAGACGAGAGACACCTGCCTGGGTGTGACCACCTGCCGGATGTGCCGTGCTGCCAGTGATACCGTGACACGCCCCCACAGTCCTGGAGCTGGGAGTACTGCCCATTTTTACCTGATTTTGACACCTAATTTCATAAACTTATTGTTAATTTTAATCATTCAAATAACACTTTCTTCTTTAGTCTGACAAACTCAAAACACATTTATTTTGACTTTACAGTTTTTTTTTTGTTTTTTTTGTTTTTTTTCCAGTTGCTAACACACTGAAATGACATGGATAGCACAAATATTTAAAGTGACACACAGGGAGCAAAACCTCATCTCAAATCTCCAAAACTTTAAACACATTTTCTGCTTTACACACATTTTACAACTGGAAATGGCACTTTTTAAGTGTACTGAACGTGGTTCTCTGCATAAGACACAACAATCTGACATAAAGTCACATGTTTGCAATTTTAAAACACTGCCATTTAAAATGACACTACATGAGCTCATTGGCCACTATATGTGCCACCTGGCCAACAAGCAATAAAAGACCACAGGTGAGCATCTTTTTTTCTTTCACAACAACAATGGAAGACATTGCTGAGAGAAGAAGAGGGAGGGTGAGAATGAGCGGGGGAGAAAGAGTGAGAGGTAGGGGTAAAGCAGTGCTGTCTAATTATTTTGCTTTCTTCTTTATTTATTTTCTGCAATTGCATTTTTCAGATTACTGTTTTGTGAGCATATTTTAGTTCACTCCAATGTAAATATATCTGCTGGGCATATGTTGCACTGACTTGTTTGGTGAAAAAAAAAAAAAAAAAAAAAAATCAATAAAAAAAAAATTTTGCAAACATGTAAACATGCCTTTCCTGTTCAAAGGATGGATCAGTCCAATCAGAGATTCATGTGGATACCTTTTCCGGTTTGGTTAATGCCATTGTCGTTTCTCTTTTTCTCATTTGCCGTTGTCGTTTCTGGCTTGCTGTTGTGTTTTATTTTTTTGTTGTTGTCGTTTCTGATTTGCTGTTGTGTTTTCTGATTTGTTGTTGTGTTTTTTGATTTGCAGTTGTGTTTTCTGATTTGCTGTTGTATTTTCTGATTTGCTGTTGTGTTTTCTGATTTGGCATTGTTGTTTCTGATTTGTTGTTGTGTTTTCTGTTTTGTTGTTGTGTTTTTTGATTTGCTGTTGTGTTTTTTGATTTGCCGTTGTGATTTGCACTTCAGGGCCACCGTAGTATTAGCGATGAATATCTGTAATACACATGTAAACTACATGATTTATAGGCAGCTAGCACATTGCTCCAGAAGTATGAGTCAGATTCCAGCAAAGCTCTCAGTCCAAGTCCAAAAAGTTACTGTTTCTTCGGAGAGTTCAGGAAATTTGGAATGCTTTCCCTATATAAACTTACAGGCCTCAAAGATAGCTGGAATGATCACAAAGGGTAATGGTGAATGCCATGACTCATCCTAAAAGTCAATACAGGTGATCGCACAGCTGCTGCTATCTTCTATTTTTGTATTGTATTGTATTTATTAATTTATTTATTTTTACTTTTTTTACAGACACAACAAAATTGACATAAGAAATTAAATGCATCATTAAAATAAAACTTCAGTTACCAATAAATGCAGGCACACACATGCATACCTACATTACGAACAGAGGACTGTTGCTCGACACCAACAAAGTGTGGACGTGGTCTTTTACTAGAGTTGAGCCGGATACTCGGCTGAAACGAGAACCACTTTTGTCAAGTACGAGTATTATACGAGTAATACGAATCAATATCTGTGCTCGGATTGAATGAAAATCCTCACTGGGTAGCTGACTGTGTCTGCGTTCTGTGATAGGCTAGTCACATTGCCCCTCTCCTACACACATACAGATGTATTGTGTTGCTGTGTCCCTCTGCTCACTCACACACAGAACAGCTCTGTCTCTCCCTCAGTCACTCAGGTTCACGGGTCTTTTCCGTTAATGTTTAGGGTTTTTCAGCTTCAGGTTTGTTTTTACTTCGGTTTGCACTTTGTTATTAACAGGTGTGAAAGTAAGCTGGTACGGTCCGGTACTGTGTACCACTAGAAGATTCAGTGGCAGTACGCAGTACCAGGAAGATGGGAGAGTGGCTGCCTGCTATAAAGCTTCATACCAGTCAAACCAGTCATGGCTGCACTCTGGGTCAGAAAATAGATCCTCTAGCAACATGCAGTCTTCCTTTTAACCCATTCCGAATAGTTTCTGGACTGTCCGTGCTGTGTTTTAGTCCATGCTGGACGGAGCATTGGCCGGGCATCTCCCTCTCTCCCCCTCCCCTCAGAGAGAGCCCGGTGGTCTCCTCTGTGCCCAGTCTTTCAAACGTGTACCACATGTTTAATGTCTTTACGTTAGATGCAAAATGTCCCAATTAAAATCAGTAGGAGAGTAGTTGTGTTTCGTGTTATTTTGTTTAACGATACAGAACAGCTTGGAGAATAAAGTGCTTATGAGCTAATGATTGGAGAGTTCACTCAGCAGTATGTGAGTGCGCATGCTCGTCTACCTCTGAAACACAGCGGTTGCTATGGGGATCGGTGCGTTTGATTTAATGCACTGGGATGTTTTCCACAACTGGTCCAGAAACGTCACTTGCACCAGGACAGGACGAACAATAAATTACACCAACAAAATTTCACACATTCTTGTGGTTGGCTGAAACACTTTATACATGATTTAAATATTAGTCAGTTATCTTAGTTAACTTGTTCTGTAAATAGAATGTTTGCTATTGTGATCAAAACCATTGATCTGAAGCTCAATGCTGATGCTGTCCTGTAAGTAGTTTTCTAATCAGCAATAAATATAACAATTTCTGATCAACCCATATCAATTGCATGCTTAAAATAACATACAGTTAAAGCCCCGCCCACTTCTGGGTTAATTTCCACCCACTTCCGGGTTAGGCCCCACCCACTCAGAGTATGGATACTGATACAGGTAATTCATATGGTTAATAGATACTATAATAGATAATGCTGTACTCGATCATCCCTGTTTTGCCATACTGTTAAACTGTTACCATACTATCACTGCAAATTTTGTGTTTACTCCTTTTTTTAATGAACCCACTCACTGATACAATGTGATGCAGCTGGATCCTATGTACAGATTCTCTAAGCCAGTATGATAACTCAAACCCTATGTTCATGTGCAAAGGTGATGACATCACATTGTATATTAATATATTTGTTTTATCAGGTTGTTTATTCACATTGTATAGATATCCATTTCTGTAGATGTCACTAAAATGTCATTTCAGTCGCGTCAAAACACAGGAGGCATTTTTATTACACAACTATGACCTGTAGGCAACCGATGTGACTGCACATTTCTGAGTGACGTCACCAAAGCTGTTGACAAATGAAAAAAAAAAAAAATCATATCGTATGGTCCATCCATCCAGCCAGCCATTTCATAACAAGGCTGATAACCATTCATGTTCACACTTATGGGTAACGAGTCCAGTCACATGGTCAATTTGCAAAATTAGCATGCGTCTAAAAATGTATAGTCTGTACAGATTGTATCACAGATTTGTGATATCAGGCTAAATAAATAAAAGTCGAAGAGCATCAGCCAACACTTCCATTAAACAGCACGTCTATACATGTTGCATCTATTGCTCATGTAGGTGTTTTCAATTAAAGAGGTGAGAGTTCTGTTATTGTGAAACTTTAACAATGAATCTTTACACCTTAGCTGTGAAATAGCACACAACTTCCACACCCCAACTATCATTCCTCCAAGTCTACCAAAAAAAAAAGTGTTTGAATTCACCTCAAATATTTCCTTGATGGTTTTATTTTAGTTGCTTGTTTAGCACTGCTGATTTGGGAGCCAGTGCAACTTTAAAGGTGAAGCTGAGACACAGGTGTGTGGTTATTATTATCATTCATTTATTTGACTTAATCTGGAAATACAAAATCTATCCACTTAATGTTCTTGATATTTAAGCTGTGCTGTGTGTTATCCACCAGGTTTCTCCTCATGACTTGAAAGGCTGTTGGATTTCAAAGAACACATTTGTGAAAAGAAAATAATTTCTTTTGATGACTTATTACTGTAAAACTAGACGAATGTTTGAATGAAATGCATATGACATCATTTAATTTAAAGATATGCATTTAATAATGTTCATATCACCTTTCAGCTGCCCAACTGTCTGGTGTTGAATGTGGTTCAGAATCAGCCTGATTATTAGCTGGTGAATGTTTTTAATTGAAATGAGACAATATGTATGTAATGATGTAAGTTGACCTGTGAACAGGTAACTCACTATGTTTTTTTTTTTAGTTTTTCTGCCCCTCCTGACACCAGAGAATATGCTGGTACGCGCTGGATAAAAATAATTTATGACATATCAGTGAAGCTTGTGTGTACAGTGCTGAGAATAGCAAAAATAGCTGATGGCAGTGAATGACCTAGTCATGACTAAGGCCTCTGAGAGATTCCAAAGGAGTACAAAACATGCTCAATTTTTAATCCCTAGCAGGGAGGAGGGGCAAGCCACAAAACCACAGAGCAGTGAGGGAGGGGCGGTACTGGGCTGCTTTGGCCAGTCGGTCAGGTGTTAAACCTCCTTCCCCCTGCCCACACACATACACATAGCCACCCACTCCCTCCTATACCTACTTTTCCCCATTTGTTCCCGAGTGCGCCCTCATCTCTCAAGGTGTTTATGTTTCAATCAAAAGAGCCAGAACGGCGTGACCACAGCTTTCCGCGTGACCAGCAGAGCTCCAGCTGCAGCCGCCACCCTTCACTGCTTTAGGAATCAGCCATGAAAATGCCACCTTGCCAATCCCCTTTCTCCCCTTTTTCTCTGCTATTACTGGCCTAGACTGTGGAGGCCTGCTATTGGCCTTGTGTCCTGCTTTCTGAGAGGAACTTCAAAATAAATCCATCACTGTCCCTCATAGCAAAATTTTAAGAAGGGCTAGGATCGACCTCTGTCTGTTTGTTCCTTGTTTGCCACATAAAATATCACCGATACAATTTTGAGCAAAAACATGAACAATGCATTTTATCACTATATCATACCATATGGAAGACTTTGACTTTAGACTTTGTGTATCTACATATTCAGTCAGTACAGTTTTCACAGAATTCAGTTCTGAGACCATATTTGCCTCATACTAATTATTATACCAATTATTGTAGGTTTACTGTATATAATAAAACCTCTTCCCTGACTAAACAAAATCTGGTCCTTTAATTAGTGTACAAAGGACTAGTGTGTAGGATTTAGTGCCACTTAGTGGTGTAGTTGCTAATTGCAACCTCCACGCCTTTTAGCTGCATCTGCACCCATGGCAGTCACATCTAATTAAACCACTATACAGGAGTAATGATAATATGGAATTCACTATAGCTGTTGACTTTTTATCCTTTAAATACATTTGGCATAGTTGACCATCATATTCTGCGACAGCACCTTTGGATGCTAGGTGTGGCTGATAGTGTATGTATGTAACTAAGCTCCTGTAAATCAGGTGTCCCACAAGGCTCCATTTTAGGGTTATTGTTGTTCTTGAGTCATAAATGATATCCCTAAAGTTTGACTAACACTATCACTGCTATGCAGATGACACACAGCTCTTCATCACAGCTCATCATTTCCTCCTGAGGACCTCTCAATCTCTGCACAGGTCTCCAATTGCCTCTCATATCTCCACATGGATGAAGGCACATCACCTCCAGCTGAACTTCTCAAAAATTGAACTGCTGGTCCTCCCAGCCAAACACCGTGACATCAACATCAAAACTGACTCCCTATGTCAAACTGTTCCACAAAAGGGCCGGTGTGGCTGCAGGTTTTTGTTCCAACCAACCGAGAGCACACAGTTTGACCAATCAACTCTCTTAAGACTGAGATCAGTTCATTAAATGAGTCTGGTGTGCACCAGACTTGACACCGGCCCTTTTGTGGAACAGTTTGACACCCCTGCCCTATGTCTTGCCCCCACCATGATGATTGATGACCAACTAACCTTCTCCAATCATGTCGCACTCAGTTGCCCAGTCATTCTGCTTTGCAACATGCTACTCAACTCCTGACACAAGCTGTGGTCATCTCAAGACTAGATTACTGTACTGGCTGCACAGGGAAACCCTTTCAGATGATCCAGAACATGATGGCACACCTGGTCTACAACCACCACACATTACCCTGCTGCTCATCAAGCTCCACTGGCTACATGTAGCAGCATTGTTCTAATAATTCTAATATTTAAGTTATTCATAGTTATTAAGTAAGTAAGTTATCCACAGAGTTTTAAAACATATGTTAAGACAATCCTCAATGTCATCTTTATTTCAAACATTGTAGATTCTGACTTGCACAGATGAGTGTGCAGTTGTTTTGTTTATGGGAGGAGAGCAGGCAGGACAAAAAAAAAATGTGTTTCTAAGTAATCTGTTAGAATTTCTCATCATTTGTTATTGTGCCAATAAAAACAAGCAAACAGACCAACAAACAGACCTAAAGGGGACAGAATAACAGCTCTCGATATAATGCACGCCAAGACACCACCACAGACAGCCTTAAAACATAAAGCTCAATCAACCTCTCTGACGAACAAGTACTCCAAATAAAATGACTAAATGCGTCATTAGTCCATGCCCCGAAGAACACAGAGGAAGTTTCAGATATGACACCAGCACCAGGACAATATCATCTGTGCCTTTCAAAACAAAATCACTGCTGAAAAGTCAGCTCTGGTTCTGATTGTGACATCCTTGGTTACAATTAATAAACGCATACTTAAGGTTCAGGAATGACTGTGGTCATGGTTAACAGAAAACAGTGGGAAAAGGGAAACAAACAACAATCTTATTAGTCAGATGTTTTGCCAACCCATCATTCCCCCCAACCTCCTCCTTACGCTGACTTTTTCACTATAATAGAGCACCAAGGTGAAGATCATTTGCAGTCCCCATGGGCCCCTGTGGATGGGTGTTAAAATTCTGCATAGAACAACAAAAAGCTGATGGAAAAAGCAGATTCAAAAACAACAGAACAAATAAAAATAGACTGTATGGTTGTATATATATGTTTGTATTCACATGCGTGTGTGTGCACATACATGTGACCAAGTGATACCAACCGCACAAGACCCAGAATAAACTGGAACCAGAGACTGCTATACAAATATTAATTTTATTGACAATATATTTGATAAAATGTATAAACAATTTATACAACAAATCAAGAGCTAAATAATTATTTCATAGTTCTCAAGTTAAAACCCTGCCTTAAAACAAGAAATGGAGCCTACCCAGTCAACTCCAAACAAAGCCTTGGTTCAGCTGCTCTCTCAGGTGTGTCAGTGCAGGAGGAAAGGCCCAGGTGAGCTTCAATGCCCTTTTTATAGACTCCACCCCATTTGCCAGCTCTTAGGACTAGACTTCCTGTTACCTCCCTTCTACATACATATGTGACATGGTCCATCCAAAACCTGTTCAATACGCAAGTCTAGTTATTGTTTCAGTCATTCTTTTCATTCTATATTTTAATTTTTGTATTATTATTATTATTATTATTATTATTATTATTATTTTAATTAATGTGGTAAAATTTAAAACAGCAGATAAAAAAAAAAAAAAAAACGATGACATGACAAGAGTGCAATGAAGCCAAATAAATATACCTTCAGTCTTTCAATTACATCCACACTGTAACTTCTTACAGGTATGCAGGTCTGTGCTGATGCAAAGAAACCTTTCATGGGACCAGAAAACCATAATGTAAGGCTCAGTAAGGGTCTGTTTCCATTTAGTCAATGAAACTCAAGAACTATGAGCAGATTTCAGCTGTGTACTGTTAATCTTGTTGTTATGGAACTGATTTGTTAAAATCTGTCCCCTGATTGCTACTTAAAAGACTGAATTTCATTAGGCATGCTACTCTTGAGACTTTAAGCATCCCCTAATGCTGCTTTAGATACTTGTTGTTTAATGGATATTATATGTTTTGGCATTGAAATCCACCATGGGAATTGAAGAGGTTAAAGAAAGAGAATCCTGCAGAATTGCTGGCAGTGACTAGCTTCAAGTCCCAGTATTGGTTATTATACTGGTGTTCAAAACTAGTTGTGAACCTCAGCTATCAACTTAGTTTTTTTTTTTTTTTCTTCTGCACCAGAGTTCTCTGCAGAGTGCATTTACAAAGAGCACACTGGAAATGATAACCCCGGCCCCGGTCTGGTGAAAAGCTATTTCTTGCCACTTTGTTTCCATGGCAATGTTGATGAGCTGGTTGGTTAGGAGGGGGGTGAGTAGAAGAGAGGGAGGGTGAGTAGAGGCGGGGGGCCTTTTCAGCCGCCAAGTAAGGCCTGGGCATTTTAACAATTCATAAAACTGTTGAAATCAATCTGAGCTTAGGAGATTTAATAAATCTCTCACTCTCTCTGTGAGACGAACCACAGAGAGAGAGAGAGAGAGAGAGAGAGAGGAGGCAACAATGAGGTGGAAAAATAGACAGCATCAGGGGTAATGCTCATATTGGCTGACACAAGGGAAAAGCAGCTTTTAAAGCGTTTAGCTTTAATTTCATTCAGGAGTGACATAATTGATTTTAATGAGATGTTTATAGAGTGAAGTGCCGGTGTTGCTAAATCATTTGCGAGTCTGCCTGACGGGTACTTGTGAGGCTCGCACCGGGGAGAAGCAGAGAGGCACACATACCTCTGCTGCCAGAACTCCTCCAGCAAGCCACCACTCATCTTCACTCTCTGCTGCACACACACACACACACACACACACACACACACACAGCTGAATACATTTGGCTGCTTATTTTAATTAAGAGCATATTTAATTCATGAAATACTTTCTTAACTTTGACACCGTATTGACTGAAAAGCTGCAATATCTTTTTTGTCCATTTAGCCTTTTGATAAACCCGCTGAAATACACACCACCATGAAGTGAGTCCCAGCTATGTGGCCGAGAATATAAGTTTACTTCTACTCTTCAACAAATCCTGCTGACTTCTCCTGTTCACAGTATCAGTGTTGTGATTGACTGACAGGGTGTCACATTGCTATTATGAGGTCCCTGCGGGGCTGTGTGGGTTAGAGTGGAGAGAATGGATGGAAGTGTGAACATCACAAGAGCTGCAGCTTCTGCCCTCAGTACTGAGAGAAAGAGTGGACGCCGTGAAGCTGGCACTCACGCTAAACTCTGCCCCATCCAAACATAACACACAGAGCAGTGTTGAAATAAAGGCTGATAACAGAGACTGTCCTCACTGCAAACACAGCATCACTCATGATTTCAAACACTTCAAGCTGTCAGACGCTAAAAAGTCAAGACGAACTTTAGGAGAAGGTGATGTTGATGATTGAGACCACTGGCTGGAGACCACTGTTTTGTTGTTGTCAAAAACTAATGATTGCTCATTGCTCATTTGAATGGTTTGGATGTGTATTGGTCATGTTTGTAGTTTTGAAATGAAAGAATCTACCTTATCATTATGGTTGGAATATTAATATCAGGCTTAACCCCAGAGTTACACAGTGAACACATTCCACTCGACACATCTAGAAGCTTGCAGGCTACTTGTCAATGGTGCAGTGGCGTTTTTTGTTTGTGGCGAATATTTCAAAGAGAAAAGTTCAAATGCTTTTTAATTCAACAGAACAGGGTTATGTAAAACCCTGTGCATCCCAGATAATATGAATGATATTTTGAATCTATCATCCTCCATTCCCTCCTAGAAAAAAAAAAAAAAAAAAAAAAAACCTGAATCGTCGATGCTGCTGAGGTTTACTGAAGTTGAAGTGGCTCTTTGCGTCCAGCTACTATCTTTTTTCCTGTTTCTTTGTTTTGTGCACTGGCTTTTATCATGTTCAAATTTTTAAATGGAACACAGTACACATTAATCAGTACTTCTGAACAATTTCCATGAGATGCTTCTCAGGTATTCATGGTTCACAGAGGCTTCTTAAAGTTTTTGATGGCCTCCTGACTCTTCCCGTCCTCCCATGATCTGAAATGAACCAAACCTGAACCCTTTCACTGCAGATCGGTTTTTGTTTTATTTTTACCACCACAGCCACAAGCTCCAGAGAAATAAGAGTGTTTCATGTAACTAAGTCCGCTCCTGAGATCCAGAAGATAAATCCTCTTCTATGACCTTGAGCAGCCTGTACATCATCATTCTCACTTGCACGAGGTACAGTTCTTTACAGTCTAACATATAGCATGAAATGCTACAACCTGTAAAGTGGATCATATCTATCCATATCTGTAAAATGATAGTGCATATTGGTAAAACCCCCAACATGCAAACTTATCAGTCCAGGTGACACCCACACTGCAATAAATTCACACTCCCTTTGCTTTAACACCTTCTTCTAACACAGATTATTAATACCTCACACTCCTGCAGGCACACACTGAAGCCAGTCTGAATTTCTCGAAGGCAAGCTTATTGACTGTGATTGATTTTGAAATATCTCTGGACATCTCCCATGCATATGGATCCAGCCAAACACAGACACACACACACACACATATACACACACACATTTGTTGAAGTTGAATAGCCACTGGAGTGTCTTCAGCAGCCTATTACAGCCAGACTGGCATCTTAAGCTGCAACCTCAATCAGCCCTCAAATGGGGAAAAAATGACAGGTTTGGGAGTATTTTTTTTTCTTCCTGCAGGACAATGCTTTCCCGAGCACCTTGGGAACGATTTCCATGCAACAACTGTGGAGAGCTGTTTTGATTGCTTTTCAATCAAGCGAGACAAACACTAATTAGATTTTTTTGAGGAACTGCAGAATTATGGGCCTCTTTCATGAAGCGTGGACGGCTGTGACTGGCACTTCTCTGATAGCTTCCGAGGCACTTCTCTGCTTGGACCGACAGTTTGCTGTCAAGACACTATACACACTGTTCACAGCTCACGGCAGAGCTTTACCTGATTTGATTCAAGTGCAGAGTTCCTAGAGGGTCATGTTTGCAGTTCTTTTCATATTGTTTTGCATCCTCCTATTATCCACAGACGAACGCTAACATATGACAGAGTATCCAGTATTCTGTAGTAGCGTGAGTGTATCATGAGAAGTGTCACATCATCTCCTTCCTGAATCTACAAAGCCTTTTATCATAGACTGGCAGTGTGTTGTAACTGGACTGGACCAAACTAAGACATATAGCAAGGATATGCAAAAATAATAATGTAACAGAAAAACACACAAAATACCACGACCACTGCTACAATCCAGGACTGATACTTACTGTACTACATACTTCTGTATAGAATGTCCGGTCACATTTATACAGCGTATAGCACTTATAATACTCATAGTTACTTTACACGTTTATCATTTATTATTATTATTATTATTATATTATCTATTTTTTTTAAATGTAATTACAATTTTTACTTTAAAATAAAATTTTATTTTTCTTATTTTATCTTAGTATTATCTTATCTTTAGTAGTAGCAGAGGTTCACTGGCAATGATTTATTTTTGGGTTGTGTTTTGTTTTCTGTATAATTATTGGTAAAATAGAACCTACATTTTCAGACAATTATTTGAGTTTATTGCTGTTGAATTTCAGAAAATGCTCCCAAATAAATTAAATCCAAAGCAATTAAATCTGATTAAAAATAAATTATTCATCATTTATTTATTATCTGAAACTTTATTCTCTGTGATACTAATTATATTTGCACAGTGTATTTTTACAGTCTATTATCATGCTTATAAACTTTTAATATTTCTTTAATTTCTCATTTGATTTGTCAACTTTACATGTTTCCTTACCCGTTTTTATGCATCTGTGCTGCTGAAACATGCAAATCTGAAGCAAATGAATGCACTGTTCTGACAGACTTTCAAATATCAATATAATATATATATGTATATATATATATATATATATATATATATATATATATATATATATATATAACAAATATGCTAAAAAAATATATTTTTAGGATTTGACTAATGCATTTCCACATGAAATGAATTCTATATATAGTGTGCATATCTTTCCTCCTTTCTCTCTTTCCTGTATTTGTCTTCTCTCTACATTTGCATACTGTAAAGCTATAGCACTCAGTAATCCATACTCTTTCCAAACTTCCCACTCTTGGAATCATTATTAACTTGGCTTGAAATCGTCAGTGGGATGTTTCTATAAACCTAAAACTATTTTGTTTGTTTTATTCATGCTGTTTGCATTTTGAATGTCCTTATATCCATCATTCTTTTTGAAATTTTCCCCACAGAATATAGTCACTATTCCTGCTGCAAGCCATTTTCAACATTGTCTCTTATCAGTGCATAATATATCAGTTGGGAAATGATAAAATATTCATGTCCATTCTGACCATAGCATGAAAAGCTGCAGATCATACATGTGAGGCTTTGATTCAGCCATCATGATATTGATGTTTCTGTGATTGTGAACAGATCTGTGCTGCCGGCCATGACGCACTGGTTTGACGTGCGCTGTGTTCCATGTTAATGACGCTCTGTTTCTCTCCCTCCTCTGACTCGGCTTGCAGACGGACGCCGCGCTGATGTATGATGCTGTGCACGTGGTGGCCGTGGCTGTGCAGCAGTCTCAGCAGATCACTGTCAGCTCATTACAGTGCAACCGACACAAGCCCTGGCGCTTTGGGAACCGCTTCATGGCTCTCATCAAAGAGGTAGATATTTTCTCTACCTGCTCCCCCTACTGTCTTCCTCCCCCTCATCATACACGGCACCCTCACACGAAACACGTATGCTCTCAGGAAAGCGCACGCAGACAGAATGGAAATAAGGCTGGAGAGAAGAAGTGGAAAATGAATAAATGGAAATGATTTATCTGTGTATTTATTTATTTCAGTGTGTACATAGAGGAGGGCAGCCATCTTGAGCCTGTTCTCTGAATCCCAGCATTAATCACCAACAGAAACAAAAACAACATTATCTCAATTTTGAGTAATTGCCCCACAGTTTGCTGCATTTGAAGCTGGGACAGTTAATCCAGAGCTTTGTGTCTGTGGAGAGGCTGCAGATTAAGCAAACTATAGTTAGGGCTCTCTAACCCTCTGTTCCTCTTTAGTTTGCAGATATCATGAGAAGACTGCAAAGAATTAAAACGGTGTGGCGAGGGTTTGTATTTAAATGAGAACCACATCAATTTGGATGTGTTTTTTCCATCTTCTTGTCCTCTGGTGTGCTCTCTAAGCCTCTAGTCACACAATAGAATTAAAAAAAAGATGTATACGTAGATGTATAGATGTATAAGAAAAAGAATGTATACAATGTTCCGACCCAAATGATGCTCTGCATAAAGTTGCATGACGCTTGAAAGAACAGATTGCTGTAGGAAATGGTGGAAACATCATGTCAGGTATTATCCATACAGTATATTTGCTGGTGCAAAATGAAAGTACAATGGTTGTAGTGGTTGTATTTTGAGTAAAATGCATGTAAACAAGTTGAGTGAAAAAAAGAATTTCCCTTTGAGGGATCAATAAAGTATCTATTCTGTTCTATTGTATTCTACAAGATACCTGTACTGTCCACAATTACTAGCGATGAATAGACTGTAGTGAGAGGTGCCAGGTACAGTAGGTCAAACTGTCCAATTGTACATGATAAATAAGATGATGTTTTATGCAGTCAAATTTCAGAGTTCTGATTTTGGTTTTACATTACACTACTTACATTTTTAATCCTGCAGGGTTTTGATAATAATACAAAAGACAGTTTCTTTTTCAGTCCAAAACTTCAGTGTAATGAACACTGCAGTGTCACACTTTTGCAAGCAGGATAACACAACGGACAGGACCCGAACGCAGAGAACTGAGGCAGAGCAGCAGCAGTTCAGTGATTGTATTACAAAAGGCTTACAGGATAGTGAGGCAGACAAGGGTCAAAACCAGAACAAGCCGGTCTAAGCAGACAAACAAATCCGACAGGGGGCAGACCAAAATCAAGGCAAGGCCCAAGTAAACAAGGAGAAAATCCAAAAAAGAACTAAAGGTTAGAAAACGGCTTGACATACAGTCCAAAGAGTGGCTGACACTGAGACAGAGGCTGTGTTTGAAATAACATACTAATGTACCACCTCCTGCTGTACTGTAGTAATGGCCATATACCCCACAATGCAGTAGTGGTAAATGTTAACAGGAATCAGTTTTTGTGACATGACACGAGTTCAAATACAGTATATTCTTCTTTTACTCAGGTCACTTTTAATCACCGTTGTGGACCTCTTGAGGTCAGTTAACACCAGTTTTCAGAAGCACTTTGCTGGGTGAAGTGCAGTGTATTAGCTCTCACTCTCAGTGCTTCTATTTCAGAATCTTTGGCTTGATCAAAACCTCCTTAAAAGCCCCAGCCTCCTATTTTTCGGCAGCTGAACCACAGGGTCACTGAGCTGGTGTGTGTTGAACAGTTGGTGTTGGGTGCTTTGCTGGGGGGACAGGGAACAAAATGCAGTACCGAGAATTGAAATGTGACTTGTTTAAATCAAGCCCTTCCAAAGTCAAGGTTACTCTGCATCAATATTATTCTGCACTTGATGTTTGAGCTGTTTTATTGGTTCTTTCCAAAAGTAGCTCTTATGTTACCTTTTCATTTCCAAATGAGCTTTTTTTCTGATGTGCACAAAAGATGTTTCCTCTTTAGCAATTTTGGGTTTAACACTGGCTTCATAGCACTCAATTCAGCCATCCATTAAATACAAGCTGTCAAAGCATTTGTAAATCTGAAAACTGAGCACATGAGCAGCCATTCCTAACATAGTTAACCTTGTGTTAAATGCTGCTACAAGATTTATTTTCCTAAAAACAAATTATTCTTTTTTGCAGGCTAATATTTCTGACATTGATGATATTATACTAATATTAATCATACCGATAAGAGTTTCTAAAGAAACACTAACAGCCCCTACAGTCAGTGAGCCAAACTACAAAATATAAAGTACTGATTATCTAGAGTTGTTTGTCTTTTTAGAGGACACTGAAGCAATGAAAGGCCTTCATCTCAAAGGTTCAGCCTCTGAGGAAGCAATGAATGAATGCATCAATATCCTGAGATTTGAACAATCTGCCTAAACCAAATGTCATGGAAAACAGTCCAGTAGTTCTTAAATGAGATTTTAAAAACAGGATTGCAACTAGAAATGCTGGTCTGGTGATGGTGGTTAAAGAAAGGCCAGCGGGGAACTAAAAAACATCTGATTTATCCACTGAGGACAATGAATGTTCACAACAGATTCAGTGGAGGTCATTTGTTCTTGATATCATGTGAATGAATTACAAATAATGCAAAATGATAAACAATACATTATGTCCAACTAGACAAAGTGGGCACTACCTTAGGAAGTGTGTTGTGAGGAAGAGGATGTTGTTTTGATGCTGTAATTATTTCAGTTCAACACCCACATGCCTCAATTCATGAATTAATATTGTATTGTAGAGATTGTAGAGAAAACGAGTTACTGGCAGTTATTTTTTGCCTGAGGGCCCAGGACAGATCATGGTGTGTTCTGGTCTGGCATTATGACATGAAACTTAGCACAACTGATGCAACAAATGCAGCTGTAAAGCTCTTTTGAAGATGAAATAAAAACTTAAATTCAGGTGGTTATGTTGAAAGAAAATCCAATCCACTCAACCCTACTGGTTAGAGTCTGACTGAAGATGCAAATGGAGTGTGATGAGTTGGCAATTGGAGCATAAATTTGCTCAGTAAGTTCACCAACACAAGAGGTATTTGGTATTTTTAAGTTTACATTTTTAAATCTTGACCTGACCCGCATGTTGCTGCTGTGACATTATGTCAAGACACCAACAATCTGCAGGAAACATAAGTATTCATACCAGATTTTTAGACAAAGAGGCCAGTAGCTGTCAAGCATGTTCAACTGTTCGTGGATAAAGAACAAATCCACATATTGTTAGCTTGCCTAGACAGTTGACAGATTCCCCTTCCTTGGTTATAGTAACTCATAGTAATCCACAGCACTTGTATCAATGGAGAGATATTCAGACTCAAAGTCAAAGTAGTATGACAAATGCTTTCTAGCGCAGTCGTCTACACTGAGTGAGTAACTTCCAGATCTGTGACTCCCACTCATCTAACTAAAGATAGGCCCTGAAGTCCCTGGCTCCCAGTCGGAGCAGCACTGTGATGATTTGCTGTACCTGAGAAAAAGCTTTTCCTGCTCTGAGCCACTTTCATGCTACATTGTATCCCATCACAGCCCTAAATATCTGTAAAGATTGGGTAATTGCCTTCCCACTGTTACGAATGCAGCCTCAGAGGGTGTGCAGGTACCTTGATGGCAGGGAAGACTGTGCAAACAGTGTGTGCAAGAGGGAGACATAGAAGTGTGTGTTCTCACCCCATGACTGTTTTCACTCAAATACTATCATAAAAAAACATATTTGAAAGTGACCATGTAGACTTGATGCTAATGGTTGAATGTCTCTCTGTCTTTGTCTCTTCAGGCTCACTGGGATGGCCTGACCGGGAGGATTACTTTCAACCGGACAAATGGCTTGAGGACAGACTTCGACCTCGATGTCATCAGTCTGAAGGAGGAGGGACTTGAGAAGGTTGTGTGTCTTTAATGTGTTTGCACTTATGAGTCTAGCCGGTGTGACAATGTGCTGACGAGATAAAACACATTAAATCAAGGTGTAAATGTAGCAAGCGAACCATCAGCACATGCACAGCTAGTATGCCATTATAACACATTACCATGGAGGT
This sequence comes from Protonibea diacanthus, assembly GCA_028641955.1. Lineage (NCBI taxonomy): Eukaryota > Metazoa > Chordata > Actinopteri > Sciaenidae > Protonibea > Protonibea diacanthus. Next base: position 1,509,935 of record CM053983.1, on the reverse strand, counting down.
GAAAATGCATCTGCAGTCCAGCTTTTCGGTAAAGAGAGTCCTGGGTAACTGTGGCTGTGTTGATCATTCTGCCAGTGACTCATCTGTTTAGAGCAATAGTTTGCTTTCTCTCCAAGATGGGAAGATCAATATCAATCTCATGTTTGTGTGTAAAGAACTGGAGTCCAGACAGGTTTGTCTGGAAGTCTGGAAGCAGCTAACAGCCAAAGTTAAATAAAAATAAAAAAACAGCTTTAGTTTGTGTATTATTAGGTTAAAACATGTACAGGATTGTGTGTGAAGTACAGCTCCACACATGAGACTGATATTCACCTCACTCTAAGAATGAAAAGAAAAAGAAAAAAAACTCAACACACATTTTAAGAGGTTGTTGAACTCTTCTTTAACTTGGTACAAACATCAGATTATTAATTACTACCTGAGCAACCAACTATTTTACTGGCCATACTACTACATATACAGAATACATAATACATATTTGCCTGGTGCCTGAAATTAAACACAAGAAAATATTTTTTTAATCAAATTTTTAATTTGACATTTTGTGTCAAATTATTGATTTATGTTGTAAATCACTTTATTCAACCTCAATCACTTATTTCATAAATTAGCCAATAGCTTTTGTAGTAGCCAGACTGTTAGTAGTTAACATAACACGTGGTCTGCAGTGTAGAAGAGCATTCTTTAATCAGAAGAGACTTTTGGATTGTGGCTTTGACGTGGTGTTACGCAGCACACTCAGCTTTGCTACCAGACAACAAAAAGAGTTCTCACAGCTAAAAGTTCTACAACGGCTTTGTGACGTCAGAGTGGAGCAGCATGGAAAAGGATATACCCTGGAAAAAAGAAGAAGCACCAGACTTGTAGACGTCTAGTGAAAGCTGCCAATCCATGAAGAAAGAATAGACATAAATATATATAAAAGCAGAATGGAGATTATTCTCCACATGAACTGTAAACAAAATTTTTAGACTGACATCGGCATTATCCAGTGAGACGCTGTTTAAACAGCTCCATTGCCAAATAAACTGAGAAAGACAGCTGAGAAAAACGGCAGTTTGTTTATGAAAAAGGCTCTATGACATTTTAGAGCATACACCAGCAACCGCAAATCCCCAAACTAATGTTTGGAAACTTAGTGGAGTTGGATTTGAAACCGTCAACAGTGTTGCAGAGTTGAGATGAGGGCTAAATATAAAAAGATTTACAGTTGGTGTATTTACTAGTTTTTATGTGCATTCTGAATTTGCACACAAACACAAAACAAACAAAAACATCAATGTCTGTCATGTTTGTAAAATTGTTTTTCATTTATTGGTTGGAATACAAAATAATTACGACAATCTTGTGGTGCCTTCTTCTGCAATGGCATAATCACAACTGACTGGAGATTAATCGACTGCTTGTCTCAGTGACTCCTAATAATTATATAATGTGTTGGATGGAAATAAAACTTCTTTTGCTTTTTTGCAGACTTTCTCAAAATTTAGTCAAAAATTGTGATACATTTGTATGTAAAGCCTGCAGGTATCTCAGTGCACCACACCAGAACTTCAAATGTTTTACTTGTTTTGTTTTTAGCTGCTGCTCATGCACAGGAAAATGAATGAACTTTGACTGAAAGTGCAAATCTGCATTTTGTCAAATGGAATAGAAATACATTAATGGGCATACTAAAGACAGCTTTGGATTTTTGTTTATGCAGTACATTTAAATCAAACTCAGCTTCATCAGATCTAGATACAATATGAATGTGAGACACAATTCAGATATATCTGACAGTACATCTTAAATCTTAAAATACTTTGATGCCCATAAAAAAGATATTGATGGTCATAATTGCAGCTCAAAAAGTGCTCAAACTCAGTGTGGAGGCACATTTTGCCTCAATGTTTTGCCTAATAACAATTTTTGCAGTTCAGGGTTATTCAACACAAATGGCAAGTGACAGGAGCACAGGCCTTCAATCCAGCTAGCTAACACCACAATCTGACTCTGTGCGTTTATGTGATAAATCAAACTGAATTCAAACCTCGCCATGAACTCGAGCTGCTCTCTTATTTTATTCATTTATGTCTCTGTGCATAATCAAAGAAGACAGGTTCATGATTTTCCAGAATAGAAAAGAGGACATTGACAGTTACAGAGTATTTAGAACAAACACAGCTGTGTTGGTGTAAATGTGTTGCTTCAGTAAAAAAGATAAAAGATTATTGGTTAGGCCAAGAGCTCTGTGACTATGAAGGCTTACCAAATGCAGAAAGACTGTACAGTGAAGTTTTCACAACTCTGGAAAGTTACTTTGTCTTTGTGGCTCAGGAGGTAAGAAGAGGTCATCAACCAATCCAAGAGTTGATCCCCAGATCCTCCTGTCCACATATCCAAGTGTCCTTGGCTGAGACAGTGAACTCAAAGCTGCACCCGATGGCAGCCCAAGACCTTGGCAGGTCCATCACCATGACTGTCATCTATTCAACTTGCAGTCATTTGTGTCTATGTTCCTGCTGTACTAGCACTGTGCTCTCATTGAAATTATTATTTTTTTCACTCAGTGCTAATATCGCTCTGAAAGGAGACTTCATCAATTTGCTTTGAGCGAGCTAGCAAGGACAAAATTAAGCCTTAGCTGTCCATGTGAACATAAATACACCGATAGAGAAGTCTGTCTGTGTGGACATTTTACCTTTCTGCTGCAGCTCAGCATGGAAACTCAACAGACTGTAATAAAAAAAAAGAGAAAAAAAAGATTGATTTGATTTAAAAAAAAATCCAAATCATGGCATATGATGGCTCGTACATCAGCATGTGTTTGTGTACTCGCATGAATAGGTGCATCTATGGTTTACATCTTTTCCTTGGAATGGCATCTCTCCAGTGTTCTGCGGTCAATTTAAGATTCATGAGATTACCAGCAGGAAGAGAACCTGCTAACACCGCAGATACAAATAATATTCTAGGAGGCAACTGCAAACACTTCACACTTCAGCATCCTCACCGGTGCTCGCTTCTCAGCAGCTCCTGACCTCTGGTCTGTGTGCTGTGTGTGCCTGCACCTCCATGAATAATTTACTCTATTAATAAAAACCCCTTCAGAAGCCCTCCAGCCTCATGAAGCTGGAATTAAAGAGTTGATTTGCAATTACAAAGCCTGTCTCAGGCCCTCGCAAGGGGCATCATAGAGCTCTGAGGAGTATGCGGCTGGTGTGAGCTGGAGTGTTTGTGGTCGCTTCTAGTGATGCTCAGGGCGGTGGGGTTGGATGGGGTGCAGGGGGGTGCTGATGGGGATGCTTGGGTGTGGAGACTTGAGGGAGAGCTGAGAGACAACAAAAGAAGCCTTGAGGCACGATCAGATAGGTTTGCCATCCCCTTATTCCTCCATACTTCCCCAGCATGCCTCGCTCCCTCTTTTCAGTCCTCCTCAGCGTTGTCCTCCACTGACCCTTCAAAAGGCCACAGGGCCAATCCATTATTCCCTGCGGGACTCTACAAGAAAGTGCCCCCTGACAGTGTTGAAGGTTCATACTGCTGTCAACTGTGTCCTCAGGGTGCTGCAAATTTTTCTCTGTATGTATCCTGAAAAGCAGGAGGGGGGAGTCTGAGGTATATGTCTATACCGTACATGGCTGCCTGTCTGTTTGGCAGTGTTACCATTTTATACAAAGCTTTAAAAACTGCAGCAAGACAGAAGTTAAGTGAAGGTAGACAGATGTATTTCATCATGTTTGCAGTTTAGGTTAGGGTATGGGAATATATGTTTCCCGACTGAATGAATTGTTTCAGTTGCCCAAACATAACCATATTGAAGATGACACATAAGCACAAATTAAAAATAAAGGCATTGGATGTAAATAAAACTGAACATATATTTCAAGGTCTAGCCCAGTCACCCGATGTCCTACAAACACTCATGTTAATATGGTTATCTCTTTTCTGCATAGATCCAAACAAATCTACGCAAAAAGGTGTTAAGTTAAGGTTAGGTTAACATAAGCTGCAAAAGCACATTTGACCTGTGTGTCAAACAAGCTAATTGGTTGAATCGAGACACATTAAAGTTCTTCCAAATATGTATAAGTGTAAAATACAAGTAGTAATGTGAAGCATCAGTATCTCTTAATGTTTGGAGAACAACTTTGGTAACTGCTTTGGTTATTGCTCTCTCTAGATATCAGAGTGAATCTGAATGTTGCAGAAGTACATCTTGTCCTCACTCTCTGCTTAATTGTGAAATTAGCAAATTTCAGAGAAAATGTCAAAGTGAAGTATTAGTGATATTAGTTTTTAAAGAAAGTGAGGAGTAACTGAACCCAACACTCTTATGCTATTTGCTCTCTATGCCTATATAACTGGATTTTAGATGCATCTGTGTGTCTTGCAGCCAGTTATAGAATTAAATAAGTGTGTTTTGTTGCACAGATTGGTACCTGGGATCCTCCAAGTGGCCTGAACATGACGGACAACCAGAAGGGGAAGACTACAAATGTTTCTGATTCCTTATCCAATCGGTCTCTCATCGTCTCCACCATACTGGTAACTTGAACCAATGGTTTACAATTTTCACATCTTCCTTTCTGCTTTTATATTTTAGTAGACCGTACTATGTGACAGTAGATTAAATCAACACCCAACTCCAAAAACAGAGAGAGTCATTTAATAATCTAGCTCTAAGGTCAACTCAGTAGTTTAGTGAAACATTCATCCACATCTCATTGTCTTCTTCAGCTGAGGCAACATTCTGTGAACTTCAGTCATGTGTGTTCTGTACCAAGAACTTTAGACATAAACAATGTACAGAATTTGAGTAAGTAGGTGGGGGGTTAGGACCATGCTTCCCCCCTTGGTTGTACAGCAGGTTTATCCAGTCTTGCTTGGTATGGAAGAGAAACCAGAGTAAGTATATGACTAAAATCACATTTAGCCTCTTCCAGACTTGAAATTTGAGACAAAATTGATCACAAACAAGGAGCAAAAGCAAACTATGATCTAGGAAATAAATGTGATTTATTGATTTAACTGAATCGGACAGCTCATGGCCCAGTTCAGGATGACTTTCACTCCGTCCAGTTGTCCACCAGATAGGACATGTAGAAGGAAATGAAAAAGTCAAACAATAGCCTCAAGCTGCCATTTTGGCGGACAATGTGCAAATTAAATATTTCAGCCTTAAATGTCTATTTTTAGCCAAATTAAATTGTAATGGTGCTTTATGTGGGACCAATTATAGAAGAGTAGAACAGCTCTCAGCCATAACAGACTCCCTCCAAAGATGATGATTATTTCTAAGCTTTTCCTCTTGAAAAATCCTTCAGTGCTTTGCCTGAGCTGCCCTTTCTGTTTGGAGCACTTTCTGGGGATGCTGCACTCCGACTCAATTGAAGTAGAGTACCCCAAAGCACTGCGCTCTCAAATTGCCAGTTGACTTCGCCACTTTGGAGGACTTCAATTTGGTGGGAGAAGGCTCAGGCAGGGAAAACTGACTGATTGATTGTCCAATAACATTCCATGGTTTACGGCTCTGCCTCCTCCTCAGCCAATTTATCAGGAATATTGTTTTATTGGGGCAGTGTGTCCAAAAACAAACAAACAATTTGAACTCTTTCTGATCTGTATCATTGGCTAGCTGTTCTAGCTCTTTGCCAAGATAAGCTAAGCTAAGCTAAGCTAATCAACACCTACTTCACACACTGACAAAATGTGGTATCGATCTTCTCGTCTAACTCTGCAAGAGAGTGAATAAGTATGTTTTCTAAAATGTTAAACTATTGCTTCAAGTCCACTATCACTTCACAGACATGTCGCTGAATTTCCAATGTGCTATGGCATTATGGCATACACACTATTAACACACACACATACACAAAAAAGCAGAAGTAATTAATTTACCACAAAGTCATTATTAATGCAGGACCTGGAGTTGTTTTTTGAGTCACTTGTTTACACACCCTAACTTCTGTGCTTGGAAGTATGCACAACATGTGCATGTGCCTATACTCTGTGCCTATACTTGTCAAAGTGAGCCAAATCATAGTCATATATGATCCTGTTATCGAGGAGGCAAGTGTAAAAATAACAATATCAAGTAAATTGCGGGTTGTCATTATTTATCGTGGGCCTTCTTTCCTTCCGCTCGTGCTGTGAATTGATTGGATTGCAGTTATTAGCAAAGACTCTCAGCGACTGTAATTGCCATATCAGGATTGAGTCATGGGGAGATGTGTGATGGCTGTGAGCAGTGAGGAAAAGAAGGGGAGGGCTGACAATAATTGGGTTTGTTACATTTGATTGATGCACACTTTCATCCAGCTTCTCATCATTTTCTCAGGGATTATGTACTATAAAACATGATGTAATTACTGTTGAGATCTTGGCCTATCAACAGTTTATCTACTTTGGAAATCACTCCCGTAATGTTGTGGTGGAAATGAAGTACCTTTAGGCTAATGGCTGCAGCAGCAGATAATATACTGTGTAATGTCTTAAAGAGAGCAAGGAGCAGGCCTGCTTCCACTTATACAGAAACAACCCATGTTTTATTAGTCACTGGGAACAAGTAGAGCTACCTGCAGACTGCTCCAAAATGCAAAATAATGCACAAACTCAGGGTTAGTTTTGCAAAGTATCATGCTGGATATTTCATTTAGAGATTTGATTTTGATTTGAGAGCAAAAAGGTCAAAAAACACCAGAACAAAAGATGTCCTACAACCAGTGTGATGTGTCAGCTGATACAGTAAGAGAAAAGAAACAAGAAGAAACAAGAAAGTCTGGAAGAGGATGTGATGGACGAGTGACTTTCACCCATGAGACCACTGTCTTGTGATCTGATATCAGCAGGATGACACAGATTTACAGTGTCGTCCTGTCATATTATTATTATCAGACTTATTTATTTACATTTACATTGTTAAATCTGCAGCATGGAATTTATTGATTTGTCTTTATTTGGATATTAACAGCCACATAGTCACATCACATGCTTATCTCTCACGGATATCCTATCCTATCCTATCCACTCCAAACACTTCAAGATAACTAATTTGAAGTTAAAGGTTAAAAGTTGTCTGCAGTGTAGGTGTAAGGCTCATCAAGAACAAGAGTCGGAAAAGTTGTGAAACAGTGTGCGGAAGAGACCGTTTCTCGTAGGTTTCTCATGGAGACGGATGTGAGGGCGGGTTAGTCTTCATTAGCAGGTACTTAGTATGCCATTCAAACAGTTAATTATTAACTATTTCCCATTCCTCTTTCTGATACAAAAAAGAAAAAAAGGATTTATTTAAACGTTTGGCTCTGGCCTCAGATCAACAGGTCAACTATTCTTGGACAAGCCAGAGCTCACCAGAATGTGTCACATTCAAAAAACAGATGTGGAAACAGAATTAATAAATAGGACCAGTTACATTAATTACTCAGTCCTGCTGACAAATAAGCACTGTGAAGGATCATTAAACTAAATGACTGAGCCATCACACATGTGATGTTAGTGTAACGTATCACAGCCATTATCTGCTGCATGATCCGTCTAATTTTTCTAATAAAAAGTAAACTTGAATATATCCTACAGTGTAAAATTCCAGCTGACATTGAAACTGAGAGGACAAATTCAGTCAGATGTTATCCTCCACAAATGAAAAGAAAACTGATCGCAGGTTAATTATTTAACATATTCATAAATGTGTTTATGTCCAGATTGAAACCTTCATGTACAACTTTACATACATGTTAGATCTGTAAACATATACACTGTATGTTGTGTTTAAGCCAATGGGCAGCCTTCCATCACGGCACTGCACGCTGAGAGGACCTGGATAATTTGCTTTGTTCTCCGCTCTAGCTGCACTGCATGGAGGGGAATCAATAATACTAAAATAAATGTTTAAACATGACTCAAAGAAAGCAGTATCATTTGCTTTTTCTGAGGCACAAAATCCATTGTTTTTAATTTGTCGGAGAAGAATGCACTCAGCTCTGTTTTAAAGGAGAGTCTGCAGAGAGACAAGGAAGCGGTGAAGCTTTAATTAGGTTTGCTTTACAGAGATACTCTGCTTCTCCTTCACTCTCTCTTTTTAATTAAAGATGCACCGGCCTCTGTCTGCAGCCGGCCTCGCTGCAGGAGACAGGAGGGAGTGCATGTCTGTGTGTATTTGTGCTTGTATGTGTATTCAGAGCGGTGACGATACGTATGCCATCATAGCAACCCATATGGTGTCCCAAAAGTGACGTCATCAGCAAGTCAACAACTATAACTGAATATGTCATGTATGTTTATTGAAAACTGGCTGGGTGAAATATTATTTATTTAGCTGAACAATGTGATCATACTACACAGATAAAATCAAACTTTTTTTTACAAAATTACTTTCAGTGGATAAGACCACATATAGATTTTGTAAGGGTTATCTTTCAGTTTATATTTAAAGACTTACGACACTAATTTAAATCCCACGTAACGCCTCATTACACCCAATACTGTATAATAAATTCTAATAATTTTGACAAAAATGGTAAAATCTTAAGATTTGATAGAGACAGCTGAAGAGTGACAGGAACGTGGGGAGAGAGAGAGAGATGGGGAATGTCATGCAGCAAGGGCCAGAAGTTGGATTCAAACTGTGGGCCACTGCATCAATAGAAAAGAATACCTTTATTGTCATTATGCAATGCATAACAGAATTTAAGTTGCCGTCTTCAGTGCAGGAAGTCTCAACATACATCCACATATATACAGTATATACAGAGCACAGTCCATGAGTTATTGGTTATTTAGGGCAGTGATGGCTGTTTTTTAGTCTGTGTGGGATTTCATTGTCCTGTATCGCCTGCCAGAGGGTAACTGTTCGAATAGGATGTTGCCCAGGGTGGGATGGGTCCTTGAAGATGTTCTGGGCTCATCTGAGTGTTCATACATGGGACTGATGCTCTCCCAACTGAGCTAACCAACACTCCTTTTCTGGACCTTTCAACCGATTAAACAAATATATCCTCTTTATTATGATTTGAAATGTCTTTGATCAGCTGATTGGTTCTATTCTCATTATTTAATTCACTTTTGTTTACTGTGAAAACATCTGTTGAATCCATGACACCGCAGTGCAGCACACACATAGTATGTGTAATCCTATTGGCCGACGTGCTCATGTGTCAGATTATGTACTTCACTGGGCCTGTGTAGATATGATTAACTGGGATTAAAGCATGTGGATAGAAGTTGGAGAACCACGCAGGCTGAATCAAATCATGCCATTAAAAATCCTTTTGAACAGCTTCTCTTTTGAAGCTCTAATTTTTAAAAGACAGACTTTGCTAAATCTCTGTTGGTCAGTTGTTGGCCTGAATCAAACCAGAATAAACAAATTGCATGAATTATTGTATAATTTGAATGATTTGAGTAGAAGAGACTTTGGAGCTGATTATTAATCAGCACAGCACAAATCAACTCCTCTCCAACTCATCACAGAGTTGAAACAAGCCTCCTATGTTACAAGTAAAAGCTTTGAGGTTCAGTTCTGTTTGTGAAATGTGTGAAGAGTGAAAAGTGACATAACCTGTTAAAAAAATATTAAAGCCCCTCCATGCACATTTCCAGTCCCACAGATGAAAGATAAGAGCTTTTAGAATGTCCAGAAACAATCACAGGTGCTGCAGATTGTTCCAGCGAGAGCTGCTCTTTGTGCATAGTGACTGTTTATGATAATTACAGTCTTTCACAGTTGACAGGAGGTGAGAGGTCATAAGCCTAATGGGCTCACAATAGCTCTTTGTGCTCAACATGCTAGATAACAGTTGTTCCACCGGTTGGCGTGGCAGCAAAGAGAGAAAATGGTCAAATAATAAAGAGAGGAATTAAATTATAATTTAAAAAGGCAACTGAGGAGTGTACTGCTACCACAGAAAACAAAGAGAAATATGAATAAAGACAGTCTCAAGGATCTCTGCATATGATGTATGTTCACACTGCAGTGTCAGGGAAATTTAGGCAGAATCATGTAGATATGTGAATTTTACTTCATGACAGGAATGAACCCAGCAGTCAGGAAGGGTGTAGGTGCATACAACGTTTCATACTTTTTATCCATAACTCTTTCATGGACAGCTGTCATCTCTTTGGTTGGAAGATCACTGACAAATCAGGTAAAAGTTCAAACACTGGCACATCAAGCGCTGTACAGTGCTGCTTTGCTGTCTTGATGGGAGAACAATGGCAGTTTTGCCAATGATTGTGTGTAGAAGGCTTAGACATTTAATTAAAAATTGAAAAATGTGCTCAACAGAGTCAACAGATGCCAACTCAGTTGTCAGATGCTAAAAGCTGGTGGAAGTCAGTCAGTTAGCTGTAAAACTAAGTTCACACCTCAGACAAGGTGTTAACATTAGTCCAGCTGTAGATATCTGTGATGGCATTGTGGACAATTCCAAGATTGCGCTTTCATTTGTGATGTAGAGTGATAGTGGGTAGAAAGCATCATGGACACAACTTTATTGATCTTAAGTGTCACAGTGCTGTAACTGCATGATTATTCACAGCTGTGTTGGAGGCGCGTCCATGATCACATACAGCAGCTGCTTCACACAATAGACAATATAAAACACGGATGTAGTCTCTGTGACATCACCCACAGGCTTATGAAGAGCCATTGTGAAGCTCAGTGTGGTGCGTCCGCCACCTCCAGACGAATCCAAAAAAGACATAAAGTCAAAAAGACAAGACTGACTCACTTCTGGAGCCAGCCTCAAGTGGATGTTTGAGGAACTGCAGTTTTGGGAACTTCAGTTTTGGCTTCACTTCCCAGCCACAGAAGTAAGATGTACGATGAACATGTGTTCAACGGATCATTTGATGGAAAAATAAGTTGTGATAAGATAACACTGAGGCACCGCTGCAGCCTCGTATCTGCAACTGTATGTCGCGAACAACGTCATCAAACCATCAACCCGTCAGCAGCCGACAGATTTATTAGGCTATGTTATTATTCAATAGTCATAAAGGAGGGAGAGTATTTGTGGTGTCTATATCTATCATGTCACTGTTTACTAAATCAACAACATCTAGGCCATTCTAGGCTATCCTGACATAATTACTAATGCTTCCCTTCTCTCGCGCTCGCGCACTCTATACTGTATAGTATACGGTAGTCAAACCAGCTGCATTTTCTGCTCTGTGATCTGTGTGACACTGGGAGACCAAAAAGCCCAGTAAGTGCAAACAAAAGGTTGAGCAATGAGAATGCCAATGAGGTGTGTAAGCTACGTCATCTCCAGGTAGAACAACTGTAAAAAGATTCTGTGAGAGAAGCACCATCTTCAGGTCATACCCTGTAATTAAACAAATAGGTGGAGTTACAGTAAAAAATAGACATGCCCAGGAGAAGGAGGGGGGTCATTCCAGCCGCTGGAAGTTGGCAGGCAGTTGGCTGGAAGTCGGCTGGAAGACGGCTGCCATTCGGCTGGCTTTCGGCTTGGATGGGAACTTTTGAGTTGCTACTACTGTAGGTCTGACTGCATATATTCCCTGTCATAGCTAAGAGCTGCTGGTTCATATAAAAGGTGTCCAGTGTTACTGGTGTATTTTCCTCTGGACTTCGCTCAGGAAACAAGACCAGTCTAACGTTACATGCACTGACATGACATCAGCTAACACACACATCACGGAGCCACCCTTTGGGACTGGCCAAAAAATCCTGGACTGCAACTGTAACGGCCCAGCTGTTTGTGTGAGCAACTATATTATTTAAAGTATTTTGAAAGAAATCTTGGAATTCTATTGTCGATAAATTTCAGTCTGGTTTTAGATCCCGACATAGCACTGAGTCAGCTCTCTTAAAGGTGCACAATGATATTGCCTGACTGTCTATGGATGCTGGGAATCCTGCTGTGCTGGCGCTGCTGGACCTCACAGCGGCCTTTGACACAGTCGACTATTCAGTCCTTATATCTCGCCTAGAGCAGCATGTTGGCATCTGTGGCACCGCTCTCCAGTGGTTTAGGTCATACCTGGCAAACAGGAGTTTCGCTGTCGTGATTGGTGACCACTGCTCCTCAAGTGCATCACTGCCCTGTGAGGTGCCACAGGGATTTATTCTAGGCCCTATTCTGTTTTCATTGTATGTGCTACCTGCACTACCTGCAACACTGCGCTTAATAAGCTACTGGACTGCATTACAGATATAAAGCAGTGGCTGGCACAGACCATTTTACACTTAAATGACAGCAAAACTGAATGCATCTTGTTTGGTTCACCATCTGTGTCGAATGTTTTCACCACAAACTCTGACACTGCAGCCCTCCTTTTTAAATCACATGTCAAAAATCTTGGGGTAACATTTGATAATGGGCTCAAATTTGACAAACTAGCTCTGTTGTCAGCAGGAGCTTCTTTCAGCTCCGTCTCCTGGCCAAAGTGAAGCCCTTTTGCAGTCGGCAGGATCTCGAGGGGGCAACCCATGCTTTCATCAGTTCCAGAGTGGACTACTGCAATGCACTTTACGATGGCCTCAGTCAGTCCTCAATTTCTTGTCTCCAACTTGTGCAGAATGCTGCTGCCCGATTTTAAACAAGCACATCCAGACGCGAACACATTACCCCTGTGATGTCGTGGCTCCTCTGGCTTCCAGTCTGTTTTAGAATTAATTTTAAACTTCTGTTGTTTGTTTTTAACGCCATTAATGGCTTGGCCCCCTCTTACTTGTCAGAGATTTTAACTTTTTGCAATTGTGGCAGAGCCCTGCGCTCCTCAGGTCAGGTTCTGTTAGAGGTCCCTAGGTCGAGATTTAAACAGTGGGCCAATCGTTCCTCCTTTCCTTTTCGGCTCCCAGACTGTGGAAGAAACTGCCACCTGACATTCGCACCACTACTGATTACTGATCTCAGCCTTTTTAAATTGGAGCTTAAGACTCACTTTTTAGATTGGCCTTCAGTTCTGCTCAGGGTTGTACTTAGATGTACTCATTCTGTCTGCTCCTTTCTATGTATTTCTGGAAGGCTTTTATTACCCTCCAGCACTACAGCACTTTTATTTGTATTTGTTTGTTATGTATCCGTTATGTATTGTTTTATGGCTTTGTTGTAAAGCACTTTGGGTACCGTTCGGCTAATGTAAAGGGCTATTCAAATAAACTTGATTTGATAAATCAATTCAGAGGTGATACATGCGTGCACAAACTGACTTATTTCCTTTGGAATAGAATGAAGTGAGCTGCACTGAGGAGACGACTGCTGTGCAGTCACTGTGTTTACATTGTTTCATGAGGGGCTCATTGTGAGGAGAAGGTTAGCAGCGGCAAAGTCTTTGTTAGATCTGCTGAGTGTCAGGATGTGTAAATGTTGGAACATAATGCTGCAATCCAAACTGATAATATGTAACAATATTAATTTGAATAACAATTTATACTTTTGCTCTAAAGTAACAAATAAATATCACTTAGAAAAAAAACATTTCAGTAATGATTTTGAATTAGGTGACTTCACTTTTGACCCAGTCTTCTCAAAGCAGGACTCAAGTTTAATTTAGTGATGAATAACTGAAGTTTGCATATTTGAAAATGAAAAGATGGCACCTGTTCCTTCACCTCCACTCTAATACTGGTCATATTAATGAGTGCTGTCCTTCTGCATGCAGTAATAAAAGTCACTAACAGACTACCTGTGTGGATTTAAAAACACTGGGATGTTCATCACCATTGAAGCAGTGTTTCAGTTACCATGGCGATGGGAAGAAAGGTATAAGCTGCTCCTGCATTGGATTGTTAGATGTCGCAATGAGCATGTGGTGTAGTACACTTAAGTATACACCCCCCATGCACAACACGCTGCAGTCACGTCGAGGTGTTTAGGAGCTGACCTCCTGTTTTATACATTTCAGTGGTAATTAGGTGTGCTGCAACACATGTGCCTGTTTGAAATATGAACTAAATATCAGCAGAGGGCTGATAGAGGTGTATGCACATTGTTCACCTTCAGCTGCACGCCTGTACAAACAAACTCGTGTTTCTGTGTTTGTACTGTATGTTTTGACATTGCAGGGGTTCTGGTATTGATCTGTATGTGGACAGTCTTTTCTGCTCTTTCATCAAGATTACATCAGTATCCTCACAGTCATGCAGTTGCTGAAGTATAATGTAGCACCACATGAGCTACAGTTGATGGAACATGTGCTGAGCTGTGTCAGCAACGATAAAATTGATGTTTGCAGTGTGGTTAAACTGGAAATAGACAATGTGTATGCTTTAACTTCTCATTATGAAGTCAGTGTTGATTTTATAGTGTAATGGCTATAAGATGCACACTTCGATTGGTTCCCTACAAGCCTTGCTTTAACTATGCAATCCTGTCTGTCACCAGGCTTCATATTTCCTGGGAAAATGAAGGTTCAGACTTCAGATTTAGGTTCAGACTAAATCAACACACAAAGTCATGTTTTTCTTTTCCTGTTTCTTTCTGATGTTAACGTTACCCTACCCCCAACACCAGCCCCAATGTAGTGACTTGTATGTGTGAAGGAGTAGCGTTAGTCAAACTGTTATTTCTATGCAATGCACATCATCCATCCATCTATCAATCAATCAATCAATCAACCAATGAGACTTATTTGTATAACACAAAATCAAACACAAAAAAAGCAACACAGTAAGTGCAGACAAATGTACAGACATGTATGTGCAATATACAAAATACAAGCTATCTGTGAAAACATTTTTTATGTTTCAAGGTAACATAAATTAACATAAATGTAAAACAATCATTTGGCTCCTGTATTTAAAACAGGAGGTAAATGTCAGTTATACTTTTTGTAAGGAACAACACATATAATGTGAAGCAGCATTTTTTCATATCTCATAGTAATACATATGTTATATGTGCATGAAAGAAAACAGTAATGTCATGAAAAGATTATAATATAGATACAGCAGCATAACCAGAGGGGTTAACATAGATGTGCTTTTAAATGTGTGTTTGCATTACGAAAACTGCCACCCTGCTGTACCTTGATTTGCTCTATAATCTAACACTTCTGTCCTCACAATCCTGTGCAGTGAAATCATTATCCTCAGCACCTGTGTTCTATTACGAGGAGATGTATAATATACTGCAAAAACAGCCTATTTGTTTGTCCTGACACCGCTAGTGAAAAGAAAAAACATTTTGCCCCCCCTCATGCAAACATCTTGCAGCCTGCATACTATTAAAACTCCAGCCAGCGGAATGTGTCAAAGCTGTTAGCAATCTTAAATGATTTTTCTTTTTCAGTCGTGGCACAGTTATATTATAAACAACACCTGCCTGATAATATATTTTTGGATTTATTTGTCTGAGAGAGACAAGGGAGTCGTAGAAATGAGGGACGTGCAGCGAGAATGAGCGTCTAAGGCTAACAAAGACAGATGGTGTGTGGAGCAGAGGTAGAGGAGGGAGGGAGGGAGGCAGGAGGAGGAAACGGGAGTGAATTGTGGAGGAGAGAGAGGAGAAGGAAATGGCGGAGAAGATGCTCGGTAGGCGAGAGAGAGTGAGGGGAAAAAAAGCGGCATGAAAAGAAGACATTAGTAATCGGCCCAGCTGTTTGTGTGAACAGAGCTGATGCACCAGGCTCTTGCTCTCTCTTTTTGTGTTCATCTATCAGTATCTCTTATCTTATTGACAAAGCATGTGGTGTCCTGAAAGCTGGGCCTGGGCCCAAAGCCAGCCTGCTGAGCCTGAGAGGAGCACAGAGTTATTGATATGGGGGGATTATCTCTTATTATGGTCATGCCTCACTTTGCACCCATACTACCTCACATCACAGGACTGGAACTGCTGGAAAGCGCACACACTAACACGCCGGCTTTACACATGCTTTAGTAGCCGAGCCAGCGTGTGTGTTCGGGCTTGCACGGCTCAAAAAGCCTATCTCACACATCAGACACCCTCTCAGATAGGCCTTATCAGTGGGTAAAAGATGCCAAGTGCTGTGGAGACTCATTCCTCCTCCACTATTTTCACCTGACAGGAAGAGCCATATGTGATGTTCAAGAAGTCTGACAAGCCGCTGTATGGGAACGACCGCTTTGAAGGCTACTGCATAGACCTGCTGAGAGAGCTGGCCAACATCCTGGGCTTCACTTACGAGGTCCGTCTGGTGGAAGACGGGAAATACGGCGCGCAGGACGAGAACACGGGCCAGTGGAATGGGATGGTCAAGGAGCTAATGGACCATGTGAGTCTCTGAACATCATTATTACACAGATGTCAATTTACACTCCTTCTTACAGGATCATTCTGTCTTATTTTCATACTTCTGGACAATGGTTCTTTAAACTGTGATAATATCCTACACGCTTGGGGCACGGCAATGAAGAGCCACAGAGAGAAAATAGCAGTAGTCAGATGATCAGACAGGTTGTGAATACCACTTTATTGTGTGGGAAGTTATGCCTCAAATCCCTAATACACACAAGTTGTAATAAACTCCAGTTATCGTTTATCAAATGCAGCACTGTGAGCAAGCAGAGTGAAAGAAAATGATGAAAAAGCAGCCAGCAGCATGATCACATTCAAAAATAAGTACTAAAATAGATGCACGGTACACATACTGTAACAGAAGGAGCCCACAAAAAGTAGAGTACTGTAGAGTACTGTATGGACTGTGAGCAGATGTTTGCAGATGTGCCAAGTAGCAAATCTGCTTCCACTTTCTTTACATTTCGTGTTGGGCTAGTTTCATGACTTGTTGAAACATTCATAAAAACTGTCATATCAACAGCTATTACCATCCAAATATTTGCTTGGGAATGAATAAGATGTAATGAGGAGGAGTATTACACTGAGAGGCTCTGAGAGGGAGAGAAAATGAAAAAGAAAGAAGAGGGAGGTAACAAGAAGCACTGTTTGAGAGTACAGTGATGCGAGAATAGCATAGATTCTGATGTGACTTGTTTCCCCTACAGAGCTTATTAAAACACACACACACACACACATACACACACACACACACAAAATCTGCTCACAGTGTAGATCATTACGCCAGACAAAGTCCCAGTTAGGATAAACTGCATGGGCAGAAAAATATCAGGCACTGCACGTCCCATAGTCAATATATGACCCCATTAGGAGAAGCACCCACAAGGGGTCAAGTCTCCCTTAACTCCTCCAAACTTGTCTTCTGCTTCTGCTCTTGATCAGTGCAGCGATTGGCTGTCGTGACAGATAGTCTGGTCTTTAATGGGTGAAGGGCCCGATCCCTTGCGATATGATGTTCAGCGTGGGTTTGCCCCACTTTTTTTGGGTCCTGGCTTGACTTAGACAGATGGCGATTGCACCAGACAAGCCCTCAGAAGACTGGGGAGTGCAGACTCACACAGAAGAAGTTCAGTTGAGGAAGAAATGCTGAATTGAGCTGAACAAGCTGAAACAGTCCGTAAAAGGAATTTAGCTAAATTATCTTTGGTCTGTCTAATACTCAAAGTAAACACATCCTGATGTATTTGCACTGTGTAGGGTTACATTTGATTAGTTTAGACAAATTCACAGATGCCTGATATCAGCAGGATTTTTCATGTATCACAGCTATGAGCAATGGACTCAGTCAATTCAGCCTCGAGTGATATATGGCAACCTTCATAAGACAAAAAGGATATATCTTTGAGAAATGAACCACTTGACCTTGCTGTGAATGTTTAGCATTTATAGTCACAATGTGGCCTAAGATTTATTAACTGTCAACATCAGCACAACATGGTTTTCAGCACAGATATGGTTACATGACTTTCCTGAACAGGCTCTGTATATGCTTTCTCTATCTGTCTACAGCACACATCACGTGTAAGCACAATTGGTGTGCTTGCCAAACAATAACTCTATAGAAACATCAAATTAATGTTAATTCAATATCAGACTTTGGTACAAACAGCTGCCTGTGTTCAGAGTAGTAAAAAATCAAGCCTTTTTCACTGCAGAACTCTTGAGAAAACTCAGCCTGAGATGTAGTACTTGTCACTGGTTCTGCATTTGTGTCCACTTTTTCTTGGCCTGGTTTGAGGATGAGTTCCTGAAACTATAATTTGGTATTGCTTTCTTTCAGCTGATTGCTCAAAAGTGCTGCCAAGCAGGTATTGTCACATCACAAGTATAACTACATAAAACAAGCACGGCTGTCGTTTTACTACTGCATCTGTATCGATCAGACAGGACAAGAAGAAGGAAACATTGTAGAAAAGGAACAAGCAATCAGAGAAAAATCAATGAAGAATGTTGTAAAAACAGATATTTCCAAGTCCTCATAATAAATTGGGGCAAGGATCAGTAACTAGAAATTAAACCAGAAAATTACCAAGCTGTTTTTACATTGTTGTCTGACAAACACAACAATCACTCACTATGTGTAAAAATGTGTAAAAATGTGTTTGCTTTTGACATATATCCAAAATGTCCTGGTCGGTAAAATATAGCAGGTCTGCAATCAAGAACTTTGTAGTGAAACCCCCAAGTTCATTTCTACTGGAGGATGGGCGTTATGGCTTGTAAGTTCTCAGTGACATTAAAAGACAAATGAAAATCTAGTCATGTAAGGCCAGACTCTCAAGTTAATTGATTCTGTCTGTTCTCCACCATCATTAACTGCCCACATTGTGAATGACATAAGTATTTTGGGTTTTCAAATGACACAGATGAATTAGTTGTTTTCAGTTCACTTGAGAACAACAATGACAACTGACCCACCATCCAACCAGCCACTCCAACCAATCTCCTGAAGCTGTGACCAACATTTAGTCCCATGTTGTGTAGAGTTGCATGATGTGACTGAATGTGATATGATTTCTGTGTCTTGGAAATGTGGTGCAAGTTGACACAATGTCACATTATAAATAATTGTGTGGTTCAGACACTAAAGTTTAGCTATGTGAGTTTAATCTTATTAGACAGATCAAACTAGCAGTACTCTTGGTGATCTTTGCTCCTGCAGAGCTTTGTGTTAGTCTCCCAAAGCACCAGCTACCTGTCCTGTATATGTCTCCGTACCTCCCAGTGCATCATATTAAGTATAGTACCATAATAGGCTACAGCTCCCAACCATCTTTACAAAAGAAAGTTCAATAAAATAAAGGAATGCTTTGATTTAGGTTCTGGAGAGAGAGGTGAGTTTAGTAGTGGGAATATACTTGATGGCTTGAAAGAAAAAGAGGGCTTTAAATTTCTTGCTAAGTGCCTCCGGACAGACTGTGTAGTGTGTAAAGACCCTGTTTTCTTAATTTGATTGCCTCTAAATGCTTCCTGTGCCCTTGACTTATGGCCTATCTCTCTTCCTTCTTTATGTTTGCTGTTGACAGAGAGCTGATCTGGCAGTGGCTCCCCTCGCCATCACATATGTGCGCGAGAAGGTTATCGACTTCTCCAAGCCCTTCATGACGCTGGGTATAAGTATACTGTACCGCAAACCCAACGGGACCAACCCTGGGGTCTTCTCCTTCCTCAACCCCCTCTCGCCCGATATCTGGATGTATATTCTGCTGGCTTACTTGGGTGTCAGTTGTGTGCTGTTTGTCATAGCCAGGTAACATGTCACTTCCAGTGATCACAGCTTCATACACAGTCAGACACATGCTTAGCTGCCATTGCTCAGCCTCGCCCATCTGACTAACAACAGGCTAATCTCTGTAATTACAAGAGAGCACACTGACTCGCTTATAGTAAAAGCTTAGCACTCAGTGGCAGCGCTGACACTAATCAATGGTCTTGTATCAAAGCTCAGAGTCAACGTCATTGCTGTGTAATGTGTTTAACCATGAAGGATCACATGAATATTTGCCTTTTCCACTCTTAGATGTTCATAAAGAATTCATTCTTTGCTTGTAGAATATCTTCAGATTGGCACTGGCAAGGCTGCTCGGTTACTCCGGGCCTGCTTCTACTCACATTGGTATCAGAAAATAGACAGACATATACAGGAACACAGAACCAAGGCAGAGAAGTTGTAGGCCTATCAACCTTTTGAGGGCTGTGTGTGTGTGTATGTGTGCGAGTGGCAGAATGGTTGTGCACTCACATGGATATGTGTGCGTAAGTGTGTGTGGGACGTGTTGAGCTCGATGTGAACACTGCTGCCCCTCTCCCACCTTTCCCTCACTGTCCCCAGTGTCTCCGAGTTCATGCCGTCTTTTCTTTTCTCTCGTTTTCCTTCACCTTGCTTCAAACACATCAAGAGATATAGTCACTTTTATTCTGCTCATCTTGGTTCAGTCTCCAATTACTAGCAAATACATAAATTCACATGGATCTACAAGAAGCTGGTTTATTGGAGTTTTGAGCTGTCCCATCACCAGTTTAGACGTGTTGTCCGGAAAAGTGGAGTCAAATCTGATTCTGCTCCTTTGCTTGGGGTGACAAACCTATCTATACTCTTTGTCAAGACAAACCCACTCTGGTGTTCATAGCAGCTGAGATTTCATAATGATATAGACAAATATATCTGTCCAGCCTAGTTTAGGTTTTCAAAGCACCAAGAATAGTTGCTATCAGATGTCAGCTTCCTTTCCCCCCATAAATCTTACCTTTAGGGTTATTTTCTGTAGTTGCTTTGGATTCCCTGCTCACTTCTGCACCTAAGTTCTCTTATAAGTGGGGCAATGACCTGCAATTTCAGGTCTCTCACTGCAGTTAAACTGTGCCATTGAAGTTCACATGGCATTGCACTTGTACAAAGAAACTGAACCCAAGTAAGGAGTACTGCAGAGTTTAAATGCATTTCTTTAAACATGCTTTGCAACATTTCTCAAAAGTTCTAGAACTCATTCGGAGTTGAACTATTGAAAGTGATGGTACGTAGGAGCTATGTTGAGTTGATGGATGTACTTGTTCTGTAGCGTGTTAGGGAAGTATGAGTAGAGCATTTCAAGTTGCCCATCTTCTCTACAGTTTAGTTGTGTGATGTGGCTGACATCACGAATGCTTTGCCTGGTAAAATGATATGTCACATTATTTGTACCGGTTGTTTCCCTTGTCTTGCCTTGTAGTGTCTTTGTTCAAGTCCTTCTGATTGATGAATGTAGGCCATTATTTTCTGAAGGCTTGCTCACTTGATTTAGTAACTCTGATTTAGTAACTGTTTGAAGCATGGTGAAGAAAAAAAAAGAGAAAGAAAAGTACATGTTAACTTTAAAACTTTTGGATGTCATCAGCTCGTTTGTAGCCATGACCCGACAGTTTTACGGTTAACGCATGTATGTTTTTTTTCCGATGTTACTGGCGATATGATCACACAAGAGAATAAAAAGCGGCAACTGTCATCTAAGTTGGCTCAGAATATGCACCTAACTGTATTTAATATCACAATAAGTACGCATTTGGGTAAGTGTATAAATTTCCCCCTCACTTTATTCCTTCTTTTCTCCTCTATATACACAAATGCATGCTGGGCTACAGTTGCATGTTGCTGTAGAGTGTAGCACACAACAGTCTGACAAAATTTCATGAAATGAGAAGTCTGAGGCAGATTACGTTTTGTGAACAGAAAACATGGAGATACATCCCTCACCATGACAGAATTTTGTACATTTATAGTCCAGTTCAGTTTTATTTATATAGCACAGAATCATAACAGAAGTAGGGGATGACATGCAGCAAAGGGCCACAGGTTTCTGCAGTAAGGACTCACGTTTGGTACATGGGGGAGCTACCAGGGTGCTATTTAAACTTGAAAAATCTAGGACAAAAATCTTGCAAGATACCACAAAGGGTAGGTGGGTGAACTGGTCTGTTCAAACAGTCACCATAGGATGAGCTGAATGCGTGATGATTTTTATTCCCCAGATATGGAAGAAATATATATCTTCATCTGTCA
Organism: Protonibea diacanthus; assembly: GCA_028641955.1. Classification (NCBI taxonomy): domain Eukaryota; kingdom Metazoa; phylum Chordata; class Actinopteri; family Sciaenidae; genus Protonibea; species Protonibea diacanthus. The sequence continues at coordinate 1,488,134 of CM053983.1, read as the reverse complement.
CTGCTACAATAAAGGTTTGGTTAGGTTTAGGCAGAAAGAATGCTTCACAAGTGTAAGGTACAGATCTAGAGACATGGGTTGAATAACTACTTGGTTAAGGCTAGAAAAAAAACGACTTCACTCAGGTTGGGGACCTGTCAATGTCATTGGTAAAAGACGAAGCACTTGGTTGGTTTTCTACCTGACACCAAGTTTTTTGTGCTCTGAACAATATCACACTAATTCTGTCTTTGCACCTGACAAGTCATGTTTTATATGGATAGAAGAAATGTAATAAATGGACAGTGTTGCCAATGTTGTTGGACAGCAATGTTGTCTAAAACAGTAGTTCACTCCAAACTCAAAAATACAGCTTTGTCAGTGACCCTATGCTTCAAACTCAGACACACTAGGTGCCTCCCTAGCTTCAACTCTACATGTGCAGGGCTCTGCAGTCAGTAAATGTGCAACGTCTAGGCCAAGTTAGTAATAATATATATGGAAAATTTTGACTCAAGAAGAATTAAATTTTTTTAGTAATTAATAAAGTTCAAATGAAAGTTCCTTTCATTTATACATTTTATGATTTTAAAAGCAGATAGATTTAAGGACACAAACTTCTTTTAATAAGTTAATAACGTTTAAATAAGTGTTTGTTCATCAGGTAAGTTGTGTTTAGTTAAAAAGAAGTCAACACTGACTTTTAGTGGTGCAAAGGTCACCAACAGCAGTCTCATGGGTAAAAGACCTCTGTTTGCTTGAGCCCTCCATCCATCCCATCCACCTCCATATGATAACTTTTCTTGCTCTTTAACTCTTTGAACTTTGCTCTTGTTAGACATTAGGCTGGATGGATGCATCCAGAAATAGCAATACATGGATATTTGGTTTACATACATTTGGTTTTGAAGTGTAGGGCCACTGACCAAGCTGCCATAATGGATGTCTTTAGAGTGAGCATGTGTTTCAGATTCCTACGTCCTCCACTTAATCCTTTCATGGTGCAGAAATGTATTTCTTTTACCTTCTGTTCATGTACGTCATTTGAGTGTTAACTAATTAATTCACTCATTTCACAAATGTTTGTGAGACCAAACTGTCTAACACATATATCTGACAGGCAACACGTAATACCACAAGGTTTAATTCCACTGTGCATTTATATACTGTTTATATATGTGTGTGTATACATTACACATTTTATCAATGTAGGCTTGTGTTTGTGCTGTACTGTGTGACTGACTGTTTGTATGAGTGAGAGACTGACAGAGACCCAATACTAGGACTGACGTTCACAGTGCTAGAGTCAGAGCAGCTCCTCTTTGCCATGTGTAGGCCTACACCACATGGGTGCACAGCTAAAACCACACAATTACTCTGTTACACTGCCGCCTGTCCTGATATCTCCAGTTACTGATGTTAATGTTACTGCTTGTTATTGCTTTTATGTTCCCTCTAATGACATCAATAGAGCTGCTGCTGCTTCTGGTGCAGGTGATGAAACAGCAGCAGAAAAAAAAACAAAACAAACTTTAATAGTACATTCCACTTCTGCTAAAGCCTGGGCATTATCATCTTGTTACACTTTGGTGAATCTAATCACCTACATCCTACACATCAAGAAAATGTCCTAAGTGGGAAGCAGATGTAAGCTTAGTGACAGTAATCAATCAGGATATTCCTTGTCTTTCTTGAAATAATTATGACTCATGATATTGACATCTAGTTCTAAATTAGAATATTTCTCTGTGTGCAAAGTCTTTCTTATATCACATCAAAGTATCATCTGCCCGTCCTCAGTCTTTGAATGAAAAGCCTTTGGTTAAGTACTGTATGTGCTCATATGAAAGGCACAGCCCTCATCATGTGCTCTATTTTTCTTTTTTTGCATCCAGTGTAGTAATCTGGTGGTGGTAAAGTGGTAACGTTCTAATTTCATTGAGCCTTTAAAAGAAATAAGATCCTCCTAAAAGACATGCTCTGCAAATAATTCAAATAAAAGATTTTTTAAACACGTCAGGTAGAAGCCACATTTTATTATGTAGTTGATTTTGACTGCATGGTATCAGATATTTAATAAAAAAAAAGATCATGTGATATACAAAACGGATACACCATTATACATAGTAATATTTGCAGATTTAACAAACCTGAACGCAACAAATGATTCAGCATGCAGTTTTCATTATTGTTAACATTTTCCAAGGCACACATAATGTTTAACGTTTTTAAAAGTGCTCTGTCTACCTCCAAGGCAGCAATTCATGTCCATCTGTTCTCTATAGTATGATAATCAGCATATAAAGACATGAAAACTGCTTTAGATGCTGTAGGTCATTCTTTACAGTGATGCTCATGTCTGTTTTCGATATTTCCAAATTAATTTGCACCTCTGGGTTATCTTGTTCCATGTCTCTGATGGCTCCATGTGGTGAAAAAGAAGGCAAATCATACACAAAGGAAGTGTAGGGGGTTGATGCAAATAAATACTGTATAGTGTGTAACCCAAATTGAAAGGGCAGAGAGCATCTTAAATGAAATAAATGTACATAAAATGCTAGATAGGGAAACATGTAAGTAAATCACAATAAGCGTTTTCATCTTGGATTTAAACTTGGTAAGTCTTATGAAGATTTATTTCAACTCTGTGGTGCATCGTAACTAAATGCTGCGCCCTTATGTTTAATTTGGACTCTGGAAATGGTTAGCAAACCATCAACTGTTTACTCCAGAGGCAGAGAAGGGTCATACAAGACAGTAATATGTGTATTTTGATTTACAAGCAGTAGTAATTCAACTGCTACCCTATGACACACTTGGAAGCCTGCGCAAAGACCTGAGAAATGTAAATTTTTTCACATCTTTGTTTAGACTGTAGCAGCAGCATTCTAAATGTGTTTAGTATAAATGTAATATATACTTATTTCCTTTATTGTACAGAATGTATAACAACAAATATGTGTAGACATATATAGTCTATCATCCTGTGACAGAGAAGTGGGAACATTCTGACTCTGTTGACTCATCTCCCCTGACATTGGTGTTATCATGTGTATCATCGCTGGAGTTTTCTGCAGGATGACCCTGCCCCAGCACAAAGATAACAGCCTCACATTGTTTCTGTGCTGCTGGTGAATCCCTCGGTTTTTCGTCTGCGCTTATCTCTGTACTGACCTTGCTCAAAGTTTCTCCCTCTGCAGCACAGATGACCTGAGATAATGTAAGGGCAATGTAATTGGATCAAAATGACAGCAAACGGGCCAAGCAGCTAACCTGTGTTGTCTTCTGTAAATGCCGTTGGTTTAGCATTCCCTGACCCAACCAGTCCACCCAGCCGCTCCCATTATCCAGCACGTTGCTGACAACTTTGCTCATCCATGTTCATGGCAAGCAGTAATTGGCTTTTCACGACATGATTGGAGGAAACACTCTCAGAGACCTCTGTGCAAGTGATTTGGTCACATAGTCGCATACGCCATGGCAAGGTCGCAGTTCAGTTCAACTCAATTTGGCATTGCAAATTGACAAGCAAGAAAATCTGGGGCAAAGTGAGTGAGCAGACGGATTGATTTAAGGCCAAAGATTCTCTTAAAGCAGAAATAAAGGGGACATACAGAGGTCCTTGAGCTACACTACACAATATCCTGCTGAGTGTTGTAAGGGTGAAAAGGAATGCCACCACTAACCACATTATAATGGTGAAGCCCATTAGTCAATGACAGGATACAGTTATGATGCTGTCATTTCATTCATACAGGCATATATCTTCATATAGTGTAGTGTATTGCAGGATTCAACTTCGTCTCACTGTATTTTCGCCAGAGGACAATGGATCAAAACCTTGACACATGGCAGAGTTGGAGTTTCATCTGCATTATCCTCTGTGTAGATGTTACATCTACTCGAGGTTATTCTTCTTTACTCCCAGCACAGTAAAAAGGGCCACACTGAGACAAGTCTACATTATGCATTGCAATTTGATTAGTCAAACCCTTGTGTCTGTTAAACAGCTTGAGTCAAGATAAGACCCTGGATCCCCCTCCACTCCAGCACAAACCAAATCAGGTCAGGATGCTTAATTGTAGACCAATCAACCTTTACTAATGTAATGTCACTTTTATTTAATATGAATAAATGAGAAATCTCTCTGCTTGAGGAGTGCGTCAAGTGAGGGGGAGTGCCGGGCCAGCGTGGGCATGATGGGAATGAACCGTTTGATCTGCTGAATATTAATGCTCCTCCAAGATTATGAGGATTATTAGTTCTTTTCTCGGCTGACAATGGAGTTATTTTCAGACCCCATCGATTAAATTACTGAGGGAATTGCCTTTGATATGAGCACTCCTACGCGCACAGTAACTTTTGGAATATGAGTGGTGTTAATTCTAACCCACTTACCAAGTATTGTATGTTATCAGAATAAAAAACAGAGAGAGAGAGATGCAGATGAGCCATAATTTTTGAGGTTTTATTTTGACTAATATATTATTCAGTGGAGACGTTCAAATCAACATCTTACAGTAATTCATGTAATGAACTCTTAATTTACTAATCCAATTAACAGCATAGATCTGTGGTATGTACATGAAGACATAGCAATGCTTATTGGTTGGGGAAGTGTCACATGGCATGATTTGCAGTGTCTCATCTCTGGAAATGACTAACTAACCTTTGTATTCTCTCACCCTGTCTCCCCAGGTAGGACAACCACTCTTGGTCTCTTTTATTGTCTACTCTTGTGTCTTTATGCAACTGCAGTAAACATATATATGTGTGTGTTCTCTCTTAATTGTCACAGGTTTAGTCCCTACGAGTGGTATAACCCCCACCCTTGCAACCCCGACTCGGATGTAGTGGAAAACAATTTCACCCTGCTAAATAGTTTCTGGTTCGGAGTTGGAGCTCTCATGCAGCAAGGTAGACGCCTCTGCCTGCCCCCCCTTTTTTAGCACAAGTCCCACTTTTTTGCTGGGGGTCAACCTTGCTCTTTGACCAGGCCCATGACCTTGCATGGGGGCCTCTGTGCATGATGCCAAATGCTTCACTAGTCGAGTCCAGCAGGATGGGCAGAGTGGGATTTGAGTGATGAGATTAATGAATTAGGATGATGCTCCTGCATGCTCCCCTTCTCCACGCACCCTAACACCACCCCACCCCCACCCCCCCATGTATCCACAGACATCTGAACAGGTAAGTGTACCCTCCCAGAACACCTGAAATGGATCACATGGGTGAGACTGAGACTGAATGAGAACAGCTTAACCCAACTGTTTGGTTTTGTTTCCTTCTGCCAAATCAATGCCGTATCTTCTCAACTAGTTGGCATCCATACACTGAGGAAAAAAACAAGAATGTTTTCACTCTCATAGTTGGGTGGCGTATATCTTTTACAATGCATGTCACAATGGGAGATATGTTGCATATTTGATTAAGCATTTCTTCCAAAGCAATTAACAATGCAACATTTTTACATTAGTTATTGATGATTGTAGGGCCTGGAAAGCATGATATGTATGACTGTATATGTCCTTGCATCTGAACAATGCAATGGAGCACAAAAAGAACTAGCTGCTATAGTCAAAGCTGCTTCAAAGGGTCACTTCAGCCTGAGTACAAGAAATACAAGAAAGAAACCTTGGTGGCATCTTGTCATGAAGATGTCCTGTTTGAATATCTGTCTCTGACATTTCTGCCTCTGTTATGGAAATTTCTATCCTTAGGTTACACAAGGTCACGTGTGGGCCTTGAGGTCCTCAGCAGTATTAACTGTTTGGCTTTGATTGAGAACAGTAGGTACCAGTCTATCTCAACACTGTGGGGGCCAGGGTCGAAGAGACCTATTGCTGCCTTCCTAGACATAATAGATATGTCTATAATAGCTGTTGACATTCCAGTCTTCGTAAACAGACATCTGTGACTTCAGCAATTTCTCCACAACAGCATCCACCTGTTATAATGGAGGAATTTTCCTTCTCTGGTGTTCACAGTATTGAAAGAATATATAAAACCAACACATAGCTCTAATCATTTGACTCTAATACTCAAGTGAAAATCTGATTTTGAAATAAAAAGAAAATGCAGATGCCACTGAATTTATAGCACTGAAATGTTTCACTTAAAAAAAAATGACTATGAATTATGGTAAAAAAAAATAAATAAATAAATAGGTAAAAGTCAAGTTTCAGTCATTTGAACTATACTTCATGGTCTTTCAGAGTGATCACACTGGATACAGAATACCTCATGTGTAACACCAAATTTATGCTTAGGTTATGTGATGACAAATGAGAAATTCAATCCACAAAGACCATGTGGTGTGGTTAAAGCTCCAGAAAAAGCTAGTAACTGACTGAGCTGGAGTTGTTTGTGTCACACATGAATCTGAATTTGAGAGAAAAACATACATCACCACTTTAAATCACTTGATCTTAAAAAAAAGGAAAAATAAATAAATAATCACATCAAATCACATACATACATACTAAACTTTTAAAGTAAATGTTCAGTTGCTACAAAGATTCAAACTACTTTCCAGAAACACACCGTGCACCATGATGTTCAGGTGGTGATGAAATGTCAAAGACAGATATTTCAAGACTGTGCATGACTAGATACCACTAGAGGTGAGTGAGAAAATCTGTTTTTTGGATGGAGTGACCCTTTAATTCTACAAGCATCTCAGTCTTTCAGGCTTTCAGTCAATCTTTTTAGTAGCTGATATTTATCCCTCGTTGGCTGGTTGCATGCTTACTTATACTGCATGCTTACTAATATCACTTAAATTAGCTACTAAGTTTTTTCACATATTTTTAACCATTTGACTCCAAAGATGCAAATATTATTTAAATTATCTGACATCAAATCTGGTGACTGGTTTAAGTGTAACCCTAGCATAACAAAGAACTGTTGAGTGTAGAATTGTGTTGTTTCTTTAAAAAACCAGCAGAGGAGACGTGTAGGGTTGACCAGTTGAGAAGATGTGGCTGAGGGCCAGAAAGCTGCAATTAGACTGGACGAACACACAGTGTCTGCATGGCACCGTGCTGGTCTGCACTGTAGAGAGGCTCCCCTGCCAGGCGGCTTGTCCCGCCCCCCAGAAAACTGTGGGATGTGCTCTTTGGTCATGACGTTACCTTGGGTACATGACAGTCAGCCCCAACCAGGCTCTGTTTGGGTCGACTCGTTTCTCTGAGTGGGTTGCCCGTCTTTTCTGTTCTGGTTTCTGAGGTGGAACAGCATAAGAAGCTTGCAGCTGGTAACATGTTCCGCTTTTGAAAACCTGCGTCATATAAGCCGGTCACGGGACCAACACAGAACAAGCAGATTCCACTGCTAACAGTACTGATGACTATGTGTTCATGGCTGCTACCTTGATTTTTTGTTCTTGGTTGTTTGATGAATGGGCAAAGTGGGTGGCTGGTGGCCCTGCTGAGTGACTTTGATACCATTGTTGAACCATGTCTGAAAATGTGGATGGCTTACAGTAAAAAATGGTTAGGGTTTTGAGAGCCCTCTGTAAGATTAGTCCTCTATGTTTAAAGTATGAACAATTCTGCAAATTAGAGATATGATCTGTGGCCTACTGTTTATGACTACCAAATGCATGAGGTGAATGGCAAGTATGTGTGTATGATCTCAGCCTCAGAAACAAATCTGTTATGTTGAGTGATGGGAGGCCCCATGCTGACAAATAAAACCATGCTCCATAACACTTTTTAGCACATCAGACATAATAATTTATACTAGGTTAACAGGATATGATGAGGCGGGATATGAAGTCCATATACTACAACACTGCATATAAGCAAGGAAATCAAAGTACTTTATGTTTGACATAAAAAAAAAAAAATACTGAAGCAAGATATAAAATAAAAACAAAATGCCATATTTCATGCCATACATAAAGACACATATCATCCATGAGTGTGCGCGCGCGTGTGTGTGTGTGTATGTGTGTGTTTTTCCACCAAAAACACAGTATTAACCTGGTTGGTTTCAAGTGGTACAGTTTAGTCCATGGCCCATTACTTTGTCCATTAGTCAATGGTCGTCAGTTTTCGGGGGGCATTGGATGACTAAACATTAAAATATGTTTTATTTTGTTAGATGCACAAAACCCTACGGTCTGTCAAGATAATGTAACAGTACCATTTTGTTTTCTGTAGAAACAAAACTTTGCAAAAGTCAGTCTTGTTATTAGTTCAGCTAATAACAAGACTGATGTTGTCCATGAGTTAGCATGAGTGCTGACTTTTGATAATTCTTCTTCGGCACCATAAAAACTGTCAGAAATGTGCATAAATCTGCATGCTGTCATATCATTATGGTCATAACTCATAATCTGAGCTAGTGGAAGCATGCGGATGTTAAACAGATGAGGTCAAGAGAATAGATCCTTGAGGGAAGCACACATTTTTGTTCACTCATACTGTATGTGTAATTACTTATCTACACAAAGCTATCCTCGTCCTTAAAACTGACTTCAGACCAATTTAGAAGTGTGCCAGAAGGTCCCACACAGTTTGTAATATATTGTGTCTGACTGTGTAGAATGCAGCACTGAGAGCCAATAAAACAAAAACTGGCACAAAAGCAAACTACAGTACATTAGTAAGTATTCTTTTCATTTTCTATACTATACTGTATGTGCTACTTTACACTAAGCAGTGAGTAATAACACAGAGGACTGCTGGTTGTGTCAGCCTGTATTACCAACATGTTCTAAGCTAAAACTGCATGGAACTATGAAGTCAGCCCAAAGTGTGATCATGCTGGTACAGAAAAGTAGTTTCAGCAGTTGCTCCATTCTTTGAGAATTTGCCCGTAGACATGGTGACAGTAAACACATTTTGCATGGTGTGTATAATCCATTAGCTGTTGTCACTTAATAGGTAAGTTTGCCAATGAGATAAGCAGTTTTTTTTTTACCTGATGCTCTCCTGGGTTAAACAGTGAGGGAGGTGATGCCCCCTCTGGCCTGCCATTCTCTCTCCATTGCGGTATCAGTGACAGTGGGCTCGAGCTGCAGTTAAATGTCATGTCTTTCCTTGCATGCTCCTCTACTAGACAGCTCACTCGGGGACTGCGAGAGGGAAAGAAAGTTTGATGAAAAGTGAGAACGCAGATTGAGTCTCTCACAAAAGGAGTGGAGTGCAGAGTTCTTAACCTCCTATCTCCCTGACTCTTTATCAGCTTTCCCTCTGAGTGAATGTGCAAAATCCCTGCTTTCAATTGCCTAAGCCGCTTGAGGAGAATGGTTCTGATATAACCCAGGCCCACCTTCTTTCACCCGGACAACAAACATCCCTCCCTCACTCCCACTATACCCACGCACATATGCTCCTTCATCCTCTGCATACATTCTGCATAAATCTTGAATGAAAATCAGTCAGATTAACTGAAGCAGGCTCTATTGTAAGATATAAAAAAAATAGTGGAAGTAACTGATGCTGTGCTAGGATAAACAACTCGGTGTAGAAAGTGGGAGCGTCTGGTCGGACAAGCTTTTTCTGGCAACAGCATTTCAGAGCAAAATCAGTTCATTTCACAGAAATTGCTGCAATCAGTCACTTGCAAGGATGAAGTAAATCCATGCATCACATCTACATAGAGTTTTAATGCAATTGACCGATTGCACAACAGCTTGACAGGGTTGATCCTTGAGGCACCAGAGAGCCGAGGAGTCCAAAATAATAAGGGATGGTATCATTTTAGCTGCATCCAATCCAATTTCATAAAATCCTGTACACACCTATGGCACAGGTGTTGTTTGGTCTAGGGGATTAATTACTGCTCAGCCTTATGGATGTACCAGCTACTAACAGGCTGTCACATATGGTAAATTACCTGCTGATGAAATCAACGGGAAAAAAAGATGCAGGAAATATCTGAAACATCTGAAATCCTGGTGAGCTCAGTAAGTTTTCTACAGTTACTACGGTGTCGCTCGCTCTGTGTGGCTCCAGTCTGCTCTGGTCCTCTTCTTGTTTTAGTCTGTTTCACTTTATTTAGGTCAACAAATATAAGCTGACATCAAAATACTTAAGGGATCAAGGTCAACCTTCAATGTCCATCACAATTTGAATGAAAAGTTGCTCATTTCCTCCATCTGCAGCATGCCACTCTCATGTATCCATACCCTAGCTTTATGTAAGGTCCCACCCCCTTAAAGCTTGGCAACCAATCAAATGACAACCTCTGATCAGAACAATACGCTGTTCCTCAAAAGATAGCTTGATTAGTCTCAAAATAGTTTGATTCTTTAATAAACTGTGCTAAATCTTTGCCTGTTTAGCATCCAAAGCGTTTAGGTTAGCATCCTAAAAAGAAAAACAACTAGCCACCATGTTTGTGGTAATAGCTAGTTGTCAGCCATGCTTTATTTCTGTCATGTTTGAAATGTAAAGAGAATTTCTTTAAGTAGTTTCTTTAGGTATTGCTGTAAACAAGGTAATACAGTAAAGACAGTCAAACTGTCCAGAGCACACAGTACATGCTATTCACGTTACCAGTAAGACAAAAACCAGTCACCATGAAGCTGTCCACTCTGCCCACTCTGTGTGTCTGTGTCTGAGTGTGTGATCCAGGCAGCTGATGCAGAGGCCTAGCCTGGCCTGGGTGCTGCCCCCTCTCCGGCCTAGTGCTGTACCAGGCCTCACCCCCTCCTCTGCTCCTCTCGTTCAGGATCTGAACTCATGCCGAAAGCCCTCTCCACCAGAATTGTAGGAGGAATCTGGTGGTTTTTCACACTCATCATCATCTCCTCCTACACGGCGAACCTGGCTGCTTTCCTCACTGTGGAGAGGATGGAGTCACCCATCGACTCCGCCGATGACCTGGCCAAGCAGACGAAGATAGAATACGGGGTGGTAGAGGATGGCTCCACCATGACCTTCTTCAAGGTTGGTTCTTGTTCTTGTTCTTCTCATTATTATTATTAAATATGTCAAAGTTGAATGTTGGTAAAGATATGATGATATAATTAGTTCCTGCAGATCGATCAACCTTATAACTTAATTAAACGTAAATATGACAAACACCACTTGAACACTACTTCATATCTGACATTAAGTAAGAAAGAATTAGTTTAACCTGCTCAATAACCTTCTTGTGTGCTGTGCTCATTAATTTTTAAAATATTTCATTATTTGGTATTTTAAAGTCTTTGTAAAGTCAGAATAAATATGTGGTCTGTATTTGTCAGTCCAAAGAAGAAAGTGTTATTGCCACCCAGCCAAATCTGAATGATTAAAAATATCATTAGGTGTCAAAATCAGGTAAAAATTAATTCTCAGCTCCAGGACTGTGGGGGGCGCGGGAGTGTGTCATTGAGCCACCCTTTAAGGACCGCCCACAAAATCCTGTACTGTAAACTGGTGAAAAACTGTTTGAACCTCTAACTCCACATTTCACTAATACATCGTTCAAAGTCTTTTCACGTTTTCAGCAACTATTTTCCAACATATTTAATGTACACTCCTGGTTTGACAAATTCGCATTTCGCACTGATAGAATGTGACCAGGTTGTAAGTAGAGCTTCGAAATGCAAAAAGAAGAAACAGGAACGAGAGACGACAAAATAGTCAGCAATTTATTGAAAATTGGCTGTTTATCATCTGATCAAAAGTTTAAGACCATGTGCAGAAATCTGGCTTTAATGCTATTTTCTACCAGGCATTCACACTGTCATGACCCCATGACACCATGAAAGGCAAAAAGGCTCTCTGTCTCTGAACATGTCAGGATTGTTGCGCTGCACAAGCAAGGCCTCTCACAATGTGCCATCGCTGAAAGTCATTTTAAATTTCTTTATATGCTGAGGGTTATTATGTTACAAAAAGTTAAGTGGTAGACCCCCCCCCAAAAAAATTCGCTTGCACAGAGCCAGAGGATCTGACAGGCTGTCTGTGAAGACAGAGACCGATCCTTGACCCAAATTAAGGCCCTTACTGATGCTGACTGCAGCCCAATAACCATAAGACGGCATCTGCTGCAGAAGGACTTGAAGAATAAAAAACGTCTTCAAAGGCCACGTCTCCTCCCTCGCCATGAACTTACCCGTTTGCGCTTGCAAGGGAGCACCAAACATGGGACATTGAAAGGCAGAAGAAAGTCGAAAGAAGATCCCACTGGGGATGTTTTCTACATGGCACAGTGGAGGAGGCTCCATCATGACCTGGGGTGCTATTTCCTTCAATGGAACAACAGAGCTTTAGGTTGTGCAGGGGTGTCAAACTGCAGCTATGTGGAGATGTTGCAGCTGGCATTCCTCTTGTCTGAGGGCCCTTGTCTGGCCCTCATGGTGATGACTGGGTCTTTCAACAGGACAACGCTGCAGTTCACAATGCCCACCTGGCAAAGGACTTCTTCCAGAGTCAGCCTTTTGAACCATCCTGTGTGATCTAAATCCCTTTGAGAACATTTGGGGATGGATGGCAAGGGAAGTTTACAAAAACAGACGTCCCTCTGTGAAACCATCTTCACCTCATGGAGCAACATTCTTGCCAGCCTCCTGGAAACACTTGCATCAGTCATGCCTAAATTAATTTTTGAAGTGAAGAATGGTGGAGCAACTGAGTACTACTTAGCACTACTGAGTCCTTTTTTGACACTTTTAGTGTAGTATTGTAATACTTTCTAGTAGTATCTTTCTCCTGTTAATTCTTTTTGCATTTGAAGCTCTACTCATTGTATTTTCAAACAGTGTATTCTGAAAGAAATATCAAAAATGCCTTTACACTGACTTGAAGTTTAAATGGCACCTCATAATTTAGTATAATCACACTCCGCTGTTGTTGTGGGACTCACGGGACTTTACATTTCCTGTGTCTTAGTACTGTCTTTTGTAAGACTCTCCCTCCTGGGTCATTCACACTCTGTGCTCCAGTTTACGACATGGCTTTCTATTTCATTACATTTTACATTTCCAAGCCCAAACCTAGATTACAAATCTATCCAGTTATGTTACCCTGTTGTTACATTGCATTACACATATTTAGCTAACATTTTAAACCAAACATCTTACAATAACCTCAAGAAAGAGAATTGCAAGAATCATGCATTTCTTTTATGGGCCCAGGTGCAGTCAGGTGTATATTTTCTGCTGCCCTGATGTCAATGGGGAGCTTTTTCAACCATTGTGGAGCAAAGACAGTGTGTGGTGGTAACTTATATCAAGGGAGTATCATGCTGATTGACAGTAGTGGATTGTAATGGCTGGTCTGGGGTCGCCATGTGTTGGCCATTTTCAGCCTGGTAGGTAAGTATCAGTTTTCTAAATCACATTCAAACAGTCACAACCATTTTAAAAAGAAAAAGAAAATAAACAAACAAAAAAACAAACAAACAAAAATACTTCTCTTCCATAAATTTGACAAATTGACTTCCACATGGGTAACATGTCTCTATTGATGTGGATGTCTGGCAGTCAGGCGGTTACCACCTTCTTCCAGAGAGAAATATTTAAAAAAATATTGGATGACTGCCATAACATTTGTCTTCTACAATTATGTACAGATACTTTTCCATAACCTTTTTCACATTGGTATCTAATGAAATACACTATGGGTACATACTATGGGTTATACATGGGTTATATATGTATAACCCATAGTATGTACCCATAGTGTATTTCATTATCCTCATGGAGAATGGATGCCTGCACCAGTTTTTATATATATATATATATATATATATATAAACTGGTGCAGGCATCCATTCTCCATGAGGATAAAGAGGATAAATAACATCATTGGTTGTTCTCTGACATTTTATCTGGTATCATCTTCAAAAAACTTTTGGAGATCCAGTTTTCAAGTATTTTAGAATAAAAATCATACACCTGACTACTACCTTAGTGTGTGTTTGAATGAGTTTGTGGTAATTTGATTAAACATAGCTTCCTTTTCCATCTTTCACAATGAAGCCTGCTGCTGATTCTTACGTCCAGGTTTGGAGAATCCCATAGGACAGTTCGATGAGGATGTTGTTGAGGAAGATCTGGCTAATTTACTATCATGCACAATTCCATTAGCTTTCTGTCGTTTCTATGTAGCTCATAAGCTGAGTTGGTTGCATGCTCTTATTGTTTTCAAAATGTGTTCCTGGTAATAAGATAATAATAAGAATTTTGACACAAGGTCCCTCAAAGGGACAGGGCCTGAAGATAAGACAAGACAAGTAATAATGCAGGACGTGCCTGAGTTGATATATAAAATTGTTATACTTTAGTGGTGCAAATTCAACCATCATTCCTAAAAAGTTGGAACGCTGTGTAAAATGTAAATAAAAACAGAATATTTGAGTGTATATTTAAAAAAAAACAACAACAACAAAAAATATTTATTTGAACATCAAATATATTGTCTTTGTGCTGTATTTAACTGAAGATAGGTCAAAAATGATTTGCAAATCATTTCATTGTTTTCAGCTATGTTTTACACTGTCCAGACTTTTTTAGAATTGGAGTTGTACCAGTTGAGTTTTCACATGCAGTGAACTGCAGACCTTTGGATCACTGGACTGTCTGCTACCCATTATGTCTAGTTGGCATTTATATAGTATAGTTTTGTGAGTTTGGAATTGTGTCTAACATTGGAGATGAGAGCAGTTTATGATCCAATGGATAGAGTTTTGCAGCCACAGAACACTCGGCCATGAAGATCTATGGTTCTCCATCTTCTGCAACATGAAGCAAGCGGTTATCATTTTATTGAAGATCCGGTCAAATAAAAGAGGGGGAAATGGAGGTTTATGTGATAGACTTCAGAAGCATGTGGCAACAAGTGTTTGGTGGAGATGGCCTTTGGGGATGCTGTGTCATTGCCCTGACTGGAAGCTCTCTTGATAAGGCCTTCGCAGATTGTGAGGTCAGTCTTGATCATTTTTCCATCATATGTACTTAAAAGACCAGTCAGTTTGGCAAGTAGTGGTGGGTGGTGAGATCTGCATCAATATCAACAGGTGGTGCGACAACATCAAAACCCACAGCACCCATCACTGACTACATCAAGCTTGTATCGCCACCACCATACCCACAAGAACGTTTACAATCATCTCCCATATAAAAGGAAAAAAAGGATTTCAACATCATGCCTGGACTTTCCTTCTTTGTGAATCTAAACAGAATCTAAACATTCACCAACCATCTACCTTTGAAAACACTATGAACACTTTCAAGACACAGTTTGAGAGC
Organism: Protonibea diacanthus; assembly: GCA_028641955.1. Taxonomy (NCBI): domain Eukaryota; kingdom Metazoa; phylum Chordata; class Actinopteri; family Sciaenidae; genus Protonibea; species Protonibea diacanthus. Next base: position 1,472,962 of record CM053983.1, on the reverse strand, counting down.
CCTCCTGTTTCATGAGGCTACACATCCTCCCTTCACACTGAAGGATGTCCAACAGCTGCTGGGCAGGTGCAAGCTTGGCAAGGCACCAGCGCCAGATGGCATCCCAGCTAAGTTGCTTGAGCTTGTGCCATGAAGCACTTTCCCATCTACCGGTCCATCTTCTGGGAATCCTACAGGGCTGCATCAATATCCACCCTCTGGAAACCATCATACTGGTATCCAAAACAATCCCACTCTTGAGAAACCAATCATTACTGATCAGTCACACACATTCCAATAGTTGTTAAATACCTGGAAAAAATTGTGGACACCACACTTACAGACCACAGCTGGACCCCACCAGTTTGCCTATAGGGCCAAAGAAGGATACAGAGGATGCTTTGGAAGGTCTCCTCCATTCCCGGCCAACCTGGCGTCAGTACTTGTATTTGACTTTGGCTCCACCCTCAACACATTATCAGCTTCAACTTTCAACCATCTCAACATTCCACCACTACAGACCACAGGCTGTAAGGCACGCTGCCAGCTTTATCCATCAACGACACTCTGATAACCCTGCCACACTTGGACTACTCAGTGACAATGATCAAAACTCTATTTCTCACTTTACAAATGCAACTTTACATGGATATAACAAAAGTTAGTAGTCTGAACTCTGCCACCGTCCATTGAAAAATAGTTGAGCAGATTAACTTTAGCTTTAAATATCTCTATATTTACATAGCAGCCCTGTACAAACTGCCTTGCTGTTAACATTGTGACCTGGGATTTTTTATTTATTTATTTTTTTTAATTTTTACACCAAGATTGTCAAAGTTATTATATATTATATATTAATTATTTTGATGGCTGGCTGTAAAAAACAATTCTCTCTTCGGGACAATAAACTAGATTCTATATTAGTGGTTTTATACATCTACTAGTTTCACACAATGAGATCAATATGCATCTATTTTCTTTAGTCACTTATCCTATTCAGGGTCATAAAGCTCTGGAACCTATACCTATACCTAAAAATAAAAACAGATGATCAAAGCAGCAGTAGTTGCCGTGGCAGCTGAGCCACACAATTAATTAAGAAAACCTCGCAAGTAATGGAAATGCCAGCACGTCTGATACAACTCTGACCACTGTTTTATGAAATAAAAAATAAAAACAAAAGCCCATAACAGCAGCAGTTGCCGTGGCAGGGCAGTGGTAACTGCCCCACACACCGGCAACTGCTGTGGCACACACACACACTGTGTATCTGCGCTCGATTGCTCTGCCTCAAGTACCCGGATGTTTGTCACATAAAATTGAAACAGAATTTTGAGAACTGAATTTGAATTGTGAGAACTGAATGTTCATTTCCAAACTAATACATTAAATTCAACTCAATTTCAATTACAGTTCCGATTCAGTTTTTCAATGCAATGATTCAAATTGAATAATACAAATTCAGATTATGTGATTCAAATTCAGTTTCTGGTGGCACATATTTCAGCCCATACACCATGATCAAATAGTGCTGTACCCTTCTGCCAGTGAAATAGCCTGGAACCACGTAGCAATGACAGTTCTATTGCTGCCAAAGCTCCTCTAGATAATCCCCTCAATGTAGGATCATATAGAATACCTGCTGCATGTCAAGGATGTTGTGTTAATCCAGCCAAGTTTGAAAACTTCTGTGCATTGGATGTCTTTGCACCAAGTTTCTCAATGCTTTTTTCCACTCTTTTGCAATCCGTCGATGGCAGTCAGACAGATTTGAGATGTAGCTTGTCCTCCCTTCATTTTAATGCAATGAGAAGCACACGTGAATTTGCAGGTAACAGTGTGATTAATATGTTTTTCATACTCACACTAATTCACTTTAAAACTTGCTGTGGTGATAGTAGCACAGACTCTTTATCATTTCACCTTACAAATTAATGAAAACAACAGTTGGTGTAAGAAGCAGCATATGTGCATGTTAATCATCCTACCTCTGCTGAGGTCCCTCTGCAGCCATTCAGTTTACAGCCTCAGGTCACACACTGTTAGTGCAAATCCTTAGTGTAGGATAATACCAGTACTGATTAAAGATTTTATTAAGTATTTGGATGTACGAGTGTTAGTTGTGAGAATGTTTTGCAAAACAACAAAACCCTTTTGTAAAATAGCAAATATATATTCGAAAATTTGAAAACCTTCAACACAACCACACGTGTCAAAATAAAAATAAAAAAAAATAAAAAAAATAAAACAAAAAAACAGAAAACCAAACAAACAAACAAACAAACATAAACCCCCCAGAAAAAAAAAAAAAAAAACTAAAAATAATAAATAAAATAAAATAAATAAAAAAATAATATTTTATCCTTTGCTTTGCTTGTGGTATATGGAAGAATTATCCTATCTTTATTCAAGAGCATAGATTCAGTTTGAAAGCATGATTTCTCCTTCTCGTGCTCTATTATTAACCAATGATGTTATTTATTTTCCTCATAATCCTAAAAAGAGTTATCGTAATTAGATTTTTTTCTAATTTTATATTAACGGGATATATTTTATATACTATAAATACTTTTAGGACAATAGCAGTGTTAGGACAGTTGAATGGTTAAGTACAGTGCTGTCTATTGTTTTTTAAACCATGGGACGCCGGTTCACATCCTGGCTGCCGCGCTCTGATCTGAGTGCGCACAGGACATATTTGAGTGGAGTGAAATGTTTGTGTCCAAGAAGAAGAAGAAATGTGAGCACAAGCATGTGATGTTTGAGTCCAAGCACACATCTTGAAAGAAAGCAGCAGAAATCTGAGTGCGAGCACAAAATGTGAGCACGATGAGAATAAATCTGAGCACGAGAAGGAGAAATCATGCTCTCAAACTGAAAATGTACGCTCTTGAATGAAGATAGGATAATTCTTCCATTGTGGTACCCCCACATGCAGATTCTGTTTTACATGTTCTGGAAATGGAGGTGATCAAACTTTCGTTTGTGTCATTTGTGCGCTCACAGAAAAAAATCCAACAGCAACATTTCTTTGGTGAATCAATGCGCCCCTTAGGCTTATTCTGCATAATTCACACACTTCACTCTACAAAATCCATTACAATCATGGAGCATATAAACTTGTTATCATTCAGCTTATCCCATAGCCACCTGCCAACAAAATGCTTCAAATTAAAAGTATTAATCATTCATTTACTCATATGACTGATTTTGGTCTGACTTTAAAGTAAGTAAGTGTCAGAGTTCTTTGGTGTAGATTTTGCTAGAATACCTGTACAACCTTTACTTTTAATAGTATTTTAGTGGGGTCGCCTAGTGGCTCATAGAATAATACTATATACACACAAACTAAAATACAATGACACAATGTTTTAAAAGCTAAATATGTATATGTTCAATGAACACCGAACAGACCTGTGGGACAGCAGTTAACATGTGACACACTGGTTCCCACTGTCTGCATCATCTTTTGCTCTTCTTCTTTTAGAGTATAAATTTGTCCTGTGAACACACTCTGTCCTCAGGTCCTGTGTGAGGTGTTTAAAACACACTGTCGTGATGACTGATCGAGTGTTTTGATTAGACTTATCACCCGTCAGTGCAGCACAGTCACTGGTGATGTGTGCATGCATCACAATCACTATTCATATCCAGAAAAAAATAGTTACTAAGTCTAATGGTGGCTAATTATGTAAATGTCTGCACGGGAGAGTCTCTGAAGCATTGAAGCGTGTCACTCGTCTTCCTACAAGGGACATTCCCTATGGACTGCCGTTACAATAACACTGAATAATTTAATAAGCAAACACACCACTGCTGTGTCTTGCTTGTTAGCTAATAAAATCACATCTTATTAAAGCCAGTGCTGTTTTTTTCACCTTGTGTCTATAATGGGGTGATGGCCATCAGAGTCGGTTGTAGAGACAGTAGCACTGTACTTAGCTGTGGCACTGAGCCCCAGCTCCCCGGGCTGTACAAGCCTGAATTGTTTTGCATTAGCCATAAGACAAATGGGAGGAACCCCTCCAACATGGTGATTAAATGAGGCAGATGAAGCTTATTGAGATGATGTGTTTGATACCTGAGAGAGGAGACAGGCAGGGTATGGATGGAGGGAGGAAGGAAGACAAAACATAGTAACATAGGTCCAAATGAAGTGTTACTCAACAGGAACCTATGAACATCTATAAGTTGATGTAATGGCCATGACATTTATAGCATGATATATTAGATATATTTACTTTCTTGTCACTCTAACTGTTACTATCGAAAATCAGTTGAGCAATTTGCTTCAGAAACTGCAACTCCTCAGGCTCAACACACCATTGACTGCATGACTGAATTACTGAAACAACGGCAATTTTGCTCTTTCTAATGATACAAGTGTTTCTAATGTCCGCAGATCATAAACGTTCTTATTACTCAAGATTGTGACCCATAATCATTAAAACATCAAAATCCTACTTACTCTAAATGGAAATAATAAAATGAAAGACAATAGAAGAGACACAACATAAAATAACTTATAATAATAAAACAGCTGTTGTCGTTGGTGGACACCAAAAAGAGAAGTTAGTATTGGATTCACCATGTGGACGCAATGAATGAATCGAATGGCACTAATAAATGATTCCGCCCTTCCAGACAGTGAACTGCTGCTGCTACTTTATATACTGTCAAATTTACATAAAGTTATTCATCCCAGGTGGGACTAAAGGGCTTTAATTATTTGTGCTCATTCTTAAAATAATACAAATCATATCAAGTCTGCATTCTCAAGTTTTTTTTTTTTTTTTTAATATATTGGGCATCGTGTTGCGTCTTTCTCCAAATGTCCCTGCAGGGATCATTAAGGTTTCATTCCACCTCATATGAAATAGACACTGTAGTAGATAAAACAAAATGAAAAAAAGCAACGTGATTCCTTCTTTGCACTACATTCTGATCTGCTGCTGTTACACTCAACTTTCTTGCAGGTCGAGCTGACAAAGCTACAAAATGCGACTATGAATGCAGAATTGTTTTCCCTTTTATAGCCACTTGTGTTTAGTGTCAACAGTGTATCATAAACAGTGCGTGTAAAATCTGGCGTGAGAGAATGCTTCATGAAAGCAAAGTTGCTGTTTGTGCTGACAGAAACTGTGTGCCATTTCCCTCCGCTCTCTGGATTCTTTTGATTAGGGCGCTTTGAAAAATATGCAAACCACTTTGGCAAGCAGCGAGCACCAAGTCTTGACAAGGACCAACAGAGTGTGTGTTGCTGATGACAATTCAAGGCTACACACACACTCAATAAAAACACACACACACACACATACAAACACTAAATACTGAATGCACCAAAGCTAATGCACATTCTGTGTACTCCGATGAAATGTACCCAGAAACACATAAACCAAGACACAGTACAGTAAGAATACACACAGTTGTGTAGACATCTCACACACAGACACATGCTGCTTAATAGTCCACTTCCTCTTCTTTTACTCTGAAGAAATTGGAAATATAAAACATGTTACTTTAAAGGATCTTCTCTAATGCAGAAAAATAGATGCTGGATGTTTGCAGCAGCATTTTGTAGCATTTCTGTTAATTATCTGAGGGCTAGACTGAGCTTTGACAGTGAAAAGAGGCCGAAAATGCACATTTATCACTGCAAAGGTGATTATTATAATGTGATAATTCAAAAAAATCCTCTGTGGCCTTGAGGTATGAAGTAAGGTTTCAGTTAATAACTGTGAATATGTTGCCCCATGCTAGCAACGCTGTGTGGTCTTTCTTTAGCAATGGATTAGCAAAAGGCTTCAGTGCTAGTTAATGGAATGTCGGGACAATACAATGGAAATTGTATACTGTAGATTGTTTAACAAATTAACGAAACATATCAAACCCAAGACAATCCCCAGTATTTGGTACAACCCATGACATCACAGATGGCATTGCAGAGAGCATAAAAGCAGGAAGTGTTAGCCACCCTGTTTTATTCATGGGATGCAAGGTTACGAGTGTTGGGTTTAAAAGTTTAAAAACAACAATTGCTATTAACACTTAGAGTACTTTTGCATTCCTGAAAAATACAAAGTCCTTTGCACATGTTGGGTTCCAGAGGCCACAACAGTCTGTACATCTACCTTGAATGTATTGACCTAGTTTACGAATTTGTAACTCTGCAGGCTAATAACACAGTATTCTTTTTACAGCTTGATTCTGTTTGATTATGAGTAAATATACATATATGAAGAGGGTACCGGGGCTAAATGCAAATACACACAATAAGAAAGTATACATAAACTGATGGCACCACCTGTGCAGTCTATGAAAACAATGAAACACCAGCTTGTTTCACCATGCGACCACTTTACTAGGTAAATGCTTAATTACTTACTTATACAGTGTAAAGCTGAGCTACATGAGTAATAGCACAACCAAAGGATTGGAAACCTTTATTTTATTTAACTGCTAACCTAACTTACTTAAATTGCAAAGTTTTAAGATGTTTAATTACTCATTCCCCCCAAAAAGTAATTAGAGTACTCTACCGGTGCATAACTCCAAAAATTGATGGCTTGTATGGGTACACCCTGGACAAGTTGCCAGCTTGTGCAGGGCAGATAGAGACAAACAACCATTCGCACTCACATTCACACCTACAGCCAATTTAGAGTCACCAGTTCATGTCTTTGGACTGTGGGAGGAATGAATGTGGAGGAATGGAATGTGGGAGTACCCGGAGAGAACCCACACAGACATGGGGAGAGCAAACTCCACACAGAAAGGCCGCAACCGAGGTTCAAACCAGGAACCTTCTTGCTATGAGGCGATAGTGCTACCCACTGCCACCCAAATCAGTGGATTTAGTGTAATTTTAATAAACTAAAGCATAACTTCCTTAGGTCTGTAGGTCTGTAGGGTTCTCGTGTGTGTGTGTGTGTGTGTGTGTGTGTGTGTGTGTGTGTGTGTGTGTACTTTGGCAATGTTAGCAATGAGTCTCACAGGACTGTGCAGAAATCCACACTCTTCTTGATGAATATCTTAAAGTAAATATAGTCTTGCATCTCTAACAACATTATCATGTTAAATGAGTCTACCCTCTTTAAGTCTACTATTTGATTTTTACAGAGCTGGGATGATTACTGTGCACTTTTGTTTCTTGTTCCCTAAGGTCCTGGAGCGCAGCTTTAGTTTGATTTGTTATTTTGTTGACTCTGCACTGTTGGTCAGAAAATAGGCTCCATAGCTACTGTAAGCTGTAACATGATGTTTGAGGACTTGCTGACCCAAACCCACTCCTCTCCTTTACTCGCACCGCTCAGAGAAGTGAAGCAAATACAACAATTAATGTCTTGTTTTCAGAGGAGAGGGGTGAACTTTCTGTGGAGGGGTGGTATAGCTGTCTGGCAGGCCCTGCAGGGGATTTCTCTGAATGGGAAGTTGGCTTCAGGTTTGTGTTAGGAATTTAAATGTATGTTTTCTGCATAAAACAGAAACCGTGCAGAATGCTTCATCAAGACCTTGTGTGGTGCATGCTTATTAGAATGTCTTCATTGTTCAATAGCTAGAGGACACAAGAACAACATGTGTTAAACCAAAAGTAAGCATTATTAAAGGTTATGTAGGCAACATAAACTAACTCACAAATTTAAGTTACAGCAGGTATGTATTGTAACTGTAACTGATACCAAAGAGTGACCATTTCACAACATTGACATGTACTTGTACTTTGAAAGTCTGACCATGTCACATGCTCATTATTGCTAACTTTAGTGACACTAGAGGAAGTACCCACAGCATCATAGTTTAAGGAGTAGAGCCACTGACCGAGACTTGTCCTTCACTTTAAAGAGTTGATAAAGGAAAAAAAAAAAGGAATATTCCTCCAGGGAGCATGAATATTCATAGTTCTATGGAATTCTGGCAGGCAGTTAAATTGTTGTGGACCAAAGTGATGGATAGACTTGTATCAACCTTTGACATCAGAAATGCAATTCCTGTTTATTTGATTACTTTAGTCTCAGTGGATAGTTGAGGGATCTTATCAATTTTAAATGTTTTTCAGAGTTTTGTCCTCCCAAACAGACTATCTGAGAGGACAATCCTGTCTTCAGTCAACCTTGTCTGTCAGCTTTTATATGCTATAAGTTGTCTTAAAGTTCGGGGAAGTGCAAATATTGATAATGATCACCAGATCACCATTTTCCAACCACAAAGTGTCAGAGACATCCTTAAACTGCAGAAGGAGCTGGGTGCTTCAGTGAATAAATCACATTAGGTTGACACTCAGGTTTGCTTACTGTGCCCTTGCTAATGGCAACAAATCCTGTCAGCACCGACTTTTTTACAGTGTAGATCTAGTAGTGTGATGTGGAGACGACTGGGTTGTTTGGTCAATCTCCAGATTCAAATGTCTCAATAAATGTTAATTGGGTTGCCATGAAAATGTCTACAGACATCCAGGGTCCACTTTGAATCAGTCCTACAGACTTTGGTGATTCCCTTGCTGATGTTGACGTTGTGGTTCAAAGTGAAATATCTTGACAACTTTATGGCAGATTGCCAGAAATTTGATAAAGATATTTGGCAGTCCTCAGACCTTCCACCCTGTGCCACCAGCAGATATGAAGTATCCAAGCATCCACATGATGGATTGGCACTAAATTGGGTAGACATCCATGGTTCCTAGACAATAATGGTTCCCAGTGACTCCAGTGATCCCCTGGCTTGTCTAACACCAACACTTTTTTTTTGCTATAGGTTGACACAACAACTTGGCACAGACATACATGTTACCCTCAGGATGATTTGTAATACCATCAGTGGTCCTCTGGCTTTTCACACAACACCTGAATCAGACAAAAAGTTTAGTTTGTCCCACATATTTCGACCAAATACCTGCAAATCATCAAAGCTCATCTTACTTACAGACTGAAGGATCAAACGCCATATCCTCTCAAACTCAGATGTGTCAGTGTAAGCAATTACATGACAAAAACCAGTTCATACACAGTATAAGGATTCACTCAAGCAGTAATAGAGAGGATTACTCACTCACCATGTTGATGTAACAAAGGCTGATTGTGTTGTGTTGAGTGTTGTTTTGGCTGGCTCTGTTCTCCCCATCACTCCACATCACTCACTGCTGTCTAACAGACAGCCAGGCCGTCCAGCTCTCGCTGATTGTGAAGGACATACCGAACAAAATGCATCACTTAAATCTACAGCACACATCTGAGTGCAGGAGGAGATTGTAAAGTCTTGTTAATTTACAGCCACTTCAGTGTGATGAAGGGATTGACCAGTGTTTTTTTTTTTTTTTTGCAAATGTGTGGAAAAAGAAGGACAGTGTTCTTCAACAGAGGCAGGCACATGAAAACTTTATCAGGCAGGTGTTGGCTTTTTTATTTTTTTTTTTTACTATTGACAGAGCTCGAACATCCAGATTCATTTTGCTTAAACAAAAAGGATGTGACATATTCTGTCATGTTAGGGATGGATTATTTTGAACTGCTATTTTGGTTTGACAGCTATTCATCATGTGCACCCGTTGCGTTTTCCAAGATTCCTCCCATGGTTTAAAGCTTCATCAGTTCTGGAACCCTGAGTGGAGGCTCTGGGAAGCCCACCTTGGCTTTCCGCCTGACTTGGAGTGTAGGTGGTTATCTGACTCCCTGTGTATTCACAGCCACCGCTCTCGCCTTATCAGCAGTCTGAAGCTTGCATGCTCAATCGCCTGATTTGTCAAGGGTAACTCAGAAAGATTCTGATAGGCACTCCGCAAATCACCCAGTTGATCTAAAATATCGACCAGCCACAAAAAGTCATTACACACAATAATGGCGGGCAGGACCTTGAAGATGTGACTTAATTAGGTTTCAAATGGCTTCAAAAATGCCTTCAAATCTGCACCCCAGAGAGTAATGCGCTCTTGGATTTTTCTTCATGATTACAGGTGTAGAAAGTACAGCACACTGCTACTGACATCGCAGCTGCTGCTCCTAACTATAGGTGATAGAAGCAGGACAGACAGCAGAAATGTACAGTCACACGCAACCACCCTACTGCTGCTATTTAACATTCTCATCGGCTTCAGCCGACATTCTCCTCACAAGCAGTAATGATGAAGCAGACAGGCACATAAAGCACCGCTGGAGCTGCAAAGAAAAAGTTCTTCTGAAGCAAATGACGTGTTTTTGTAATGAAATCTGGAAAATAATTGAATGTAAATGACTCTGCAGTCCCAGAGCTGTGCACATTGACGTTATTTAAATGAGTGATGTGAGCGCTCTGCCTGTCATTGTTTCTTTTTGTCGCTCAGAACATTTTAACTGCTGGGACAAAAATAATTCTCCTTTAACCTCCAACCTAGAACTTCACATTCATCAAGACACATATTACAATGAATGAATGTGACATCATTTAAGTTTAGAGGTGTCAAAGTATTTTGGATTTTTTCACTCACAATGATGACTTGTGTCTCTCCTCTCAGAAAACCAAGATCTCCACATATGACAAGATGTGGGAGTTCATGAGCAGCCGGAGGCACTCAGTGATGGTGAAGAACATCGAGGAAGGCATTCACCGTGTGCTCACCTCGGACTACGCATTCCTCATGGAGTCCACCACCATCGAGTTTGTTACACAGCGTAACTGCAACCTCACCCAAATTGGAGGCCTGATTGATTCTAAAGCCTACGGGGTCGGCACCCCAATGGGTATGTATCCAAGTGTTACACACCATGTTTTTGCTGAGTTAAAACCTACGGTTCTTTGACATACCCTACACATGAGCGACATGGTGTTGTTGCAATGAAAGGTGCTGTTGTAGGCAACAAGAGCACAAAGCTGCTTTCATCGAATTGTGTTTCCTTTTGCTCTTTCGCAACTGTCATGGTAGCCAAGTTCATCTTGCTGTGAGAACACTGAAGCGTGCTGGGTTTGTACAATAGTTATGATAGTATCATGAATTTACAATGTAGTTTTGACTTGATGTACTTACATAGAATGTACGTCTCAAACATTAATTAGACATCACACTTAAGAAGTGAACATGAAACATTTATTTATGGGTCCATAATTTCCAAATAATTCCCAAGAGGTATGTTGGAAAAAACTATGTAATCTAGTGTTAATTAAAGGGGTTCATTTCTCTGAAGAAAAATCTCCATTTAAACCAACAAAAATATCTGTTTACATTAGCAATTCCATGGAAATGTAGCAATTGAACATTGTATCTGTTTTCACTACAATCTTTTCCAAATCACACAGTCCAAAATTACAGACCTGTAAAATAAAACGTGACCAATGAGCCTGTTCTACCAGCAGTGTGCAAAATGTTAATGTTTTGGATGATGTTAAGGAAGAAACAGAAGCAGATGCAGAAACAGGTACTGTAGAACTCTGATAGAAGGTGTGCAGATCAGAGTTTGAGGGTGTAAATGTCTTTAGCTGGATTTAGTTACCAGATCCAAACAAAAATATGAACCTACCTGTATATGTAGGTCATGAACACTTCTCTAAAATGTTGACTCTAAGCTGTGTGTATTGTGTTCTGGGGCGTTTATGCTGCAATACATCCCCGAGGGTAACCTACGTGGAGGAGTACTTAGCGGGAAGAATCCTGGAGCTATCTCCAGGAGGCACTGTGTAACGGTGTAACATAAATAGAGGGATGAATAGGGAGGGTGGCACATTACAAGTGTGTGTTGTGGAGGTGCAACATTTGATTACGGGGCTCAGCAGCAGATTGTTATAATCCTGTTATAAATGCAGTGAGAAGAAAAACTCTGGTTTAGTACCTCCAGAATTACAACTGGCAAACAGTTTAACATGATGACCTCATGCAAAACACTGCTCTTAATCATATTTATTCACACGGAGGGGGTTGTAAAATAGTTCCTACTGTATAGTGTTTATGCATCCTGCAAACAGGGCTTTTGAGCAACATGCTGTTTATTTAATACCTGCAGAAATATACTACAGCAAATAGAAGATACAAGGTAATAATAATCTTGTAGATTTATAGTATTAATTTGATACAGAATTTCTGGTAGCATTCTGTTACAGTCTAAGTGGTGTTTGATCATGCATCATTCAGCCTGTCACTGGCTTTTGCCTCTGATTGTCAAAATGGAAATACATGGCAGATGTGTTTTTTTTTTTTTTTTTTTTTTGAACAAGCTGCAAATTGTTATTATCCAAAGAAATTAGTTGTAGAATCAAACATCATTATAACCTTTTGGAAATCTGAGCCCCCTGAGACAAATTATTATCTGATTGTTGATGTGGGCAGGTTCAGTAGATTCTTAGGGGATGTTTTCTGGGCCTAAGTCAGAGCAAATCCCAGGGTGGTGTTCAACTTAGCCGGTAGAGCAGCTGCCCCATGTGCGAAGGCTCAGTCCTTACTGCGGAGGCCCAGGGTTCGTATCCGACCTGTGGCTCTTTCCCGCACGTCATTCCCCATCTCTCTCTCTCTCCACATTCCTGTCACTCTTCAGCTGTCTCTATCCAAATAAAGCTTGAAAACGCCAAAATAACAATAATAATAATAATAATAATAATAATAATAATAATAATGATCATCTTAAAAAAAAAATGTGAACAAATCCCATGCAAAGGCCAAAACCAACAGTATGTTCATCCATCTCTCAACACTTTCTGACAAACATAGTTGAATATTTTAAAATGACTCAGTAATTTTATACTATTATACTATTTTATACTATTCAGGTCACTGTAGTTTTTAGCAAACGTTGTTGTTGCATTTGTTGGGGACTATTTTCAGCGGTGGATTAATTCACATGTGGTGCTGTAGTGAGTGTTTGTGGGAGTCTTTTTAGAAATAAAATACGACCGTACCTGTTTGTTAAAAACTGTGTGTGTGGGGGTGTGTTTTGTGTGTGCGTGTGTGTGTTTGTGTGCGCGCGCGCACATATGTGTGTGGTAGCTCTTTACTGAAGGTACACTGAGAGAAATATTATTAAACCTGAGACGTTGTTTTTATGACTGCATTGTTGAATCAAATGTAAATATTCTGCATGTCCATGAATTTCAGTCTGACATATTTGTTATTTTTGAAAAGTCAATCACCAGTTAGATCACCAATAGAATTAAAAAAGGTAACACTGATATTTTGACATGAAAATGCTTACATTTAGAGAAAGTATCTCCAGTCCTAAAATCATCAGCATCCACCTTCAGAAATCTCCCTGTGTGCAGGAGAGATGATAGCCAGTAGCTGTATCCTCCTGACAAATCAGGGAAATGTCCTCTGGGACTGTGAGTGTTGCCAAGGTCGTTTGCTGCTGTTTGTGTATGCTCTGCTGGTCAGCCACAGAAAGTAATTTGAGTGACTGTTTTGCTGTGTGTGAAAACAGTGGAGGTAGGCTATATTTGCTTTGGGTGATTGCATTTCCTGACTGATGTCCTTCTTTTGAAGGTTTGCTACAGTATGTGGGTGTGTGTGAATGCATTTACCTGTTTGCTTGTGTGTCTGCATGCATGCCTAGGTGACTATGAAAAACTGCATATGTTTTGAGTCTGACTGCATACATAACAATAAATGCACTTATTCATAGTGTACATGTATGTGTATGTGTGCGGAAGGATGCTTAAGAGGGTGGAGGAAAAGAAGGGAAAGTGAGTTCGCCTGTGGCAGCTTGTGCGGCACACAGATTGTCCGTGCTGAAGAAAGGCGGGGTGTTAGCATCATTACTCCCTGGTGGCCCATTCACATGCAGTCAGAACAAGGTATTTAAATTGCTAATCCTACCCTTTTAGTACCCTTTACCATATGCAGTCTGTATTCCCATGTAGCCGGGCCATTTAGCATATATCTCATTGACTCCAACGGAGGGTAGGTGTCGGCCTGAATTAGTACTTGGGCCCTGATAGAGCCACAGCACTCAGTGCTTGGCCCCTTGGCAGCTCCCTGAGCTCAGTAATGGACAGACTTCGTTCACCTCCCAGCTGTTAGTCATTGCTAATGGTGTAGTGACTACATGAATCCTCCACTGGCAAATATTGTTGATTCTCAGGACAACATTTAACCCTCTAGACCTCAGAAGAATTCTACAATGTTGCTGCAGTTTGCTGTGAACCATTGCTCACATTTTTCATCCTCAGTCAACAACTGTTAATAGATAATTACTTTTTAAGAACAAAAAACAGAACAGCTACGTGAGGAAAAATAAATAAATCACACAATTTCTATGTGTAAAAGACACCGTGATCAGGTCAGTCGTCCTGTACAGAGGAATGACCTGGTTTAGAATCTTTTAAACCAGAGGATGGAGGATGCTTTGTTGGCAGAGGTATTTTCAGAAATAAAATAAAATCCTAGATATCAGTGTAATGATGTATATTTCTGATGACAACTCAAGCTATCTACAATACAAGGCTCAGGACTTAATTTTCTGTGTTTTGATACAATAACCAGTGCCATCCAGCACAATTGGGGTACACTGCAGTGCTTAGAGGGTTAACATGTAAGGGGCTACTTGAGTTCATTATTGGTTATTCTTTGCTGTGGTTTTTAGTTCTGTTTGAGATAACTGTATAGATTTGTGGTCCAGATATGCACAATGAGCAAAATTTTAGGAACCTCTGGCGCAGCATATAGAGGGTTGTCCATTCATTTCAGGGTTCCTGGCCACATGCTGAAGTGTCCTTGAGCTAGACTCTAACCACCAGCTGCTCCCAATGAGTGGGTCACTGCCTTTAGTAATGTCCTGCAACTGGTGTGTGAAAGGGTCAATGTGACGCAAATTGTAAATGGCTTTGAATAACAGCTCAACGTTGTGTAGTCCATTTACCATTTACCTGCAATTCAGCTGGTAGAATGAGGGTTAGCTCCTGGTCTCAGAACACCCTCTGCTCTGATGGATCAGATAAGACAATCAAAATACAATCAATGTACAATTTTACCACAAAAGTGAAACTTCTTTGAGAAAGTTTTGGAACCCGAACAAGTTCTATGATTGCACACAGTATAATCCAACTACTGCCACAGCACAACTGTAGCATGTCTGATGTAATTCTTTCACCAGCCACTGAGCTCTAATTAATAATGACCCCAGAAAACTATTTCAGTTTTTCCTTCAATTTCCAGTCGCTAGGAGGTTTGTTAAAATCATCTTATTTCACACTGTCTGACAGTTACATACGCTACACTTTGGATTAGCTTCTTTCAACTTTTTTTGGAGCTATTTCAGTCAGAGGTTCTTCCATGTTGCTGCAGTAGCAAACAGTGATGGCATGGCCATGACCAGCAGACTGACAGTGAGATGTATGCGTAAGGTTATAATGACTGCACTGTACACCTGTACTAATATGAGAGGAAGTTACTACCCACACAGCTGTACTGTAAATGAAACCATCATTGTGAAGTATATATCAAACCAGCCAAGACTCATCAGCTGCAAGATATTCAATGTCTAAATTCATTGAGGTATCTTTGAAATTCAGTAACTCCACTCAATTTATTTAGAGTTTGAACGATGTTTAGCTTAGTTCATAATGACCACTGTGTCAGTGTTCAGTACACAGTAAATCAGCCAATGGCACAAATGCAACAGATGCAAAAATATGCTGATGGTTGACTTTGTGATGATGGTCAATCTCTCTGTCTATTATTTTAACATCTCAGCAACTACATCCGTCAGATTGGCATGGCATTTGCTGTTCAAAATTCATGAAAGTTTTTGAGTTTACAGATCAGTATATATATATATATATATATATATATATATATATATTAATATGTATTTACTCATGATGTTTGACAATTTCTGTCAATCTGTTCAAGATTACAGAGCATATACAGGGTTTCTTTCTGGACAGTCAGATTTTCCTTGTTGTGGTGTGTAAATGAGAAAGCTGTATGAAGCCCCCTATGACTGAACGAATACAAAATAGTTCACTTGAAGATATATTCCCTTTTCATTATGGAAATTTCAATCTCTTGCATCTGTCCTGGCGACCCTACTGTGGCTTTCTGCTGAGAAGCAGGGAGGAGAATCTGTGCCGTCCACAGTCTCACAGTGTGATGTTAAGATTAGTTTTCTTCTTTTTCTCTCCTCAGGCTTCTGTTTTTGACCGTTTTTACTGGAATGGATGCTCAAAGCTGAGGCGATGTATTTAAAATGTGTTCTTAGCATCACAAGGATCCTCCCTTTAGTTTTATATCTTGTCATTTGCTGCATTTATGTGTTTTTTGACAGTGTATGTGTATTCCCATCATTAAAGGCAGTCACCGCCTGTCCTACCATCACTGGTTTTATTTGCCAATTTTGTACAGGCAGCTTGTGCAGCCACTGTCTTCCCCTCTGCCCTCACTGTAGTCTCAGGAGGCTCTGCATTATTCCTCATCCTTCCACTCTCTTTGTGTCTCTCCCTGATGACTATCAATCTTCATTTAGGTTCATTAGGCTGCATTAATCAAACAGGGTAAGGGGGGAAGTGTCTGTGCCGCTTGTCAGCAGGCTGCTGTCCTTCGTGTCGTCTCTGCTCTGCTGCTGCCCGCCGGGTCTGTGCGGCTTCGCCTCATAAACAGAAAGGGTCCCGAATGCATTCCTGTGAGATAGAAAATCTCCAATGGCATGACCTGCAGCGACTCACGCAACCCAACCCCCAACCGTTAACTCCCTGCCACTTTCATCACCACCCGAGCACACTGTGGGGTGTGTGTGACAGAGGAAGGATATTAGACAGAGAGCTCGCACAGAATGAAGATGCTGCAGGGAAATCACTTCTTTGGAAGGACCTTCTTCCCATAGTTTCCAAACTGATACAGTATCACGTTTATTTGAGGGGACAAGAGGTCCAGTGACTGATGACAGAAAGGGGAGGGAACTGAAAGGTTTAAATATAAATACTATTTTGTGGATAGTGTAGTCACACCATGAGCAAAAGGTGTATGTCCCCCCTAACAAAGATAAGACACTGATGGTCTGAAATCACTTAGTTCTGCAAGATGACCTTCACATGGAGTCCTGTATTTGAAATAATAAAAAAAATGCCACATGCAATACCGGGTGCATAAAATACCTACAAGAGTTATTAATTTGAAGGTGCCAAATCCTCATTTATATTACAAAAACTGAAAATAATTCATGTGCTGAAATGATCCAGAGACATATAAGAACAAGTTTAAGAAACATGAAAAGGTGCAGATTTTAGTGATATTTATGTAGGCATAGAGCTTTCTCAAATAATACATAGCAAAGAGAAATTTCATCAAAACTTTTTAACTTTTACTTGAGAAATTGAACTGGTCTGTATTCATGAAAATAGCCCTTTTTTGCCTTACAATAACCATATCATGTAAACCAACATGCATTAGAACAGAGCTGTCAAACTCAAATGACCCAGTGGGCAATGATTGAAGACTGGGACATCATCATTAATGTCACTGTGTGTTCATCCACTGACCGCTGATCAACTGAAGCAGCAGGGGGAAGGGTCATAGGTCTTGACTAATGACAGTATCTTGACCTGTGTGGCAGCTGTTGCAGTGCATTGTGGGATTTGTGGTATGCGTGGATTTACTGTGATTTACTGTGCTGGGCCATTAATAATAGACATGTGAAATTATTTCAGACTGAATTGAGTTTGACATGTCTGCTTTAGAACATACTGCTCACATCATGGTAGTTGGACAAACGTGCGAGTACTTGCCCAACAACAGGCAAAATGGATGACTGCAGACAAAGTACACATCTTCATCTGTCTGATTTTCTGATTCCTTTGCATATGGGGCAGTCGCTCTACCGACTGAGCTAAGCATCGCCCCCATCTGTCTGATTTTCATATGGGGTGAAGAGTCACTACAAAACAAACTGGATGAGTCACTGCAAGTCAGTGCAAATAGGAAACTGAAATCATTAAGTCAGTAAACAGTACATGTTTACTTGCATATAATAGATCAGGAAAGTGAGAGCTGATCACAGTCACTTGAAATGCATTCTGATGCCAGGCATAAACAGTGCCTGAGCATCATCCTTTAAAGAAAGTATGAACTCAGTGTTACAAAGAAACCCAAATCAAGAACAGCTGCCAAATATATTCAGAACACAGAATCTAGAATGCTTTCCAATTCATCAAAATCCCCAGAATGAAATCATTTTAAATACTTACACGTATTTATTTTCTGTTCTTTGTGTTTGTTCCTCATCTTAACATGCAAAACAAATCTCCCGATGTATTAAAGGAGAGCAGAATTGCTCTTGGTGGGATAAAAATACGCGTTCACAGTCTCAGGCATTGCAGCACATTTGAATTTCTAGTCTTTTTTTTCCCTCATTGAGAGACAATGCATTAGGGATCTTTGTGCTATTACTCTCCTTTGATCTGGCAGATCACATCTATGTGTCTTTTTCTGGATTCAGCGTGTCATTTCGCTCTCCACTCTTCCCTGAATTGGAAGATTAAGCGCCTCTTTTATGGGCACACATGCAGAGGCCTCGTTTCAGCTAACAAATTAACATATTCTCTTTAGCAGTGACAATGATAACACATTCCTCCATCTCTCAGCCAACCAGATACAGGAAAAAAAAAAAAAAGATCACTATATTTCCAGTCCCTGTGAGATTTATTTTAAGTCACTTCCAGGAAACTCACCTTGTTTATTAACATCATTGTGCAGCAACATATTTATATCCACATATTAGCTGAGTGTCCTAATTCAGTTTCTTTTTCCTTCTGAGATCACATCTGATTACATGAATCAGAGTTATTATTGACATGAAAGATGTTTCTATCTTGACAACAAGGACATAATCAGTGAAATCCTTTTCTGAACAAAAACAACCAACATGCATCTTTTATTTAAAGACCTGCATTTGTGTCATCTGCTTCAAATGTCTGATTTAATACATTAAACAGTCCAACATTTCAAGGCCAAACTCATTCATTCAGTTCTGTAACTTATCAGGATTGCAACCGGCTTTAGGTGAGAGGCGTGGTATACCCTGGACTCATCGCCAGTTCATCACAGGGCACATAGAGACAAACCAGTCATGCTCACATTCACATGCATGTGTAATTCCATGTGCATGTGGAGGAAGCTGGAGAATTCAGAGAAAACCCATGCAGACACAATGAGAGCATGCAAAAGTGCTAAAAACTGCACCACCATGGGGAAAAAACATCTAGAAGCACAACAATGGAAAGAGGAACTCATGTACCCGTGACAGTATCCTCTTTATAACTGGATCATATATCAATTTTAAAACATTAATAACACCAGGGATTATGAAATAAACCTCTTTGGGGGAGCCTTTACATCCAGATATGACAAAATATATTTCATTGCAAAGTAATGTCATTAGAATTAGTAATCTACATTTTCAGGAATTGGCCTGTACTGTACATCATGAGTCAAGCAGACCACCGATTATTTTAGCGGCCACCCCTGATACATTATCAAGAGATAGATCCAACATGGTGTTTAAAGATATATAAAAAATAATAATAAACTAAAATGATGAAATTATGATGGCAAAGTGAAAAGATGTAATCATGGGAATATTTTCTGTGCATAATTTACATAATATTCATGTAAAAATAAATATTCATAGACAGCTTTTTTACAAATACTTTAGAAGATGAATCAAAACTATCCTGGTGAACTAAAAGCACACATAAACACACAGGCAAAACATAGAACGAGACACTGAAAAAGTAGCCTCTTGAACTGACTGATCACGGGTCAGTCGCGGATGTGCTTGGGAAGAGAGTTCCAGCAATGGAGATGGCCCTGTCATGTCAGATGTGTTTTTTTGGTCCTGGATGGGTGAGGGCAGGAGTTCAAGCATGGTGGAGGAGGCCTGTGAGGTACTGTAGGAGGGAGTTTATGAAAGGACTTTGCAAGAAGCACCACAAAGAATGCTGTTGCAGTAATGGAGTGTAGATGTAATGGAGGCATGTATCAGAGTCTGAGCAGAAGAAAAAGGAATGGGATGGGCATTGATTTATTGAACCAACATCTTCTTCATACGACACTGACCTCGACAAGCATATCAATTTCACAGTTATTTGTAAGTGAGTGTAGAGGCCTGTGGAGCCTTTAAGTATCACAGCTAAGGCCAGCCTCATAATGCCATCTGGTTTTCTGTATGAAAATGGTGGAGGATCTGATCGTGTGCAGTAGATATTACAGCTCTAATATAAAACCCATTTACGAAGGAAACCCTGTTGCTCTCTTTTCAACTCAGCGGATCAGAAGGCATCAGATTGTCCAACAATTTTATGCTCATGTGAATGCCGAAAACACAGCTGGTGCAGAGCAGCACAGGTCTCGACTGTATGACACAGTGCACACGTTCATCTAGTCCATGATATCACAGCGGAGGTCTTTCCATTTGTTTTGATCGGGGCAAAGCTGGCCCAATTTCAAGGCTGCCTGTTTCTTTGTTGTAGCGAGTGATTTATCTGACACACGTTGGCTTGTTGTTCCACTGCTGGAGCTGAAGGGAAGGTATGTACTGTAGATGGCAATGAATAACTAGGACCAGAGTGCAATTCACATTCACCATCACCATGGTGATAGATGCTTTTGAAACACGCTGGCCGGCTTGCTCTGGAATAAAGAGTCGGATACCAGAAGCCCTTGGGTAGAGATGAAGGACAGAAGAGATGTTAAAGAGTGTTAGCAGCCACACTGCCATGAGGATGAGGGCTGCAGCTCAAAGCTGCAGCGCTGATCATCGTCACTGTTTAGGGTCTTTTGGGTCTACTACATAATACTGCTGCGAAACCAGCTTTGCATACTAACTACTGATCACAGAGCTAGCCAATTGATAATGTTTTCTAATCTAAACATGTTTTTCCTTCCCTGTGCTCCAGGGAGACTTCATTCTAAGTGTTTGTGATAATAGGTGTTATTATTTTTTTAAATAATTCAAGCTGCATTAACATCCTGATTGCGGTGTGTAGACTGTACCACAGGGAGGGTTGGGGAGTGGGAGTTGGGCAGATTTTTTTTTCTTCTTCTTTCAAAGGCTTCACCATTTAGGTTTAATCAGGGATCTGAACATGTGACTGCTTTCTATCAGCAGAGCTGGGGAAAGTACTCGAGTATTTTTACCTGAGTGGAGAAAGGGAGGAGAAGGAGGTGCAGGGGCTGCTTGGAAAACAAAAGACAGGAGGGATTCATTGTGCGCTCTGCAGACACACATTGGGAGGAGGGAACATTTCAAGGCTCGCTTTAGGGACGTTAACTTATTACGCCAAGGTAACCGCTCAGAGTGAAAACATTAGCACAGATTATCCATGGCAACAGGTTTTAATTAGACAGCTGTACAGGTGGAATGAGTGGAAATATGATCCTCCATAGATGTATTTTGTGTTTATTAGTTTAGTGTCTTTGGACCTGTGGGGACAATGAAATGGTAATGCTAGACATTAGCATGAATATTTTATGATGTTAAACATGTGCAATGAAATATACTGAAATGTAGACCACGATGGACTGAACACTCACTGAAATGGAGCAGGCTTTTAACAGCAAAGCAGACCAGTTGTTTAAATGAATGCTTTCAGAGAGGCTTTAACTACTCATAAGAAAAGAATGACATACATGAAACCATCAAACTATTGGATATACTAATACACTAATTGGTGTTGATGTTTTAAGAATCATAATCACAAAAACAATATCATCACAAATGCACAACAACATAGGAATAATGTGATCTGATCAGACTAGGACAATTATCTAATTTAACACCCAGTAATTAAGTTTTAGTGGCCTGCTCAACTGTAGTAGGAATGTTCATTCAAACAGTGCTACTACCAAATAGACTGCATTTATTTAGACTCTTTACCCCTAAATTGTTTATTCTCACACAACTGGTAATAATATGCAACTTAACATGTAGATTCTTCCTCAGCCTCACTAATGTCGGTGAGTGATGACATCAATGTGAGCTCTTGTGATCTACAGGTCATATATATTTGTAGTGTGTTACTATCACAAGAAGTACACACTGTGTAGTGTACTGAGAGGAGGATTCCTGGTTAGAGCTCACTCTCTACTGACTCGCTACAGTGTATTAAAGGACAGAGATGTTACATTGTTCCAACTATATGTCATGGCAGGTGTATTGCTCAGGTCCCAGGGAAGTGCAGAGAGTGAAGTTGTTTCAATTAGCAGTTCTTGCAAAAGCTGTAAGCAATTGGCCGGTTCCAGGCACATTTTGAACGAGCACTACTCACACTAGTCATTTATAAAAATTGAAAATAAAAGCAGACCCAAGCAAAATTAAAATTAAAATTAAAAAAAAAAAAGAAACTGCCAAAGTGTAACGCCATCTGTGTTCAACCAGAGAGGTAACTCTTTCCTCAAGTGAAAGCAAACATTTAAATTGCAGCTAAAATCACGAGTAGCACGATGCGTTTTCTGTCATCTGTGTGTAGTAGTGCTAGCAGAGTGCCCTATTCTATAAGCATACTGTGTCTTTGTACAAAGTCCATTTCTATTCATATCTTACTCAGCTCAGGGAGAATACTAACCAGTTGAAGGCGGTAAAATGTTCTATATTTGGGTAAAGGTATGATTTTAGAGTCTTTCCATAACTCCGGAGAGGCCCCACTCAGTATGCATGCGTTAAAAATATGACATATTGGTTTGGGCAGCAGCCGAGCTGCAATTTTAAAAGTCTTCCCCTCCAGGTTATCTATACCAGGAGACAAGTCATCTGAAAGACAGAGCAACATCTGTGTCAACAACTGTGTCTTTATTAACCCTATCCAATCAAAGAGTGACACGTTTGATCACTCATAATATTGTTATGTAAGCTGCATGTTGAATTGACATCATCTAATTGCATCCAATATCTTAATAGTTTGGTAAAGTAATTAGCTGCATCATATGGTCTGCTGGTTAGCTGTCCTGCACATGTTGCATAGTTTTGGGAATTACATGAATTCTTATTCATTATTTCATTGAATATTTTCCATTTTTTTCATTTACAGAGCTACATTAGGTAATTTTTTTCAGGTAATTTAATTTGGTAACCCTATTCCTCATCTTACAGTAAAGGCTTCTAAGTGTTCTGATTTATGAGTCACTATCTTGACTGAACCAATGTGAACATGTCTCCTATCCTGCTCAATAATTAAGACTGATTCATCCAAACTCAAATCATGTGCTATCAGAAAGAAGACTGGATCAAAAGCATCTTCACAGCCCACACAGTTCAGAAGTATTTTATATGGGCTTATGCAAAAATACTCAACGACAACACAACATTCATTAAAAGGTGTTTTCTGTGTCTTCTTCGATAAATTAAAGGTTTCAGTCTTTCAGTTGTGTGGCTTGCATCACGCTGACCTCATGTCCTTTGGTCCTTCAGGCTCTCCATACAGAGATAAGATCACTATTGCCATCCTGCAGCTTCAAGAGGAAGGGAAGCTGCACATGATGAAGGAGAAATGGTGGAGAGGAAACGGCTGTCCGGAGGAGGAGAGTAAAGAGGCCAGCGCGCTCGGGGTGCAGAACATCGGAGGGATATTCATTGTCCTGGCTGCCGGACTCGTCCTCTCTGTGTTTGTGGCCGTGGGAGAGTTCCTCTACAAGTCCAAACAGAATGCACAACTTGAAAAGGTAAGAAATACCTCTGACATCCATCTCTGCTTTTGTTATTTAAAGCAATGATAGCAGGACGTCTTTCCATAATCATATGTGCTGTGAAAGGCAGTCTTTGGCACAGACACAGAAATCTATGAATGCTAACAAAATGAAACAAAATATATGCTACATATATTTATATTTATCATTTCTAAGATATAATTTAATTAAATGATTTGTTTGCAAATTGCGGAAACTCACACTATAATGACAGTGCTATATCATGTGCAGTAAGATAAGGGTTGGTTTTTTTGCATTTATTCACTTAGGCCCAATGGCGACAACGAGATAAGAAACGTGAGGAATTCTGCTGTCACCATGGATCCAAGCTAGACTTTAACCACCATCTCAAATGACCTCAAGAAAAACTCCAGAAACCTTGTTTTTCTATTGTAATTTAACATGATCTAAAACTTCCCAAAACTACTGAAGTTTTTTTTTTTTTTTTTTTTATTTACTTTTTTTTCACCTGACACTCCCAAGGAATTGGAATCACTAAGAGCAGTTTAATAAAAACCTGGAGTTCTGGCAGTAATACACAGTTGCATCACAGGCACATGTATAGAGGAGGTTTGCTCTGCTGCATGACCCACATCCACTAACACGATCCTCCCCACTTCTGCTGTCCATCTCCACTCTACAAACTGCCATCCTGCTTATACTGTAACTCTTCTCACTATTCGTATCTGTGGCTCTCAGCCCGTACATAACCTCTCTAGATCAGTGCAGTAACACAACACACAACTGTTTGACTGGAGCTTCCTGGCAAACACTGACACTGAATAGCTGCTGATATAATGGCCTGCACCTTTGGAGAAATACTGAAACCAGCTGTCCATACATACAAGTTTCACTATAAATATATGTACCCAAGGCATCAGCCTTTAGTACTGCTTAGTTTAAATGAGTCCTGGTTAAAACCTGGCATCCATTTACTAATGTGTTGTAGGATACTACATAAAATATGATTATACTGTTAAGAGCTTATATCATCTTAATGCAGCTGTAAATCATATCCAAGCTGCTGTCCTCATTCCAACAGTTCTATTTTAGACTACATGCAGCAGTTTACTGCATAAAATTGACTGTATAAAAATAGATTACATACACAACAGCAATAACAATAATAATAATAACATATTATCAATGGATTTGTGTTTATTTGAATTACAGTGGTGTGTTGTACCATGAAAGATACATGATATTTATTTGGATAGTTTGTATGACTTACTTGAATTATTCTATACGCAGTAGTTGGATAGAAGCTAAATCAGTTGAGTATTGCCTGCATTCTGGTTAATGGCTAACTGATTCCTGGAGTAACTCGAGAGATTTACTGTAGCAGCCAATTAGCTCAAAGCTAATATGTACACAAAAATGACAGAATGAGATGTCCATTTGCATTGCAACTATTACTAGCTGAAACATAAGAGAGGACAAAATGTGACTAATAGAAGGTTAATTTTTTATCACTATTGTTATCACAAGAGCTGACAGTGAATAGGGAGAAGCCCTGAAGCTGTGGACTGAACAGATGGTATTATGCCAAAAAATATTAATTTATCATGGAGGAAGGTGGATTGAGCTTCTTCAGTAGAGACAGAAAAGAACACATGAAAAATATGTACATTGTAAATGAAAAAAATTCACATTATGTTTTTCTAAAATTTTAAGTGAAAATAGCTTTTTGGAGAATATTTTTAGTCTTTTTTTAGTTCATCAATAATTGAAAGATACTGCATATTGAGATACATATCTATATGTCTAATTTATACAAATTGTATTATGTAGTATGTTGTGAACCAGTGTAAATACTGCACCAACAATATCTATAGTCATTCATATGCACTATGATCTAAGATCATTTTGTGAAATCACATTTTTATTATCTTAAGATTTATTTTTAAAATCTCTTGAATTGAATACTTTCCTGTGAGGTCCAACAGTCAGGGTCGTGTACTTTGAACGCAATTACCAAATAAACAAATACCCAATACTTTAAATGACTAGAGACAGCATCCATCCATTAACCCAGTCCTCGGCTATTCAGTACTTATCCTAGAAGAGTTCAGTAACCACTTCCTTTAACATTTGATTGTATTGATTGTACAGTGTTTTAGCTTGGCCCAGACCCTGTAATGATGAGTCAGACGTCCCTGTTCTGTCATTCAGTTAAGTGAATGCACTCAGAACCCTCGAATATGTTAACACACACGTGTAAACGCACAAATATACAAATTTAGTGCACACACACACACACACACACACACACACACACACACACACACACACACACAAGGCTGTGAATAAATGGGCTGAAAGCGCAGTGGTGAAAAATTAATATGCTTCTGTATTGTAAAGGCCATGGCAACCAAGGTTACTAATGTTACTTTATCACAGTAATGTTTACCTGCTAAAAGGTGTCCATGACTTGCAGTCACAATGCCTCACATACAGCATTCTATACCAACAAGTGACCATGAACAAGAACAAGCAAACATCTCCCTGGAACAGGTGCATTAACAAGGCAATGATAAGCAGTATACCAGATACACTATCAGCTTACAAAATAAATAAATAAATAAATAAATAAATGATATCTTGATATTTCATCACAGACATGTAGCAGTAATAAATGTGATGTGGTATTAAGTGTAGGGGGGTCTGGGTACTGTTCTGTGCCATAACAAAATTAGAGAATGGTTTACTTTACATGAAATAAGTAAAATCATTCCTATGGGTTGGTGTTATTGTTTGGATAACGCTTTAAAATGAAAATAAGAAATCAAAAGTTGAGCAGAAATAGAAATCCCTGTGCTATGAAAGTGGAATCAGTGAATAAGAATCCTGGTAGAAGGAACCACAAAGGTTTGCACTTAATGTCACCTTGATGTTTACATTGAGCATTCACATTTATGCTCACATGCTACAAACATTCAGAGAAGAGAAAGAAAGATTAGGAAAATGTAGCATTACAATCCAAATACAATCCAAGGCATGACATCAACAAACAAGACAGATCTCTGAATGAAACAGGTAACATAATCCAACTATTTAAAAGGAACACAGTGTCAGTTAAAAGTCATAATGATTTTCATCTACTCGAGTACGCTGCTGCATACATGTAATGTAGTTGCTGCTCTGCCGTATTGTGAGAGCTTAATGTAATCCTGGCAGCAAGGCTGCCTGCATTGTGTAACCCTCGCAACCTTATTGCAGGGCCGTGTATTTCACGCCTGCAGGATGCTGTATCTAACAAGGCTGGCAGGCTCGGTCCTCTGCCTTTCCGCGAGAGGTATGTACCCTGGGCAGTAAGGCAATCAGGGTACATTAGATGGCTTTAGGAGACTGGGAAACATTACATGCATATAAGATCCACATAATCAACCCCTGGCAATTAGACAGTTAGGTGCTGTTGTGTCTTCTAGTCCAGGGGTAAAATGTGCAGTGCTTCAGGTGTACGTTATGTACAGTAGCTTTATGGCCTGGGGTACATTATGTGCATGTAAATTCTTGCAGAAAGTAGGTACCAGGATTACAGGTTTCACATCTGTAGCCCTGGTATCCTTACTGACTGGGGTACATGATGGGAGTGTTAGATTCTCAAAACGCCCCACTGACTGTCATGCGTGTACTACTATTGGTATTTCCTCAGGTTGGTGCAGGCAATTGTTATAGCATCAGTGTTCCAAATCTAAATACTGCTACTGGCAATGACACATTAATATGCTCAGAAATAGTTCACTACTTTTTTTTTTACCTTATTCAACAAGTATTCACATAATATATCTAAACTCAGTGTTCTTTTACCAGGAAATTTAATCTATTATGCATTCAAATCAAATCAAATTTTATTTGTATAGCCCAAATTCACAGAACAGATTTTGCCTCAGAGGGCTTTACAATCTGTACAGGGAGTGACACCCTCTGTCCTTAGACCCTCGGTTCAAGTGAGGAAAAACTTGCCCACAAAAAAACCCTTTAACAGGGAAAAAAGGTGGAAGAAACCTCAGGAAGAGCCACAGAGGAGGGATCCCTCTCCCAGGACGGACAGACGTGCAATGGATGTCACGTGTACAGAACAAATCAACACAAACATATTATACAATTAGAAATTAGTTCATAGAAGGTTTGTACAGTGTAATAAGTGAGTATGGCAGGTTATACTGGAGCATATGCAATAAGATAAGACATCCACAGAGAGTGAGTGTGAGCTCCACAACAGCACCGCTTCACTACAAGATTAATCCATAAACAAAGTTATTCATCTATTCAGAACAAGCTCAATGAAGACAGATGTGATGAATAGACCTAGCAGGCACCACACAGACAAAGAAGAACAGATAGACTTTTTATTTATTTATTTTTTTTTAACATACTCAAGGTTTCTCCATTCAAATTACAACTTACCACTCTACTTTAAACCTTGTATTGACAATGAATTACAGGCACTCTTATTTCATGCACATTGGAGAGGTTTGCCCTCAGTGATTGCTGCCAGAAAGTCTCATTAGATCAGGGTTAGACTCAGGCACCCAAACTACTTGGATAAGTTTTGGAAGAATGAAAGCCAGAAAGCCCTGAAGGCAAACGTCCACGTGCTTGATTCATCGACAGATGTCACACCTGTCATATGTTTTGCACGCTGCTTTGTGGACATCCTTTTGATTTCCGCACATGGAAAGTGTGCAATAATTGACACACTGTCACTCATTTTCTTAGGATTGTATACATGATTGATCAGTATTTAGACAATATGAGATCACTGGACTATAATATAATAGGGTTTGACTAATATTGTTTTTTGATGGCCTATTGCTAATGAAAACATTTGACACAGTTTTTAGACCATCATGGAGAACCAACGCTTTCCTTTGAAACCCAGAATAATTACTTTCTTTGTCAGATATTTGAAGGAAGTTTCGTTTCTGTTTAAGTAGATCTCCATATTCTGCTGGTGGTCCAGTTACTTTTTACTTCGATGTAGACTATAACCAAACCTGCAGTGGCTATCAGCCTACAGGTCAGATGATGCACTACTTCTATTCTTAATGTTGAATCCTCAGGACCTGCTCGAAGACGGGTTAGGTTATCTATACCTTACTACACAACTAAAGTTTGCAGTTTGAAGGATCCTCTTGCCTTTGGTTAAGGATAGTCTCCTTTGCCTGTCTCGGAGGTGGAGGCATATGTATATAATGGAGGTGACCAGTGTAAACTGGACAGTAAAAAGTTCAGTGATGTTTATTTATTTGCTTCTCATGTTTTGATCTGTTTTGTTCTGATTGGTGAATTTAAGGAACACTGACTCAATCTTCTGTACAACCATATGACTCGACACAAGGTTGATATTGATAAAATCAATTTTAATGTCCATTGACGACAACATAATTCCATACGATATTTGTGGTGCAGTTAAGGTTAGTCAGTGAAACCACTTTGTTGAGGTTACAGAGAAGTCATGACTACTCCGACCTCATTACTTTCTTGCTTGCTGCATTGGCATTTAATTGTGCACAACTTAACTCCAAGGACACTGGGACGCTTTTTAAAAATGTTTTTGGCTGCTTCCCAATTCAGATGTCCATGTCAACATCCATGACTAAAAGCTATGTTAGCCACTTTTGGAGCTCCAACAAAGAAATGATAGCTGCCATGCTGGCTATGTTAGTGTAAGTGAGTTCCAGTTTAGCAAACACTCAGAACTAAACAGCCCTCTTGTTTGTGTTAGCACTGATTGAGTACATTATCAAGTCATGTGGACATTAAAGACGTGCAACCTCTGTTATAACATATAGAAATAAGGTTGCATAAATTCTCCACACATTTAACAGAAGAGGAAACTCTGGGATACATTATTGACTTCAAATGATGAATTCATTTAGAAAGGTATTATAAAACAATTATCAAGTCTAACATGCATTGAAATAAAACGTTGCATTCTAAATTTATGGACTGTTTTTCTACAGCTCAGGTCAGGAAGGAAGCACAGTAATAATGGCAGCTGTGATTCAGACTCACTGATATGAGATATTAAAAAAAAACAACAACAAAAAAAAAAAACAATATACAGCTCCAACCCGAACCACGGCTTGATTTATTCCTTCCAAATATTGATTTCAAAAGATGAAGATCCACTGTAATGTGTAGCTTATGCATCCCACAGTCCAGTGCTAATTAGTATCAGGCTAATTTGTGAAAATGAACCATCTATTTTGTGTCAGTGTGAAAATCAACCATATATTTTGTTTCATTGCTCTAGGCTTCTCATATAATTGAATACCACCTACTTTTTACAATATGTGGTTGTTTTCTCACCACGATGCTGAAAGTGTCAAGTTGAAAAATGTGGTGCTAAGCATCTCTTTGTTGTGTTTCACATGCTTGACAGTGCACACCCTGCAATTTGCATTTTATAATTACTTCTGTTCTGTAACATTAGAAAGGAGCAAAAATAGCAGCTAGTCATTTATATAATGGGATGAGCCATACGCCCTCATATACAATAGAGGATCTGTTAATAGTGTTTTTAAAGGTTAAATAGACAGTCAGTATGTGTTTTTACTGCATTTACTAAACAGATTGTAATACCACGAGATGAGAGCATTGTCAGAAGAAAATATACACTTGTTAAAAAAATTTAATAAAAGTATTAATAAACATTTGATAATTTTACAAACTATAGACCTTTGATTCACCGACCAAGACTCTGAGACTTCTTTTCTTCATTTTCTTTTGTCTCAAGTGCCTTCCCTTTACATTCTTTCAGTACATTCCATCATCACTGCTACATGGAGACATATTCATTTTATATCCGCTCTCCAGAAGTTAGAGAAATATGCTTGTTTGCTTTTGAATCTACATGCAGATAAGAAGATTGTTCAGTTTCATTTTTGGGCACCCCGTATAGAAGTAGTTCTGGGAACTGTTTAGCCTTGCTTAGTACAAAGACTGTAAATGGCAGTTAAAACTAGCTTCCATCAAAGAAATTTGCTTTCCAGCCAAGCTGTTTTCCTCATTAACTTCCCAAATTACAAGAGGTAGATCTTTTTGAGCAAAGCTCAAACCTGGAGCTCAGGTTTCAAGGTGTCTTTTGGGACGCTGCTTAAATAATTGACACAATTCTCAATTTAATGTTAAGTTTAAACCTGCATTGGGGATCAAATATGAATCCAAACTCACAAAAATGGAAGGCAGTGGTACACTCAATTAGCAACCAAGACAAAAGCATTGTTGTTGGTATCATCAGCTCAGCCAGGCTCAGGTTATACCCAAGTGATATATTTACTCAATAAAGAACGTGTAAGCCAAAGGAGTTTGGGTTGCAACTGATTTAACCACAGACCAAAGCTTAGAGACATCATAACTAAAGGACTTCCTGAGATTAAAATTTTCTCACTGGAGAGAATTTGCAACCCCTCAGAGATCAGTTTTGTTTGCAGATTTTTAGTTTCTTGATAGCAGCAAGCTGGCCAGCCAAATAGAGTTTTGGGTTACTGGATTTTCCAGAACTAACCACACTCCAAAGATAATGCCTAAATTGCCATTTTTGAACAATTAAACTAAACTAAATATAACATGTAAATACAATACTTTGTACTTTTATTTGCATTTTTTCCTTTTAAAGGGCTAAGCTAGCAGTTTCTGCCTGCTGTATGACATTTGTATCAATCCTCTCAGCTGACTGTGGAGTAAGATGGCAAACAAGTTAGATTTCTCTGCATGTCAATGTGACTTTTTTTCTGTTTCTTTTATGCATACAGTCTAGTGTGCAGTAAGTACTTAATATTGCTTTTGTTTGACCATCCATGGATTTTGGAGAGATGGAAATATTAACCTCTACTTTCATAATTCCTGCAAGGAATGTCACAGTCAAGGCAAAGGAGACAGTTGTTTTTTTCTCCCAAAGAAGATGTCAATGTCTGTTGAAATATACTAGAAAAATGATTCTTTCTAATTTAACCAGAGTTAAATCTTTGAGAACTGATTTTAGACTCCATAATTTCCACTGATTCACATGCCTCATAGACCTTTAATGGAGAATTTCTTTGTCATCTCCATGCTAGTCTGTCAGTTTTCCATGATTACCATGGTTGTCCCCTTCCTCCCTCCTTCTCCTCCTCCTCCACCTCCTGTTCCTTTCTGTCCTCTCCTGCCCCTTCCTCCCTCCCTCAGCTCCTCCTCTGCTTCCTTCTCCCACTCCTCCTCCTCCCGCTCCTCCTCCTCCTGCTGCTTTTTCCTCTCTTCCTGCCTGCTGCTGAGGCTGCCGCAGACTAACCTGACTCGGGGTGCAGGGACCACCAGCTGTGTGTGAGGAACCCATCTCATCAACCAAGCACACACACACACACATACACACACACACACACACACACACACCTGCATGCATATGGATGCACACACACACACACATGCACACATATCAATGTTGGTGCTCAAAGGAAAAGTCTAATGATCCAGGTGGATAGTCTCAGTTGCATGGCAGGTTTTCGTTTTTTGACTCAGAGCTGCTTTTAAGGCAGAAACAGAATTACAGTAAATCAAATGAACTATAGCTGTTAGCATGTTAGCATCCACCTAATACAAATTTAAATGGCAATCTGTGTGTCTGAACACACCTTCAGGTTGCATTCATTCTGACATTTATCTGAACCGGGCCGGTCCTTTGATGCATGGTAGTCTTTGTCTTTGTGTTACTCAAACTGAATCTGTCACTGCTGCAAAACCTACGAAAACGCTCAAATCTCAAGGCAGAGCCGATGTTCAATTTGACCATTCTGGGCTACTGTAGAAACATGGAATTTCAACATGGCGGACTTGAAAAAAAGTCTCATTCTAGCATAAAAAGAATACAAGGATTCTTATTTTCAGGTGATTATACACTAGTGAAATCCCAGCATGGATGTGCTATAGCTGAATGAGCTTGCATCCTCGTGTGTGACTTTCTGCAATGTTTGGTCATGTTACATGAATCCTTTTAGAAGCCACTCCCTCTTTATGCAAATGGTCATGATCGTCTGGATCATCATCTTGGATCATGACCAAACATTTCACAAAATTTTATATCTGCGAATCCAAGAAGTTATGCGCCGTCTTGCAAGATGTCACTCCTGTTATCACACGCACCACACACACACACACACACACACACACACACACACACACACACATCCAAATTTAAGCCCTTTTTCATGCAAAGTTTAAAAAAAAAAAAAAACAGTCACAAGCTGATACTGAATCATGAGAATATCTCTTTTAAACAATCTCAATCTATTGTTTTTATTTCATATCTTCTTCAAGCTTTCTCAAACTATTTAACATGGACGGAAGGTTCATAGTCTGTGTGAATAATGGAATACAAATAAAGTTCTATATATTTTTATTTATTTATTTTTTGGACTTGGAATGGACTTGGACATGGCCTAAATCTCTCAAGGGTTTGAATTATTCTTCACACTCATTGATGCACAGAAAATATGCATGCAGCTTGACATGCACACGGGCATAGAATTCAACAATCAGGACACAGTTCATGCACAGAGCAGAATGCAGACTGCATTGCACCAAATGTGGATGACAGCTCAGAGGAGCTCACAGATTAGGCAAACCCTCAAAGCAGCTAATCATTTACTGCCCACCAGGGGCCAGAGACGCAGAGTAAACTGAGGATTACAGCGCAGCCGTGCCCCATCCCATCTGCATCATGGCTTCACATCTGTTCCTCCTCCATTCAAGCTAAACGGAGCGCATTAGTTCACTCTCACAGGTGAGGGGCCTTCAAATGCTGAAAACTGTAGAATAGACCACCAGTGTTCCTTTTATATCAGATTCAGAATCAGAGACATGTTTCCACACAAAGTACAAAACATGATGATAAAAAGCATAAATAGACGCTGAAAAAAGGATATAAATATAAGTACAATATGTTATTTAAATGAAAAAAGAGTGGAAGAATGTGCAAATTTGACAGTATGCAGAATGTTTTAAATGATAGTTATTAACAGGTAACAATAATATGTGCATTCAGTCAGATGGTGTATTGAGTCAATTCATATTGACCTGCTAAATATGTATTATATAAATCATCTTTTTATTATTACTTTGGGATTACTGCACCTATAAAATCCATATGAATGAGATTAAAACAATAATCTCAGAGAAAATGCATCCTCATATACAGTTTTATTAACTATTATTCATGCGTACCATCAGGCCTGTGTATATAACCACGCAGACTAAATGTACCTTTTTCCTTTTAGTGTTTGCTCCCAGCGTTAGATTTACAGCCTTTCCATTCTCCTCAGAGCGGGCAGGCCTTTCCTCTGAGCTGTCCCACAGTGCCGTGCAGTGGTACAGCTGTGGCTGATTGTCGAGTGTCATAAAAACTCTGTAATCCAATGACCCTAAGCAGTGGCCATCAATCCAACATGCCACCAGCAGGCAGCCATGATGGCAAAGCGTCCCCTGAGTGTGAACAGAGTGGACCCAGTGTTCCCCAAAGCCTGGAGCTATATGGCTGTTACTGGTGAAGAAACTGCCATGCCATTTAATTTTAAAGGGGGGAAATCAATAGCCATGAATAGCCTTTTTCTGAGTGCCTTAGACAATCGGCATGTGCACTGTGGGAAACGTGATAAATTATATATTTGTAGACATTTCATGTGTTTGTTACAGATGTGACATGTAGTAGTATTATACTGTACGGTACATGCCTGCACAAACAGCTGACAAAGTGTTTAATATGACGCATGTTATTACAAAATAAACATTATTACTCTTAAAGCTCCACTAACCATTATATTAACAATGGGTCATATTACAGTGCTTAATGTAAAATGTGAATTATTATAGAATTATAATCATTTCTCTTTAGATTTTTATTCTCTTTAAGCTTATTGGAAAAACTTACCATGTCCAGAGCTGTTCTAACATACTGTAGAAACATAGCAGTTCAACACGGTGGACAATGTGGAAGAGGACTTGCGTTGTCTATAGATATAAAAGACTCATTATAAGGTAACAAAAACATAAAGATTCTTGTTTTTTCTGTTACAGTGGTTATACACTAATGAAAACATAGTTATGAATGTTATTTCTGACATATTTGCGGACCTTTCAAATGAAATCCCTTGAACCACAATATGGATTCAAAAACATGATGGAGGAATATGATAGGACAGTGGACAGTTAGCCCAAGTCACCCCAAATAAAATTATACTTGAATCGTTTTACCAAATATATGCTGGTAAAATAGCACAATTGTTGTCAGCCATTTAGTGTGAAGTGCCTAACATGCAGGACAATGGCAGCAGAGTGGTCACACTTGTATATTGCAATTGTACTAATGTCTCTGAATCAATGTGGTATAGATTTCCTGATGTTAAAATGCTATAATATCTCCTCTGAATCAATACCAGTTGACATTACAAAAAAATGTGTCCATTCTCAGCAGTATTTCCGCCAATGTGTTATCTATGAATGGCATTATCAGTGTCACAGAGAGATTAATAACAAGGATAGGGCTGGCCTTTAGGTAAGTGTCTGAGTTAGCCTCTGATTGATTTGGGTACACACTGAAAGAGCTCACACACAAATCACAATCACTGTGTCTCCTTCCCACTTCCATATAAATATAATAAGGATAACTATAGATGGGACCACAGTGCAAATGATCGCTTTTAAATATTACTAAACACTTTGTTCATCAGAATAAACTCCCTTTAGGTGGGAGAACACACGATGGTATTTGCTTGTAGCGTCTCAAGGAACACGACTGTTCCATTCCTAGCTGCTAGTGTTGTTTCACACAGTATTTGCAGATGCCACAGTGGCTTATGAGAAAATAGAGAATGTGTATGTGAATGTGAAAGTAGTTTAATTGGGCATACAGCAACACAGAAGTTCAGTCTGCTAACGCACATCAATAAGTGATGATGCTCCATGCACTTGTAAAACGCAACATGCTCACTGAGGTTGTGTTCACGCATATGTGGACATGCCTCTCAGGTTTGTGTTGGTTGTCTGCATGGATTTTGTTTTGCACAGTCCTGTATGACTGGGGTGTAAGTTGTTTATCATTTATGACGTGTTGGAAGTGTGCTAGTCATAAACATGCAGGCCTGCAGCCCTTTTCAGCTAGCTGTGGTTGGTGACCGGGCAGTCATGGGTTGGTTGCAGTCAGCCCTGTTGCCAAACAGGCCTGGTGTGGCTTATGGCAGCTATCAGCTCACAACGTGACTAGAGCTGGTCTAATAAAAACGTAAGAGTTACATTCCACATGTTCAGCCAAGGCTGTCATTTTATTAAATCAATTTAAAACATTTGAAGAAAAAGTCCTCTTCTGAGGAATATTATGTGTGTGATTTCCCAGCTTTAAAGTAAAGAAAACGTAGTCAAAAGTAATAAAGTAATATATATATATATATATTACTAATAAAATAATATATAAATAAAGTAATATATAATATATATAAAACTTTATTACTTTTGAGAATCAGTTTTCCTGGCTCACACAGTGTGTGGACATATTTAATCATTCAGTTATGCATGAATCCTTGCATTAATTACATATTCATGTAATTCATATCCAGTCAGGCTCTATACAGTGAAATTGTTTGGCATGGTGTCCAGATGTTCAGCTACAGTATGATAATAACAGTATGTGGATAAAGCTGCACTAAGCAATATTTAAATGAAAATATGTAGAAACGCAGCTGTCTGATCAAGTTAAGTTACAAAGTGGGTCTGAAACACACACAAGTGTCTTATCCCCACTGGAGATTTAGCTTATTTTTCCAAAATGATTCATCAATCACATTCTGCATGGAGATTTCTCTTCAGCGTACTGATTAGTACTCACCAGCTATATTTACTGTATTCCAAAACAGTGTGCTCTGATGTATGATTTTGCTGATTTTTTTGCCCTCCCAAAAAGAACGAAAGTTCCTTCAGCAAAAACCTTGAGGACAATATTGTCTGAACTTTACCTGACGTTAACTGGAATGTTGTCACATCATACAACATCAGCATTCATTTTTAGTGAGTGTAAGTTTTAGAGGGCACAAAAAATGAAGCTGTCCTGCTGATGGGGACGTCACATCAGAAAACACTTTCGTGTGTCACTCTAGAGGTCTTGGACAAACAACCTGTTTGCCTTTTGTGTTCAGATTTTTATATTTTTGTTTTGATTATTTCTCTCAGACAAGATATTAAATTGCAGATAGTTAAAGATTACTTCATTTTGTAATCAGTAACATCTCATTTGCTTCTGGTCTCATCAAAACATTCTTTGACAAAACAGTCTTCACTAAACTCACTTGTTCTGAACATTTTCACTGAGTTGTCAAAGGTCATGGGTCATGAGAACGTTTAGGACACCTCCCTATCTTAGTTTGTTTCTAATTTTGGCTTGAGAGTTAATCCTCAACATTGAAAACAGCAGTTCAAAGACCTGTTTCTGGAAAAGAATAAACCAGTCTCTAACGCCTTGAGTCTCTCAATTTTTTCATTGCGTACTGAACTAAAACTACTGGGTCTGGACTGGATTGGACTTGCAAAAATATGGAGATACAGTATTACCAGGACAGCACTATTACACATCAAACAATAGAGAGAAATACTCTTGGCTACCAGCTGTATACCCAATGATTGTAGTAGTTTCTAATGAATGTTGTGCCAGTTCAGCCCGAACTGAGAATCTGAAGTCGGGGTTCAATCCCTGATCAGTTAAACCTTTTTGAAGTGTTGGAGTATTGGCACATGTACACTCCTACACCATTCACTGTTTAGGGTGGGTGCAGATGATCTGCAGTTCAGTCTCCAACTCCTCCAATCCAGTCCTCATGTCGAAGTGTCCTTGGGCAAGATACTGAACCCCATTGTTAATATGTATGAATGGTGATGAATGGTTAGCTCCTAAAACTGAAGAGCAGTTGGCACAGCATTGTATGGCAGCCAGTGCTATTAGTGTGTGTGAATGGGTGAATGAGATATGTAGTGTATGAGTGGTCGGAACACTACAAAGGTGCAATGTAAGTATAGTCCATTTACCATTTACTGGAGTTTACATCTAGTCAAAGGTTGTGCATCATCATTTGCTCTTTTGCAATGTAACTAGGATCACAGTTTTTATCTTCCCTTATATTTAACTCAAGTCTTACCTAAATGTAGTTGCCACGTTCAGACAGTATAGGAAGGAAGAATCATAAATTGTTGGCAATAGACAAACCTTCAGAGGGACTGTGAGGCTGTACTTAGGTAAAGTGGTGCTTTCAGCTAACATGCTGAGGCTGTGCAGGTATAATTTATAGCATGTTCACCATCTCAGTTTAGCATGTTACATTTTCTAATTAGCACTAATCACAAGTACAGCTGAGACTTACATATTTGATCACAGTGTGTGGTGGAAAAAATCAGGATGACCAAATGACCAATTAGGATACATTATCTTAGTCTGTCCTCATTGCCATCCCTAAAGCAATGTAGTATAGTAGTATGGTTTAATGTAATCTGGGGTTTTGCAGAACCGGAGAAATGGATTGTGAAAGAAGTCCACCGTTTTCTGAGGCTGCACAAAGGCATGTATGCCTTACAGCACAAAATGCTAACTAAAAGCAGACATGAACATACACTGTACACACCAATATATGTAAATACACACTTTATAACAAAAAACATGTGACTTATTGGACATTACAATTGATAATGCGCAGCAGTCTGAAAGTATACAAGTGTGGAACTTTAAAAGAGAATAAAAAATCCCTGCATGAGCAGAAACAACCACAGATTCACCCGTGATTTATTCTGACACCATGTTGAGTAATTCCATGTCTTCACACTTTACCCTCTAGTACACAGCCTATGGACCTGCACCTCCCTCCATCCTACTTCTTTCCATCCAGCATTACCTCCATTCCAGCCTGCTGCACTATACAGTGTATTTTACCATTTTCCCCTGTGGCAGCCTAGAGCCGAGATGGTGGGTGGTGATGGGTGGGTGGGTGGTGGGGGATGTCTACAAAACGAGGTTGCCCACAGGGAGAACAGGCTTGTTCTCTTGCCCATAACATTTGGACAGGGGGAAGCACTCTGAAATCCATTCTGTTCTGCTTTTTCTTTCTCCCTCTGCAGAGGTCCTTCTGCAGTGCCATGGTGGACGAGCTGCGGGTTTCCCTCAAGTGCCAGCGCCGGCTCAAACACAAGCCCCAACCTCCTGTCATGGTGAAAACGGAGGAGGTCATCAACATGCACACCTTCAACGACCGCAGACTGCCAGGGAAAGAGACCATGGCCTAAAATGGGAATCTGAATCACTTTTTCACCCTCTCTCCTGCAGTGAGGAGGTGTGCAGAGACACTGGGGAAAGGGGTGGGGGTAAATGGTAAGGGGAATGTAATGGGGTTATAATGGTTGACAGTTGGGTTATTTCAAACATAGAGCAGGTTATAGGGAGTATATTGACAAAATGTCATTCTTGTTTCTTTATAAATAGCTAGGGATAAGAGATTCAACAATATTTCCTGTGGAAATAACTTGAACCTGGGTGAAATTTCAGCGAGTTACCTCATTACTCTTACCACCTTGGCAAGGCGGCAAACTCCAGGTGCCAGGATTTTCAAAAACCCAGGAGTCAGAGAGAGAGAGAGAGAGAGTCCGGAAATAAATTTAAGGTGGGACAGAGTCGGTCCCTCAAAATAAGAAAAAATAAAAATAAAAATTGGACCTATCATCTTTAGCTGCTGCACAGTCAGTCTTTCACCGCACAGCTCAAAAGAGGCTGATCGAGCAGCATCAAAAGCATCTCAGAGATTATAAACAAATATATAGATGCTATCTGGGGGTACAGGGAGAAACGTTTGTAAAGAAGGAGTTTGTATAAAATGACTGAATGGGCTCTCAACTAAAATAAATTCAAAGCCTTGAAGACAACGGAGAGCTTGGCTGCTCCCAAAATGTATAGAGAGGCATTGCTTAGTCACATATGATATTGATCAACATCAAAAATGGATATTGTATATCATCCATCAGGCAATAAGTGATATCATTTATTTGTGTTTCAGAGTACTAACACTTTTAGTCTTTAATGTAGGGGTGGGGTGGGGATTTAGAGACAAATTATATGGTGAATTACAAGGAGAGAATGCAGGAGTAGGGGCAAAATAATGAACTGTTATTGTCCATGTATCAGCCAGTACTCACTTAAAGAGGATTCTATGGAAGTACACACCCTTAATGTCAATAAGGAGGAACCTTGGAATGATGTGGGCACGGCTCACTAAGTCTAAATTCACAGCAATCACACACCACACAAACTATTTATTCAAAGTATTTATTGTTTTATTTATGAAACTCCTTATTTATATCTCTACGGACTGGACTTTCACTACTGCCGTAAATACACCTCATGTCAACTCATTATGGGTAAACACAGTTTATTTCCATGTCAAGTTTCCAGTTTCATTTTGTACTCCTGTGGCTTTCTTTTTCTTTCTTTGGCAGCAAAGCTCCACATTTACTTGTGCAGATGCAATTTCTATGAAAAAGTGTTTTTGTACGAAGAGACTCAAAATTTTGTAATGATTTTTATCAACTCGAAACACACCATGAGGAGTGTCAACTGTGGCAAATGGGTGGTACTCCAGGCTGGTAGTGAGGCTTTCCTAG
Organism: Protonibea diacanthus; assembly: GCA_028641955.1. Taxonomy (NCBI): domain Eukaryota; kingdom Metazoa; phylum Chordata; class Actinopteri; family Sciaenidae; genus Protonibea; species Protonibea diacanthus. The sequence goes on along the minus strand of CM053983.1, from coordinate 1,432,698 downwards.
ACAATAGACAAAACACATACACACACACATACACAAATATACACACACACACACACACCCAAGAGTGCAGGGTGCACCCATCCTCCATGGAGCAGATTCACACCACTTAGTACTATTAGTACTACTGTTCAGTGCAGAGCATTCTGGTACGCATCAGTGACATAATGTTGTTGTTTTTGGAGAAGAAGAAAAAAGAAACTATTTTTATCATGTAAAGGAATCATATTTAATGAAAGATATTTTTACTTCACATGAAAGCAGAGTAATGATAATACTGGTGCGAGCAAATATATAGTGTGCGCGCACACACACACACACACCCACACACAGGAAGGGATAAAGACTGCTGATGATGATGCTTATCATTCTACACCCCCGATTACAGATAGACTGCTAGAATCCAGTGCTGAGCAATCGTGTGTAAATGGTTTTAAAAAGGAAAAAGATGTATTTAAAATAAAAAAAAAAAATGAACACTTAACTAATTTTGAACTTGTTGTGAAAACAAAATGGAGTGCACACAGTTTACCCTTTGAAGTTGATGCACAAGTTTAAAGAAAATTAAAAAAAAGTATTCACAACTTTCGTCTCCTCTGCCTCTTTATTGAGTGTCAGCGCATGAATGAGAGACAGCAGCACTTAAAGTCTTCTAACTGTGGAGAGCTATTAGAAGAGGATGATTATAAAATATACAGCCAGACAAAATGCCCATGTGGGCCATTTTAATAATGGGATGGAAGCAGGGCCTTTTATAACCCCATTAAGCAGGGGTGTGTCCATTAGAGGCATGTCTTATAGCATCTTCATTAAGTTCAGCCACTATATAATGTGTATATGCAGACATACAGGTTGGTCAAGCTCCTTTCTTTCCTTTGACGGTTCCACCTACAACCCAAGGACTCGAAATGTTCCCAGCATGCTCATGGCAATAAGATCTAAAAATACATGCTCACCAGCTGGACTATTGATTTGGCCAAGGTGGGCAACAAGGCCATGGGGTTCCCTCATGACTTAGTAATCGGCTTAGCGTTTGGACCTCATTTGTATCACCCAATTGGGCAGAAGCATGTCCAATTTGCCCAAGGCATTCCTTACAGACAATGCACACCCATGGTAAACTCACACAGGTTTTTATAATTACTTTGGCTGATTCGATCTCCTCTCAGGATCGTGTGGGTGCATACAGTCTGTGAGTGGCATCTCTCTGACTTTCCAGTTAGTTTTTTCTTTGTGCTTAAGAGCAGTAAATGGACATCTTCTTTATTCATAAACATGATATAACATAATGTCAGTTCCAACCATGTCTGTACTGATCAGCCAGAGTGACTGAAAACACCTGTGTGGGTGTTCAGACATTATCGTAGATATTCTTGCATCAAGTATTGACATGCCAATCAAAATGAAGTCCATACATATTTGGCCTCATCATTAGTGATAAAATGAGCAAATGTGAGTGATCATCCTCATGTCACATAGGATCCTTTTTATTCTGATTGTTTATATTGCCATGATATCAAAGTGGAAAACAAAAGTATGACATCTGTTTGTTATTACTGTCACACTGTGTGTATCAGGGCTGTGTGCTCCATTTTAGAAGCTGATACTGAGGCTCATACTGCATTCACACGCATTTAGGAAGATGTTAGACGGTAGACAAACAACGTCTCCAGGTTGGCAACAAATCACCTGACAAAATGCAAGATGGCTAAACTAAACACATGATGAAATGTTGCTATGGTGATAACTTTATTGATACACATTAAATACAATTATTAAATTATTCAATTATTTGTTGTGTGTTATTTTATCTTATTCGTTATTTGCCTTATTTTCCTATAGTTTTGGGCTACATAACTTCTTCATTCTACATCCTGTGGCAGCCTGAAATATTTTAACTTTAAATGGCAGTGCAGTAAACTATAATCACTGACGGTATCATGCTATGTGATAGCCGGTTTGCCATCTGCCTGAATCCATGTGAATGCAGCATTAATCTATCAAAAAATAATAATAATAATAGAAATGATATACAATTAAGCTTAGAGATAGGCTGGAGATAGCCGCACCATGACCCTGGGGAGGACAAGCCGTTACAGATAATGGATGGATGGATATACAATTAAATGTTGATCCCTTAAATTTATTTATGTGTTTAATTCATTTACTATTTAAACATGCCTTCAACATTCAAAAAAATCTTGACATGGCAATGAAATAGAGTCTATTAATATGAGCTCCAAAGGGGGCAAAATGGAGCCCATATGAGCGATTATTTTGAAGAACTAAAGGCTTCTTTATCTTTCACTGACAGCATGTGGGCAAATTATTAGGTCAAGGTGGACAACAAATGGGCCCAAAGTGGGATCTCTCCTGTTTGTGTATGAATCTAAATAACAAGCTTGTAGCCAAAGTTATTAACACAAATGATGAACAACAAAAGAGCTCATATCTACAACTGTCTCTTGCATGGGTATGGAACATTCATTTTATTGTTCATTTCATTATTCATTTTAGAAATTGATGATAAAAATCTAAACAATGTGCTTTTTATAATGGTGTCTTATATAATATATTTATATTCATTGTAATATTAATCTGATTATTTCAGAAAAAAACTATAAAACATTCAAAAAATGTATTCCATGGTCATCTAATACAGTTAAAAATCATCTTTTCAGTGCTGTGAACTGTCACATGGTTCGGAAACTCGCTCATAAAACCACCTGGCTCAGCACTTGACAAGGTCGCTCCGTAACCAATCCCTGACCTTTGTCAAGGACTGCAGTCGAAGCTAGCCACAATGACTCAGCAGAATGGCAGCCAATCAGATTAGGTTGGCCATCCTCCTTGCCCTGACCCTCGAGGCGGCACGGATCTGAGGAGAGGAAGCTGTGAGGAGATGCAGCCAAAGATTACATTAAACGCATTTGTATGTAGTTGTCTTCTCTGCTGGTCTGGAGAGGACTGCACTCCGTTATCTGCTTGACCTCAGCGCTTGGCTGCTAACTCCATGTGTGTCTGGCAGAACAGTAATCCTGACGGAAGTGTCCCATCAGTGCATATGTGTGCTGTGTACTGAATTCAAGCAGCAGAAGTTACGTGCCAATGTGTGAATATCACTGCACCATTTATGCTTGCACTAAATATGTAAGAGTAGTCTTAAATGTCACTGTTCATGACACAGAATGTTCATCTAACTAATTTAAATAATTAAAAAGGTGGTGAAGTTATTTTAATACAGCCTTAATACTTAAGAGGCATACAATAAGCATACAAATCATATACATAAAGTCTTCAAAATGGCTGCATGATTGCTCCCACGAGTGGGCGTGGCTTCAGCACATTCAGAGGACACGCCCCCACAGTCCTGGAGCTGAAAATTCATTTTTACCTGATTTTGACACCTAATTCATAAACTTGTTGATATTTTTAATTAATTTGGCTGGATGGTTAATAACACCTTCTTCTTTGGTCTGACAGACTCAGGACACTTTTTATTCTTACTTTACATCAACTTAAGCAATGTATAGCTAATGCATGATGATTTTATACATGAATGGATGTAAGATGTAAAATAAATCTTGATGCTCACCACTAAATACAATCTAGTCTCTTCATGTGAATAGTTAACATATAATGGGTCATCAGTTCAATAATGTTGATTCTCAGTATCTGTTCTCATGGAAAGATGAAGCTTTCTCGGATGCAAACGTGTGTAATAAACATGTATACACTTACATACATTTAATTAGAATAAACTTTTATCCAATTGGAATCCAGCTAACTCAATTTGACTTGAATCTCATAGTCACTTGATCATTTGTTAGTGGTGAACAACAGGATTCATGATACAACCTGCATTCATTCATGCATTAATTTGTCATGAGTCATGCATTAGTTATTACTTATGCATCATTTATGCACATTAGCTGTATGTATGTGTTAACCAAATTAGTATACATATAATTTAGCTGCTTATTTGTCCATAGTGCAAAGATTGCTTCAGTAAATGACTGTAGTGCGTAGGCAGGGTATAAAATTACTTTTTTTCAACAGTCCAGGTTTGTTTCTTTAATGCTGTCATGTGGTACACTGCAGGTGAAGTATATTTGTCTGTGCTTTGTGGTATTGTTTTCATATTACTACAGTACAACCAACTGTACTGTAGTACAGGGTCAGAAAAGGGCCAGTGATGCAGCCACCTCACCTACTCCTTCTTAGCTGCAAAGAGGAACTATGGTGGCCACATCTTTTCCAGATCCAGTATTTAGTTTGTCCATTCTGGGCTACAACATTGCTGTTTAACATAGTGGACTCCAAGGACGAAGACTCATGGCATCTGTAGATATAAAAGGGTCATTAACGTAACAAAATCATAATGATTCTTCTTTTCAAGTGATTATATACTAGACATGCAGATATATAAATATATATATAAAATCTTCAATTTCTGCCATATTCTGTAAACAGAGCCCTCAAAATCTGACACACTGGGCTTTTACCACTTTTTTTCACCACTAACCAACCAACCAACCATTCTCTGTAACCTCCTATCATGCATGCATGTCTTTGGACTGTGCAAGGAAGCCGGAGTACCTGGAGTGACACGTACGTACAGAATTGAATGACTGATATAATTTTTGTGTATATTAATGCAGTTCATGTTTATGAGGTGAGGTCAATGACAGTGAGGTCCAGGGAGGTGATCCAGGGCATGAGGGAGAGGTCCGGAGAACAAACAAAGGCAGGCTGAATGTGACAGGGCTAGAGGACAAAACAGAAAACATGACAGTCAAGGATGGCATCCAAAAAATGAGTTCTAAAAGATTCTTCAAAGAGGTAAGGTACTATAACAAACTGAGAGAACCAGGATTATATACAGCAGGAGCCTGATGGGTGAATGAGTTGCATGTGTGTATCAATGGAGGCATGGCAGGAGAAATGAGGTCAGCCACGCCCATCCCACATGGAAAGAAACTATATGAGGATATATGCACATATAGGCTTATATATATACATATACTGTATATGAAACCTATATGCAGAATATCTGTGAATATATGCTGCATATATACATCATATATGTGTATATATGCTGCATATAGGCCAAATTCAGGTGCATATATGTGCATTTACAGGGCATATAGGTCTCCTATATTGCTTCTTTATATCCACATACAAGCCCTATATGTACATGCAAGGTATGTCTCCTATATAAATGATGGTTATTGTAAAGTGTTACCAGGTACTTATAAAGATGAACACATATGGGTAGCCATGGCTCAGTGGTAGAGTGGGTCATCCGATAACCCCGAGGTTGGCAGTTCAATTTCTTCTCTCACTGCTCAAAGATTGGAAAGGCCTTACCACGGCTGAGGTACGTTCTGACAGGTGCCAACTGGATGGGTTAAATGTAGAAGAACAATTTTACGTGTAAATGTGATTAATAAAGTTTCTAAATAGACTAAATAGGTGCATATATAGGTACATCTATCGTCTATATACAGGTGAACATTTAAATACATATATGGGTACATACATAGGTGAGCATGTATGTGTACATATATGTGCAAATAGGTACCTATGTACATATATGTACATATAATATATGAAAATGGCCAATTTTATGTATGTAGCATAAATTTGAAACCTATATCAAAACCTATATTAAAATTTATATGTTTATATAGGTTATTTCTGTGTGGGATCCTGCACAGACAGCCCACCTTGTGTGTCACAAATATATATGAGAGCAACAATAGCTCATCAACTGTCATATCCCATGTTTATCATCTTTGGCTGCAGTCCTGATGTGCTTCAACATGCCATCATCAACCAAAACCGGCAAAGTGGAGAGGGCATCTTTGATATTGCGTTTGGCATGCGGTGTGGGCCTGCAGCTTCATGGACATTGTCTTCACCCAACTGTATTCCAGTCCACAGTGTGCCATCTTTCACTGGTTCACGCCTCTCGACTGAAAGGGGATTTTGTGGGCCTCATCTCGTGATGGACTGAGTTCTCTTTTCATTGGCAGAGTTTAGAGAATGTTAGAGTCCCACATCCACATAGATTTTTATTTTAGTTATTACACTGTGAAATTTAAAACTATCAAAATAACTACCTTTGTAGTTCAGAGTAATGCTGACCTCATTGTTCTGAAGCAGAGATGTTTTTTTTTGAGAGACAGCGAGTTCAAATAGTCTGAATGAGTGTGGAGACGTCTTCAGCACCATGAACACTGCTAAGGCTTCATATGTACACTGACTGAGCTTTGTAGGAAGCAACAATGTTTGAATTTGTTATTACTGTACTGTTTCATGCTTCGTGTGTGACTTTATATATGAAAGATACATTGTGGTTTGAAGGGATTTGTTGACAACAAGAAAAATAGAAAATATGACCAGATTTAAAGTATTTATGTCTGATGCTGTGAGTGAGTTTTGTGTCTGGTGGAGGAGAGATCCCTCTGAAACACTCAGTGTTTTATCTGACCCACTGCTGACCAGTGAAAAACGTACTGACCACTGCCTGCTGTATGACACCAAACGGTTCCTCTCTAGCCATCCCCCACTGTCTGCCTCCTGAAGCCAACTCACACAGACCCCGACCAGCTCATACACTATTAAAAATTTTCATGATGTGCTCAAAACATTTGAGACTGAAGTTGAAAAAAAATGATAATGACGGCAGTCTCCGCTGCTACACAGAGCTCAGCTTGTAGCTTTCTCCTCCCTGCCCAAAGGTGGCAACAACAGAAAAAAAAAAAAAAAAAAGATTCCTAATGCACAATCTATAAAAAATAAATCAAATGTGCTCTTTGCCTTCGTCTGGCCCACTGGACAATGGCTGAACGGTACTCGTCCTTATTGTAGATCATTACAATGTAGCCTGTGGTGTTTGTCTCCTTTGTGTGTATGTGTGGCAGTGTCAGCTTCTCCATTATCACACTGATGTTTTCACACATAGGTGCGCTCAGATGGGACATTCATCTCAGTGTCTCAGCTGGGTTGGGGGCCAGATAACCAACTCACATGCCAGATCTCATTAATTGCCTAATTATCAAGGATGATGGGGAGCTGCTCTGATCTGGACACGGGAGGCAGAGACTGTGTCCCTGGTTGCAGCTTGCATCTTGAGGGTCACATCCTGTTGATCAATCAACAGTTTTAATGAACAGTGCTGCAGCAGGGTGACATCTTCAAGACTTTGATACTCTCTGTAGTCCACGTTTGTCTGTGGTGAAGGAACATTAAAGCATCACAACCCTTTTCAACATGAAGTCTGTTTTTATCATCTGAGAGCTACCTGCATCTTTCTGCATCTCTGGTCTCACATTTTTATTCAACACATTTTTGTGAGAAGTGAGAAGACTAACAATTAAAATGTGTCTTCCACAGACAGTTGTTGCAGTTTGTTCAGTACAATCTATGAAAGATTTAAAACACTTAGATATCAACAAATCACTCGATGCTCCATTTCCTATGTATTTCATTTATTTATTTCAGTGCTATCTAGCAGACAACAGCCAGTCTATGGTAGCTAGCTAGTCTTAGGTTACAGTAAACACTGACTGGTTTAATGGAGGAGAATAATTTCACCAAGAGTGGTGTAATTGCCTTAGGGAATACAATTATGCATAAAGTGTGTGCGTAAGGTATGAGTGGGCGAGCGGCAAAGACAAGCGAGTGAGTGAATGTGTGCAGATGGCAGAGCAGCAGATTAGTGGCAGGAGCTAGGTTAGTTAGTAAATGTACAGTGTAGGCTACAGTGTGTGCAAAATAAAGGCCTGTGTGTGTTTTATTTCACTACTGTAGAAAGGTGAATTGGGTAACCCCCAGAACACATGTGCATTTCGGCCCGAGGAGAGAGCATCTCCCCTGTACTGCCCAACCACAGTCTGGCAGCCAGACAGAACACAGCTCACGGTTGTGAGCACAAGACCGCTGAAATAAAGTGGACAGTTAAACAGAATTTGGACACCACAAGGTCTTCAGAAAAGTAACAAGCTACTCTAACCCATTCATGTCACTGACTGCAGGGAATGAAGGTGAAGTGGAAATCAAAACAGACTATGTGGGTAAAAGAAATGAAACAAATATTTTAATACCTTTCTGAGTGAAGAGGAGCCGGTTAAAATGTATGAATGGTTATGTGGTGATCTGGATACTGCATGATAATGTGCTAATGCAACATAAACAGCATTGCTGGTGTTACTCACAATAGTGTGAAAAGCAGTACTCAGACAGGCAGTGATTGTTTTTTAGTCTCAAACTCTCTCCAAACAAAGTTGTCCAACCTCATAGACAGCCCCAGTAGCCTGCCATCTGATGAGGATGTGATGAAGCGTTCAAGTGGAGGCAACACCACAAACTTTTAGACTCTAAAACTTTCCTCAAAAGCATCCATTGTGTTCCACGTTGTTGCACCCACAAACAGTGATGACGGTAGCTGTGTGTGGTTTGTTGCACAGAACTATGTGGGAAGTCATTGATGGAAACTGTTTGGAAATTATATTTTCAAAAAAGGAATACTTGGCATGACTGAATAAACTATTTGTCTATTACAGTTGATCATGGGCAAATGTCAACTAATCTGTTCAACAGACCATATAATGTGGTCCAAGCTCACTAAAGCCAACTGGGAGACGAGCAAAAAAAAAAAACAAAAAAAAAACCTTTTCATCCAGTTAAGCCTTCAGTGTCATTATTGGCTCTTCTTTCAATGAAGAAATACTCTCTAGTTGTGACATAATTAAATGTATTTCACATCTCGTTGATCCCCCCACTGACATAGCCCCTTGCCTTGTATTGTTAACTAACCATGTGTTAATATC